>CM061753.1:51494394-52094394 GCA_030979885.1 Lolium multiflorum | reverse complement strand
TGAATCGGAACATACTTCCTCCCCCTCGTCGACGATATTCTCGTCGAAGGTCGGCGGCGGCGGTTCAAAGATGAGTTCAACCTCGTCCTCGTCATCTAGGGGATGCTTCCCAAGAGAGTGGACCCATCTACCAACAGCATCAGATGCCGATGAGCGACCGATGGCCCGACCTTCGGCAATGGCCTCCGCTTCGTCTTTGGCATCCGCTGCGGCAATGATCGCCGCCGTTGCGGCCATGCGTGCTGCGGTCGCGGCTCTGCACGCCTCCTCTGCGGCTAAGGCCAGCCGCGCGGCTTTCGCTTTCGCTGCGTTGACGGCGTCGGTTGGGCTCTCCATCGGTGGAATGGGAAGGGGAAGTGAAGAGAGGGTTTTTTCCTAGTCCGTGGAGAGAGGGAGAAGTGTGGACGTGAAATGGATAACTGACGATATTTCAAGATTTGGGAGACATAGCACGAACCGGCAGATGACAGCGCGTGGGTGCATTACCTCATACTGCCTCTGTCCTAGAAAGAGCGTACGTGTGGGTTTTCAAGGCATATTAAGGATTTTATTATTACATTGGGAAACTGTCATCGACCATCACTTTCCTCTTCAACTTTTCCACCTCCAATGATCTAAATGCATGTAGTAAATAAGAAAACCATATTATGCTAAATACTACTACCTCCATCCCAAAGCGTAAGGCTTATATTATTTTTAGAAGCTCAAACTATGTCAAGGTAAACTAAGATTTTACCAAAAATCATTATCATGCAAAATACAAAATTAATATCAATACATAGACAACGATTTTTTTTGGTATGGTATCTACAAAATATTATATTAGTTGATAGATTGTTCTAAATTTTCGTCAACCTTTACTTGCTTTGACTCTTAAAAAAAGACTTAAGCTTTGTGATGGAGGTAGTACGTACTAGTCGTGAAGAAACTATATCCCTCGTGATGAGAAAGAAATATTTTTTACTACCACTCTTTTGTGGACAAATTTTGAAGTGCATTGCAAAACGAGAAGTACACTCTTTTATGGACAAATTTTAACTCTACACCCATTATTTCAGGATGGAGGGAGTATAACCCAACTTGTTTTTTTCTTCTGGGCACTACACTGCTTTTTCCCTGTGCAATGCTTGGTTCTACCCTTTTTCTCAATGTAATGGTCACTTTAAGTCATTTTTTCCCACACACATTTATTTTGTACTTCTCTACAGTGTTGACCGTGCTACTACTATTTGTGTTAGTGCGCCAAAAACAAAATGTTATTTTTTAAGTGCCAAATTAATCTAGGGCGTTGGTTGTGAATCGGTGAACAAAAAAGAGATAGCCCAAAAGAGGAACACACCAAGGTACAAAAACTAGTATATATGCATGTTTCTATGTACATATATATGACCCTGGGTTTGTAGATAAAAAAACATTCATATATGCGCTTACTATTAATATACATAAGTTTATGCTGATTCTCTTGGTTTAGGTATATATATGGTTAGGCATCACTACTAATTCAGAAAAAAACAAAAATGTAACTCTTCAAGTGAAGTCATTTTAAGTGACCTAACAACTAAAATTCATATATAGGATTTGTATAGGAATTATGTAGGATTTAGATCACATGTGAATTTTCCCCACACTAGTTGTTTGATTCATAGGAACATATCCTATAGGAATCTTGCAGTGCAAATCCTATAAGAATAAAACATTAGGTCATACCTCATGGAAAATTTCCTTTGGCACAATCAAACACAACTCATCTTCCTATATGATTCAACTAGCCATTAAATCTCAATCCTATGTTTTCCATATTTCTATGGTTTTCCCATCCTATGAATCAAAGGAGCCTTAGGGCTTATATCTTTTTTTAGAAAGGCAAACTATGTTAAGATTGGCCAAGTTTTACGAAAAACCTTTAACATGCAAAATACAAAGTTGAGTCATTTCGTTTGAATCGGAGGGAGTACATTTGACGTTATGGTACTATTTGACAGCTGCTTGGCACTGTATTTTTTTTCGAACCAAACTTCCCCCTTCATGAAGCTTTTATTTTAGCTTCAGTGACTTGATACATCCATATATCTAGACAAAGTTGAGTCAATTCATTTGAATCAGAGGGAGTACATTTGACTATATGGGTATTGTTTGACAACTGCTTGGCACTGTCTTCTTTTTTGAACCAAACTGCCCCCTTCACGAAGCTTTTATTTTGGGATAGAGCTTCACTGACTTGATACTTCCAAGTTTCACAGTGACTTGGTGCCACCATCCACCATCCATCTCAGATCCAATGTATGCGATCGACTTAGAATTTAAACTAAATAATTATTATAATTGCTCAGAAATATTTCAAGAACTTCCAGTTAATCGTGCATATTTCGATTTATATTTTGGTGAAGTTTCATTCGATTTGAATCAAAGGTTTGTGAGCAAATATATACTCCCTCCGGTTCATATTAATTGACTCTAATATGGATGTACTAGACACATTTTAGTTCTAGATACATCCATATTGAAGTCAATTAGGGCTCCTTTGATTCAAAGGATTTGCATAGGAATTGTGTAGGATTTGGTTCCTATGGGAAAAATTCCTATACATGTTGTTTGATTCATAGGAACATATCCTATAGGAAAAATTCCTATAGGAATCTTGTAGTGTAATTCCTATAGGAAAAAAGCATTAGCTCATACCTCATGGAAAAATTCCTTTGCTACAATCAAACAAACTTCATCTTCCTATAGGTTTCAAGTAGACATGTCATTCCAATCCTATACCTTTCCTATTCCTATGCTTTTCCTATCCTTTAAATCAAAGGAGCCCTTAATATGAATCAGAGGGAGTATTTAGTTTAAACTAGTGCTCGTATACGTAAAAAGCTCTTTAATCACAAGCTAATCGTCCGAGTGGGATGAAATATTCACAGATTTTAGAACAAGGCATCTACATTTTACTGGATTTTTTTCGTAATTTTTGTTTTTAGGTTCGAAATAAGAGATTAGTTTGGAACGTTGGATCTCAAATGGTTGGTAGATGGTGGCACCAAGTCACAATGAGATTTGGAGACTTCAAGTCACTGCAGCTCTGTCCTTTTATTTTGACAAACTGCAGAGCCGCTGGTGCATCTATGCTTGCGTACGGCCGACGCCGATTCTTAGCAAGGAAGTTCTTCCTATAAGTAGTAGTAGTATCCATACTCCACTCCAAGGCATGTATAAAAAAAAGAACCCATCCCGTTCTCGTTTTCCCGATCACTCTTCTCTGAAGATGGAGGAGGCCCTCTTCTTGTGCCCCCTCTGCCTGCTGCCCTTCAAACCCCCCATATCCAAGGTCGCTCCCTTCCGATTTCATTCTTAGGTTCACCTGTGAGAAATGTCAATGACAACTGATGCCACGTACGTTGTTCCGTGCAGTGCAAGGGCGGTCATATGGGCTGTCGGCGCTGCGTCGGCGAGCTTGCGCCGAACCCGTGCAAGAAGTGCGAGCAGCCGGCGTGGTTGCCGCCGTCGAATCGATCTGGGCCAAGATTGCCGCCGTCGAATCGATCTGGGGCAATGGTCAAGTGCGTCGGCTGCCAGAGCTTGGTCGCCTCCACGGAGTCCTACAAGCACTATATCGCGTGCCCGCATGGTCCGTGCGGCTGCACAGAGGCCATCAATACCGGCTGCAGCTTCACCGGCCCGCCGCGGGAGCTCCTGGTACACCTCCAAGCATCCCACTCCATCCCAGTGTTTACGTTCCAGTATGGCATACCCGCCTGGTGCATAGTTCGTCTTCCGGTACAACCGCGGGGACACCTGTTCATCGGCAGTGGGGAAGAAGACGGTAGCGTGTTCGCCATCACCGTTGGAGCGCTCGGCCCGACCACCATTGTGTCCTGTGTGTGCATCAGGTCGGCCGCGTGCTTGTTTCCGATGTACAAGGCGCAGCTGTTGGTGATTGGTCCGCCGGCGCCGGCGACGGCTGGGACCAGTGACCTCTCGACGGACACCTTGATGGCGGTAATCGAGCCGACGAGCTCCCCGACGCCTAGCTCGATCATGTTGCAGCAGCTCACTTCTTTCCTGGCGGTGCCGCCCCGTTACGCGAAGCAGAATGGAGGGCAGCGTGTGTTGCCTATCTGCGTTTGCATCAACAAGAAGGTTATACAATAATCTTCGTTTAGTCATACTGCAATGTAGTTACTCGAAGATCGGAGGGAGTAGTTTAGTTCGAAGTAGGGTTCGTTCGGATGTATTTTGGACTTGTATAGTAGTAGTACTACTACTCCAGAACTATTACTAGCTAGTTGGAGTGCTAGAATGCAGCTCGGAGTATTATAGTATTTTGGCAGTACTACTAGTTATGTATGTGACTGCAAATTCAAACTAAAATGGACTATTTCTTGCTAATGTTGTTCTTTTGGAGTCATCATTTTTTTCTGAACGTGTTAACTATGCTATTGTCTAAGGATTCGTTTAGATTTCTTTGGTTGAATTCATATTTCGTCTCTTCCTAATTTGGCAAAACTGCACTGTCATGGGCATTCTTACAAGGTCGCTGAAGTTTCAAAGTTTCTTAATGTATATTGCGTAGGGTGTACCCCCTTAACATGGATCTGTTGCATTTTTGGGTTGTATTTTTTTTGGCAATTTTCAGGACCATAAAATAGCACGCCTTCAGTTGAAATTTGAATTAGTGGCCGATACTAGCATGGAGTAGTGAAGTTTTTTTGTACTCCCTCGGTCCCACCAAAAGTGTCTCACCTTTGTTAAAATTTAGATGGATAGATGTATTTTTTTTACAAAGTTGAGACAACTTTGGTGGGACGGAGCCACGGAGTCGTAGTTGATGGCGAGAAGGTTGATGCCTTGCTAGGTTGGTGTACGTTGCAAAAAGAACAAGGTTGGTGTGTATTTGTTTTATTTGTTCACCATAATACTGACATGGCCATCGATTTGATTAGACAACACAAGCCTGGGATGTTTCACTTATTTATTGTAGGAAGCACGATTAATGTTCTGTAATGATGGGGCTACTCCTATAGTCCGTCTGCTCGGCTCCTACTCGGGTGTCGGGTCACATTCACACTCTCCTCTTTTTTTGAACACATTCACACTCTCCTCTTTTTTTGAACACATTCACACTCTCCTCGAAACTGCAGTAGGCAGTATATGAGCGTCTCGGTTCACCTCCGTCGTCTATCCCCACTCCGCCCATCTTCCATAGCACGCGCCTGCGTTTCGCATCCTATCCAGCAGTGCCCAGTTTGAGAGCCTCTGTTCTCCAACTCAAACCCCCACCTGCCGCCATTGATCGCCATCTCTCTCCCAAAGTTCGAATCAGTAGATCGCCCAAGAAAATACCAACCCCATTGTACCACCTGCCTCATTGTGATGGCGAAATCGAGCAGGGTCTGTGGATCTGGGCTGTTTCACAAGGTGTTTACGGAAGGCCCCCTTGAAGTGCTCATCAGCCAGTGCGACGCCATCACCGCCGCGTCCCTAGTCGGTTCCTCCAAAAGTATTCTTCAGTCAGCCAAATACAGTGCCACTCTGCCTGCTTCTCAGCCGTTTGGCCTTCCGTGTGTTCTCTGTTGTGACCCGGCGGATAAACCATGGGCGGTGTTCAAGGAGGATTTGCCGGTGCACAGCAAGTGCAAACTACTGCCGCTGGACAGGTTCTCCTATGATGGCCTAATGCCACACGGTAAGGATGAGGAGCGGGCAGGCGCCAATGGAGATTGGATCGCCATGGTTGGCCCCGAAGGCAAGTGGAACCTCCTCAATGTGTACACTCATCGCAAGATTAAGCTTCCATCTTTGAGGAACAAGTTGGAAACCACACACAATCCACTTATATTCGAGTATCAGCGTTCTGCTATTCAACTGCAGAAGATAGCTATTTGCCAAGTTCCTACAGCTGCTAGGGGGTATCAAGATTTCTCCCTTGTCGCAATCTTCGACTTTGCAATTGCCTACCTCCATGGCGAATATCCTCGTGAATGGATATTTCTTGAAAACCAGTTTCAGTACGGCGCCATATACTGCGATGCAATTATACATAACGGACTTGTGTTCGCCGTTACTGAGCTTGGAAATGTTTATGCATGGGATCCTAATCAATTTGGTAACATTTCCTCCCTATCTTTTTTATATACGTAACTTATATAGTATTTCACCTCTTATTTGTTGAACTGTCTTGGCATCTTTTGGCTTAAAGGAATTCCATAGGCGCACACCATAACCCTCTTGTGGTATGGACATATATAGAATTTAACATCTATAGGAATTTTAGTATGGTCTAATGTGCATGTTGTTCCTTAGGAAAAAGGCCCCCTAGTAATTAAGTTTCTTTATTATTACTCCCTAGAAAATTTAAGGTAGAGTAGAAATAGAATCAATAAAGGTGCCATGCAATATTGATAAAGACTTTCATTTGTTTATATTCAAACCATCTAAAATTTGGACCAATATTTTCGGGAACATGTTTTAAATCCACATGAAGTTTTACCAAGATGTTCGAAATATATTTCAAACCATCTTATGTTCGACCATGATTTTATAAAGTACTAGTATTGGCATCCCAATATCAAATCAATATCACTAGTAGATAAATCATGAAATATATTTTCATGTGACGTGTTCTTTCCTTTTTCAAGGTCCTATAGTGCTCCCTGCTCCATTCATTCCGTGGACGGCTGGATTTGATGACGATGATGATTTTGACTCTAATAGTCGTACGTGGTGGCTGGCAAGATCTCAAGATCGTTCTAGACTTCTCCTGGTCTATGCACGTGGCGTAATGGATTTTGACGCTGACGGTGCTCCAACTCATTATGATAGTACCCCTTCTGTCCATTGCGGTCGCGCTGTTCACAGCTATTCGGGGTATACCTGCATTGTATTCTCGAATGACACTAGTCGGTTACTTCCAGCCAACCCGTGGGAAAGGGTTACTAATCTTGGAGACTATTCTATGTTCCTTGGGTTGAACTATCCGATTTTCATGCCAGTGGGTGGTGCAACATTTCCCCCAGGATATTTGACAAGAAGAAACTGCATCTACACCACGCCTCAGGCCATTGGCTCTCAGTTTGACACATCACATCAAGAAATTTTCCGCTTCAGTCTAAATGGCGAAGACCACCAAAGCATATCTTTCTCAAGCAGCGGTCCAGGGGCCAACTGGCATACGGGGTTTTGGTTCATCCCAAGCTACACCAACGCGCTGGACTGGAACAAAGACAATCAGAGTTAGGGATATTTATGTAATAGTAGGATCATACTACTAGCTAGCTCAGTTGGTCTTGACTCCTATTTAACTATTTATAGCTAATGTACTTAGGTGATAAATTTATGCTATTTGCATGAACCCAGGCGCTTCTTTTAATTTGATCAAATACGGTCTATACACATGCATGGTTGTTTGGCTGTTTCAGTGTCCCTAGAGGCATACATATATACTGTTATTTAGCAATCTTTATTACAGTACAAAGGTCTTAACCTCATGGTTCACAGAAAGTATAAACGTAGATCAACCATCTAAACATAGAAGACATTCTAGTGTATGATTCTTACATATACACATCAACATCCTATCAGAAAATCTTAATGTGAATTGTACTGGCTGTACAAACCCGTGCATCATTCTCTAGCCGGTTGCACCCAAAAACCAAATCGTGGTACTTCATAGTTGACTGTATGTAGGACAACATACAGATCCAATGCGAAGCCATGGGTATCACCTGCATGACAGAACCATATTTCACATGGTTGGAGGTACTCTATATGGCATTTAAAATCATTCCTTGTCTTTCATATGGTCCTAAAAATAGTACAGTTGGATTTGTGGGTTTTAATTTTTTATTAACACACTCAATTGATTGCCCAAACATTGATTAATAATATTATTAAGGGGTGTGATGTTGAAAGCCATAAGAACAATGTGCCAAACAATCTTTGCTAGCGGACGGTAAATGTATACCCATCAGAAATAATCAGCAGACGTGCATGTTTCTTTGGTCAGAATAACTGCTGCACCATCTTAAAAGTAAATGGCATGACCATTTATTTGATTTGATAGCGTGCAGCTAGATGGCGTACATTACTATCTCTACTTCCTTGGGTCGCCCAAATCTGGAGTACTAAAAGCAAATCCTGGTGATTCATTTGACAAGACAACACAGATGCGACCAAATTTCTCCGTCCATATTATTATAATAATCTGGAGTGCGTTGCCTCGTTGCCTTCCAAGAGAAGCTGCATTCCTTGCCAAAAAAGAGAGAGAGGCTGTATTTATAACTATCTCACCGGCCGCCACTAGTACAAACCATCACTCCCTCTCCACCTCCACCTCCATCTCTTCCCTAGTAGCTCCACCTCCATATCGGCGACGGACCACAATCGCGCGGCTTCGACTTCATCTTCGACGGCGGCGGCGACAGAGGCGTGAGGCACCTTCTCCGCGGCGCATCACTCATCCTCGTCCCGCGGCAACAATGGCTGTATGTGAAATCACCATACCCTTTTGTATGGTAGAGATGATGATGTGCGGATAAAATTTTATTGGCGGTTGCTCATCCTTGTTTGAATATTTGGTGTAGATTCACATCTAGGGCAGGGTGTCAAGCGGGGTGGGTAGCGGGCTAGCTAGTTTCAGTGCGAGTGCTTTAAATCTGCTCTAATCTCAACCACTATTTGCTCTAATTTTCTGCTTTGCGGGACGATTCGCGGACGCCGCTTGCAACCCTAATCTAGGGTATTGATCCTAGTTTAGTAGACTACTAGGATTTACATGCCAATTTGTTTTTAGACTAGATCCGGATATTTGTCAATACTACTACGTACTTCTTCCGTTCGTATTTAATTGACTCTAGTTGAAAGCATCGACAGTTCATTTTCTTCTCTCCCTCTCGTCGACTAATTAAAACCGAACAGAGGGAGTATTAGGAATCCATGTGCATCCGTACTACCAGTAAGGTATTGCGTTGTTGCAGAGGCTCAGTGTAATCAATATCTTTCGATATTAATATACTCACTTTATCAGAAAATAAATTAGTAATCCATGTTCAAACTTGCTAGTTTGATCGACGTTTGATGATGATTTGTGAGGCCATGTATGGGCCTAGTTTGTTTTGCCTGGTGGTCAGTAGGCTGATGATTTATTTTTTTGCTTGGTCGATCTGTGGTCGTTCCATGGCCACTGCTGATTAAGCATTACTAGAATCAACAATTTTTTGCTTGTCTGGTGATTGGAAGTGTATGCGCTAGCACCATCGCACGATGATTAGTCTTAATGGAGATGCAGATGTCGATCAAGAGGGAGAAACATATCTTGATCATGCATTTCTCACGAGATTACTTGGTGATTGGAAGTAGAATCCACAATTTGTTGTGCAAACTTCTCAACATATGCATATATTCAATGAATTGGCTTTATGTGATCAATAGTACTTCTTATTGCAGATGGATGGAGGGGAAAGAGCGAAAAAACCGATACTTAGTGAGATGACTTCTCATTCTTTGACTTCTGATATCCCAGATAACAAGGTAAATATATAGAACGACGATTCGTAGGTGATAAAAGCAGAATCCACAATTTGCCGTGCAAACTTCTCAACATATGCATATATTTGATTAATTAGTTTTATGTGATCAATAGTATTACTTATTCCAGATGGACGTAGGGGAAGGAACGAAAAAGCGGATGCTATGTGAAATGACTTCTAAATCTGTGTGTTCTGATATCCCAGATGACAAGGTAAACATATGGACCGACGCTTGTTTTGCCGCTGCCCCTGTTAGATGGCTAGATGCTCTGGTCTAATTTCTGTTCATGTGCTTATTATTGCAGAAACATAGAGTTGAAGAAAACTCTATATTGTCTGATGACAAAGGTGAAATGGCATGCCAGTCTTTTAAACCTCCGACGCCACCTTGTTTACTGTCTATGGAGACTGATGCAGCTGGACCTGGTACTGATGAGCCTATACCTGGCATCATCGTGTCACATGAAGAAGGTTGTGGATTGGGTTTACCCCCTGCTGTAGAAACTGGTGGTGCAGCTGGAGCTGCTAGTGTAGAGCCTCTAGTGAACGGTGTCGTGCCACGGGAATTCTCTGAACTGGAGCAAAACGGTTTACCTATTGTCAAGACCGATATAACTGGTGCTGATGCTGGAGTTGCTACTGATGATCCTGCACCTGAAGTATGTTTTGCATTGTTAAAACCCGTCCTGCCCAGAGTACTGACTGGTGGTGGACCTGGAGCTGGTAGGGTAGAGCCTCTAACTGAAGTGGATATTGGTGGTTTACCCTCTGGTATTGTAGAGATTTCAGCAAGCGGTCCTGTCCGAGAACATATCTGGTCCTACTATCCCTTTAGGTTCTACCGTGCTACCGACTCCTATGAACCGGAGCATGTACCTGATGTGCCTTCTGTTGAACCTGACGCACCTGTAAGTAGTGGTGATGATCAAGAAGGATCTGCATCTGATGATCCTGCACCCGAAGTTGCCACGCCACCCGAAGGAGGTTTTGTATTGGTAGAACCCGTCATGACTATGCCCACAGTACTGACTGGTGGTGGACCTGGAGCTGGTATGGTAGAGCCTCTAGCGAAAGGTGTCGTGCCACGAGAATCCTCTGAAGTGGATATTGGTGGTTTACCCTCTGTAGATACTGGTGGTCTACCTGGAGCTGGTATTGTAGAGATTTCAGCAAACAGTGCTGTCCCACCCAACTCCTATGAACTTGAGCATGTACCTGATGTGCCTTCTGTAGAACCTGATGCACCTGTAAGTAGTGGTGATGATTCCGCTGAATCTGATCAAGAAGGATCTGCATCTCGAGGACAAGATGTCAGCTGTCATTCACCTGAACCCGAGCTGAAGTCAGCAACGGTAGCTTATATGGCACGGACTGTCCTTCAAGCTCTAAAGATCCAGTTGGGTGGTTCACAGGACCAGCTACTCCAAGCCATTGTCACTACAAAAGACCAGCCAGCATGCTTCGTTATCTCCTGCATACTGTTTGACAAGCTGAAGCACTGCAACTGGCGCATTGTTCAATCCCATCAGCATGGAGAGAGGAGCTATGTTTATGTCAAGATGATTCATGCTGATTTGGTAAGGTTCCATGATAAGATGTATGGGTGGGGTGAGGCAAGAGCCACATTTTGCAGCATTCACACAGTCTTCGCTCTTGAGCCAGACCCCATGGATGCTTACCCAGTGGTGCAGCTGTCCTGACTTGATATATGTTTTATGATCAGTATGCTGCTGTCGTGGAACTGTGATGTCGAGCTACCTTTCTTATGGTTTCTAGGCTTTTGGTTTCAACATGTATTATGGAGCTTACCTTAGGACTTTCGCATGCGTTTGGCTGTTGACCTGTAATGTTTGTGGTTGGTTGTCTAATCTACTTGGCACAATCACATTGCAAAGGCAAATGTTCCTTTTCTCTTTAATTGTTATTATGACTTATGTGTTATAACCAGGCAAGAATATGCAATCTTGGTTCTCTGACCGATATATATGTACATACAACTTTTGTTCACATAATAACACTTACACGGGAAAAGAGTAGCTTTCTCTGTTGGACAAACACCAAACCACAAAAGGGTAACAACACAATATCCAAACTAGGTACGGCACCTGTTGAGCATACATGACTTTTGTCGTAAAATCACGTTAACCAACACTAGCAGCATCTTGTTCTTTGCAAGGTGCTATGCTTATCAGTCTAATCCCAATACACAACCTACTTCAGGTGGCACGATGATGTCAGGTGCAGGTTCACCAGTACCAACTCTCTTGCATCAGTCTCCATTGAAGGTACGCCACTGCTGCAGTAGACACCATTAGCAATGCAACCTGAAGGTGTTCTTATCCTCATATCAGGATCACATAATACAGGTGTCAAGCTTCATGCACTAGCCAACACAATGAAAAGTCCGAACTAGGATAGCTAGGAAAAAAACATGAAGATCTTTTTTTCGAATCCCACGCTGAACATCTTTTTTTTAACTAATTAGGTAAGCTCCTGCTGACAAACATATTACAGCAACTCCAGCAGTGGCTCTATATTTAGGCGCTGTGGGCTGAATGGCTGATGCTGCGCATGGAGCCGGCAATAGCTTCACCGGAAGCTGCAAACTGTGGCGGCCAAATGCAGGGCTGAAACAGCGTATTTTCAGAGGCGCTATAAATGCAGCGCCAAAAACAGAATATAATGAAAAATAGAGTGCAGTAAAACAGAAGATCAAACAAAGACTAGAAATAGACATAAAATAGGATAAAATTAGCTTGATAGATACTCCGTAGTTCATATTTGTACAAAGTAGTGCGATAAAACTAAACTAAAACTCGACATCTGACGAGTCCGGTGTCGTGCCCGACACCGGATCCGACGAGAAGAGGTCAATCCAACGGGGGTCGTCCTCGCCAATGGTGGTCGGCCCGGCGAGCTGCGCTTCGATGAAGGCCCGCTTCGTCGCCTTCTCCGCCCTCCGTCGTGCGCGGTCCTCCTTCTTCGCTGCCCGCCTCGTCGCCTTCTCCGCCCTCCGTCTGCGGAAGTGCTCGTTCTCGGCGGCAACGTCCTCGGGGAAGCGGGCCGCCCACTCGCGCGCCGCGCGCTCGTCCCGCTCGGCGATGCGCAAACGGCGCTCCGTCTCGCGGCGGCGGTGCTGTTCCTCCTGTCTAACGATGTACGGCGGCGGCGCGAGATCCTCGGCCTGCTGGCGCGTCCACACGTCATGGAAATTCATCGACGATCGCGGGCGCCCGAGCCGCCACGCCACGGCGTCGTACGCGCGCGCGGCCTCGTGCGCGGTCTCGTAGGTGCCGAGGCCGATGCGCTCGCCGCCGTCACGTATCTCCGCGTAATACGTACCTTTGGGGCGCGCGCGGACGCCGCGGTACCCCGTGCCCGAGACGCGGCAGTACCGCGAGCTCGACGCGAGACGAGGCATGGCGGCGGCGGCGGCGGAAGCGGAGCCGCGGCGGCGATATTAGGCGCAGATGGGCAAATTTCAGCAACCCGTGTCCATCTTTTTTTTTGGCAGGATTACGCCATGTACCACCTTCCAATTAGAAAATAGTACTGTTCAGCATTCCCCTGTTGGGCCCAATATTTCACTTTGGGTTGCCAACGGCCATCTACATGGTAATTGCTCTCGGCCTACTTGCTCCGGCCGTCGAAGCCCAATAACTACAAATGGGCCTTTCTGCTCATGCAATTTCGGCCCTTTTCTAATGAAACACAGATCCTATGATTGGCAAAAAAAAAATACACGGAGATTCTACATAAAAGTTGTTTTTATTTATTTTGAATTATAGGGTTCCAATTTTTGAAACTGCTCATGCCCAATATGAAAATCCTTGATCGCTCCATACCCACATGGATAACGGTATTTTTAAAAATTCATAAAGTGGATTTGAAATTTAAAACATATCCTAATAATTCCTTGATTTAATCTATCAACTTGCAAGATCTTGGAGCCAAAGAGCTTGTATTAGTCTGCGAAAATAATACTGATAAACCTGTCGTTAACAAGAAATGAAGGTTTATCGTTCAGAGAGGATGCCATGTGGGACCCATGAGACAGTACCGTCCTCAACGTTTCAAAGAAAAAGGCAAGTAGCCCGAAAATAGGGGTAAAAAATAAATCCTACAAAGGAAACATTTATTGTTCATAGAGGCTGACATGTGGGACCGATCTGCCAGCTGCATCCTCATCATTTCGAAGTCGGTAGGGATCAGAAGAAAAAGGCAAATAGCCAGAAATTAGGGGTCAAAAATAAATCCAAAAAGGAAACTTATATTCTTCATAGAGGATGACATGTGGGACCGACCTGCCAGCAGCGTCCTCATCGTTTCAAAGGCCGCAGGGGATCAAAAGAAAAAGGCAAATAGCCAGAAATTAGGGGTAAAAAAAATACAACAAAGGAAAGGTTTATTGTTCATAGAGGCTGACTTGTGGGACCCATGAGCCAGCGGCGACCTCAATTTCAAAGGCGGCATATGATCGAAAAGAAAAAGGCAAGTTAGCAAAAATCAGTGGGTAAAAAAAATCTAAGAAATGAAACTTTATTGTACAGTCCCATGAGCCAGCACCTTACTCAACGTTTCAGTGGCGGCATGAGATAGAAAGAAAAAGGAAAGTGACCAAATATCAGGAGCAAAAAATAATCCAAGAAAAGAAACTTTTATTGTACATAGATGATGACATATGGGTCCCACTTATACAAGCTCTTTCGCTCCAAGATCTTGCAAGTTGATTGTACATAGAGGATGACATGCGGGCCCCTTGTGTCAGCAGCTTACTCAACGTTTCCAAGGCGGCAGGGGATCAAAAGAAAAAAGGAAGTAGCCAGAAATTAGCGGTAAACAATAACTCCAAGGAAGGAAACTTTTATTGTTCATAGAGTATGACATGCGGGACCCATGCGCTAGCAGCTTCCTCAACGTTTCAAAGGGGGCATGAGATCGAAAGAAAAAGACAAGTGACCAAATATCAGGAGCCAAAAATAATCCAAGAAAAGAAACTTTATTGTACATAAAAGATGACATGCGGGTCCCATTTTGCAGCAGCGGTGTCAACGTTTCAAATGCGGCTTGAGATCAAAAGAAAAAGAGTAGCCAGAAATTAGGGGTAAAAAAAACTCCCAGAAAAGAAAGTTGATTGTACATAGAGGATGGCATGCGGGTCCCATGACCCAGCACCTTACTCAACGTTTCAGAGGCGGCATGAGATCGAAAGAAAAAGGAAAGAGACCAAATACCAGGAGCAAAAAATAATCCAAGAAAAAGAAACTTTTATTGTACATAGAGGATGACATATGGGTCCCACTTATACAAGCTCTTCCGCCCCAAGATCTTGCAAGTTGATTGTACATAGAGGATGACATGCGGGCCCCTTGTGTCAGCAGCTTAATCAATGTTTCCAAGGCGGCAGGGGATCAAAAGAAAAAGGAAACAGCCAAAAATAAGAGGGTGAAAAAATCCAAGAAAAGAAACTTTTATAGTATCGAGGATGACATGTGGGTCCCATGAGCCAGCAGCTTCTCAACGTTTCAGAGGCTGCATGAGATCGAAAGAAAAAGGCAAGTGACCAAAAATAAGGGGGTAAAAAAAATCCAAGAAAAGAGACTTGATTGTACATAGAGGATGACATGCGGGTCCCACCAGTCAGCAGCTTACTAACGTTTCCAAGGCGGCAGGGGATGAAAAGAAAAAGGAAATAGCCAAAGATCAGAGGGTGAAAAAAATCAAAGAAAAGAAACTTTTATAGTACATAGAGGATGACATGTGGGTCCCATGGGCCAGCAGGTTCCTCAACGTTTTCAAGGGCGGCATGAGATCGAAAGAAAAAGGCAAGTGACCAAAAATCAGAGGGTGAAAAATAATCCAAAAAAAGAAACTTTTATTGTACATAGAGGATGACATGCTGTCCCAACGTTTCAAATGCGGTTTGAGATCAAAAGAAAAAGAAAGTAGCCAGAAATTAGGGGGTAAAAAAACTCCAAGAAAAGAAAATTGATTGTACATAGAGGATGACATGCGGGTCCCACGAGTTTGCAGCTTACTCAACGTTTCCAAGGCGGCAGGGGATCAAAAGAAAAAGGAAATAGCCAAAAATCAGAGAGTGAAAAAAAACCCAAGAAAATAAACTTTTGTAGTACATAGAGGATGACATGCGGGTCCCATGAGCCAGCAGGTTCCTCAACGTTTCAAACGTGGCATGGGATCGAAGGAAAAAGGCAAGTGACCAAATATCAGGAGCCAAAAATAATCCAAGAAAAGAAACTTTATTGTACATAGAGGATGACATGCGGGTCCCATTTTGCAGCAGCGGTCCCAACGTTTCAAATGCGGCTTGAGATCAAAAGAAAAAGAAAGTAGCCAGAAATTAGGGGGTCAAAAAAACTCCAAGAAAGGAAAGCTTTATCGTTCATACAGGCTGACATGTGGGACCTATGAGCCAGCAGCTTACTGGACGTTTCAAAGGCGGCAGGGGATCAAAAGAAAAAGGAAATAGCCAAAAATCAGAGGGTGAAAAAAATCCAAGAAATCAAACTTTTATTGTACATAGAGGATGACATGCGGGTCCCATGAGCCAGCAGATTCCTCAACGTTTCAAACGTGGCATGAGATCGAAAGAAAAAGGCAAGTGACCAAATATCAGGAGCCAAAAATAATCCAAGAAAAGAAACTTTATTGTACATAGAGGATGACATGCGGGTCCCATTTTGCAGCAGCGGTCTGAACGTTTCCAAGGCGGCACAGGACCAAAAGAAAAATGAAGTAGCCAGAAATCAGGGGGTGAAAAAAATCCAAGAAAAGAAAGATTTCAATTGGGCTGCATCTAGACATCTGGGCCTTCGAACTATCCTTCTGGGCCTTTTGACACGTACAATTTCAGCCCACTCCAGAACATGATAGTTCGGATTTTTCTCAAAAAAAAAAAAACAGGAAAGTCCTATGCTTCGCCAAAACAAAAAACAAGGAGATTCAAGATATATGTTGTAAAAATAAAGATTTAATTTATCCGTTTGCAATAGCTCAGAGCGCAATACACTGTTTATTGTCTGCAAAATAATCAAGATATCACATGTTTCTTGTACGGGGAGGCTGACATCGTGGACCCATGAGCCAGCAGCGTCGTTTTAAAGGCGGCAGGGGATGGAAAGAAAAAATAAACCAAAAATCTGTTGGTAAAAAATCCAAGAAAAGAAACATTTTCGTTCTGAGAGGATGACATGCGGGACCCATGAGGCAGCAGCGTCCTCAGCGCTTATTGTTCATAGAGGCTGACATGTGGGACCCGTGAGCCAGCAGCGTCCTCAACGTTTTAAAGGCGGCAGGAGATCGAAAGAAAAAATAAGCCAAAAATCATTTGGTAAACAATATCCAAGAAAAGAAACATTTACCGTTCTGAGAGGATGACATGCGGGACCCATGAGGCAGCAGCATCCTCAACGATTCCAAGGCGGCAGGGGATCAAAGAAAAAAAAGGAAATATCCAGAAATTAATTAGGGGTTCAAAAAAAATCCATCAAAGGAAACTTTTATTGTTCATAGAGGATGACTTGTGGGACCGACCTGCCAACAGCGTCCTCATCGTTTCAAAGGGGCAGGAGATCCAAAGAAAAAGGCAAATAGCCAGAAATTAGGGGTCAAAAATAACTCCAAGAAAGGAAACTTTTATTGTTCGTAGAGGATGACATGCGGGACCCATGAGCCAGCAGCTTACTCAACGTTTCAAAGGCGGCATGAGATCGAAAGAAAAAGGCAAGTGACAAAATATCAGGAGCAAAAGATAATCCAAGAAAAGAAACTTTATTGTACATAGAGGATGACATGTGGGTCCCATTTTGCAGCAGCGGTCTCAATGTTTGTAATGCGGCTTGAGATCAAAAGAAAAAGAAAGTAGCTAGTAATTAGGGGGTGAAAAAAAATCCAAGAAAGGAAAGTTGATGGACATAGAGGATGACATGCGGGTCCCTTGAGCCAACAGCTTACTCAACGTTTCAAAGGGGGCAGGGGATCAAAAGAAAAAGGCAAGCCAAAAATCAGAGGGTGAAAAAAATCCAACAAAGGAAACTTTTATAGCACATAGAGGATGACATGCGGGTCCCATGAGCCAGCAGGTTCCTCAACGTTTCAAACGTGGCATGAGATCGAAAGAAAAAGGCAAGTGCCCAAATATGAGGAGCCAAAAATAATTCAAGAAAAGAAAGTTTTATAGTACATAGAGGATGACATGCGGGTCCCATTTAGCAGCAGCGGTATCAGCGTTTGAGAGGTGGCAGGGGATCAAAAGAAAAAAAGAAATTGCCAAAAATCAGATGGTGAAAAAAAACCAAGAAAAAGAACTTTTATAGTACATAGAGGATGACATGCGGGTCCCATGAGCCTGCAGGTTCCTCAACGTTTCAAACGTGGCATGAGATCGAAAGAAAAAGGCAAGTGAAAAAATATCAGGAGCCAAAAATAATTCAAGAAAAGAAAGTTTTATAGTACATAGAGGATGACATGCGGGTCCCATGAGCCAGCAGCGTATTTTGAGAGGCAGCAGGGGATCGAAAGAAAAAGTCAAGTGACCAAATATGAGGTGCCAAAAAATCCAAGAAAAGAAAGTTTTATAGTACATAGAGGATGACATGCGGGTCCCATTTAGCAGCAGCGGTATCACATTTGAGAGGCAGCAGGGGATCGAAAGAAAAAGGCAAGTGACCAAATATGAGGTGCCAAAAATAATTCAAGAAAAGAAAGTTTTATAGTACATAGAGGATGACATGCGGGTCCCATTTAGCAGCAGCGGTATCACCGTTTGAGAGGCGAGGGGATCGAAAGAAAAAGGCAAGTGAAAAAATATGAGGAGCCAAAAATAATTCAAGAAAAGAAAGTTTTATAGTACATAGAGGATGACATGCGGGTCCCATTAGCAGCAGCGGTATCACCGTTTGAGAGGCGGCAGGGGATCGAAAGAAAAAGGCAAGTGACCAAATTTGAGGTGCCAAAAAAACTCCAAGAAAAGAAAGTTGATTGCACATAGAGGATGACATGCGGGTCCCATTTAGCAGCAGCGGTATCACCGTTTGAGAGGCGGCAGGGGATCGAAAGAAAAAGGCAAGTGACCAAATTTGAGGTGCCAAAAATAATCCATGAAAAGAAAGTTTTATAGTACATAGAGGATGACATGCGGGTCCCATTAGCAGCAGCGGTATCACCGTTTGAGAGGCGGCAGGGGATCGAAAGAAAAAGGCAAGTGACCAAATTTGAGGTGCCAAAAATAATCCATGAAAAGAAAGTTTTATAGTACATAGAGGATGACATGCGGGTCCCAGTTAGCAGCAGCGGTATCACCGTTTGAGAGGCGGCAGGGGATCGAAAGAAAAAGGCAAGTGACCAAATTTGAGGTGCCAAAAAAACTCCAAGAAAAGAAAGTTGATTGCACATAGAGGATGACATGCGGGTCCCATTTAGCAGCAGCGGTCTCAACGTTTCCAAGGCGGCAAGGGATCAAAAGAAAAAGGAAGTAGCCAGAAATCAGGGGGTCAAAAAAATCCAAGAATAGAAAGAATTTTGGTTCATAGAGGATGACATGCGGGACCCATGATCCTGCATCGTAAACGGCTCGTTGAACGAGATGGCGCGATGTAGAAAAAAAACAATGCCAGAGAGGCTGCCATCTGGGCCCTACATCCCTCGGCGGTGCGGATTTGCGTTGACTCGGCCGGCGAACCCGAGATTTCGAGATGCACCACGTCCCGGGCCACCATACGCCACGTTTTGGCCGCTTTCGTCGGGCTAGGTGGCCTCAAAAACGAGAAAAAAAAGTTTTGACATGCACCACGGAGGGACCAAAATCGTCGGCCATGGTACACCAGCAACCACGGCGCGACTTCAACTTCGTCGGCCATGGCAACTTTTCTTGTAGTGCCCTCGGCCATCCCAAACCATCACCCTCATTGCTGCTCCCCGGACCTAGAGGGTGGAGTTTGGCCGTGATCCCCGCCAGCAGGAACCTCGTTTGAAGCATAGGCATCCCACACCCAGCCACCCGACTTTGTAGAAGCGTGCGTCGTGCTCATTCGTGAGACACATCCAACGCCGGAGAAGACGAGCTCTAACATCAGTAGTGTTGGAATTTTGGCCCATTTTGGACCAGTCCATTTAATATTCCAGAAATTTCTAATAAATTGTAGAGGCCCACTTGGCCCATTCATGCATGGCAAGGGTGGGACAAAAGTTTAGTCCCACATTGCTAGTTGAAGGAGAGTTGGAGCAGCTTATAAGGGTAGCTCTTCACACCACTTGTAAGAGAGAAATAATAAGGGAAATAGGAGCTGACCACACGCGCTCCTCCTTCGACGACGCCGCTCGCCTCATCACAACCCGTCGCGCCACGGGTTGCGGGAATGCCTCGAGCCGAGAGCTCTCTCTCTCTTTATTTTTGCCACACATGAACGGGTATAAAGAGAGGTCTCTCAGCCACCACTTCCTATGTGCCTACCTCCTGGTTCTAGAGGCCTCCGAACCGCGCTGCTTTGAGTCCTACGGGACAAGGGCGATAAGGTTTTTGGGGAGCGCTTTCGCGCGACTACGGCTTCATCACGGGCCGGCGACGCCTTCCCAGCGACGATCGCTTCCCGATGTCGACGACATGGGGAAAACACCAACAATGGTCACGCTCTGTTGTACACATATCTCCTATGTTTAGGCTTCATCACGGACGTCGACGCCGCGACGCCTTCCCCAACGACGACTTCTTCCGGACGTCGACGACCTCTTCGACAACATGGGGGACAATACCAACAACGGTCACGCTCTGCTGTACTCATATTTCCTATGTTTAGGTTCATGTTTCAGATCATGGTTCGGTTCCTTGTTCTAGCATTTGGAGTAGATATGCTCTCCTCAAATTCACTCTGCGTATGATATTTTCCTATTGCCTAAAAGTTCATATGACTAGTTTGATCCATGTTATAGTAGTCATGTTTTATCTACTGTTTTTGTGGATTAAATTTTATGGTAAATTTCTTACTTTTCCAACAATCCAAAAACCTTATTATAGGCAATTTACTCCAAGCGGCTTTGCTGCGTCTATGAAACCAACTGTGTTTGAGGGTTCCAACTATAAGAGATGGCGCGTGAGAGCAGTTCTCTGGTTTCGAACCATGATCTGCTATGACGCCACTCTTGGCAACCCCGCGGGTGATCTCGACCCTCAACATGAGGCAAGTTATGAGAAAATGAATACCCTCTTTAAGCTTTCTCGATCGTGTTCTTGGGGATAATATTGTTGATGCTTATGGGTCATTTGACAATGCCAAGGAAATGTGGGATGCGCTTGAGGCCAAATTTGGTACCTCGGATGCTAGCACCGAGCATGAGAAAATTTTATGACTACATGATGACCGATGAGCACTCCGTGGTTGAGCAAGCTCATGAGATTCAGTCACTCGCCAAAGAACTTGAGCACTTCACTTGTGTGTTATCGGACAAGTTTATTGCCGGAGGCATCATTGCTAAACTTCCTACCTCATGGAGGAATTTTTCTACCTCTCTCAAACACAAGACACATGAGTTTTCGGTTTCGGATCTCAATGGGACTCTTGATGTGGAAGAAAAGGTGAGAGAAATGGACACACGTGCTCGAGGTGCTGATGGAAGTTCTAGTGTCAACTTGGTATAGAAGAGAAACATTCCAATCCCACAAGTTCAAGAACAAGAACAAGTTTGAAGGCAAAGGAAAGTTTGATGAGAAGAACAAGGCATCACATTCTACCAACTTCAAGAAGTCTAAGAAGAAGAGAGGAGTCTGCCATGTTGGTGGTGATCTTGATCATTGGGCTCCCAACTACCCGAATCGCTTTGACAAGCGTCAGCATGGGAAAGGCGGCCAGACCGTCAATGTTGTCATTGGTGATACTGAGATGAATGATGCGGGGTAGGGTATATTTCCTACTATCCTTTTAGTATGTCATTCTCCTGATTGGTGGATTGACACGGGCATCAATGTACATGTATGTTGTGATATTTCCATGTTCTCTTCTTATCAGGCAGCGGGGACTTCTTCCGTGTTGATGGGGAACGGTTCGCATGCTTCTATTCGCGGTGTTGGTACGGTCGATCTGAACTTTTCCTCGGGGAAGATTGTACGGCTGAAGAACGTGCATTATGTGCCCTCTATAAATAAGAATCTTGTTAGTGGCTCTCTTCTGTGTAGAGATTGCTACAAGCTTGTCTTTGAGTCAAATAAATTTGTAGTGTCCAAGTTTATAACCTTTGGTGGTAAAGGCTATGAGTGTGGAGGCCTGTTTCGCCTATATTTGACTGGTCTCTGTAATAAAGATGTAAATCATGTTTGCAACAATGAATCAAATTTATGGCATTCACGTCTTTGTCATATCAGCTTTAGCTGCATGACGTGACTATCCAAATTAAGGTTAATTCCTCAGTTTACACCTATTAAGGGCTCTAAATGCCGAGTTTGTGTGAAAGCTAAATAACCTCGCAAGTCTCATAAAACTGCAGAGGCGAGAAATTTGGCACCACTATAGCTCATACATTCTGATCTCTGTGACATGAATGGTGTGTTGACAAAAGGTGGAAAGAAATATTTCATGACTTTGATTGATGATTCCACTAGGTACTGTTATGTGTATCTCCTGAAATCTAAAGATGAAGCTTTAATTACTTCAAAATCTTTAAAGCCGAAGCATAAAATCAACTTGATCGAAAGATCAAGCGGCTAAGGTCTGATCGTGGTGGAGAGTATTTTTCCAACGAGTTTGATTCTTTTTGTGCGGAACATGGTATTATCCATGAGAGGACGCCTCCCTATTCACCTCAGTCAAATGGGGTGGCCGAAAGAAAGAACCGTACTCTAACTGATTTGGTTAACGCCATGTTAGATACATCGGGTCTATCCAAGGCATGGTGGGGGGAGGCGATATTGACTGCATGTCATGTCCTAAACCGTGTCCCCACAAAGAACAAAACCCTTACCCCGTTTGAGGAATGGGAAAGGAAAAGGTTGAAACTCTCTTACCTACGAACTTGGGGTTGTTTGGCGTTAGTGAATGGATCTTAGCGAACAAGAGGGGGGTGAATGGTTGCGATGCAATTTTAACCTTTTTCAATTTTTGTGTGATGCGGAAGTAAAGGTGATAGCTTTGGTGATACAGGTGATCCTAGTATGATCCTAGGATAGTGCAACAAGCAAAGGAACCAAGCAAGATAGTAAAGTTGGGAGCGGGACAACCGGAGGGCGCGGAGACGAGGCGAGGTTTGTTTCCCGCAGTTCCTCCCACAAAAGGGAGTACGTCTGCGTTGAGGAGGTGCTAGCCTCACACAAGAGGCTAGACGGCCACACCACGAAGGAAGGCCTCACCTTCTTCCTCGAGAGAGCTCCACAAAGGAGCTCCCCTTCTCCACTAAGTAGCCGGTCGAGGAGGCGGTTCCTTCACAAGGTTGGGGCGAGCTCCACAACACAGGAGGCTCCCAACACCCTATGGGGCTAGCACAACTCCAAGCTAGCCTCCATAGGAGCACTTCCTCCAAGATCCCACTATAGGAACCCTAACTCCAAGATCCACTAAGGACTAGATGGTATTGGTGGATTCTCTCTTGGTAGATCAATAGATCGGGGCTTCCTCCAGTCCTCCGAATTTGGGCAAGATTGATTGGGTATGTGGGGAGATCCTCTAGGTTTGAGCTCAGCAACAATGGATGAGATAGAGAGAAGAGATAAAATCGAGCTAGGGAAGAAGGGGCCTTTTATAGGTCCCTCCAATCCAACCGTTATGTGTAGATCCCGCACAATTTTCGGTACTACCGGTTGGGAAAGCGGTAGTACCGCTCGGGTTCGAAATTCCCCCACATTCGCCACGTGGGCTTCCACCAAATGGTGGAGAATCTCGAAGTATAATTAGTAGCTCAAGAAACGAGAAGTTCAAGTAAGTTCGGAATGAAAGGTCAACCATGTTATCCGGAAGTTCAACCGTTCGACACGAGCAGTACAAGCAACTATTATAGAAAGTACAAGAAAACAGACAAAATCCAAGTGTACAAAAACGAGTAATTCCAGCACCCAAGAGGAAATTCAAATAGTTGACGGAGAGAAGTACCACCATTCGACACGTACACCCACTTAATATAGGAAGTAGAAGAAAATGACATAATTCAAATGTAGGAAAAACAAAATAATCCCGTCATCCGTGAGGAAGTACAAGGAGTTATTCCGACAAGTACAAGCGGAGACTACAGGAAGTACAAGCAATAATTAGAGGAACTGCAAATTATAGAAGGAAAATACTCACACATAAGTTCACATATCAATGTTGGGAAGTTCAAATATCAAGATCCATGAAGTGCAGAATCTCTTAAAGAGAGCTAGGGAAATCTAATTTATCATTCGAAACACATGTTTAATTATTATAAAACACACTAGTATCGAAACATTTCCAAGTACAACCACGAAGGCCAAGAAGTACAAGGACATGTCGCGAGAAGTTCAGATGTGCGTGGTTGTGCTACGCATTTTGTGTGCTGAAAATTATAACTGTTTTACTGAACACTTTCATGAAACCCCACCAAGAAGTACAACCGCATTTCCCTAGTAAGTACAAGTTCATGTCGAGGGAAGTTCAATGCTCTGTTTTTACGGGGCGGAAATCTATTGTCCAAATCTCATCGATTTGATCACCAACCACTTCAATCATTGTCACCAAAAGCTTTATATGGTAGAGTATATGTCTAATTTCATTACCTACAACATTTTACAACAAATAAATGGATCTAATCCATCAAATTCAAATCGTTATCCCACAAAATATACCGGAAACATGATTTCAAAACTTCTAAAATTACTTTTAAACCGTTCGGATTTGGCAAAAATGGTAGATACGAAAAAGATGCGCCATTTTGACACCTTTACAACCGTATGTAATTTGCATTGTTTAAATTTACCGCATGGAAATCGCGGGGAAAATCATTCGGTGCCCGTCACATAAACGGGCGGACAGTTGAGTTATTCTCTTAAACTGTAAGGAATTAGAGAAAACAATTGGAATAGGAAAGTTGCGCCTAGTCCATAGCTTTCCAACGCCATATCATTTGCATCATTCCGACAAACGGTTGACACAAATCATCCAAATTACTGTAAGCTCGTTTTTAAGTACGTCCAAATTTCGGTATTTTCAAAATTATTCAAAAACTGTGAGGATTTTGAGAAAAACGTAAAACATGAAAAAGTTGCGCAATTCCATTATCTATCCAACGGTATATCATTTGCACAGTTTCGATAAGAGATTCGAAAATCGAACTAAAAGTTCGTTTTCTGGCCATATAGAAGCGTTTTCGTATTTTCAAAATTAAATTTAAACCGTGCATAATCTGCGAAAATTTTGAACATGAAAAAGTTGCGGTTTTTCATTATCTAGCCAACGGTGTATAATTTGCACATTTCCACCAAATGGTTCAGAAAATCGTAGTATAATCAGTAGCTCTGAAGAAAATGGGAAGTTCAGGTATGTTCCAGAAAAGTCAACCCTCTAATCCGGAAGTTCAACCTGTGTCCGGGAAAGTTCAAGGTGGTGCTCGTATTATTATTCGCAAATGTGTTAGTGAACTTCCGATCGCGATGTAGTTTTGGGTGTTGAACTTTGATTTTTAACCAATTGTAAAATAACTATTTTCAACCACTTGTGAACTTCCGATACACGCATTTGAACTTCCAGCTATGTGCTAGTGAACTTCCGGTCGTGATGAAGTTTCGGGTATTGAACTTTGGTTTTTAATCAGGTGCAACAACCATTTTTGAACACTTGTGAACTTCCCCATACATGCACGTGAACTTCCAGGTATATGCTAGTGAACTTCGATCGCGATGTAGTTTTGGGTATTGCCATTGATTTTCAAGAAGTTGTAGAATAACTGTTTTCAACCATTTCGAACTTCCCAATACATGCATGTGAACTTCGGTATGTGCTAGTGAACTTCCGATCGAGATGTAGTTTTAGTTATTGAACTTTGATTTTAAATCACTTGTAGGATAACTATTTTTCAATCACTTGTGAGCTTTCCTCATACATGTATGTGAACTTCTCGATATGTGTTAGTGAACTTCCGACCACGATGTAGTTTTGGGTATTGATCTTTGATTTTCAAGCGGTTGTAGAATAAATATTTCAACCATTGTGAACTTCCCCATACATGCATGTGAACTTCCTTTTTATGTGCTAGTGAACTTCCGATCGAGATGTCGTTTTTGTATTGAACTTTCATTTTTAAGCGTAGAATAACTATTTTTCAACCACTTCGAACTTCCCCATACACGCATGTGAACTACGAGGTATGTGTTACTGAACTTCTGTCGCGATGTAGTTTTGGGTATTGATCTTTGATTTATAAGCGGTTGTAGAATAAATATTTCAACCATTGTGAACTTCCCCATACATGCATGTGAACTTCCGATTGAGATTTCGTTTTTGTATTGAACTTTCATTTTTAAGCGTAGAATAACTATTTTTCAACCACTTCGAACTTCCCCATAAACGCATGTGAACTACGAGGTATGTGTTAGTGAACTTCCTATCGTTTTCTAGTTTTGGGAATTGAAATTTCATTTTAAGCAGTTGTAAAATAACTATTTTTCCACCACTTTTGAACTTCCTAATACACATGTGTGAACCGCCCTATATGTATTAGTGAACTTCGATCGTTGTTTAGTTTTGTGTATTGAACTTTGACTCTTAAGTAGTTGTAGAATAAATATTTTGCAACCATGTCTAAACTTCCGAATACACTCATGTGAACTCCATGCTATGCGTTAGTGAACTTCCTATCACGATGTAGTTCTGGTATTGAATTTTGATTTTTGGGTTGTGAACTTCATTAAAAACGAGGCAAACTTCTGAAAAAGATGATGTGAATTCCAAAAAATGTAAACCTACAAAGAAATGAAGTGAACTTCCGAAAATGAAGCAAACTTGCAAAAAAAACTAAGTAAACTTGGAAAAATGAAGTGAACTTTTGGAAAAGGAAGCGAACTTCCACTACAAGAAAAGTTGCCATGGCCGAAGTTGAAGTCGCGCCGTGGTTGCCATGGCCGACGATTTTGGTCCCTCCGTGGTGCATGTCAAAACTTTTTTTCTCGTTTTTGAGGCCACCTAGCCCGACGAAAGCGGCCAAAACGTGGCGTATGGTGGCCCGGGACGTGGTGCATCTCGAAATCTCGGGTTCGCCGGCCGAGTCAACGCAAATCCGCACCGCCGAGGGATGTAGGGCCCAGATGGCAGCCTCTCTGGCATTGTTTTTTTCTAGATCGCGCCATCTCGTTCAACGTTCTCCGATCGAGCCGTTTACGATGCAGGATCATGGGTCCCGCATGTCATCCTCTATGAACCAAAATTCTTTCTATTCTTGGATTTTTTTGACCCCCTGATTTCTGGCTACTTCCTTTTTCTTTTGATCCCTTGCCGCCTTGGAAACGTTGAGACCGCTGCTGCTAAATGGGAACCGCATGTCATCCTCTATGTGCAATCAACTTTCTTTTCTTGGAGTTTTTTTGGCACCTCAAATTTGGTCACTTGCCTTTTTCTTTCGATCCCCGCCTCTCAAACGGTGATACCGCTGCTGCTAAATGGGACCCGCATGTCATCCTCTATGTACTATAAAACTTTCTTTTCTTGAATTATTTTTGGCACCTCATATTTGGTCACTTACCTTTTTCTTTCGATCCCCTGCCGCCTCTCAAACGGTGATACCGCTGCTGCTAAATGGGACCCGCATGTCATCCTCTATGTACTATAAAACTTTCTTTTCTTGGATTTTTTTGGCACCTCATATTTGGTCACTTGACTTTTTCTTTCGATCACCTGCTGCCTCTCAAACGGTGATACCGCTGCTGCTAAATGGGACCCGCATGTCATCCTCTATGTACTATAAAACTTTCTTTTCTTGGATTTTTTTGGCACCTCATATTTGGTCACTTGACTTTTTCTTTCGATCACCTGCTGCCTCTCAAACGGTGATACCGCTGCTGCTAAATGGGACCCGCATGTCATCCTCTATGTACTATAAAACTTTCTTTTCTTGGATTTTTTTGGCACCTCATATTTGGTCACTTACCTTTTTCTTTCGATCCCCTGCTGCCTCTCAAACGGTGATACCGCTGCTGCTAAATGGGACCCGCATGTCATCCTCTATGTACTATAAAACTTTCTTTTCTTGAATTATTTTTGGCTCCTGATATTTTTTCACTTGCCTTTTTCTTTCGATCTCATGCCACGTTTGAAACGTTGAGGAACCTGCTGGCTCATGGGACCCGCATGTCATCCTCTATGTACTATAAAAGTTCATTTTCTTGGTTTTTTTCACCCTCTGATTTTTGGCAATTTCTTTTTTCTTTCGATCCCCTGCTGCCTCTCAAACGGTGATACCGCTGCTGCTAAATGGGACCCGCATGTCATCCTCTATGTACTATAAAACTTTCTTTTCTTGAATTATTTTTGGCTCCTGATATTTTTTCACTTGCCTTTTTCTTTCGATCTCATGCCACGTTTGAAACGTTGAAGAACCTGCAGGCTCATGGGACCCGCATGTCATCCTCTATGTACTATAAAAGTTCATTTTCTTGGGTTTTTTTCACCCTCTGATTTTTGGCAATTTCTTTTTTCTTTTGATCCCCTGCCGCCTCTCAAACGGTGATACCGCTGCTGCTAAATGGGACCCGCATGTCATCCTCTATGTACTATAAAACTTTCTTTTCTTGAATTATTTTTGGCTCCTCATATTTGGTCACTTGCCTTTTTCTTTCGATCTCATGCCACGTTTGAAACGTTGAGGAACCTGCTGGCTCATGGGACCCGCATGTCATCCTCTATGTACTATAAAAGTTCATTTTCTTGGTTTTTTTTCACCATCTGATTTTTGGCAATTTCTTTTTTCTTTTGATCCCCTGCCACCTCTCAAACGCTGATACCGCTGCTGCTAAATGGGACCCGCATGTCATCCTCTATGTACTATAAAACTTTCTTTTCTTGAATTATTTTTGTTTCCTCATATTTGGTCACTTGCCTTTTTCTTCGATCTCATGCCAAGTTTGAAACGTTGAGGAACCTGCTGGCTTATGGGACCCGCATGTCATCCTCTATGTACTATAAAAGTTTATTTTCTTTATTTTTTTCACCCTCTGATTTTTGGCTATTTCCTTTTTCTTTTGATCCCCTGCCTTGGAAACGTATGGTAAGCTGCTGACTCATGGGACCCGCATGTCATCCTCTATGTACAATCAACTTTCTTTTTCTTTTGATCTCAAGCCGCATTTGAAACGCTGAGACCGCTGCTGCTAAATGGGACCCGCATGTCATCCTCTACGTACAATAAAGTTTCTTTTCTTGGATTATCTTTGGCTCCTGATATTTTGTCACTTGCCTTTTTCTTTCGATCTCATGCCTCCTTTGAAACGTTGAGTAAGCTGCTGGCTCATGGGTCCCGCATGTCATCCTCTACGAACAATAAAAGTTTCCTTTATTGGAGTTATTTTTGACCCCTAATTTCTGGCTATTTGCCTTTTTCTTTTGATCCCCTTTTGAAACGATGAGGACGCTGTTGGCAGGTCGGTCCCACATGTCATCCTCTATGAACAATAAAAGTTTCCTTTGGTGGATTTATTTTTGACCCCTAAGTAATTTCTGGCTATTTCCTTTTTTTTTCTTTTGATCCCCTGCCGCCTTGGAAACGTTGAGGATGCTGCTGCCTCATCGGTCCCGCATGTCATCCTCTCAGAACGATAAATGTTTTCTTTTCTTGGATTTTTTTACCAACTGACTTTTTGTTTTTTTATTTTCGACCCACTGCCTTTGAAAACGACGCTGCTGGCTCATGGGTCCCGATGTCAGCCTCCCCGTACAAGAAACATGTGATATCTTGATTATTTTGCAGACAATAAACAGTGTATTTCGCTCTGAGCTATTACAAACGGATAAATTAAATCTTTATTTTTACAACTTATATCTTGAATCTCCTTGTTTTTTGTTTTTGCGAAGCATAGGACATTCCTGTTTTTTTTGAGAAAAATCCGAACTTCCATGTTCTGGAGTGGGCTGAAATTGTACGAATCAAAAGGCCCAGAAGGATAGTTCGAAGGCCCAGATGTCCAGATGCAGCCCAATTGAAATCTTTCTTTTCTTGGATTTTTTTCACCCCCTGATTTCTGGCTACTTCATTTTTCTTTTGGTCCTGTGCCACCTTGGAAACGTTGAGACCGCTGCTGCAAATGGGACCCGTATGTCATCCTCTATGTACAATAAAGTTTCCTTTCTTGGATTATTTTTGGCTCCTGATATTTGGTCACTTTCCTTTTTCTTTCGATCTCATGCCACGTTTGAAACGTTGAGGAATCTGCTGGCTCATGGGACCCGCATGTCATCCTCTATGTACAATAAAAGTTTGATTTCTTGGATTTTTTTCACCCTCTGATTTTTGGCTATTTCCTTTTTCTTTTGATCCCCTGCCGCCTTTGAAACGTTGAGTAAGCTGCTGGCTCATAGGTCCCACATGTCAGCCTGTATGAACGATAAAGCTTTCCTTTCTTGGAGTTTTTTTACCCCCTAATTTCTGGCTACTTTCTTTTTCTTTTGATCTCAAGCCGCATTTGAAACGTTGGGACCTCTGCTGCAAAATGGGACAGCATGTCATCCTCTATGTACAATAAAAGTTTCTTTTCTTCGATTATTTTTCACCCTCTGATTTTTGGTCACTTGCCTTTTTCTTTCGATCTCATGCCGCCTTTGAAAATGTTGCGGAACCTGCTGGCTCATGGGACCCGCATGTCATCCTCTATGTACTATAAAAGTTTCTTTTCTTGGATTTTTTTCACCCTCTGATCTTTAGCTATTTCCATTTTCTTTTGATCCCCTGCCGCCTTGGAAACGTTGAGTAAGCTGCTGACTGATGGGACCCGCATGTCATCCTCTATGTACAATCAAGTCTCTTTTCTTGGATTTTTTTCCCTCTTATTTTTGGTCACTTGCCTTTTTCTTTCGATCTCATGCAGCCTCTGAAACGTTGAGGAAGCTGCTGGCTCATGGGACCCACATGTCATCCTCTATACTATAAAAGTTTCTTTTCTTGGATTTTTTTTCACCCTCTTATTTTTGGCTATTTCCTTTTTTCTTTTGATCCCCTGCCGCCTTGGAAACATTGATTAAGCTGCTGACACATGGGGCCCGCATGTCATCCTCTATGTACAATCAACTTGCAAGATCTTGGAGCGAAAGAGCTTGTATAAGTGGGACCCATATGTCATCCTCTATGTACAATAAAAGTTACTTTTCTTGGATTATTTTTTGCTCCTGATATTTGGTCAGTTTCCTTTTTCTTTTGATCTCATGCCGCCTCTGAAACGTTGAGTAAGGTGCTGGCTCATGGGACCCGCATGTCATCCTCTATGTACAATAAAGTTTCTTTTCTTAGATTTTTTTACCCCCTGATTTTTGCTAACTTGCCTTTTTCTTTTCGATCATATGCCGCCTTTGAAATTGAGGTCGCCGCTGGCTCATGGGTCCCACATGTCAGCCTCTATGGACAACAAACCTTTCCTTTGTTGGATTTATTTTTTACCCCTAATTTCTGGCTATTTGCCTTTTTTTTACACACTGGGACTGTACAATAAAGTTTCATTTCTTAGATTTTTTTTACCCACTGATTTTTGCTAACTTGCCTTTTTCTTTTCGATCATATGCCGCCTTTGAAATTGAGGTCGCCGCTGGCTCATGGGTCCCACATGTCAGCCTCTATGAACAATAAACCTTTCCTTTGTTGTATTTATTTTTTACCCCTAATTTCTGGCTATTTGCCTTTTTCTTTTGATCCCCTGCGGCCTTTGAAACGATGAGGACGCTGCTGGCAGGTCGGTCCCACATGTCATCCTCTATTAAGAATAAAAGTTTCCTTTTTGGATTTATTTTTTACCCCTAATTTCTGGCTATTTGCCTTTTTCTTCTGATCCCTGCCGACTTCGAAATGATGAGGATGCAGCTGGCAGATCGGTCCCACATGTCAGCCTCTATGAACTATAAATGTTTCCTTTGTAGGATTTATTTTTTACCCCTATTTTCGGGCTACTTGCCTTTTTCTTTGAAACGTTGAGGACGCTACTGTCTCATGGGTCCCACATGGCATCCTCTCTGAACGATAAACCTTCATTTCTTGTTAACGACAGGTTTATCAGTATTATTTTCGCAGACTAATACAAGCTCTTTCGCTCCAAGATCTTGCAAGTTAATAGAATAAATCATGGAATTATTAGGATATGTTTTAAATTTCAAATCCACTTTATGAATTTTTGAAAATACCGTGATCTATGTGGGTATGGAGCGATCAAGGATTTTCATATTGGCCATGAGCAGTTTCAAAAATTGCAACCCAATAATTCAAAATAAATACAAACAACTTTTATGTAGAATCTCCGTGTTTTTGTTTTTTGCCAATCATAGGATCTGTGGTTCTTTAGAAAAGGGCCAACATTGCATGAGCAGAAAGGCCCATTTGTAGTTATTGGGCTTCGACAGCCGGAGCAAGTAGGCCTATAGCAAATACCTTGTAGATGGCCGTTGGAACCCAAAAGTATTTGTTGCCTAGACTTAGATGCCAAACTCAGCCTTATTGACATGAACCTTGCTATGCACACGACAATTTCAGTCCGATCCGTGTACGAAACACAAGATCCAACCCTTCGTGTGAGGAAGCAGGTGGCAGCACACCTCCAGATGCTCAATCGTACATACGCATATCATATAGGAGTTGTCGTATGTACATCAGTTCCGTATTGACATGTTTTTTTCTTTGGTTCACATGTGGGGTCCGCACAGTCACCTAGGTCGCACATCTACTTCCTTGCTCGTAGTTGATGCATGTTCGGTTTGGGGATGGGGTGGAACCGAACACACCCCCGTGCCAGTGGATGTACTTTACCCTTTAGCGGCGAAAAAAATAGGAATGGTCCTCTCATGACTATGATCAACAAGAGGTGGCTATATTATAAAGGACGTACACACATTGTAATTATAGTGCTGAAATAAAGTCAATCCTAAAACAGCCATGCATGGGTTATAATATGAAGGCAACACGAAATACAAAAGCAGGGCAGTGTTCAAATAAACTGATTCAAACTAGTACATACTAAAAACAGTGTACTACTTCTCAACACTTCAAGCATAATAAAAAAGTGTCACTGTTTTTTTAAAGGTAACACCGAACGGGCAATGTTTAAAGCAGGCTTAAACCACATAGCCGCTTGTCGGACACTATCCCAACCATCCTTGGGAAGGCTGATAACTCCCACAGTCTCACCTTCATCTGGCTGGAGGTTGCAGCGCAAAATTTTAGGGTATTGATTATAACGAATATTCCGGTATGCTGTGTAGACGCAGTTTTTCCTCATGAATGGAACCAATGTGCCATCAGGAGCTTTGGATTCACGCTTCTTCAGGTTGGCAATGATTGGGTAATTGAGTCCGAGGAACAGAGAGTGGTCGCTGAGGCTGTTAACCTGCCTCCAAAGAAAGTCCCCTGCACGTGCAGTAGATAAGGGATCCAGCTCAAAGACGTAGGTGGCAACAGGAGGATACTGCCGTAGCTGAAGCCCATTAGCAGCATAGGGAATGTCAGGAGGTACTTCAGCATTGGCAATCCCAATCTTGTTTACTGTAAGGATGATCATCAATCGCTTGCCATCAGCAGATGGAGCGAGGAACCACGCGTACTGCTGATCATCCACCACCGGTGGCGGGATTACAAACGGGAGCATCAGGTTTTCTGCAATATTAGAAATGGAGACGAATAGGGTGTTACTGGCAACCATATTCAAACAGCAGCATTGTTCATCGTTCATGCTCACAGTATAAATACGACTATGTAAGCTAAGGACATTGGTCATTCATGTGTTCAAATCAAGTGTCCAATATATCAGTTATACTGCATCCATCCCACGAAACTAGTCTAAACTTCGCCAAAACTAGACACTAGTTAGTGTATACACAGTTATATACTACCTCTGTCCCACCGAAAGTGTCTGAGATTTGTCCAAATTCAGATGTATCTAGACAGTGAAAGCATATAGATACATTCAAATTTTGACAAATATATATCATCTTAAGTTTAAGTCCTGTGCTGTAGTTAATTCCCTTTGTCTTAAGTGATCTATTAGAGAGCTTCCCTGTGACCACCCGAAGGGTAAGAAATGTTTAACTGTATAAGTGGATTGCCTAGACCTTTCCATCAGTTCGGACTTTTGGTTGCGTTGGCTAGTCCATGAAGCTTGACATGGTGTCAGAGCCAGGGTCTCGAGTTCGAGTCCTGGCTTTCGCAATTTATCCTAAAATTGTTGTTGCCCCCTCGGAGTCCACTTATATGCCTCTTGAGCTATACCTCTGAGTCTTTCCACATGTTGACTTGTCTCCCATCACACGTGACGGGGGGTGTTGAATTGTATAAGTGGATTGCCGCCCTTGCGATCAGTTCGGACTTTTGGTTGTGTTGGTAGTGCATGAAGCTTGACAAGAAAGAAATGCTCTTTATAGCTAACCCCAAGTCTGGTAACATTTGCAAAATAGGTATCAGATGCAGCTATCCATTCAGTAGAAGAATTTGCATTTTAGAGTTGAAGGTTCATAATCTCTTCTCTACTATTGATAGTAAAGGGTACACATGGTATTTGTTTACCTCATTTTCGCGTTCTAAAAAAGGTACGCTATATGGTTGTGCTAAGTTAAACTGATTTAAGTCTGTTCAAGTTTATCGAAAATTATACTACCAACATCTAAAACATCAATATAGGTTCATATATTACAAAAGATATTTAGATTTTCTTTTCTCGAACACATGCCTAGTCGTGCATCATTATATATTAGAGCATACAGGGTTGTAGCAAGGCTACGAAAAACTGAGAAAGCAAAAAGAAAGAACTATACAGGGGACTAGAGGCAGCTAACTTTGTTAGGCCTGCAGGTGCTAAATCTTATATATATATGAGGTTGTAGATATTAATCGTAAACTTACTCAAACTTAAATATCACTGAATTAGGAAAAAGATAACCTGAGTTATTTTGAATGAGGGGACGTCACAATCACTAATGAAAGATAATTGTGGGAAACTGAAATCTATTCAAGAAAATGGGAGAAAAAATGTATCAAAAACAAAATTAATTATACCATTCTGCAGATTGTTCACCGATATAAACAAAGAACTGTTTGATCTGCATGTAGGTACATCCAATCAAGGCTTTTTCCCCGATCTCTAGAAAATATAAGCTACGCATGTAATTACAAACGATTTTCTTCTATTTTTCTGTTTCTACGTTAACATTTGAGATACTTGTTAATTACATCCATATTCTGCAGTTGCATAGAGTTACTAATTCAGGAATGCATTCACATACGGAGTATACTATGTTTGCTGATGACTGACTAGTACTAATTCATTGCAAGCAACGGTTCATTCATATTCAGATAAAGGATGTGATCGTTAAGTCATATACTTATGAAAGTCCTTATGCATCTCTCTGATGCAGATGGCGGGGGTCTCCCGTCCTCCTTTTGGAGGCAAAATCAATTAGTTATATATGAAACAATGGGTGTAAAAGGTTATCAAAAAGGGTGCCTTCATAGTGCCACGTTATCTTTTGAGATACTGGTTAATTACACCCATATTCTGCAGTGGCGTAGAGTTACTAATTCAGGAATGCAATCACATACTGAGCATACTATGTTTGTTGGTGACTAATTAGTACTACTAATTCATTGCAAGCAACGGTTCATTCATATTCAGCAAAAGGGGGTGTGATCATTAAGTCATATAAGAAAGGTAAAATATAAACAAGGTAGTTCATGAATAACTTCATTGGTTAAGGCAGTGTATCATGCAATGCAACATAAGGACTGAAAAAATACCATTTGCGGTGTCCCAGAAGTACGTGGAGCCGTCAGTTTCGTCCACCGCAAAAACGTGGCCACGGAGTTCAATGGCATCACAGTAATTTGGATAATCAGGTGCAGGTGTAAGGGCCTCCAGCATTCTCCAGTCGCCACCCCCTTCAAGGTAGAAAATCGTTTTGTCGAACAAGGCGATGAGCTTGTAATCTGCGTACCTCCCACCTTTTGTGGGCACTTGGCAGATTACAATCTTCAACAAATAAATTTCTGGACGCCAGTTAAAAGAGTATGCAGGTCGAGATGAAACAATACTATGACGAATCTTCGAATCAGGTAGGGATGGAAGGGGGATATGTCGCTCGGTGTAGACGTTCACGAGGCACCACTCATGATGATCGGCGGCGGCGATCCAGTCGCCGTTCGCGCCAAGCCATTTTCTGTCGTGCATGAACGGCAGGGCGACAGAACGGCGAGGATGGTCGAGGGGCACCAGGTCGTACACGGTATCATGCAGACGAGATGCTCTCGCCACGTCCCAGTGTTCATCGAACCAATAAGCAGGCGGAGGCATCAGCAGGCAGGGTTCATCCCAATGGTGCATCTTACCTTCATCCTTGCTGATCATGTCGTAGAGCTCCCTGGAACATGCAGCAAGTCGGACGGTGTAGGTAACGTCCAGATGCGCAGCGATGAGGTCGATGTTGTCGCCGGTGAGAGCCTCCAAGTGGCCGTCCCCGCCGCCCCGGCAAAGCCTAGAATAATCCATCACGTGAAGATGGATTTAGGTGGATGGCGGATGCAACTGCGCTTGGGGTTTTCGGAGGAGAGGGCGAGCGCTATGGAAGGAACGATGCGGCGCGCGGCCGGCCGGGGTAAGGAGAGAAAGGTATACGGAGTAGTACTAGTGATGCGGCGTGGTGGGGATCGAGATCCTGCGCGTGCGCGTGATTCTGGGAGGGTGAAGAAGAAGATTTTTTTTTGTAACGGGGTGAAGAAGAAGATGATAGACATGCAAGGGGCAAAAACTAGGTAGTACTCTAGGCTGCTGCTGCGACTGGGCGCCGATTTGACTGTTGGTAGACTAGCACGCCACCCATCTATAAATTTGCGACGACGTTTGGTGCAGTGATGTCTCGTCACATCAGGTTGACCAGAGAGGGCTTTTTTTTACAGTTTCCATTTCGATATATTTTTCGCCAATAATCGTAGTTCTCTACATGCCAGAGACACGTACCTTAACACGTGGGCAGCATGCAACCGCGCGAGCACCAAAATGGAATGAGAAATGTTTTAGAGCAGAACTTCATTTTCAATGCCTTTCCTAGCTTGGTTTGGAAACCGGACAGAGCTTCAGTGACTTGATGCTTCCAAGATACATTGTGACTGTGTCCCACCATCTACCATCCATTTGAGATCCAACGTTCCAAACTATCTCTTATTTCGAAGCTAAAAAAGAAAAACTATTCAGAAAATTTTGAAAAAAAATCCAGTAATATGTAGATTCCTTGTTTTAAAATCTATGAATATTTCATCCCATTCGGATGACTAGCTTGTGATTAAATAGATTCTTACGTACTCGAGCACTAGTTTAAACTAAATATATATTTGCTCACAAACCTATGATTCAAATCGAATGAAACTTCACCAAAATATAAATCGAAATATGCATGATTTACTGGAAGTTTTTCAAAATTTTCATGGTCCATGGGGTCCTCCAAAGTGCAAGCTTTTTTTTTCTTGGTTGGTACTTCAAAACCGAGTTTGGATGGTGGCAAGACTTGCACAAAGAGGATGTCAAAATTTTGGCCTTTGTGAACTTTGCAATCAACATCAAGTGTCGGACTCTCGAGAAAAAAATATGAGTTGGCGCCCACCTTTCTTTCAACCGTTGGTTCTCAATCCGAGGGTGGTCCAACTAGCTAACAAAATTGGCTTGGTATTCATGGTCTTGAACCAACGATTTGGAATGGCTTTCAATCGGTATGAGAGGTGATGTATGGAGGAGATTCATACGAGAGGGCAATAAAGAAATGTTTTGTCATCCTCGCAAAGCTAGTCTATTTGGAAAGAAATGAATAATTGGTTTTTCGCAACATTGCATGATACTAATTCATGATACTATGCATTGAAGGTGTTGTATCATAGACTAGTATACTTCCCATTGTGACTAGTCTAAGTGCTTTTGCACCATGAACACTAGCTATGCACAGACCTCAAAAAACACTTCTCCATCATTCTACTATTCACACTTTCTTTTTCTAATAGAACTATGTACCATTGTTTTTAATATAATCTTGTGTCGAGAGTATATATTTCTAAAATAGTCATTTATGTTTCGCATAAGCTCAAAGAGGGGTACTTACTTATGAGAGATATCTTTCAACTAATACGTTGTAGGAGTACTTTAATTATGTGAGCTATAGTGTGAAATGCTTACTAGAACGAGTACAAAAGGTGTTTGATAACATTACAGGCCACACGCCCAGTGTAGCGTGCATTGTAGGAGCATTACATCAATTTAACAACTACGGAGGAGTAGCCTAGGTAGAGATAACATGCAAAGGAAATAGTTCAACAGATAGTACAACACAACTACGGAAAGGGAGTAGCCTAGGTAGAGATAAACATGCAAATGAAATAGTTCAACAGATACAAATCTTGCATTACAACACGAGTATTACATAAAGTACATCAGCCCTTCTTTCTGGACCTGTGACGCGAAGGCAGGTTCCATTGCCGGGCGTTGGCGAAGCTTGGGATGAGCCACAACGGAACCTGCCGCCATGTCCATCTAATGTTGGTTTGGAAACCAACAGTACAGTCTTCAGAATTCAAACTGAAGCGGCAAATTTCTGGAGAAGGAGGATATGCAAGGCCTACTGCATGGTGCGATGTGTAAACAGAGTTGCTTCTCGCCATATTTGGACGGTCATGTTCTGCCCCGTCTTCTACTGGAATGATAATCGGATAGTTCACTCCAAGGAAGAGAGAATATGATCCAAGGGAAATAATCCTCCTCCATGGCCTCGGTGGCATCAACTGACTGGTGTCCATGCTGTACACCTCGCAGCCAAGTAAACCCTTACCATACCCGCGAATAGTGCGACCATGACGACCCTCAGAGGTAGCAGCAGCAGGTAAAATCCGAACCAGTCCAGTATAATCCCGCCCGTCAGTAACGCCCCAGGTATGGACCAGAAAAAGTCTAGAACCATCAGGAGATCGTGCTAACCACCAGGAGCCAAGATTGTACCGACCTTGTTCATCAAGTTCTGGCGGAATAGGTGCCGTGCTGATCAACAAAGGACCTTGCAAAGGAAAGCACAGCTTGAAGTCAGTTCAGCAAAACTTGATTAGTTCATTACATACATGAATAATGATGTAGCTAAAATACTGCCTCCGATCCAAATTAATTGACTCAACTGGATGTGTCTAGCTAGATATGCACAAATTAATTGACTCAAGTTTGTCTAGCTAGATGCACTGGCTAGACAAAGCTGAGTCAATTTGATTTGGATCGGAGGGAGTACTTTATTTTGACTCAAAGGCATATCGCTGCTGATTTTGATTGAATATAGAGGGGGAAAGGTACAGGCATGACACGAAAACTGCACAACAAAAAGAAAAAGGCTAAAGCTAAATCTGAAACTAGCAGGTAATAGCGAAAACACATCATATGAGATGAGAAAAATTACCCCAAGAAAGTTGATTCCATGCATAAACTTCGCCTGTCTGAGTTACAGCAAATACAATACCCTTGTGGATGATTGCATCGGAGTAGCCGTACGCTAAGAACTGGTTGTCAAGAACTGTCCATCTGCTAGAAGCACAGTGAAGGACTGCAATTGCCGCGTTGAAGATGGCAAGAACAGAGAAACTAGTATAATTTGAAGCAGCTGTTGGAACTCGGCAAATAGCTATCTTCAGCAGTTGAAGATGTTGATCATTAGACTCGAACACAAGTTTATCCGGGGTGGATTTAAACTCACTTATTGGTGGTAGAGGAATCCGGCGACCAGTGTACACATTGACAAGCTCCCAATTCCAGGGGAAGCCAAGAAGGGCGATCCAATCTCCATTCGCGCCTGCCCACATGCCCGTACCACCATCTGGAATCACGGCATCGGAAGAGATCCTGTCCAGCGGCGTCAGTTGGCACAAGGTACCCTTGCGATCTTTTGCATCATGCTGCTTGTCCTTCTGCGCACCCTCCTGCTTGAACTTGTGGACGCGGTAGAAGGGATTGTGCGCGGGCGGTACCTCAGTTTGGTGAGTATGAAGAACACAGGGCATGCCAAACGGCTGAGATGCAGGCAGAGCTACACTTTGTGTTGCTGAATCATGATAAAACTTGCATGAACCGACGAGGCTCGCGGCGGTGATGACATCGCATCGGGATGCGATTTCTTCAAGGGGGCCATCAGGAAACACCCAAGAACTGCCACTCTCATTGATCGATCTCGCCATTGGAAGGATGCGGTCAAGTGGGTGTGGGGGTGTGGGAGTGGGACGCTGGCGTTTGGGTATGAGGTATTGGAGGACAGTGCGAGCGGCAGCTGGTAGAGCGATATGGATAAAAGTCCACAACTCCTACTAGTACCATCAAACAGGTGGCTCGAGATGATCCGAAAAAGGCATGGCGGCGGTGGTGCAGGGGCTGCTGGTGTAGGCGGGGTCGCCAGAGAAGATGGAGATGAAGAAGACGGAGAAGCAGGCAAAAAAAACAATTTGAATTGAAATCAATAATACGAGTACTACGGGCGTGCCTTCTCTCTCTGGTCTCTGCTGCACTACTGCACCTGTCGTGAAGGCGTGTGACCCGAGAAGAAGCTAATGTACTGTATACTGTCCTTGCACGCCGTGGAGCTGTATTTTGTCTCATCAAATCAGCTCTGGACAGTTTCAGCAGAGAAAAGATCCTTTGCCATCATCATGATATATTACCACGGGCCCACGGCAGTGCACATTCATCTTGGAGGCCTCTTCATCTTGTACTACCATATACTGTACTGCTCTATATGTTGCACAAACCACCACTTGGACATTTTTTTTGCAGTTTCCACCATGTGGTGGTCTAATATGTTGCAAATTTCACCACTTGGTTATCTAATCAGCTAGTTAGTCATGTTGATAGCAAAATCGACAAGTGGGTTCAACATGTCAATGCTCCAATTAATGTTTTAGAAAAAATAAATTTTTCAAAATTCGTACTTCTTTTATTTAGCTATTTAAAAATGCTTATTCATTTATTTCAACAAATATTGTGCGGTCTTGAATTTTTTTCAAACAAATATTATGGCATCGGGTTCGGGACTCCTGAAAAGGACTGGCCGTGGTACGGGAACCCGAAATGATGCCCACAACATGGTCGAAAGTGGCAAGGAACCCATCGAGGTGGATGAACTCGGGAAACCTTGGTAGAGGTAGGGATCTTGAGGAGGCCATTAGGGTTAGCCTACCCCCCAATAAGCGTATGAACGAAAAAAATTCACATAAGTAGTAGCTATTATTAAAATTTCACAAATATTACGCGCTTTTGAATATTTCAAAAGTATTGTGGCGTCACGCTGGCCTTGCCCGAATTTTACCTTTCAGGCTGGATGTCACGAGCATGATCACTCAACCAACCGGGTCCAAACATATATATACAATTGGCCTCCTCGAGCCTACACCGACCAGATTGTCGCTGAAACTGGATCATATAGTTTCTATTGGATTGATGTCCTAAGGAAATATTCCAACAACGGAAGTTGTTTGATTCGTTGTATTATATTCCTTTGGAATCTTGTTGGGCTTGTTTGGTTCGAAGAAAATTCATAGAAATTTTGTGGGATTCAAATCTCAGTGGCTCCTTTGATTCTTGAATACATGATAATTCATACTAATTCACGTGTTTTTTGTGTAGCACTACAACCAAAGAACATGCAATTCAAATTTGTGTGATTTCTCTCATATAGGATTAATTCAACATGCAATCATATTCAATTCCTACATTATTTCTATTTTAACATTTTGTACACATCATGCATGCGACCCAAACAATGCGTACATGGTGGGGGGGTTGTTTCGTTGCAAAAGCAGTTGGTCACACCACAAACAAACATGCAACAATTAATCTAAATTCACGCGGTTTCCCCGCGATGCAACCAAACAATATTCGATGAAACTAAGCATGGCATAAACATATACAATACACACCATAGATTTTGGCTGCTTTGATTATTCGCAAGATTTTCAAAGTGCGGGAATATGAAAATTGTATGATTAGAGAGTGATGATCATCTCCAAATATATAGGATTGAGAAACAACGGTATTTGGATCCAATAACATTTGATTGCGTGTGAAAACCAAAAGAAATACTAGTAGTAACATACGGTTACACAATGAAGGATTTTTTGTTTTTGTATAAAAATGTATTGTCAATGAATTCTGAAAATTGCAATCCTATGAATTAAACAATCAGAAATCGTGTCAGACTAATTCCTACGTTTCGAGATTCTAGTACGGAGTATGATTTCTTTGAAGGGGCGCAGAGGGACGTGGGTAGCAATGTCTAGTCCCTGTCTTGTCTGTATACACTGTACTTACGTCAGACTAGTGTTGCTCATGAAGTCTTAATCTGACGTACTCTGAAGCTAGATGCATCACCGTTTCCAGTCTCTGTCCTCGTTTTTTCGGCAAAATAGACAGAAATAACCCAAAGTCGAAAAGATTGGGAAAAACAAACTTTCGACATACTAGCAAGATTGGGTTATTTTTGTCCAAATTCTCGTTTTTTTCTCTTGGCTTCCCTACCCTTGAATCCATGTCACTTACGTGTGTTGCCCATGCATGCGTCATGTCCCACACTTCAGTGAGCACAAGTGACGTGATGTACGTACGCAAACTCCCAGCAATCTTCTTTGTCAAGAGAAGACGCATCAAGATTCAAGACCCGATCGCATTTCTTGCTTTCAGCCTGGGGTCCTCCATGTAAAAGTTAGGGATTTAGATGTAATTTCATGTTTATTTTGTGTGCTGTTGTAAACTGTTGATTTTTTATGTCCATTTGAATCTTGGTCAAATCCTAGGTTTGACCTAGATTTAAACAAGTTTAAAATATGAAAATGAAAAAGTAAGCCTGGATCCTCCTTAGTCAATCCAAAATGAAGCTTTTGGGAGGTTTTTGAAATTTCCATGTTTGAAACCCAAAACCACTTCTTTTCATGCTAGACTTCATAAGACATAGTTTAGGGATAGGGGTAGATACATGATTTGTCTGGTTTCAGTATGTCTAGAGCTTGTTTATCCACTTGAATGCTTACTATATGACATAAGAAGACTATGTGCTATGGTTTTTCATTTATCTATTTTTTTGAATTTTATGCCCATTTGAATCTTGGTCAAATCCCAGGTTTGACGAGGTTTTAAACAAGTTTAAAACTTGAAAATGAAAAGGTGTAAGCATGGATCCTTCGTAGTCACTCTAAAATGAAGCTTTATTTTGGGAGGTTCTCGAAATTTCCATGCATGCTTGAAACTCAAAACCACTTTTCTTCATGCTTGACTTCATAAGACAGAGTTTAATTAGGGTTAGGGGTAGATACACGATTTTTCTGGTTTGAATATGTCTAGACCTTGTTTATCAACTTGAATGTTTACTATATGACATAATTAAGAAGGCTATGTACGTGCTTTGGTTTTTCATTCTTTAATTAGATTTTTGTCTGAATTTTTATGCCCATTTGAATCTTGGTCAAATCCTAGGTTTGACCAAGATTTAAATAAGTTTAAAACATGAAAATGAAAAGATAAGCATCGATCCTTCTTACTCGCTCTAAAATGAAGCTTTTGGTTTTTTGAAATTTCCATGTTTGAAACCCAAAACCACTTCTCTTCATGCTTGACTTCATAAGACGAAGTTTAGGGTCGATAGGGGTAGATACATGATTTGTCTGGTTTGAATATGTCTAGACCTTGTTTATGAACTTGAATGCTTACTATATGACATAAGAAGACTATGTGCTTTGGTTTTTTTTATTTTTTTATTTTATGCCCATTTTAATATTGGTCAAATCCTAGGTTTGACCAAGATTTAAACAAGTTTAAAACATGAAAATGAAAAGGTAAGCCTGGATCCTTCTTAGTCACTCTAAAATGAAGCTTTTGGGAGGTTTTTGAAATTTCCATGTTTGAAACCAAAAACCACTTCTCTTCATGCTTGACTTCATAAGACAGAGTTTAGGGTTAGGGGTAGATACATGATTTGTCTTATTTGAATATGTATAGACCTTGTTTGTCAACTTTTGAATGCTCTTACTATATATATATGTGACATAAGAAGACTATGTGCTTTTGTTTTTCATTTTTCTGATTTTTTTAATTTTATGCCCATTTAAATCTTGGTCAAATCCTGGTTTGACAATGATTTTAACAAGTTTAAAATATGAAAATGAAAAGGTAAGCATTGATCATTCTTAGTCACTCTAAAATGAAGCTTTTGGTAGGTTTTTGAAATTTCCATATTTGAAACCCAAAACCACTTCTCTTCATGCTTGACTACATAAGACAAAGTTTAGGGTTAGGGAGTAGATACATGATTTTTCTTGTTTGAATATGTCTAGACCTTGTTTATCAACTTTAATGCTACTATATGACATAAGAAAACTATGTGCTTTGGTTTTTCATTTTTCTGATATTTTTTGGAATTTTGATGCACATTTGAATCTTGGTCAAATCCTAGCTAGGTTTGACCAAGATTTAAACAAGTATATATAGAACATGAAAATGAAAAGGGAAGCATGTATCCTTCTTAATTAGTCACCCTAAAATGAAGTTTTTGGAAGGTTTTTGAAATTTCCATGCATGTTTGAAACCTAAAACCACTTATCTTCATGCTTGACTTCGTCATAAGACAGAGTTTAGGGGTTTTAGGGGGTAGATACATGATTTGTCTAGCTAGTTTGAATATGTCTAGACCTTGTTTATCAACTTTAATGCTTACTATATGACATATAAGAAGACTATGTGCGCTTTGGTTTTTCATTTTTCGGTTTTTTTATTTTATGCCCATTTGAATCTTGGTCAAATCCTAGATTTGACCAAGATTTAAACAAGTTTAAAACATGGAAATGAAAAGGTAAGCATCGATCCTTCTTAGTCGCTCTAAAATGAAGCTGAATTTTGGGAGGTTTTTGAAATTTCCATGTTTTTGAAACCCAAAACCACTTCTCTTCATGCTTGACTTCATAAGACGAAGTTTAGGGTCGATAGGGGGTAGATACATGATTTGTCTTGTTTGAATATGTCTAGACCTTGTTTATCAACTTGAATGCTTACTAGCTATATGACATAAGAGGACTATGTGCATTGGTATTTCATTTTTTGATTTTTATGCCCATTTGAGAATCTTGGTAAAATCCTAGGTTTGTTGAGCAAGATTTAAACAAGTTTAACATGTGAAAATGATAAGGTAATTAAGTCTGGATCTTTTTTGAAACCCAAAACCACTTCTCTTCATGCTTGACTTCATAAGACGAAGTTTAGGGTCGATAGGGGGTAGATACATGATTTGTCTTGTTTGAATATGTCTAGACCTTGTTTATCAACTTGAATGCTTACTAGCTATATGACATAAGAGGACTATGTGCATTGGTATTTCATTTTTTGATTTTTATGCCCATTTGAGAATCTTGGTAAAATCCTAGGTTTGTTGAGCAAGATTTATACAAGTTTAACATGTGAAAATGATAAGGTAATTAAGTCTGGATCTTTCTCTTAGTAACTCTAAAATGAAGCTTTTGGGAGGTTCTTGAATTTACCATGTTTGAAACCCAAAACCACCGTACTTCTTTTCATGCTTGACTTCATAAGACAGAGTTTAGGGTTAGGGGTAGATACATGATTTTTCTGGTTTGAATATGTCTAGACCATGTTTATCAACTTGAATGCTTACTATATGACATAAGAAGGCTATGTGCTTTGGTCTTTCATTCTTTCGATTTTTTTCTGAATTTTTATGCCCATTTGAATCTTGGTCAAATCCTAGGTTCGACCAAGATTTAAACAAGTTTAAAACATGACAATGAAAAGGTAATTAATCATGGATCCTTCTTAATTAACCAGCCAGTCTAATTAAAATGAAGCTTTTTGGGAGGTTTTTGAAATTTCCATGTTTGAAACCCAAAACCACACTTCTCTGCTTCATGCTTGACTTCATATATAATTAAGACAAAGTTTAGGGTTAGGAGGTACATGATTTGTCTGGTTTGAATATGTCTAGACCTTGTTTATGAACTTTTGAATGCTTACTATATATATGTATGTGACATAAGAAAACTATGTGCTTTGGTTTTTCATTTTTCTGATTTTTTTGGAATTTTGATGCACATTTGAATCTTGGTCAAATCCTAGGTTTGACCAAGATTTAAACAAGTATAGAACATGGAAATGAAAATGGAAGCCTGTATCCTTCTTAGTCACCCTAAAATTAATGAAGTTTTTGGGAGGTTTTTGAAATTTCCATGTTTGAAACCCAAAACCACTTATCTTCATGCTCTTGACTTCGTCATAAGACAGAGTTTAGGGGTTAGGGGGTAGATACATGATTTGTCTAGCTAGTTTGAATATGTCCAGACCTTGTTTATCAACTTTAATGCTTACTATATGACATATAAGAAGACCATGTGCGCTTTGGTTTTTCATTTTTCTGTTTTTTTATTTTATGCCCATTTGAATCTTGGTCAAATCCTAGAGATTGACTTCATAATACAGAGTTTAGGGTTAGGGGTAGATATACACATGATTTTTCTGGTTTGAATATGTCTAGACCTTGTTTATCAACTTGAGTGTTTACTATATGACATAATTAAGAAGGCTATGTGCTTTGGTTTTTCATTCTTTAGATTTTTTGTCTGAATTTTTATGCCCATTTGAATCTTGGTCAAATCCTAGGTTTGACCAAGATTTAAATAAGTTTAAAACATGGAAATGAAAAGGTAAAAGCATCGATCCTTCTTAGTCGCTCTAAAATGAAGCTGAATTTTGGGAGGTTTTTGAAATTTCCATGTTTGAAACCCAAAACCACTTCTCTTCATGCTTGACTTCATAAGACGAAGTTTAGGGTCGATAGGGGGTAGATACATGATTTGTCTGGTTAATTTGGATATATCTAGACCTTGTTTATCAACTTGAATGCTTACGATATGACATAAGAACACTATGTGCTTTTTTTATTTTTTTGTGCCCATTTGAATCTTGGTCAAATCCTAGGTTTGACCAAGATTTAAACAAGTATAGAACATGAAAATGAAAAGGGAAGCCTGTATCCTTCTTACTCACCCTAAAATGAAGTTTTGGGAGGTTTTTGAAATGTCCATGTTTGAAACCCAAAACCACTTCTCTTCATTCTTGACTTCTTAAGACATAGTTTAGGGGTTAGCGGGTAGATACATGATTAGTATGGTTTGAATATGTCTAGACCTTGTTTATCAACTTTAATGCTTACTACATGACATAAGAAGACTATGTGCTTTGGTTTTTCATTTTTCTGTTTTTTTTTGAATTTTCTGCCAATTTTGTTTGACCAAGATTTAGACAAGTTTTACACGTGAAAACGAATAAGTAAGCCTGGATCCTTCTTAGTCACTCCAAAATGTACCAATTGATAGGTGCGTTAACTTTGCTTCATGGAAAAAATAATGTCATGTAAATGAGTTAACTTGGATTTCCTACCCTTGAATCCATAGGAAACTTTGTTCTAATGCACTATAATAATCAACCGAGTTTTTACACCAACAGGTCTGTCACTTACGTGTGGTGCCCATGCGTGAGGTCCCACACTTCAGTGAGCACAAGTCACGTGCAATAGGTACGCAAACTCCCAGCCATTTTCTTTGTCAAGAGAAGACGCATCAGGATGCGTATTGGAAGTCTGTGGGTCCTTCTGGATCCTTCGGTCGTCCCTCTCAAAAAAAAAACAAATCTCTCTCATTCTCGGCCTCGCTCGACTCGCTCGCTCGCTCGCTCGCTCGCACCTCCTGCTCACTGACAAACCCTGCACAAAAGTCAACATCATCACCCGAAAAAGGGGAGACACCATAATTCTCTCCCTTCTTCTCTCCTTCCGAGTGATCCCTCTTCCTCCGAGTTTCACTCGACGGGCAAACACACATGTGCTGCATAGTAATAATAAAAAGGTAGAAAAATCGACCTACGAATCTATAATTAAATAGGTTAAACTAGGGTTTTGCCCAGTACTACAGATCAAGGTTCAAAAAATCCAACTACGGGGTTCGAACAACCCCATTTCTAATCCAAGATTTTTTTCGACCTCATCCAATGGCCTCAAACTATAGGCCGGGTTAGCATCTAGTGCAGTATGTGTGAGAATGTATGCACTATGTGTGCTATAACTTGTGTGTCTTTCAAATTTGAACCAAATTTGAATAAGTTTGAAATATTTGAAATGGGGCTTTTGGCTTAAACGTTTGAAACCCAAAACGACTTCTCCTCATGCTAGACTTCATAAGACCGAGTTTAGGGTTAGGGGGTAGATACATGATTTGTCTGGTTTGAATATGTCTAAACCTTGTTTATCAACTTGAATGCTTACTATATGACATAAGAAGACCATGTGCTTTTGTTTTTCATTTTTCTATTTTTTAAGAATTTTATGCACATTTGATTCTGGTCAAATCCTAGGTTCAACCAAGATTTAAACAAGTTTCAAGCATGAAAATGAAAACGTAATCCAAGATCCTTCTTAATTAGTCACTCTAAAATATATGAAGCTTTTGGGACGTACTTGAAATTTCCATGTTTGAAACCTAAAACCACTTATCTTCATGCTTGACTTCGTCATAAGACAGAGTTTAGGGGTTTTAGGGGGTAGATACATGATTTGTCTAGCTAGTTTGAATATGTCTAGACCTTGTTTATCAACTTTAATGCTTACTATATGACATATAAGAAGACTATGTGCGCTTTGGTTTTTCATTTTTCGGTTTTTTTATTTTATGCCCATTTGAGTCTTGGTCAAATCCTAGATTTGACCAAGATTTAAACAAGTTTAAAACATGGAAATGAAAAGGTAAGCATCGATCCTTCTTAGTCGCTCTAAAATGAAGCTGAATTTTGGGAGGTTTTTGAAATTTCCATGTTTGAAACCCAAAACCACTTCTCTTCATGCTTGACTTCATAAGACGAAGTTTAGGGTCGATAGGGGGTAGATACATGATTTGTCTTGTTTGAATATGTCTAGACCTTGTTTATCAACTTGAATGCTTACTAGCTATATGACATTAAGAGGACTATGTGCATTGGTATTTCATTTTTTGATTTTTATGCCCATTTGAGAATCTTGGTAAGATCCTAGGTTTGTTGAGCAAGATTTATACAAGTTTAACATGTGAAAATGATAAGGTAATTAAGTCTGGATCTTTCTCTTAGTAACTCTAAAATGAAGCTTTTGGGAGGTTCTTGAATTTACCATGTTTGAAACCCAAAACCACCGTACTTCTTTTCATGCTTGACTTCATAAGACAGAGTTTAGGGTTAGGGGTAGATACATGATTTTTCTGGTTTGAATATGTCTAGACCATGTTTATCAACTTGAATGCTTACTATATGACATAAGAAGGCTATGTGCTTTGGTCTTTCATTCTTTCGATTTTTTTCTGAATTTTTATGCCCATTTGAATCTTGGTCAAATCCTAGGTTCGACCAAGATTTAAACAAGTTTAAAACATGACAATGAAAAGGTAATTAATCATGGATCCTTCTTAATTAACCAGCCAGTCTAATTAAAATGAAGCTTTTTGGGAGGTTTTTGAAATTTCCATGTTTGAAACCCAAAACCACACTTCTCTGCTTCATGCTTGACTTCATATATAATTAAGACAAAGTTTAGGGTTAGGAGGTACATGATTTGTCTGGTTTGAATATGTCTACACCTTGTTTATGAACTTTTGAATGCTTACTATATATATGTATGTGACATAAGAAAACTATGTGCTTTGGTTTTTCATTTTTCTGATTTTTTTGGAATTTTGATGCACATTTGAATCTTGGTCAAATCCTAGGTTTGACCAAGATTTAAACAAGTATAGAACATGGAAATGAAAATGGAAGCCTGTATCCTTCTTAGTCACCCTAAAATTAATGAAGTTTTTGGGAGGTTTTTGAAATTTCCATGTTTGAAACCCAAAACCACTTATCTTCATGCTCTTGACTTCGTCATAAGACAGAGTTTAGGGGTTAGGGGGTAGATACATGATTTGTCTAGCTAGTTTGAATATGTCCAGACCTTGTTTATCAACTTTAATGCTTACTATATGACATATAAGAAGACCATGTGCGCTTTGGTTTTTCATTTTTCTGTTTTTTTATTTTATGCCCATTTGAATCTTGGTCAAATCCTAGAGATTGACTTCATAATACAGAGTTTAGGGTTAGGGGTAGATATACACATGATTTTTCTGGTTTGAATATGTCTAGACCTTGTTTATCAACTTGAGTGTTTACTATATGACATAATTAAGAAGGCTATGTGCTTTGGTTTTTCATTCTTTAGATTTTTTGTCTGAATTTTTATGCCCATTTGAATCTTGGTCAAATCCTAGGTTTGACCAAGATTTAAATAAGTTTAAAACATGGAAATGAAAAGGTAAAAGCATCGATCCTTCTTAGTCGCTCTAAAATGAAGCTGAATTTTGGGAGGTTTTTGAAATTTCCATGTTTGAAACCCAAAACCACTTCTCTTCATGCTTGACTTCATAAGACGAAGTTTAGGGTCGATAGGGGGTAGATACATGATTTGTCTGGTTAATTTGGATATATCTAGACCTTGTTTATCAACTTGAATGCTTACGATATGACATAAGAACACTATGTGCTTTTTTTATTTTTTTGTGCCCATTTGAATCTTGGTCAAATCCTAGGTTTGACCAAGATTTAAACAAGTATAGAACATGAAAATGAAAAGGGAAGCCTGTATCCTTCTTACTCACCCTAAAATGAAGTTTTGGGAGGTTTTTGAAATGTCCATGTTTGAAACCCAAAACCACTTCTCTTCATTCTTGACTTCTTAAGACATAGTTTAGGGGTTAGCGGGTAGATACATGATTAGTATGGTTTGAATATGTCTAGACCTTGTTTATCAACTTTAATGCTTACTACATGACATAAGAAGACTATGTGCTTTGGTTTTTCATTTTTCTGTTTTTTTTTGAATTTTCTGCCAATTTTGTTTGACCAAGATTTAGACAAGTTTTACACGTGAAAACGAATAAGTAAGCCTGGATCCTTCTTAGTCACTCCAAAATGTACCAATTGATAGGTGCGTTAACTTTGCTTCATGGAAAAAATAATGTCATGTAAATGAGTTAACTTGGATTTCCTACCCTTGAATCCATAGGAAACTTTGTTCTAATGCACTATAATAATCAACCGAGTTTTTACACCAACAGGTCTGTCACTTACGTGTGGTGCCCATGCGTGAGGTCCCACACTTCAGTGAGCACAAGTCACGTGCAATAGGTACGCAAACTCCCAGCCATTTTCTTTGTCAAGAGAAGACGCATCAGGATGCGTATTGGAAGTCTGTGGGTCCTTCTGGATCCTTCGGTCGTCCCTCTCAAAAAAAAACAAATCTCTCTCATTCTCGGCCTCGCTCGACTCGCTCGCTCGCACCTCCTGCTCACTGACAAACCCTGCACAAAAGTCAACATCATCACCCGAAAAAGGGGAGACACCATAATTCTCTCCCTTCTTCTCTCCTTCCGAGTGATCCCTCTTCCTCCGAGTTTCACTCGACGGGCAAACACACATGTGCTGCATAGTAATAATAAAAAGGTAGAAAAATCGACCTACGAATCTATAATTAAATAGGTTAAACTAGGGTTTTGCCCAGTACTACAGATCAAGGTTCAAAAAATCCAACTACGGGGTTCGAACAACCCCATTTCTAATCCAAGATTTTTTCGACCTCATCCAATGGCCTCAAACTATAGGCCGGGTTAGCATCTAGTGCAGTATGTGTGAGAATGTATGCACTATGTGTGCTATAACTTGTGTGTCTTTCAAATTTGAACCAAATTTGAATAAGTTTGAAATATTTGAAATGGGGCTTTTGGCTTAAACGTTTGAAACCCAAAACGACTTCTCCTCATGCTAGACTTCATAAGACCGAGTTTAGGGTTAGGGGGTAGATACATGATTTGTCTGGTTTGAATATGTCTAAACCTTGTTTATCAACTTGAATGCTTACTATATGACATAAGAAGACCATGTGCTTTTGTTTTTCATTTTTCTATTTTTTAAGAATTTTATGCACATTTGATTCTGGTCAAATCCTAGGTTCAACCAAGATTTAAACAAGTTTCAAGCATGAAAATGAAAACGTAATCCAAGATCCTTCTTAATTAGTCACTCTAAAATATATGAAGCTTTTGGGACGTACTTGAAATTTCCATGTTTGAAACCTAAAACCACTTATCTTCATGCTTGACTTCGTCATAAGACAGAGTTTAGGGGTTTTAGGGGGTAGATACATGATTTGTCTAGCTAGTTTGAATATGTCTAGACCTTGTTTATCAACTTTAATGCTTACTATATGACATATAAGAAGACTATGTGCGCTTTGGTTTTTCATTTTTCGGTTTTTTTATTTTATGCCCATTTGAGTCTTGGTCAAATCCTAGATTTGACCAAGATTTAAACAAGTTTAAAACATGGAAATGAAAAGGTAAGCATCGATCCTTCTTAGTCGCTCTAAAATGAAGCTGAATTTTGGGAGGTTTTTGAAATTTCCATGTTTGAAACCCAAAACCACTTCTCTTCATGCTTGACTTCATAAGACGAAGTTTAGGGTCGATAGGGGGTAGATACATGATTTGTCTTGTTTGAATATGTCTAGACCTTGTTTATCAACTTGAATGCTTACTAGCTATATGACATTAAGAGGACTATGTGCATTGGTATTTCATTTTTTGATTTTTATGCCCATTTGAGAATCTTGGTAAGATCCTAGGTTTGTTGAGCAAGATTTATACAAGTTTAACATGTGAAAATGATAAGGTAATTAAGTCTGGATCTTTCTCTTAGTAACTCTAAAATGAAGCTTTTGGGAGGTTCTTGAATTTACCATGTTTGAAACCCAAAACCACCGTACTTCTTTTCATGCTTGACTTCATAAGACAGAGTTTAGGGTTAGGGGTAGATACATGATTTTTCTGGTTTGAATATGTCTAGACCATGTTTATCAACTTGAATGCTTACTATATGACATATAAGAAGGCTATGTGCTTTGGTCTTTCATTCTTTTTTTTTCTGAATTTTTATGCCCATTTGAATCTTGGTCAAATCCTAGGTTCGACCAAGATTTAAACAAGTTTAAAACATGACAATGAAAAGGTAATTAATCATGGATCCTTCTTAATTAACCAGCCAGTCTAATTAAAATGAAGCTTTTTGGGAGGTTTTTGAAATTTCCATGTTTGAAACCCAAAACCACACTTCTCTGCTTCATGCTTGACTTCATATATAATTAAGACAAAGTTTAGGGTTAGGAGGTACATGATTTGTCTGGTTTGAATATGTCTACACCTTGTTTATGAACTTTTGAATGCTTACTATATATATGTATGTGACATAAGAAAACTATGTGCTTTGGTTTTTCATTTTTCTGATTTTTTTGGAATTTTGATGCACATTTGAATCTTGGTCAAATCCTAGGTTTGACCAAGATTTAAACAAGTATAGAACATGGAAATGAAAATGGAAGCCTGTATCCTTCTTAGTCACCCTAAAATTAATGAAGTTTTTGGGAGGTTTTTGAAATTTCCATGTTTGAAACCCAAAACCACTTATCTTCATGCTCTTGACTTCGTCATAAGACAGAGTTTAGGGGTTAGGGGGTAGATACATGATTTGTCTAGCTAGTTTGAATATGTCCAGACCTTGTTTATCAACTTTAATGCTTACTATATGACATATAAGAAGACCATGTGCGCTTTGGTTTTTCATTTTTCTGTTTTTTTATTTTATGCCCATTTGAATCTTGGTCAAATCCTAGAGATTGACTTCATAATACAGAGTTTAGGGTTAGGGGTAGATATACACATGATTTTTCTGGTTTGAATATGTCTAGACCTTGTTTATCAACTTGAGTGTTTACTATATGACATAATTAAGAAGGCTATGTGCTTTGGTTTTTCATTCTTTAGATTTTTTGTCTGAATTTTTATGCCCATTTGAATCTTGGTCAAATCCTAGGTTTGACCAAGATTTAAATAAGTTTAAAACATGGAAATGAAAAGGTAAAAGCATCGATCCTTCTTAGTCGCTCTAAAATGAAGCTGAATTTTGGGAGGTTTTTGAAATTTCCATGTTTGAAACCCAAAACCACTTCTCTTCATGCTTGACTTCATAAGACGAAGTTTAGGGTCGCTAGGGGGTAGATACATGATTTTTCTGGTTAATTTGGATATATCTAGACCTTGTTTATCAACTTGAATGCTTACGATATGACATAAGAACACTATGTGCTTTTTTTATTTTTTTGTGCCCATTTGAATCTTGGTCAAATCCTAGGTTTGACCAAGATTTAAACAAGTATAGAACATGAAAATGAAAAGGGAAGCCTGTATCCTTCTTACTCACCCTAAAATGAAGTTTTGGGAGGTTTTTGAAATGTCCATGTTTGAAACCCAAAACCACTTCTCTTCATTCTTGACTTCTTAAGACATAGTTTAGGGGTTAGCGGGTAGATACATGATTAGTATGGTTTGAATATGTCTAGACCTTGTTTATCAACTTTAATGCTTACTACATGACATAAGAAGACTATGTGCTTTGGTTTTTCATTTTTCTGTTTTTTTTTGAATTTTCTGCCAATTTTGTTTGACCAAGATTTAGACAAGTTTTACACGTGAAAACGAATAAGTAAGCCTGGATCCTTCTTAGTCACTCCAAAATGTACCAATTGATAGGTGCGTTAACTTTGCTTCATGGAAAAAATAATGTCATGTAAATGAGTTAACTTGGATTTCCTACCCTTGAATCCATAGGAAACTTTGTTCTAATGCACTATAATAATCAACCGAGTTTTTACACCAACAGGTCTGTCACTTACGTGTGGTGCCCATGCGTGAGGTCCCACACTTCAGTGAGCACAAGTCACGTGCAATAGGTACGCAAACTCCCAGCCATTTTCTTTGTCAAGAGAAGACGCATCAGGATGCGTATTGGAAGTCTGTGGGTCCTTCTGGATCCTTCGGTCGTCCCTCTCAAAAAAAAAACATATCTCTCTCATTCTCGGCCTCGCTCGACTCGCTCGCTCGCTCGCTCGCACCTCCTGCTCACTGACAAACCCTGCACAAAAGTCAACATCATCACCCGAAAAAGGGGAGACACCATAATTCTCTCCCTTCTTCTCTCCTTCCGAGTGATCCCTCTTCCTCCGAGTTTCACTCGACGGGCAAACACACATGTGCTGCATAGTAATAATAAAAAGGTAGAAAAATCGACCTACGAATCTATAATTAAATAGGTTAAACTAGGGTTTTGCCCAGTACTACAGATCAAGGTTCAAAAAATCCAACTACGGGGTTCGAACAACCCCATTTCTAATCCAAGATTTTTTTCGACCTCATCCAATGGCCTCAAACTATAGGCCGGGTTAGCATCTAGTGCAGTATGTGTGAGAATGTATGCACTATGTGTGCTATAACTTGTGTGTCTTTCAAATTTGAACCAAATTTGAATAAGTTTGAAATATTTGAAATGGGGCTTTTGGCTTAAACGTTTGAAACCCAAAACGACTCCTCCTCATGCTAGACTTCATAAGACCGAGTTTAGGGTTAGGGGGTAGATACATGATTTGTCTGGTTTGAATATGTCTAAACCTTGTTTATCAACTTGAATGCTTACTATATGACATAAGAAGACCATGTGCTTTTGTTTTTCATTTTTCTATTTTTTTAAGAATTTTATGCACATTTGATTCTGGTCAAATCCTAGGTTCAACCAAGATTTAAACAAGTTTCAAGCATGAAAATGAAAACGTAATCCAAGATCCTTCTTAATTAGTCACTCTAAAATATATGAAGCTTTTGGGACGTACTTGAAATTTCCATGTTTGAAACCTAAAACCACTTATCTTCATGCTTGACTTCGTCATAAGACAGAGTTTAGGGGTTTTAGGGGGTAGATACATGATTTGTCTAGCTAGTTTGAATATGTCTAGACCTTGTTTATCAACTTTAATGCTTACTATATGACATATAAGAAGACTATGTGCGCTTTGGTTTTTCATTTTTCGGTTTTTTTATTTTATGCCCATTTGAGTCTTGGTCAAATCCTAGATTTGACCAAGATTTAAACAAGTTTAAAACATGGAAATGAAAAGGTAAGCATCGATCCTTCTTAGTCGCTCTAAAATGAAGCTGAATTTTGGGAGGTTTTTGAAATTTCCATGTTTGAAACCCAAAACCACTTCTCTTCATGCTTGACTTCATAAGACGAAGTTTAGGGTCGATAGGGGGTAGATACATGATTTGTCTTGTTTGAATGTGTCTAGACCTTGTTTATCAACTTGAATGCTTACTAGCTATATGACATTAAGAGGACTATGTGCATTGGTATTTCATTTTTCGATTTTTATGCCCATTTGAGAATCTTGGTAAGATCCTAGGTTTGTTGAGCAAGATTTATACAAGTTTAACATGTGAAAATGATAAGGTAATTAAGTCTGGATCTTTCTCTTAGTAACTCTAAAATGAAGCTTTTGGGAGGTTCTTGAATTTACCATGTTTGAAACCCAAAACCACCGTACTTCTTTTCATGCTTGACTTCATAAGACAGAGTTTAGGGTTAGGGGTAGATACATGATTTTTCTGGTTTGAATATGTCTAGACCATGTTTATCAACTTGAATGCTTACTATATGACATAAGAAGGCTATGTGCTTTGGTCTTTCATTCTTTCGATTTTTTTCTGAATTTTTATGCCCATTTGAATCTTGGTCAAATCCTAGGTTCGACCAAGATTTAAACAAGTTTAAAACATGACAATGAAAAGGTAATTAATCATGGATCCTTCTTAATTAACCAGCCAGTCTAATTAAAATGAAGCTTTTTGGGAGGTTTTTGAAATTTCCATGTTTGAAACCCAAAACCACACTTCTCTGCTTCATGCTTGACTTCATATATAATTAAGACAAAGTTTAGGGTTAGGAGGTACATGATTTGTCTGGTTTGAATATGTCTAGACCTTGTTTATGAACTTTTGAATGCTTACTATATATATGTATGTGACATAAGAAAACTATGTGCTTTGGTTTTTCATTTTTCTGATTTTTTTGGAATTTTGATGCACATTTGAATCTTGGTCAAATCCTAGGTTTGACCAAGATTTAAACAAGTATAGAACATGGAAATGAAAATGGAAGCCTGTATCCTTCTTAGTCACCCTAAAATTAATGAAGTTTTTGGGAGGTTTTTGAAATTTCCATGTTTGAAACCCAAAACCACTTATCTTCATGCTCTTGACTTCGTCATAAGACAGAGTTTAGGGGTTAGGGGGTAGATACATGATTTGTCTAGCTAGTTTGAATATGTCCAGACCTTGTTTATCAACTTTAATGCTTACTATATGACATATAAGAAGACCATGTGCGCTTTGGTTTTTCATTTTTCTGTTTTTTTATTTTATGCCCATTTGAATCTTGGTCAAATCCTAGAGATTGACTTCATAATACAGAGTTTAGGGTTAGGGGTAGATATACACATGATTTTTCTGGTTTGAATATGTCTAGACCTTGTTTATCAACTTGAGTGTTTACTATATGACATAATTAAGAAGGCTATGTGCTTTGGTTTTTCATTCTTTAGATTTTTTGTCTGAATTTTTATGCCCATTTGAATCTTGGTCAAATCCTAGGTTTGACCAAGATTTAAATAAGTTTAAAACATGGAAATGAAAAGGTAAAAGCATCGATCCTTCTTAGTCGCTCTAAAATGAAGCTGAATTTTGGGAGGTTTTTGAAATTTCCATGTTTGAAACCCAAAACCACTTCTCTTCATGCTTGACTTCATAAGACGAAGTTTAGGGTCGATAGGGGGTAGATACATGATTTGTCTGGTTAATTTGGATATATCTAGACCTTGTTTATCAACTTGAATGCTTACGATATGACATAAGAACACTATGTGCTTTTTTTATTTTTTTGTGCCCATTTGAATCTTGGTCAAATCCTAGGTTTGACCAAGATTTAAACAAGTATAGAACATGAAAATGAAAAGGGAAGCCTGTATCCTTCTTACTCACCCTAAAATGAAGTTTTGGGAGGTTTTTGAAATGTCCATGTTTGAAACCCAAAACCACTTCTCTTCATTCTTGACTTCTTAAGACATAGTTTAGGGGTTAGCGGGTAGATACATGATTAGTATGGTTTGAATATGTCTAGACCTTGTTTATCAACTTTAATGCTTACTACATGACATAAGAAGACTATGTGCTTTGGTTTTTCATTTTTCTGTTTTTTTTTGAATTTTCTGCCAATTTTGTTTGACCAAGATTTAGACAAGTTTTACACGTGAAAACGAATAAGTAAGCCTGGATCCTTCTTAGTCACTCCAAAATGTACCAATTGATAGGTGCGTTAACTTTGCTTCATGGAAAAAATAATGTCATGTAAATGAGTTAACTTGGATTTCCTACCCTTGAATCCATAGGAAACTTTGTTCTAATGCACTATAATAATCAACCGAGTTTTTACACCAACAGGTCTGTCACTTACGTGTGGTGCCCATGCGTGAGGTCCCACACTTCAGTGAGCACAAGTCACGTGCAATAGGTACGCAAACTCCCAGCCATTTTCTTTGTCAAGAGAAGACGCATCAGGATGCGTATTGGAAGTCTGTGGGTCCTTCTGGATCCTTCGGTCGTCCCTCTAAAAAAAAACAAATCTCTCTCATTCTCGGCCTCGCTCGACTCGCTCGCTCGCACCTCCTGCTCACTGACAAACCCTGCACAAAAGTCAACATCATCACCCGAAAAAGGGGAGACACCATAATTCTCTCCCTTCTTCTCTCCTTCCGAGTGATCCCTCTTCCTCCGAGTTTCACTCGACGGGCAAACACACATGTGCTGCATAGTAATAATAAAAAGGTAGAAAAATCGACCTACGAATCTATAATTAAATAGGTTAAACTAGGGTTTTGCCCAGTACTACAGATCAAGGTTCAAAAAATCCAACTACGGGGTTCGAACAACCCCATTTCTAATCCAAGATTTTTTCGACCTCATCCAATGGCCTCAAACTATAGGCCGGGTTAGCATCTAGTGCAGTATGTGTGAGAATGTATGCACTATGTGTGCTATAACTTGTGTGTCTTTCAAATTTGAACCAAATTTGAATAAGTTTGAAATATTTGAAATGGGGCTTTTGGCTTAAACGTTTGAAACCCAAAACGACTCCTCCTCATGCTAGACTTCATAAGACCGAGTTTAGGGTTAGGGGGTAGATACATGATTTGTCTGGTTTGAATATGTCTAAACCTTGTTTATCAACTTGAATGCTTACTATATGACATAAGAAGACCATGTGCTTTTGTTTTTCATTTTTCTATTTTTTTAAGAATTTTATGCACATTTGATTCTGGTCAAATCCTAGGTTCAACCAAGATTTAAACAAGTTTCAAGCATGAAAATGAAAACGTAATCCAAGATCCTTCTTAATTAGTCACTCTAAAATATATGAAGCTTTTGGGACGTACTTGAAATTTCCATGTTTGAAACCTAAAACCACTTATCTTCATGCTTGACTTCGTCATAAGACAGAGTTTAGGGGTTTTAGGGGGTAGATACATGATTTGTCTAGCTAGTTTGAATATGTCTAGACCTTGTTTATCAACTTTAATGCTTACTATATGACATATAAGAAGACTATGTGCGCTTTGGTTTTTCATTTTTCGGTTTTTTTATTTTATGCCCATTTGAGTCTTGGTCAAATCCTAGATTTGACCAAGATTTAAACAAGTTTAAAACATGGAAATGAAAAGGTAAGCATCGATCCTTCTTAGTCGCTCTAAAATGAAGCTGAATTTTGGGAGGTTTTTGAAATTTCCATGTTTGAAACCCAAAACCACTTCTCTTCATGCTTGACTTCATAAGACGAAGTTTAGGGTCGATAGGGGGTAGATACATGATTTGTCTTGTTTGAATGTGTCTAGACCTTGTTTATCAACTTGAATGCTTACTAGCTATATGACATTAAGAGGACTATGTGCATTGGTATTTCATTTTTTGATTTTTATGCCCATTTGAGAATCTTGGTAAGATCCTAGGTTTGTTGAGCAAGATTTATACAAGTTTAACATGTGAAAATGATAAGGTAATTAAGTCTGGATCTTTCTCTTAGTAACTCTAAAATGAAGCTTTTGGGAGGTTCTTGAATTTACCATGTTTGAAACCCAAAACCACCGTACTTCTTTTCATGCTTGACTTCATAAGACAGAGTTTAGGGTTAGGGGTAGATACATGATTTTTCTGGTTTGAATATGTCTAGACCATGTTTATCAACTTGAATGCTTACTATATGACATAAGAAGGCTATGTGCTTTGGTTTTTCATTCTTTCGATTTTTTTCTGAATTTTTATGCCCATTTGAATCTTGGTCAAATCCTAGGTTCGACCAAGATTTAAACAAGTTTAAAACATGACAATGAAAAGGTAATTAATCATGGATCCTTCTTAATTAACCAGCCAGTCTAATTAAAATGAAGCTTTTTGGGAGGTTTTTGAAATTTCCATGTTTGAAACCCAAAACCACACTTCTCTGCTTCATGCTTGACTTCATATATAATTAAGACAAAGTTTAGGGTTAGGAGGTACATGATTTGTCTGGTTTGAATATGTCTAGACCTTGTTTATGAACTTTTGAATGCTTACTATATATATGTATGTGACATAAGAAAACTATGTGCTTTGGTTTTTCATTTTTCTGATTTTTTTGGAATTTTGATGCACATTTGAATCTTGGTCAAATCCTAGGTTTGACCAAGATTTAAACAAGTATAGAACATGGAAATGAAAATGGAAGCCTGTATCCTTCTTAGTCACCCTAAAATTAATGAAGTTTTTGGGAGGTTTTTGAAATTTCCATGTTTGAAACCCAAAACCACTTATCTTCATGCTCTTGACTTCGTCATAAGACAGAGTTTAGGGGTTAGGGGGTAGATACATGATTTGTCTAGCTAGTTTGAATATGTCCAGACCTTGTTTATCAACTTTAATGCTTACTATATGACATATAAGAAGACCATGTGCGCTTTGGTTTTTCATTTTTCTGTTTTTTTATTTTATGCCCATTTGAATCTTGGTCAAATCCTAGAGATTGACTTCATAATACAGAGTTTAGGGTTAGGGGTAGATATACACATGATTTTTCTGGTTTGAATATGTCTAGACCTTGTTTATCAACTTGAGTGTTTACTATATGACATAATTAAGAAGGCTATGTGCTTTGGTTTTTCATTCTTTAGATTTTTTGTCTGAATTTTTATGCCCATTTGAATCTTGGTCAAATCCTAGGTTTGACCAAGATTTAAATAAGTTTAAAACATGGAAATGAAAAGGTAAAAGCATCGATCCTTCTTAGTCGCTCTAAAATGAAGCTGAATTTTGGGAGGTTTTTGAAATTTCCATGTTTGAAACCCAAAACCACTTCTCTTCATGCTTGACTTCATAAGACGAAGTTTAGGGTCGATAGGGGGTAGATACATGATTTGTCTGGTTAATTTGGATATATCTAGACCTTGTTTATCAACTTGAATGCTTACGATATGACATAAGAACACTATGTGCTTTTTTTATTTTTTTGTGCCCATTTGAATCTTGGTCAAATCCTAGGTTTGACCAAGATTTAAACAAGTATAGAACATGAAAATGAAAAGGGAAGCCTGTATCCTTCTTACTCACCCTAAAATGAAGTTTTGGGAGGTTTTTGAAATGTCCATGTTTGAAACCCAAAACCACTTCTCTTCATTCTTGACTTCTTAAGACATAGTTTAGGGGTTAGCGGGTAGATACATGATTAGTATGGTTTGAATATGTCTAGACCTTGTTTATCAACTTTAATGCTTACTACATGACATAAGAAGACTATGTGCTTTGGTTTTTCATTTTTCTGTTTTTTTTTGAATTTTCTGCCAATTTTGTTTGACCAAGATTTAGACAAGTTTTACACGTGAAAACGAATAAGTAAGCCTGGATCCTTCTTAGTCACTCCAAAATGTACCAATTGATAGGTGCGTTAACTTTGCTTCATGGAAAAAATAATGTCATGTAAATGAGTTAACTTGGATTTCCTACCCTTGAATCCATAGGAAACTTTGTTCTAATGCACTATAATAATCAACCGAGTTTTTACACCAACAGGTCTGTCACTTACGTGTGGTGCCCATGCGTGAGGTCCCACACTTCAGTGAGCACAAGTCACGTGCAATAGGTACGCAAACTCCCAGCCATTTTCTTTGTCAAGAGAAGACGCATCAGGATGCGTATTGGAAGTCTGTGGGTCCTTCTGGATCCTTCGGTCGTCCCTCTCAAAAAAAAAACAAATCTCTCTCATTCTCGGCCTCGCTCGACTCGCTCGCTCGCTCGCTCGCTCGCACCTCCTGCTCACTGACAAACCCTGCACAAAAGTCAACATCATCACCCGAAAAAGGGGAGACACCATAATTCTCTCCCTTCTTCTCTCCTTCCGAGTGATCCCTCTTCCTCCGAGTTTCACTCGACGGGCAAACACACATGTGCTGCATAGTAATAATAAAAAGGTAGAAAAATCGACCTACGAATCTATAATTAAATAGGTTAAACTAGGGTTTTGCCCAGTACTACAGATCAAGGTTCAAAAAATCCAACTACGGGGTTCGAACAACCCCATTTCTAATCCAAGATTTTTTTCGACCTCATCCAATGGCCTCAAACTATAGGCCGGGTTAGCATCTAGTGCAGTATGTGTGAGAATGTATGCACTATGTGTGCTATAACTTGTGTGTCTTTCAAATTTGAACCAAATTTGAATAAGTTTGAAATATTTGAAATGGGGCTTTTGGCTTAAACGTTTGAAACCCAAAACGACTTCTCCTCATGCTAGACTTCATAAGACCGAGTTTAGGGTTAGGGGGTAGATACATGATTTGTCTGGTTTGAATATGTCTAAACCTTGTTTATCAACTTGAATGCTTACTATATGACATAAGAAGACCATGTGCTTTTGTTTTTCATTTTTCTATTTTTTAAGAATTTTATGCACATTTGATTCTGGTCAAATCCTAGGTTCAACCAAGATTTAAACAAGTTTCAAGCATGAAAATGAAAACGTAATCCAAGATCCTTCTTAATTAGTCACTCTAAAATATATGAAGCTTTTGGGACGTACTTGAAATTTCCATGTTTGAAACCTAAAACCACTTATCTTCATGCTTGACTTCGTCATAAGACAGAGTTTAGGGGTTTTAGGGGGTAGATACATGATTTGTCTAGCTAGTTTGAATATGTCTAGACCTTGTTTATCAACTTTAATGCTTACTATATGACATATAAGAAGACTATGTGCGCTTTGGTTTTTCATTTTTCGGTTTTTTTATTTTATGCCCATTTGAGTCTTGGTCAAATCCTAGATTTGACCAAGATTTAAACAAGTTTAAAACATGGAAATGAAAAGGTAAGCATCGATCCTTCTTAGTCGCTCTAAAATGAAGCTGAATTTTGGGAGGTTTTTGAAATTTCCATGTTTGAAACCCAAAACCACTTCTCTTCATGCTTGACTTCATAAGACGAAGTTTAGGGTCGATAGGGGGTAGATACATGATTTGTCTTGTTTGAATATGTCTAGACCTTGTTTATCAACTTGAATGCTTACTAGCTATATGACATTAAGAGGACTATGTGCATTGGTATTTCATTTTTTGATTTTTATGCCCATTTGAGAATCTTGGTAAGATCCTAGGTTTGTTGAGCAAGATTTATACAAGTTTAACATGTGAAAATGATAAGGTAATTAAGTCTGGATCTTTCTCTTAGTAACTCTAAAATGAAGCTTTTGGGAGGTTCTTGAATTTACCATGTTTGAAACCCAAAACCACCGTACTTCTTTTCATGCTTGACTTCATAAGACAGAGTTTAGGGTTAGGGGTAGATACATGATTTTTCTGGTTTGAATATGTCTAGACCATGTTTATCAACTTGAATGCTTACTATATGACATAAGAAGGCTATGTGCTTTGGTCTTTCATTCTTTCGATTTTTTTCTGAATTTTTATGCCCATTTGAATCTTGGTCAAATCCTAGGTTCGACCAAGATTTAAACAAGTTTAAAACATGACAATGAAAAGGTAATTCATCATGGATCCTTCTTAATTAACCAGCCAGTCTAATTAAAATGAAGCTTTTTGGGAGGTTTTTGAAATTTCCATGTTTGAAACCCAAAACCACACTTCTCTGCTTCATGCTTGACTTCATATATAATTAAGACAAAGTTTAGGGTTAGGAGGTACATGATTTGTCTGGTTTGAATATGTCTACACCTTGTTTATGAACTTTTGAATGCTTACTATATATATGTATGTGACATAAGAAAACTATGTGCTTTGGTTTTTCATTTTTCTGATTTTTTTGGAATTTTGATGCACATTTGAATCTTGGTCAAATCCTAGGTTTGACCAAGATTTAAACAAGTATAGAACATGGAAATGAAAATGGAAGCCTGTATCCTTCTTAGTCACCCTAAAATTAATGAAGTTTTTGGGAGGTTTTTGAAATTTCCATGTTTGAAACCCAAAACCACTTATCTTCATGCTCTTGACTTCGTCATAAGACAGAGTTTAGGGGTTAGGGGGTAGATACATGATTTGTCTAGCTAGTTTGAATATGTCCAGACCTTGTTTATCAACTTTAATGCTTACTATATGACATATAAGAAGACCATGTGCGCTTTGGTTTTTCATTTTTCTGTTTTTTTATTTTATGCCCATTTGAATCTTGGTCAAATCCTAGAGATTGACTTCATAATACAGAGTTTAGGGTTAGGGGTAGATATACACATGATTTTTCTGGTTTGAATATGTCTAGACCTTGTTTATCAACTTGAGTGTTTACTATATGACATAATTAAGAAGGCTATGTGCTTTGGTTTTTCATTCTTTAGATTTTTTGTCTGAATTTTTATGCCCATTTGAATCTTGGTCAAATCCTAGGTTTGACCAAGATTTAAATAAGTTTAAAACATGGAAATGAAAAGGTAAAAGCATCGATCCTTCTTAGTCGCTCTAAAATGAAGCTGAATTTTGGGAGGTTTTTGAAATTTCCATGTTTGAAACCCAAAACCACTTCTCTTCATGCTTGACTTCATAAGACGAAGTTTAGGGTCGTAGGGGGTAGATACATGATTTTTCTGGTTTGAATATGTCTAGACCTTGTTTATCAACTTGAATGCTTACTAGCTATATGACATAAGAGGACTATGTGCATTGGTATTTCATTTTTTGATTTTTATGCCCATTTGAGAATCTTGGTAAAATCCTAGGTTTGTTGAGCAAGATTTAAACAAGTTTAACATGTGAAAATGATAAGGTAATTAAGTCTGGATCTTTCTCTTAGTAACTCTAAAATGAAGCTTTTGGGAGGTTCTTGAATTTACCATGTTTGAAACCCAAAACCACCGTACTTCTTTTCATGCTTGACTTCATAAGACAGAGTTTAGGGTTAGGGGTAGATACATGATTTTTCTGGTTTGAATATGTCTAGACCATGTTTATCAACTTGAATGCTTACTATATGACATAAGAAGGCTATGTGCTTTGGTTTTTCATTCTTTCGATTTTTTCTGAATTTTTATGCCCATTTGAATCTTGGTCAAATCCTAGGTTCGACCAAGATTTAAACAAGTTTAAAACATGACAATGAAAAGGTAATTAATCATGGATCCTTCTTAATTAACCAGCCAGTCTAATTAAAATGAAGCTTTTTGGGAGGTTTTTGAAATTTCCATGTTTGAAACCCAAAACCACACTTCTCTGCTTCATGCTTGACTTCATATATAATTAAGACAAAGTTTAGGGTTAGGGGTACATGATTTGTCTGGTTTGAATATGTCTAGACCTTGTTTATGAACTTGAATGCTTACTATATGACATAAGAAGACTATGTGCTTTGGTTTTTTATTTTATTTATTTTTTATTTTATGCCCATTTGAATATTGGTTAAATCCTAGGTTTGAACAAGATTTAAACAAGTTTAAAACATGAAAATGAAAAGGTAAGCCTGGATCCTTCTTAACTAGTCACTCTAAAATGAAGCTTTAATTTTGGGAGGTTTTTGAAATTTCCATGTTTGAAACCCAAAACCACTTCTCTTCATGCTTGACTTCATAAGACGAAGTTTAGGGTCGATAGGGGGTAGATACATGATTTGTCTGGTTTGAATATGTCTAGACCATGTTTATCAAATCCTAGGTTTGACCAAGATTTAAACAAGTTTAAAACATGAAAATGAAAAGGGAAGCATGTGTCCTTCTTAGTCACTCTAAAATGAAGTTTTTGGGCGGTTTTTGAAATTTCCATGTTTGAAACCCAAAACCACTTCTCTTCATGCTTGACTTCATAAGACATAGTTTAGGGGTTAGGGGTAGATACATGATTTGTATGGTTTGAATATGTCTAGACCATGTTTATCAACTTTAATGCTTACTATATGACATAAGAAGACTATGTGCTTTGGTTTTTCATTTTTCTGATTTTTTTAGAATTTTGATGCACATTTGAATCTTGGTCAAATCCTAGGTTTGACCAAGATTTAAACAAGTATATATAGAACATGAAAATGAAAAGGGAAGCCTGTATCCTTCTTAGTCACCCTAAAATGAAGTTTTTGGGAGGTTTTTGAAATTTCCATGTTTGAAACCCAAAACCACTTATCTTCATGCTTGAGCAAGATTTGACCAAGATTTAAACAAGTTTAAATCATGAAAATGGAAAGGTAAGCCTGGATCCTTCTTAGTCGCTCTAAAATGAAGCTTTTGGGATGTTCTTGAAATTTCCATGTTTGAAACCCGGCCAAAACGACTTTTCTTCATGCTAGACTTCATAAGATCGACACGGGGTACATATATACATGATTTGTCTGGTTTGGATATATCTAGACCTTGTTTATCAACTTGAATGCTTACGATATGACATAAGAACACTATGTGCTTTTTGTTTTTCATTTTTTGTGCCTATTTGTATCTTGGTCAAATCCTAGGTTTGACCAAGATTTAAACAAGTTTAAAACATGAAAATGAAAAGGGAAACATGTATCCTTCTTAGTCACTCTAAAATGAAGTTTTTGGGAGGTTTTTGAAATTTCCATGTTTGAAACCTAAAACCACTTCTCTTCATGCTTGACTTCATAAGACAGAGTTTAGGGTTAGAGGGGTAGATACATGATTTGTCTTATTTGAATATGTCTAGCTAGACCTTGTTTATCAACTTTTGAATGCTTACTATATATATATGTGACATAAGAAGACTATGTGCTTTTGTTTTTCATTTTTCCGATTTTTTAATTTTATGCCCATTTAAATCTTGGTCAAATCCTAGGTTTGACAATGATTTAAACAAGTTTCAAATATGAAAATGAAAAGGCAAGCATGGATCCTTCTTAGTCACTCTAAAATGAAGCTTTTGATAGGTTTTTGAAATTTCCATATTTGAAACCCAAAACCACTTCTCTTCATGCTTGACTACATAAGACAAAGTTTAGGGTTAGGGGGTAGATACATGATTTTTCTTGTTTGAATATGTCTAGACCCTTGTTTATCAACTTTAATGCTTACTATATGACATAAGAAAACTATGTGCTTTGGTTTTTCATTTTTCTGATTTTTTTGGAATTTTGATGCACATTTGAATCTTGGTCAAATCCTAGGTTTGACCAAGATTTAAACAAGTATAGAACATGAAAATGAAAAGGGAAGCCTGTATCCTTCTTAGTCACCCTAAAATGAAGTTTTTGGGAGGTTTTCAAAATTTCCATGTTTGAAACCCAAAACCACTTAATCTTCATGCTTGACTTCGTCATAAGATAGAGTTTAGGGGTTAGGGGGTAGATACATGATTTGTCTAGTTTGAATATGTCTAGACCTTGTTTACCAACTTTAATGCTTACTATATGACATATAAGAAGACTATGTGCGCTTTGGTTTTTCATTTTTTCATTTTTTTATTTTATGCCCGGATTTGACCAAGATTTAAACAAGTTTAAAACATGAAAATGGAAAGGTAAGCCTGGATCCTTCTTAGTCGCTCTAAAATGAAGCTTTTGGGATGATTTTGAAATTTCCATGTTTGAAACCCAAAACCAATTCTCTTCATGCATGCTTGACTTCATAAGACAGAGTTTAGGGTTAGGGGGTTAGATACATTATTTGTCTAGTTTGAATATGTCTAGACTTTGTATATCAACTTGAATATATTATTGTACCATGTCTCCACACAGCCCAAAATGCACATATTTTCAAAAGTTTTCATGCATGAGTACTTGTAACTAGTAAAAATAGAAAGTAAAAATAGGAACCCCATGTATGAAGGATACTAAAAAGAACTCTTTCACATTTTTTTGGTATAGATTATGAGTTTGCTTGGCTTCATACACAAGTGAGTACATGTCATGCAAAAATTAACACGAAATTTAGTTATCATGACCCATTTTTGGCAGGCATTGTGCATATCGCCTTGAGAAACATCTTTGCGAGCTAGTGTATTAAACGTTTATTCACATATAATGGATTTTTTACTTTATTAGTGCACACAATGACAGAATCGGCCAAATGTGTATGATTTTTGTGAAGGTGCTAGAAAAACAAGATGCACTACGATGAAGCATGAAAGGAGGCAAGGGGAGGGATAGTGAAGAGGTGGGAGAGACCGAGAGATGAACCGCAAGGTAATTAAAAAATTGGGGCCAAAACGATTCCAACTTCCTAGGCATTGACCAACTTTGCCCCTCTTAACCCAACGTGGCAGTGAACCCGTATAAGCAACAACTTCCTCTTACTCCGCTTCTCCGAAATGGTAAGAGAACCTCTCCAGCTTAAGTGACCAATCGACATATCTATGGCCTTCCGACTTGGCTCTGGTCGCCGCGCGCGTAGTCCTACCACCGACGAGGAAGCGGAGCATCAGCGCCGCCTTCGCTTCGTCCATCGCGCACCAAGGCATAACCCGCCCGCTCTGCACTGGCCGGTTGTTCAGCCCGCGGCGGCGGCGCTGGCCGTGGAGCCCCTCGCCAGCCGCTTCCCGTGCGGGCCGATGGATGCAGAGGCAGGGATCTCCCACGCAACCCCGCATGCGACGCCCGCTCGGCCCTGGCCGGCTTTTCCGCCCGCGCATGCCGCATGGTTTTCTTTGCCAGCAGGTGAGATCCCCTTCCCGGCCGGCGCGAACGATGCGGAGGCAGGGAGCTCCCGTGGCCAGCCGCCTAATCCGACCGCACTTCAGGCGGTGCCGGCCGTGGAGCCAGGCCGTTCTTTCGAAGCGCATCACGGCGACGCCCTTTGCAGGAGCAACACCGCCAAGGAGCTCGTATATAACGTGATGTTCCCGGCACTCTATAGATGCCGGGATGCTCTGCAAGCTTTCGTGCAGGCTAAGAATGCGGCGGCTGCAAATCCCAGGGACGCAGCATTGCAGCGGCGCGCCGATGAGGCTAAGGTGGCGCACGCTTTCCACCAGGCGTGCCTCGACAGGCTTAACATCCAGCACGGCTTCGTGCAACCGCCAAACGCCGCTCCAGCTAAGATCCAAAAATACTCCGGTGAGCATATCACTCCGGAGTAGAACAATCCAATTTCTAGTACTGTAGGAGTACTTTATTAGTGCACAAACCTGGCGAAATTAAAGGTGTGTTCTTTGTGTGTGATGTAAATCTAAAAATTTGAAGGTTCTAGCAAAAACATTTCTTCAGAAATATTCGATGTGTTTGCTTGGCCTTATCTATATATCCGGTGAGCATATATGGATGCCAAATCCTTTACAAACTTTATATTTTTTAAGTGATCGATGTGCATGCATCTATCTCGCCATGGTAAATTAATGAAACAAGTTGCATATTTGCCAGAATTCCAAACTTCGTGAGCAGTATAGAGATCGAGACCTTAATTAATTATTATGAGTAGGATGCATGCATGCATGGCCATTTTCTAGGGTTTTAAAGGATACTAGAGCTTTTCTAGGTTAATTTGCAACTATATGTATATTTGTTTTCTAGTTCTGGGCTGATCATTAAACTCAACGTTGAGTTGTAGATTATGTGAAATTAGTACATGCCATAAAATATAGTATAATTTTTTATGTACCCTACGAGGCAGTACGTGTGGTGTACCCTTAATTATTAATTGGTAGACATGTACCGTTGGCATGTTTGAAGAAAATTTGAATTTGGAAGAAGTTTTTAAAGTAAAATTAACGCAAGCACAAAATCATGTGTGATGGTGAAATTTCTTGAACAAATTAATACAAACCTAGTAATATGAGTTTGTTTGGCTTTCTGCCCACAAGTGAGTATTGTGCGCATGTACTTTGATGCAAAATCCCGCCATACAAAACTTTTTAGTTATCATATGACCTCAAGTTTGGAAGAGATCGTATTTTAAGCAACTTCACAAACAAGAGATTCTAACAATTATATGCATGCATGAAAGAATGATTTCCCTTTTTTATTACTGTACAAAAATGGCTAGATGTGTGTTAATTGTGAAGGAGGGCTACCAAATTTTAACAGTTGCACATTATTGTCATAATTCCACCTTTTGGAAGCAGTAGGGTAGACATGCTTTCCGCTTGGTAGGATGTGTTAGTGCCATCAATTTTGTAGATATAGGTTCAAGGATTTGTTCATCTTAATCTGGAACTATATATGGATTTTTAAGCTTTTGCCTAGTAATTAAACTCATAATTGAAATAATGTAGGTTATTTAACTACATACATGCCATAAATTCTGACAGGAAATACTTGGACGTGCCTTGCGAGGGTGGTAACAAACAAGAACACAATGACCAAACTTCAAATGCCAATCCACCCACCAAGCTATACGATTGGCATGTACAATCGATCGACTCCTTCTAATCAAATTTGAATACAATAGAAGAAGTTTTAAAAAATTTCAAAATGAGATCAACTTGTGCATTGAGTCATCCTTTGTTATTTATTTGCTTGTAAAAATAGAAACATAGGCATATGAATGTATTCGAAACACTTCACTTTTCAACGGGGAAGGGACCCGAAGGTCCCAGAAAAACAAAAAAAGATTACAATAGTAGTACTCCTTTGAGAAGGCAGTAGAAGAAGGATCCTCGAAGAGCCAAATGCTTTTATTATCCACAGCTGTTCGGCTCTTTTCCTTCTCGTGTAAGCTATCGCGCAATGATTATACTAGGCTGCTCGATTATACTAATGGTCGGATGGTAGTACAACCATTTTCGCAAACTTCTGCGCCCTTCGTCATGTCAGCATCGTATCCCAGTGTGCAAGCAGTCTGCTCGAATGAAATACTCCTAAGTACGTACGGTATTCCCTCCAAAGACACACCACACGGTATTCCCTCCAAAGACGCACCGTCGCCCCGATCTGCTCGAATGAAATACTCCAAAATACTTCTGCGCCCTTCGTCATGTCAGCATCGTATCCCAGTGTGCAAGCAGTCTCCTATGAAATGGAGACGACATTTTGTTGAAAAGTGTCGGTGCATGCTATATATACCACACTAGTATGAGAGTTTTTACAGCATTATTCCGATTTCCACAGAATGCATTAAATTTGGACGCGATGCCACACTGACAAGAGTGGTTTAAACAAGGCCATTATTTTTATTATGTTATATTACTACAATACTCCAAGGTAGCACTAGTAGCCTTCGGTTGTACTCTGCCGGTCGCGCTGCCTCATTCGACCAGACTTTATTCTTCTTCTCATATATATATACAAAATACTGTCTGCCGAGGTTCGATGACCGCACCGTCGCCCCTCTCCGCGCCGCCGTCTTGGGCCGCGCCACCATTCTCCCCGCCGAGTTCTCCCCCGTCCCCGACGCACCACCGTCAAGCACCACCGGACCGATCTTCGCAGGTATGTACATCTCCAACCTCCGGCGAGTACAGAGGTTCATCGGTCATTGTGTTCGATATAACCTTAATTTGGGGATTGCAATGTGAGTAACTTACTGGGTTTTCTAGGAAATGAAAACGGCGTCGCTCGATGCCTACACTGCGTCGGCGGATACATGGAAAGCGGAGACGGATGCTCTGCATGCATCGGCGGAGACATGTAAAGCGGATGCGGAGGCAAAGGCGAAGGCGGTGGCTAGGACGGGCCCGGGCGCTGTGGCGCTGGCAAATGCTCGTATCGAAGCTGCATTTTGTTGGAAAGTCTTGGCGCGTGCTTCGAGAGTTTTGGCGGCGCAGCCGGGAGAACCGTCGGAGGCTTCGAAGCTGGCTGCTTTGAACGCGTCGAGAGCTTGGATGGTGACTTCATCTAAGGCGGCGCTTGTTGCATATGATCGTGACTCGTCAACCCCTTTGTAAGTTCTACCTTCCCCAACTGCAATGAGGTTAGATCTGGTGGATTGGGTTTTTTGCCCAAACCAGACGTGATGATGCATTGAGATGTTTTTGTATTTTTGATGATGCATTCTGCTTCTTTTGTAATTTGGGTGATTCATTATGCTTTTTAGGTAGTAATTTTTCTGATGCACTCACCTCTTCAGGAATTTTTCATGGTTTTTTTTGTTTTTGTTTTTCTGTCAACCTAGCTAATGCTCTCTGCTGTTTAGCCAAAAGTTGGATGATGCATTGTACTGTTTACATATATTTTACTCTGATGATGCATTTTGCTCTTTTAGCCTTTTAGGTAATTTTTCTGATTCCTTGAACAGTGTGGGAAATTTCGATGAAGAATTTTGCTGTCAACTTAGATGATGTATTGTGCTGTTTACATTTTATTACCTATATCAAAGCTAACCCCATCTGATGTTACCACAGCGTTTTGGGTCCTGTAGAGGTCTCTTTTTCCTCCAATCGTGTTGACACGTTAGCAATTATTACTGTATATGCGAGATTGCCTTCCGTTGGTGCGTCCTATTTTTGTGGTGTTTTTTTTTTTGCAAATTAAGGGCTTCATTGATTATGCAACAGGATTACAATTGCATTGTCCTGTTTACAATATTTTGATTTTGCTGATGCATTGTGCTGTTCACATTATTTTGATTTTGCTGATGCATTGTCCTGTTTACATTATTTTGATTTTGCTGATGCATTGTGCTGTTTACACTATTTTGATTTTGCTGATGCACCGTGCAGTTTAGGAAACTTTGATGATGAATTAGATGATGCATTTTGCTGCTTAGTCAAATTAGATGTTGCATTTTGTTTTAAAAAATAGATGATGCAGTGTGCTGTTTACATAATTTTGACGATGCATCGTGCGATTTGCATAATCCTACCAGCTTCAGTCGAAGGACACCCACAACAATCAACGATCTGCCTGGAGATGTAGTCTCTCAGATTCTTGTCAGGCTTCCTCCCCATCCAACCTGCTTACTAGCTGCATCAGGCACCAAGAAAGCATGGAGGCAATGTATGGGAAGCAATTATTTCAGAAAGCTAACTGTGTCACACAACGGAGGAAACCCGTTGCTAGGGTTTTTCACCAACAACTCCGAGGACAATCGATTCATCACAGAGCATGATCTTCACCCGGCCATCTTGAAGATGCTGGCAATCCCGTCTCAAGTGAACGGTCCCAAAATCTATGTCCTGGGATGCCGCGATGGTATGGTGCTACTCCATTCTAATGTATCCAGAGGGTATATATCAGTCTGGGATCCAATTAGGCAAGTTCTCACAGCGATACCAGAACCACCATTGTGGCGCAATCACACAATTGAAAGCAGCGGCTCAATTCTCTGTTCGAGAAACAACTCTGAACCGTTTACACATTGTGGCAAGTTCTCGGTTGTTTGGATAACAACTAAACGTTACGATGCACAGGCTCATATCTACTCACCAGATTCAAAAGAATGGGAGTTTCTAGCTCGATCAACTCCGATGCTGTCAGAGATTGACCGTAGACCGGCAACTCTCATAGGGGGTATTTTGTACTGGCCAACGAAGTCTAGATATATCATTGAGCTTGACCATGCAAAGAAGACTCTGAAATATATTCAGTGCCCTCATGAGACGCATGATATATTCATGCTTAACATTCACATCTTCAAGGGACATAATGGAGATGTTGCCCTTGCTGTTATAAGAGACTTCACCCTACAAACATGGACCAGTACAAGATCATCAACAGGCGATCACGAGTCATGGACATGTCATATAAATTTTGAATTGGATACTTTTTTTGGCCTTGACACATCATTTCCATACAATTGGAAACATGCAGTAAGGTTACTCTGCGTATTTGAGGACAAAAATGAGCTGGTTGTACGGGCAAAGGAGGGAGTATTCCAATTAGATATGAGCAACTGGCAGTGGAGAAAGTACAATTCTGCTAGACGTTGGTGCACTTTACATCCCTACTCAGTTAGACCGGGTTAGTCATTCATATGTAACCTTTGCATTCATTTACATATGACTTTTGCTGATCAATTTGTTCATTTCCTGACAGTAACCGACCTGATCCAGAGTGCAACATCAAGGACACGAAAAAGAACGCGCTGTCAGGAACCCATCTAATTCAAAGTTCAACATCCATAAGAGAAAAGGAAGTCGCATATGAAGGAGCAAGGCTTGTTTGGGCAAGAAGTGATAGCCCAGCTTTTGTTTGGTCTGATGTCTTTTAGTTTTCGTTCTGGTGGAAATGTCGCTGCACCATTTGTTTGTACTGCAGCTCCATAGTGCTAGCTGCTAGTACGTTGGCGCTGTCCTACGTCTGCTTGTTTTGGGGGCATAAATATGCCACGAAACCTTTGTTTTATGTGATCAAACGGTCATTTCTGCATGTATATGTTCGGGTTCTGATGAAACCTTTTTTGTGATCTGTACATATATTTGAGTCAGTCTGTGTTTTGTTTTATGATGGGCAGGAGTATTTGTTTTACTACACCATTGTTTATCCGAATTGTATTACTCACTCTATTCAAAAAGTTAGCGGCTCACCTTTTTCCTTCAAGATACGGATGTATCTACACACTAAAAACATATATAGATGAAACATCTTCAGACAAAGTTTAGTCACTTATGTATGGACGGGGGTAGTATTATTTATGTTGTGCTCCCAAACAAGCAGACATCGGACAGCGCCTGTTTAAAGTTCATATGTGTAATCTTATTCCCTTTGGAAGTTAAGCATTAAACTCTACTAGTACAACCGTGGTGGTCTTGTGATGTAGTACTCTTTTGATGCATTTGTGATGTAGTAGTACAGTACTTTTTTTTGAACTGGTATAGTACTATCTAAGAAGAGTACTCCCTCCGATTCACATTCATTTTACACCAATAAATATGGATCGGAGCGAGGGAGTAAATTAAACATGGCATCTCGTGCATGAAGCTTGACAGATCGATCAGGTTGGCTAGAATGGCAATACAATGCTCATTAGGCAAATGCATGCCATGTACGATAGTATACATCCAGTAAAGAAGTCTATACTGACATAAAAAAGACTACATTGGGGATGAGAGTCAATTGGGGAATCTACAATACATAAAATCTTGCTCGTAGCTGATTTTGGCTAAGAGGGTTTTACTCACATTACACGTGCCACTTTCCTTGTCTGCAAAACAAGTTCCAATAAAGGAAGAGGAAAGAAGAGGACATTGTGGGCGAGATTGAACACCTTTTTATGTGTTAAGCTGAGGCCTTGTTTAGCTGAGGATTTCGACTTAGGCCTAACAGCTCAGCACACCCAGAAATAAATTTCCTTGCGCGCACCACTGTCAGCAAAAATAACAAAATTAGCACGCAAGATTAAGAACGAAGTGAATTTAAGTAACTTGGTTAGCTTTTCAAGCAATATATTCAGAGAAAGAGCACACATGTCCGGCAAATAATCGTAAGAGAAGAACAATAAATCTAAGGCATTCCACTTCATATGCAGAAGGGACGCGACAGCGCATGGATTCATACCTTGAGTCGACTCTGGCTCGTAGAAGGGCGGTCGCGCCTCGAGGATGCCGGCGACGTCTCCACCTCGATCTCACATATGACTGCTTCTCGGTGGGCGGTGCGCCACGCCATGTAGAAGATCTATCAAAAGAGGAGAGCCCGATGACGCTACCGACGCCTCAACCTTGATAGCACCGGCTTGTTGCTCCGCACCGAGATGCGCCACGTGCAAGATTTAGCGGATGCGCCAATTTTAGAGATATGTCATGATCGTTGTAACAAATTTCAACATGATGATGATTTGATCCTGCACTCGGCCTTGAACATAAGTACTAGTACAGTCTCACAATTTTTTTATCATTATACTTTGCGAGATTTAGCGGATGCGCCAAATTCAGAGATAGATCGTGATCATGGTAACACACTTTTCAATGTAATGATGATTTGATGTTGCACTCGACCTTGAACATAAGTACTAGTACGGTCTCACAATTTTGTATCATTATACTTTGCAAGTTTTAGCGGATGCGCCCATTTTCAGAGGTAGATCATGATCATGGTAACAAATTTTCAACGTGATGATGATTTAATGTTGCACTCGAACTTGAACAGAAGTACTAGTATGGTCTCACAATTTTTATTACTCGTATAATTATACTTTGAAAGATATAGCGGATGCGCCAATTTCAGAGATAGATCATGATCATGGTAACAAATTTTCAACGTGATGATGATTTGATGTTGCACTCGAACTTGAACAGAAGTACTAGTACAGTCTCACAATTTTTTTATCATTATACTTTGCGAGATTTAGCGGATGCGCCAAATTCAGAGATAGATCGTGATCATGGTAACACAATTTTCAATATAATGATGATTTGATGTTGCACTCGACCTTGAACATAAGTACTAGTACGGTCTCACAAATTTGTATCATTATACTTTGCAAGTTTTAGTGGATGCGCCCATTTTCAGAGGTAGATCATGATCATGGTAAGTTGGTAACAAATTTTCAAGGTGATGATGATTTGATTTTGCACTCGGCCTTGAACAGAGGTACTAGTACGGTCTCACAATTTTTTATCATTATACTTGGACGGTGGCCAAATTCAAAATCTCATAGCGGCAAAACTTCCCGCCCACAAAATACAAAAATTTCACACGCTTCCAAATTCCCATTCTACCCCTGTGGAGATGGCAGCAAAGTCGGTTGGTGGGGGGGTCTGCCCGTCATTTTTTGGATCACCACCTCCCTAGCCCGGAAACCCTCCCAAAAAAATTCATTTCCCTCAGACCACCCACCGGAACTTCCCAAGTCCCTCTCTCCCACCTCCACGACCACCGCACCGGAACATCCCCGCCGGACTTCCCTGGCCTACCCGAGGCCTCGCGATCCTCGTCATCCGGCTGCCTGCCGGAGCCGCTTCATCGACGCCGTCATCAACCGGACCGGATCATCCCCGCCGAACCTCGAAACCATATGCTCATCCAGCAGTCTACCGCAGTCGCTTCAGCTGCGGTATCGTCCACCCCGCCGGAGCCGCTTCGCCGGATCCGTCGTCCACCGCATCGGATCTTGCTCACCGACACCGCTGTGCATGAACCGGATCTGCTTCACCGGCGCAGTGCATGATCTAAACTCTTCTACTGTCGCTTTTCTATTGCTTGCCTGCAAGTTCTTGTTTAATCTTGGGGGAACCTGTTTGTGCTAACGACGCGCCGTTACGTTTTTGCAGATGAGATGAGTAACCATGAAGTGTAATGGCCGTCTCTCCAACCCCAAGTAGCACATGTAGCGTACTTCATCACCGGATCTATCAACCCCAGGAAGATCTGCTGTGACTCCCACAGAGTGCTTCTCCTAATGTAAGTCCCTTGTTTTAGCGCCATGTTCTGGGTTCAGATTCTTGTTTGTCTGAAGCTCTTTTAGTTCATTCCTAGCTATGACCGTAACACGTTGCTATTTTCTACTTCATTGCTAACTTTAAGCGATTGAACATTTTGGTTTGCATTCCCTGCTCTGTAGATGTAGCCATCATAACTTCTATCTTGCTCAGTCGTTGTTACAAAAATTATAGGTATTATAGTAACATCCTGCTATTATTTAGTTCATGGCCAATTTTAAGTAATTGCACATGTTGGTTCGCATTCCCTGCTCTATAGCTTTTGGCATCGTAACTTCTATATTTGGTTTACATTCCCTGCTCTGTAGATCTAGCCATCATAACTTTATCTTGCTCAGTCGTTGTTACAAAAATTATGGCCTGCTACTATGTTGTTTGTGCCAATTTTTTACTCCATGAACATGTTGGCTTGCATTCCCTGTACTACAGGTGATGCCATTGTTTTGTATCTAGTTCATTGTAAGCTAACAAAGTAAGGACTTAGTTTGGCATGCTATCACTCTGCTATCTAGCCTGTAGTACAAATAAACTTGTCATACTACTAGATAATAATTTTGCGTGCCATCTTGTTCTTCAAAAGCTGCATTATTGACTTGTTTCTCTGACTTGGCATGACGCTCACATATGGAAAGCTGAACATATTGGTTTGCATTCCCTCTTATACAAGTTCACAGGTGATCCCACTATATTCTGTATCTGGTCCATCCTAAGCTCCAGCATCAACTATCCTCTATGTGTTGCTCATTACAAGTTTATATCCCGAAACATCTTGATTTGCATCCCCTTCACTATAAGTTCAGGAGTATTATTTAGTTCACGGCCAAAATGAAGTAATTGCACTTGGCACATGTTGGTTCACATTCCCTCCTCTTTAGCTTTTGCCATCGTAACTTCTATTTTTTGGTTTACATTCCCTGCTCTGTAGATGTAGCCATCATAACTTCATCTTGCTCAGTCGTTGTTACAAAATTTATAGCCTGCTACTATGTTGTTCATGCCAATTTTGTACTCCCTGAACATGTTGGTTTGCATGGGACTCGACAGTAGTAAGTCTGCTGTTTCATTCTAACATGCTCTGTTATATTGGCTGTTGGTATGCGGCATGCACTCTTTGTTTGCTTATTGTGCGCATTACAATGATCTTGTTATAACGACGAAATGATGAGTTCCAAATTCTTTGGCAAACAATATTGTAGTGTCTTTGCCTTTCCATTGTTGCTGTCTTAACTTGTAATGTCTTTGTTTCAGATATAGGTGCTGCATGGACAACTTAAAAGATTGCCGGATCGCTTCATTGTATTGCTAGGTTTAATTACCATTCAATTTCTCTGGGTTCTGTAATATTTTTTCAATGCCTTGCAGCTGATGTAATATTTAGTTAGTTTTTATAGTTCTTTCGCGCATTTTTTCTTTGGTGCTTGTGGTAAGTGAGGCTATCCGACAGAAATCAATGCTGCGTAAATATTCTCAGTATCTAAATCACGAATTCCCATCCCTTAAACGGCCCAATTAAGCGAAATCACATATGTGCCTGCCCGCAAAATCCTAAAGCGCATATTATGCCGGCATATAAACAGCAACTAAACGGGCTGGCCCACTTACTTCTTGGGCCAGCCCATTTGATTTACGGTGGACCCCACACACTAATTGGGCTGGCCCACTTGCTTTAAGGTGGACCCCACCAACTACTGGGCCGGCCCATTTGCTTTTTTGGTGGACCCCACATAATAAATGGGCCGGCCCTTTAAGAGGAAAGTGGGACCCACTGTGTTTTTGGCCCGGCCCACTATCTTGTTGGGCGGCCCACTTGCTATATGGTGGACCCCACATACGTGTTGGGCCGGCCTTTAACAGGAAAGTGGGACCCACATGTGTTTTTGGCCGGCCCACTTGCTTGGCCGGCCCAGTGCTTTAAGGTGGACCCCACATGTTAAATGGGCCGGCCCATTTAAGTTTTGACCAGTCAACCTTAGAGGTTAGGCCCGGCCCACTTAACTAATGGACCAGCCCAGCTATATAGTTGACCGGTCAAACTATGTCATCTGGCCCGGCCCGCTTAAGACGTGGCAGGCCTCGTGTGGGCCTACCATCTACCACGGGGTTTCAGCCGGTTAACGCCGTTAACTGCCAGTTAACGGCGTCTGCCACGTGTCAGTTTGCATGACGTCAGCAGTCAACGGGCTCCCGGAAACACTTCCGCAACGGTCCGATTTTCCGTGGCGGAAGGGCGCCCAAGCGCGACGGACCGAAAAAATCGTCGTTGGACTTTGCCTGACGCAGTTTCGACAACGGAACCCATATCGTCGGGTTAGGCCCATAGGCGACGAAAAATGCCCCTTAGTTGACGATTTTGGGACGTTGTCTATCAGAACTTTTCTTGTAGTGTTCCAAAAAATAGTGAGCTTTCAAAAAATGAAGTGATCTTCCGAAAAATATGAAGTCAACTCCAAAAATGATGTGAACTTCCCCAAATAATGAACTTCCTGAAAACAATAAATGAACTTCCAAAAAGATAAAGTGAACTTCCCAAAAAATGAAGTGAACTTCCAAAAATATGAAGTGAACTTCCGAAAATATGAAGTGAACTTCCAAAAAAATTAAGTGAACTTCCAATAAAGTATATAGTGAACTTCAAAATACTGGCAAGACCTTTCATAAAAATGAAGTAAACTTCCAAAAAATGAAGTGACTTTCCAAAAACGTGGGTCAAATGGGGTCGACGGAAGATGGGTGAGATCGAAGATAGTTTGGGTGGTGTGGGGTCTGTTGAAGGTGGTGTGGTGTGGGCTTGGCGGGAGGTGGGTGGGGTTACATTGGTGGGCGGTACCGTGGTGTATGTGGGAGGTGGGATGGGGTATGGTGGGGTATGTGGGAGGTGGGTGGTGTTGGGGTGAGCGAAATGTGCGGTGGGGTCCGCACAAGGTCGGTTGGGTGGGGTCAGCGACACCCAGGATGGGGTACTTGGTGGGAGGTAGGGTGGGGTCAGCAGATCGTGGGAGGGTTGGGCTCAGAGGGGTGTGCTGGGGTCAACGTGTGGTGGGGTAGCGTGGGGTCGGTGGGAGGTGGCTTTGTGCCGACGGGAGGTGGGTTCGGTGGGTGGGGTGGATTTAACAGAATATGGTGTGTAGTGCGATTAGTGGAAGGTGGGTTGGGGTAGGTTCGGCAGGAGGCGGGGTAGAGTGGGGTCGGCTGGAGGTGGGTGGCGTTGTGCCAGCAGAAAGCAGGATGGGGTGGCGTTGGCAGGAGGCGTGGTGGGGTTGGCTGGGTGGGGTCGGTAGGATGATGGGTAGGGTAGTGTTGGTGGAGGTGGGTCTTTCGGTTGATGGGTGAGTCGGGTTTAGAAGGTCTTTAGGGGGAGGGGGTTGTAGAATGTTTAGAAGGTCTTTAGAGGGGGTGTAGAATAACTATTCTACAACCTCTTAATGGGGGTTGTAAAATAGTCCCACCCTATTATATATATACACACATATATGTATACGCGGTGACTTGGACCGAGCACCTAAGACCTGGCCGAATCCTTGCAGAGAAGAACAAATTAAGTCCGTCCATGGAAAGCAACACGTGTCACAGTTAACAAAGAAAGAGTGACAAATGGTGGAACGAACACCTCGCTACTTGTCGTTCGTAACCCGCGACGGGTCGCACGTTACTGATATAGACAAAATAGGCGACGCACAAATAAACAAAGATGTCACAAGTTTATTTTCTTTTGCGTATCAGACATCGAGAATTTTCGACTCCAGGCAGTGACGCCCGGTTAACACACTTGTCGTAACTGTTTTTGGAAGACCCGTGACGCCCGCAAGTAGTGCTCTGTCACCGATTTTTTTGGGCCCCAGGACGGACCCCGAACCAAGAACCAACGACGTATTTTTATTTTGAGCTTCATGGGTAGACGATGCGGAGACCAAAAAAATGACGAACCACTGACATCTTCTTTTTGCGTCACGAGTGCGGTTGCGGCTATAAGCCTTTTCCCAGTAATGACCAACCCTGTTATGGTGTGATGGTTGATGCAGTCAAGGAAGCCTCTAGTGATAGTGATTAGATATGATCTCACGGTCTAAGGAGTAGGTTACTACGTTTTCCTCGTTATCGCAATGTTGAACTTTGTGACTGGATCTTATTGCAATAGTTATGTTGGGTGTGTGTCCATCACATCATTCATCCAATGACATGACTCCATTGTCAATTGACATAAATGTCCATAATCAAAAAACTGGTGTGGGGCCCCGGACTTACCAGTCCGAAACTCCTGTTATGCATACAATTTGACGATCCCAAGATCATTCCATCGTGAATACATAAACAAACTGATACCAGATTACAACATCCATTACAGTACCAAATTACAGGTATTACGGAAGTCTTACAACATCCGCCATCAAGGCCGTAATTAAACAAACAGCAGCGGAAACATCTTGACTCCAAATAGCGGTGGAACCCAAGTCAGGCCTTTACCCTACAGGCGGCTGACTGGGAGAGCGTCCTAGTTCGCGTCTTCGGCGTCGTATTCTTCTTCTTCGTAGTACTCCTCTTCAAAGTCTGGCCAAGTAAATAGCCAGGACAACAATGCCAATGAGTACATTTGAATGTACTCGCAAACCACCTTAGAGATAAATAAAGGATATGCAGTATGGCAGTAGCAAGGAACATGCACTAAACTAGGGCGACAAGGAGCGAGAGGTAGTTCTCTCGGGAGTACGACATCTCTATATCTTTGTTGAAAAACCTTTTTGAAAACAAGTTTTCTTTTGAAGACTAATAGGTAAGGAAGACCCATTTTCTTTTCCGGCCATCGGAATGACCAAAACAATTTCAACTTTCCACCGTACCTCCCAGGTACATTTCCACCAGTCCCACTGGTATCTTCTCCCAGGTACATTTCCAAAACCTTTTCGGAAAACACTTTTGTAAAAAAAAACTTTCCTTTAATGCCAAGCAGCTTCCATTCCCACGTCCATAACCGCGGACACGGCTATTCGAATAGTTTTACACTCTGCAGAGGTTGTACACTTTCCCCACAAGATCCGAATACTCATCGTGTGGGCATCATCCCCGCATAACAACATATGCCACGACAAGTACCCGATCGTAGTTTTTCGCCTGCTCGCCTTAGCCTAAGACATGCCGAATGAGTTGTACCTCCCAACACCAGAGTCCGAGGGCTGTCCAGGAGTAGCAAGGTCCCCAGCACACTCGACCCTCCGGAATGCCATCCAACCACTTAGGCATATTTCAATGGGAGCTCATAAGTTGTACCCCGCGTACCTAAACAGGCAAATGGGTTGCGTCCCTTCTCATGGGAAGAACCCCGGTCGAAGCGTCCATGGTCGGACTGCCACTACACTTGCAGGACTCAAACTAAGGCGAGACAAACTACTACGCTACGCCCCGTCCCACTAAAGGGTAATGTGGTTGTACTGGCTAGGTCCGGTTAGGTACTCAGTCACCAAAGTTTTTCGAAAACAATTTTCTCCACTTGCCTCCAGCAACTTTTCTTCCCAAAAACCTTTTCCATTTCATAACCTCACACTTGGGCAGGGCTACCCCATTCCAAGGTTTTCGAAACACTTCTTTTCTTGAAACCATTTTCACAAACCTTTTTAAAGAGGGCTCCCGACCTATAGTCCGACTTTTCTTTGAAAAGCGGCGACAAGGATGATAAGGTGCTAAGCACCATATCAGTATCAAGTTTGTGGTCAGTAGGTAACACGAGGGCTGCACCTGTAAGGGTGGAATAATAAAACTTTGAGTGGCGGAACCACTCACATAAATAAATAAAAGATATGCAATTTAACAAAACCTGTGATAATGCAAGAGTAAGATATTTAGGAAAGGTATGCATCAAGAGGTGGCTTGCCTTGATCAGCAAAGTGTCCCTGGCCTTCTTCCTCAAATCCTCCAAATTCACCTCCTCCTTTGTTTCCGGCGGCGTTTGAATCTAGCGTCGCAAAATAAAAAAGAAACAAGCACACACCGAATCAAAACACCATTCCAGAATAGTGCACACAAAAATTTGGTAAAATCACAGTAAGTAAATGTTTACAAATGCAAGCTACTGAAAGTGGTTTCACTAATTTATGATTTTTAAAACAAAAGATATGATTTTTACAATTCCAGAAATGACTTAAGAACCATTTAAATGGTATAAATCTTTCTGTGAGTCACAAAAATACATGCAGCATACCTACAGAAAGCTAATAACAATTAGAGAACACATGCACAAGAATCACATGAAAATATTTTTTAAAATAATTTATAAAATTTAAACAAGACAGTAACCGTAGAAATTCAAAAACTAAGCCTACCAGCATCAGAGCACAATCAACCAGAGCCAAGCATACCCCTGAATAGGTAATACTAAATGTGATCCAACCCCACTGGTTTTGGATTTTTCTGATTTGTAAATGAATTTACAAAAATCAGATACTGAAAAGTGTTCTGTTTTAGTAATAAAATTATTGCAATTAAACTACAACTCTGAAAACTCTTTCCTCTGGCACAAAATTACTCTATTACTATATCTACCAATAGCACTTGGATTTGTTTCAAAAACATTTGTAGTTTTCAAATTAAAAATCACTCAAGAGCTCTCTGGACCAAATTTAATTTGCTGACCAAACAAAATCCACAAAGCTTCTGCATGTGGGACTAGTGCAAAATAAAGGTAATCACTTCTACTTTACAACAAAATTAACCTCATGCATAAAGGGTTTATAAATTTTACACCATCAATAAAATACACAATCGGTAACCTTTTAGGATTTTATTTAACAGCACAAATTCACAACACTAAAGCACATGCATGCATTTTTTTTATGGTTAAGAATTAGTGCACGAGCATCCAGCAATTTGAATCACCCAATTTGGTTCATCGAGGAATTTATAAAATTAGAGAACCTATATCCCTATTTACTGGAGAAAATTCTAGATTTATAGAGAAAGGGGGACGTTGGCCGGAATGGGAGGCGTGGCCCAGATCCATCGGCCGGCCGGCCCGATTTCGGCTGGGGACGCGCGGGAACCGGCGGTTTTGAGCGGGGCAGAGACGTGGCCCGCCGCGTTGGCACGCGGGTCCCAGGGCGGCATGCATGCAGGTGCGGGGCTTCATGCGCTCGTCGGATGATGATCCGACGGCGCCGGGCGAAACTGTCGGTGACGACCTAAAACCAACGCCGCCGCAGCGATGCAGGGAACGGAGGGAGGTGGAGGCTCACTGCGGGTGGCTAGGAGGCGACGGGTAGGATGGCTCGGCGACGCGAGGATGGAGCACATGCAAGCAGGCGGTCGACGGTGACGTCGACACAGCGATGTCGAGCGACGGGAAGAGAGGGAGCGCTCACCGCGGGGCTTGCCGGAGGTGTCGGGGCGGCGTGGAGTCAAGGCGGAGCTCTAGCAGCGAGGTGCCTGTTAATGGCGTAATTTGGCTCGCTTGTTTGGATGATCGGCCAAATTAATTTACAAGTGTGTGATTTAATTGTTGATTGACATATATTTTTGGTATTGGTGTTTAGTTCAAAATGCAGGAGTGATCGGAGTTCAACACAGATGTATCAGCAGCAAATCAAGCGTAACAGGCTATTTGGTCAGGATAATTATATAGAGATTTTGCAAATATGGAGCTATCCCCGAACAAATCCCGGACGGATTACATGGTACATTGAGCTAACCTGTTAGTGCCTAAGACAAATCTTTGTGTCTGCCTCGGATGTCAAGATGAAGTATTGTTTGCAAAGTTGTGTTGCAGTCACGTAAGAAACAATACAAAGTCGCTCATTATCTAGTGTCATTAGCAATGTGGCCGGATATTTAATTCCGTTGGGCCAGAACGTGTCATTACGTAACCTTGTATATATGGAGTTGCTATATGATGTCAAACAAATATATTAGGCAGGTGTGATTCGTATATACGGCAACTGAATCGGGCCGGGTAAAGTTCTAGGCCGTTTCAGCTTTGGAGTCCTGTAACAACACGCAAAGACACGCAAAGACCTGCACCTTATAAATAGGTCCTGGCCGATTGACGAGAGGACCAATCGATCTATCTACAAAAATACATCTACTTTTTTTTACGTATGTTTTCTCTTCTGTTCTTCTTCTGCCATTCCTTAGCAGTCCTAAGGTTTGGTTAAATCTTTGCCGTTTTGCCCTGAAAAACGGTCGTATCTCCTCTCCGAAATCGAGGATCCTTTGTTGATTTTCTCGGAAATCATCCGTTCGTCGTCACGAAAGCACGACGGTTATCTTGGTGTTGCGCGGCAGTTTTGCGTGCCAACACAATTGGCGACTCCGCTGGGGACGAAGAAGAAAAAGCACACGATGAACTCTGATCCCATGGATACAAGCTGCATCGACCTAGACAACACGATTGACTTCGGGCTCGATGATCTGTGGGAAGATGACCGGCTAGAGCTCGAGCGGGAGCTTGAAGAATTGAAGGCTAAGAAATTGAAGCGATACTTCAAGACAAGAGACGGCATTGTCATGAAGGTTATGGCGCCAAACTCTTCTCCTACGTTGGACACTGAGGTAAGCAACTCAACCGAAATTTGTCATCAAATTGATGTGTCCGTAGCTAGCAAGTTCAGTTCTGATATTGCACATGCGGCGCACACAATTACTCAATCAATGGCTAGTATGCTTGCAAAATTAGATGATATAAATTCTGAAACTAGCCTACCTCATCAAGATCGCTCTTTAGTGTTGCAAATAGAAGGTGAACATTCTCAGAAAAATCTGATGCCTATAGAGAATAGCCGATTCCTTAATCTGCAAAATAATACATATACATCTGGTACATCGGCTAATGTTACGCAGCCTCACATCGCCGTAAATAATAATCAAGGTGGTCAAAATTATGCTAGCAAATCAGCCAAAAAATTTCTACCTAGTGTTGCTACTCCTATTGTTTCAAGTTTGGTTCCACAGAATTACATAAATAACCGAAGTGTCGGGTTTAATCCCAATTTCCAGCAACCTAGTTGTCTAACGGTGGCATATAATACATCACCGCTACCACCCATTGGTACCGTGGTTCCTTACGGGCCGATACTAGATGCCTATTTTAATGTTTCTCCGCAACAAACCACGCATGTTCAAATTACTTCGCCGGAGATGCCACAACGCACTTGTGTTCCACCCGTTACACAAATTAGTTCTCCACAACCCACTGATAATTTTAAGGATCAAATTGCTAGTATATTTAGAGAATTTGGTTTGCAACCTGAGGGTATAGCACGTGCATATCAAAAACCATACCCTGAATATTTTGACTTGACACCATATCCATGTGGTTTTAGAATTCCCAATTTTGTTAAGTTTACGGGGGAAAATGGTACATCCACTTTTGAGCATGTAGGAAGTTTTCTAGCACAATGTGGTGAGGTATGCACATCAGATGTTTATAGAGTAAAATTATTCTCTTTGTCTTTGTCCGGTGCTGCATTTACTTGGTTTACATCGCTTGCTCCTAATTCTATTTTAACATGGGCACAATTGGAGAAAAAAATTCATGATTATTTTTATAGCGGTGAAACTGAACTTCGACTTTCAGATTTAACCATGGTTAGGCAAAAACATAATGAGCATGTTCATGATTATATTAGAAGGTTTCAAGTTGTTTAAAAACCGTTGTTTCAGCTTAAACATAGCCGAAAAGGATTTGGCTGATCTTGCCTTTTTGGGTCTGCTTGCTCATATTAAGGAAAAATTAGAAGGGCAAGAATTTTTAGATGTTAATCAAATTTTGCAGAAAGCTTTTGTTGCCTGCCAAAACCCACCGGCGAGCAGTGGTTAAGCAACACGAAGAGCCGGGAGGCTTCCAAGACTGCAGGGGGCCTTGGTCCCTCGACGTCGTCCCGCAAATGTTCCGGCACACGTCCTAGCGGTTGCAAAGGGCGTGCCACCTGACCTATACCTGGTTAGGAAGGTGTTGGATTGCTTCGATTAGTTTCCTGTATGGCAGACACGTAAACATTAAATACGAGCCCGATCGGCTCTCAGGTTGCCCTGTGGATCGGCTCAAAGAGCCGATCGCCCCATGGTACACGTCGGGTTAACGATGACATGGGGCTCCTGCTTGATCAATACAAAGTTAAACCAATCTACGACAGTTTAGGATTTTCACCGCATGATCGGAACATCCTACGCGTAGTTGAGCCTAATAGACACGAGAGATAATGGAATATTAACCCTAAAAGAGGCCTAAAAACCAACATTAAGTTAATTCCCGGAACATCCCTCTTAGGACTAACGAACCATACCTTACGCACTACCGGATCGTTCAACCCGTTTGCAAGGCCTAACCATACAGATATTAAACCAATCCTTGAAGAATCAAGGAGCAACTATAACAGATTGGATCTACTAAATAACGAACAAGCAAGGTGCTGCCCTTACACCTAGGTAGGTATAAGGGCAGCTAGATATCGAGGGGCAGCATAGCTAAGCAAGCATGTATAAGAAAAGCATCCATGCAAGCCCCAAAACACCTATGATAAATAGTGCTGCTCGCCATCAACAATGCTTCAGCACGAGCAACACAAGGTAACGAATAAACGCGTACTGCCTAGATCGCAAGATGCGATCTAGGCAGCATGATGCTTACCCGGAAGAAACCCTCGAAAGAAGGGGTGGCGATGCGCCTGATTTGTGTTTGTTGTGAACGTGATTGTCCTCCTTTCTCGATAACCCTAGATACATAGTTATAGTCCAAGGGACTTTCTAATTCGGGCGTGCATCTAACCGTGCACGGGTTAAACTCTATCTTTTATTTCTAAACTAAGATGCAATCTACTATATTTACAGATACACGGCAATCTAGCCCAAACTCTTCGTGCAAGGCCGCTTCAGAGATGCTCCACGTGTATATCCTTCAAGCCCATCTCAACTTATGGCCCATCTCCTGATTTGGCCAAAATCTGGTGATAACACATGCCCCCCTGGTTTTGGCAATGATAATTTCAAAACCACTCTGTTTTTCTTCGAAGGGTCATGTCGTGGCAGAGCAGAACCATCGCAGTATTCTTCATCATGATGCCTTGCCTTCTCAACTTCTCTGCACGATTTGACAGTTTTGGCACCACATCCTCGAAAACTGCTCGAGCATTAAATCTCCACTATATCTCCTTTTATTTAACCGCATCGAACAGTTCACCTCTTCATCCCCCTGCTCCGAACTAGCCGCCAAAAAACCCTCTCCCTGTAGCCATGTCTTCCTCTTCCTCCTCTGCTTCATCGGCTCTCTACTCCCAATCCTCTTCCTCGAGTGAACTGGAGCCGGAGGTTAATCTGATGGCCATCTATGAGGCTCTCGCGCCCGAGCATTGGGACGCGAGAGAATGGGATTTCGCCGTCGAGTCGGAAGACGACGAGCCCCGCACCGTCGGGGAAGAAGACCTCCGGTTCCTCGTCGATGGGGAGCTGGAAGCGGCGTGCGAGGACGACCTCCTCTCATGGGAGGCGGATCTCTCCTCCGACGAGGAGGAAGAAGAGGCGGAGGAGTCTGAGGAGGAAGACTCCTCCTCCGCCGGGTACCCGCCGGCCAAGCGCCTCCGAGGCTGGGTGATGGCGTGTAACTCACACGTTCGTTGGGAACCCCAAGAGGAAGGTATGATGCGCACAGTAGCAAGTTTTCCCTCAGAAAGAAACCAAGGTTTAATCGAACCAGGAGGAGCCAAGAAGCACGTTGAAGGTTGATGGTCGCGAAATGTGATGCGGCGCAACACCAGGGATTCCGGCGCCAACGGAACCTGCACAACACAACCCAAGTACTTTGTCCCAACGAAACAGTGAGGTTGTCAATCTCACCGGCTTGCTGTAACAAAGGATTAAACGTATCGAGTGGAAGATGTTTGCAAAGAAAACAGTAAACACAATTGCAGTAGATTGTATGCTATGTAAAGAATAGGACCGGGGTCCACAGTTCACTAGAGGTGTCTCTCCCATAAGATAAAAGCATGTTGGGTGAACAAATTACAGTCGGGCAATTGACAAATAGAGAAAGGCATAACAATGCATATACATGATATGATAAATATAGTGAGATTTAATCCGGGCATTACGACAAAGTACATAGACCGCCATCCAACTGCATCTATGCCTAAAAAGTCCACCTTCAGGTTATCATCCGAACCCCCTCCAGTATTAAGTTGCAAAGCAACAGACAATTGCATTAAGTATGGTGCGTAATGTAATCAACAACTACATCCTTAGACATAGCATCAATGTTTTATCCCTAGTGGCAACAGCACATCACAACCTTAGAACCTACTGTCACGATCCCAGATTCAATGAAGGCATGAACCCACTATCGAGCATAAATACCCCCTCTTGGAGTTAAGAGCAAAAACTTGGCCAGAGCCTCTACTAATAACGGAGAGCATGCAAGATCATAAACAACACATAAACAATAGATTGATAATCACCATAATCATAGTACTCTCTATCCATCGGATCCCGACAAACACAACATATAGTATTACAGATAGATGATCTTGATCATGTTAGGCAGCTCACAAGATCCAACAATGAAGCACAACAAGGAGAAGACGACCATCTAGCTACTGCTATGGACCCATGGTCCAGGGGTGAACTACTCACTCATCACTCCGGAGGCGACCATGGCGGTGTAGAGTCCTCCGGAGATGAATCCCCTCTCCGGCAGGGTGCCGGAGGCGATCTCTCGAATCCCCGAGATGGGATTCGCGGCGCGCGTCTCTGTGGGTTTTCCGTATCGTGGCTCTCACGGGGGTTTCGCGACGGAAGCTTTAAGTAGGCGGAGGGTCAACGCGGGGGCCACACGAGGGCCCGGGGGCAGGTCGGCGCGGCCGGGGCTTGGGCCGCGCCGGCCACCCTCGGCGCCTCGTGGCCCCACTTCGTTATCTCTTCGGTCTTCAAGCTTCGTGCAAAAATAGGACCCTGGGCGAAAGTTTCGTCCAATTCCGAGAATATTTCTTTACTAGGATTTCTGAAACCAAAAACAGCAGAAAACAGTAACTGGCTCTTCGGCATCTTGTTAATAGGTTAGTTCCAGAAAATGCATAAATATGACATATAATGTGCATAAAACATGTAGGTATCATCAATAAAGTAGCATGGAACATAAGAAATTATCGATACGTTGGAGACGTATCAGCATCCCCAAGCTTAGTTCTGCTCGTCCCGAGCAGGTAAAACGATAACAAAGATAATTTCTGAAGTGACATGCCATCATAATCTTGATCATACTATTTGTAAACATATGTAATGAATGCAGCGATCAAAACAAAGGTAATGACATGAGTAAACAACTGAATCATAAAGCAAAGACTTTTCATGAATAGTACTTCAAGACAAGCATCAATAAGTCTTGCATAAGAGTTAACTCATAAAGCAATAAATCAAAGTAAAGGTATTGAAACAACACAAAGGAAGATTAAGTTTCAGCGGTTGCTTTCAACTTATAACATGTATATCTCATGGATATTGTCAACATAAAGTAATATAACAAGTGCAATATGCAAGTATGTAGGAATCAATGCACAGTTCACACAAGTGTTTGCTTCTTAAGGTGGAAGGAGATAGGTAAACTGACTCAACAATAAAAGTAAAAGAATGGTCCTTCAAAGAGGAAAGCATCGATTGCTGTATTTGTGCTAGAGCTTTTATTTTGAAAACATGAAACAATTTTGTCAACGGTAGTAATAAAGCATATGAGTTATGAAAATTATATCTTACAAGTTGCAAGTCTCATGCATAGTATACTAATAGTGCCCGCACCTCGTCCTACTTAGCTTGGACTACCGGATCTTTGCATGCCATGTTTCAACCAAGTGTCACAAAGGGGTACCTCCATGCCGCCTGTACAAAGGTCTAAGGAGAATGCTCGCATTTCGGATTTCTCGCTTTTGATTATTCTCAACTTAGACATCCATACCGGGACAACATGGACAACAGATAATGGACTCCTCTTAAATGCATAAGCATGTAGCAATGATTATTATTCTCATATGAGATTGAGGATATATGTCCAAACTGAAACTTCCACCATGATTCATGGCTTTAGTTAGCGGCCCAATGTTCTTCTCTAACAATTTTGCATGCTCCAACCACTAAAATGATAGATCCTTCAGACAAGACGGACATGCATAGCAACTCACATGATATTCAACAATAGTTGATGGCGTTCCCCAGAAGCATGGTTATCGCACAACAAGCAACTTAATAAAATATAAAGTGCATAAGTACATATTCAATACTACGATAGTTTTTAAGGCTATTTTGTCCCATGAGCTATATATTGCAAAGGTGAATGATGGAATTTTAAAGGTAGCACTCAAGCAATTTACTTTGGAATGGCGGAGAAATACCATGTAGTAGGTAGGTATGGCGGACACAAATGGCATAGTAGTTGGCTCAAGGATTTTGGATGCATGAGAAGTATTCCCTCTCGATACAAGGTTTAGGCTAGCAAGGTTATTTGAAGCAAACTCAAGGATGAACAAGTGCAGCAAAACTCACATAAAGACATATTGTAAGCATTATAAGACTCTACACTGTCTTCCTTGTTGTTCAAAACTCAATACTAGATATTATCTAGACCTTAGAGAGACCAAATATGCAAATCAAATTTTAGCAAGCTCTATGTATTTCTTCATTAATGGGTGCAAAGCATATGATGCAAGAGCTTAAACATGAGCACAACAATTGCCAAGTATCACATTATCCAAGGCATTTTAGAATTACTACATGTAGCATTTTCCAATTCCAACCATATAACAATTTAACGAAGAAGAAACTTCGCCTTGAACATTATGAGTAAAGCCTAAGGACACATGTGTCCATATGCAACAGCGGAGCGTGTCTCTCTCCCACAAAGTGAATGCTAGGATCCATCTTATTCAAACAAAAACAAAAACGAAAACAAACCGACGCTCCAAGTAAAGAACACAAGATGTGATTGAATAAAAATATAGTTTCAGGGGAGGAACCTGATGATGTTGTCGATGAAGAAGGGGATGCCTTGGGCATCCCCAAGCTTAGACGCTTGAGTCTTCTTAAAATATGCAGGGGTGAACCACGGGTGCATCCCCAAGCTTAGAGCTTTCACTCCTCTTGATCATAGTATATCATTCTCCTCTCTTGACCCTTGAAAACTTCCTTCACACCAAACTTCAAGCAAACTCACTAGAGGGTTAGTGCATCATTAATAATTCACTCATTCAGAGGTGACACAATCATTATTTTCACTTCTGGACATTGCATAATGCTACTGGACATTAGTGGATCAAAGAAATAAATCCAACATAGCAAAAGAGGCAATGCGAAATAAAAGGCAGAATCTGTCAAAAACAGAACAGTCTGTAAAGACGAATTTAAAGTTGGCACTAGACTTGCTCAAATGGAAAAACTCAAAACTAATGAAAGTTGCGTACATATCTGAGGATCACGCTCGTAAATTGGCAGATTTTTCGAATTTTCTACAGGGAACTGTGCCCAGATTCGTGACAGACAGCAATGCTGTTTCTGCGCAGCGATCCCAAATATAACATCAACTTTGACATAGAAACTTTACTTGGCACAAAAACATGATAAGGAGAGGTTGCTACAGTAGTAAACAACTTCCAAGACTCAATAAAACAAAAAATTGCTGTAGGTAAAAACATGGGTTGTCTCCCATAAGCGCTTTTCTTTAACGCCTTTCAGCTAGGCGCAGAAAGTGCAAATCAAGTAACATCGAGAGTAGAAGCATCAACATTATTATTTTTCATGCAAACACAACTTGTTGCAGAGGGTACTTTAGGTGCTCCATTATCTAAATTTTCTATGGTGGTGCTAGGGGTTTTAGCAATTTTAGGCCTATAGTAATTCTTTTGTTTAGGCAATTTAGAAGCATACATGAATTTTTGCTCTTTACCCACATAAGCTTTCTCATTATACTTGAGAGAAGAAAAGGTTGAACCCAAGGTTCCCATAGCTTTTTCAAGTTCATCAATCCTATTGGTTTGATTATCATGGATAACACAAGTTCCTAGGACACTAATTCTTTCATCAATTCCTCCTAGGGATTTATCAAGTTCATCAGTTTTATCCAATAACATTTCTAATTTAGTTTCAATACTTGGAAAATTTTTCTCTATGGTTTCCAATTTTTTCATAACATCTTCAAGAGAGATTTCAATTTTAACTTCATTAACAGGTGGTATTCCAACTAGACCCTCAATGATGCAACTAGCTTCTAAAGCGGGAGTACCTAGGAAATTACCTCCCGAAAGAGTATCAAGAACATATCTATTCCAACTAGATAAACCAACATAAAAGTTCCTAAGAAGGATAGTGGTGGAGTGTTTCTTAATGCACCTTTGATGAGCATTACTAATTCTATACCAAGCATCTTTAAAACTTTCTCCACCTTGTTGCTTAAAAGAACGAACTTCAACTTCAGGATTACTCATTTTAAAAGTAACTAGGCTAATTAAGTAAAGATAAGTAACTAATTTTTTTGTGTGTTTTCGATATAAAGAGCAAGACAGTAAATAAAGTAAAACTAGCAACTAATTTTTTTGTGTTTTGTTTAGGTGCAGCAAACAAAGTAGTAAATAAAATAAAGCAAGACAAAAACAAAGTAAAGAGATTGAGAAGTGGAGACTCCCCTTGCAGCGTGTCTTGATCTCCCCGGCAACGCCAGAAAAAGAGCTTGATGGCATGTAACTCACACGTTCGTTGGGAACCCCAAGAGGAAGGTATGATGCGCACAGTAGCAAGTTTTCCCTCAGAAAGAAACCAAGGTTTAATCGAACCAGGAGGAGCCAAGAAGCACGTTGAAGGTTGATGGTCGCGAAATGTGATGCGGCGCAACACCAGGGATTCCGGCGCCAACGCGGAACCTGCACAACACAACCCAAGTACTTTGTCCCAACGAAACAGTGAGGTTGTCAATCTCACCGGCTTGCTGTAACAAAGGATTAAACGTATCGAGTGGAAGATGTTTGCAAAGAAAACAGTAAAACACAATTGCAGTAGATTGTATGCTATGTAAAGAATAGGACCGGGGTCCACAGTTCGCTAGAGGTGTCTCTCCCATAAGATAAAAGCATGTTGGGTGAACAAATTACAGTCGGGCAATTGACAAATAGAGAAAGGCATAACAATGCATATACATGATATGATAAATATAGTGAGATTTAATCCGGGCATTACGACAAAGTACATAGACCGCCATCCAACTGCATCTATGCCTAAAAAGTCCACCTTCAGGTTATCATCCGAACCCCTCCAGTATTAAGTTGCAAAGCAACAGACAATTGCATTAAGTATGGTGCGTAATGTAATCAACAACTACATCCTTAGACATAGCATCAATGTTTTATCCCTAGTGGCAACAGCACATCACAACCTTAGAACCTACTGTCACGATCCCAGATTCAATGAAGGCATGAACCCACTATCGAGCATAAATACCCCCTCTTGGAGTTAAGAGCAAAAACTTGGCCAGAGCCTCTACTAATAACGGAGAGCATGCAAGATCATAAACAACACATAAACAATAGATTGATAATCACCATAATCATAGTACTCTCTATCCATCGGATCCCGACAAACACAACATATAGTATTACAGATAGATGATCTTGATCATGTTAGGCAGCTCACAAGATCCAACAATGAAGCACAACAAGGAGAAGACGACCATCTAGCTACTGCTATGGACCCATGGTCCAGGGGTGAACTACTCACTCATCTCCGGAGGCGACCATGGCGGTGTAGAGTCTTCCGGGAGATGAATCCCCTCTCCGGCAGGGTGCCGGAGGCGATCTCCGAATCCCCCGAGATGGGATTCGGCGGCGGCGTCTCTGTAAGGTTTTCCGTATCGTGGCTCTCGGTACGGGGGTTTCGCGACGGAAGCTTTAAGTAGGCGGAGGGTCAACGCGGGGGCCACACGAGGGCCCGGGGGCAGGTCGGCGCGGCCGGGGCTTGGGCCGCGCCGGCCACCTCTGGCCGCCTCGTGGGCCACTTCGTTATCTCTTCGGTCTTCGGAAGCTTCGTGCAAAAATAGGACCCTGGGCGAAAGTTTCGTCCAATTCCGAGAATATTTCTTTACTAGGATTTCTGAAACCAAAAACAGCAGAAAACAGCAACTGGCTCTTCGGCATCTTGTTAATAGGTTAGTTCCAGAAAATGCATAAATATGACATATAATGTGCATAAAACATGTAGGTATCATCAATAAAGTAGCATGGAACATAAGAAATTATCGATACGTTGGAGACGTATCACCTCTGACGACGACGACGACGAGGAGGATGAAGACGCCTGGCGGCTTCATCAGCGACGAAGAACCCGCCGGTAGCAGCACCGACGGCGCGGCAGCGAGGGCCCTTAGATTAGGGAGTAGTATAGGGCTAGTAGCAGTGCATTAGGCACTCAGATGACCCCTTTTGAGAGCAATTAGCTCTTCGTTGTAAAATCCCCCTTCAAATCAATGAAAATGTTCTTCCAATTTAACTCCTATCTTCTTCATCTTCCGATTGTCAAAGGTGGTCAACGCCCCAAGAGCCGATAGCATCGTATCGGCTTTTTACCATCAGATGCCCATAAAGCCAATCTGATAACCAACTAGACAGGTTCAAGCAAACAATCCTCAGATTTAGACAATAACTTGATACCTGACCATGATGCTTTGTACCTCTAAAGTCGATGACTGCGCATCGGCTGTTTTTATTCTAAAGTCGATGTGCATCGGTTGTTTCCCAAAAATTTAAAAAATTTTACTGGCCGACTTCGTGTATCGGCCTCCATATCTTACTGCTCATCATCCCACATGCTTGGGAAGTACTTCTTGAGATGCTGGCCATTGACAGCCACTGGGAACTTCACACCATCCAACTGTTCGAGCATGTATGCATTACCCTTTAAAACTTGGTCAACTTTGTACGGGCCGTGCCAATTTTGAGACCATTTTCCATACATTTTATCCTTAGTCCCCAATGGCAAAACAGCTTCCCAAACCAGATCACCAACCTGGAACTCCTTTGGCTTCACCTTCTTATTATACGCGCGAGCCACCTTGGCTTTATTCTCCTTGATTTTCTCAAGTGACCAAAGTCTAAGTTCTGTTGCATCCTCAATACTGTCACTCATCAGGGCTGCATATTCTTCAGTAGTTAGATCATTCTGAAATGTAACCCTTCTCGACCCAGCCTTGATTTCCCAGGGTAACACAGCTTCTTGTCCATAGACCAGATGGTATGGCGAGGTTTTTATTGCTCCATGACACGACATGCGATAAGCCCACAAAGCTTCTGACAATACCTCGTGCCAACGTCTAGGATGCTCGTCAATCTTCCTCTTAATCAGCTTGATCAAACTTTTGTTGGACGCTTCAGCCTGTCCATTTGCTTGAGCATAGTATGGAGACGATCGGATCGACTTGATTCCCATATCCTCGCAGAACTTTCTAAACTCCTTAGACACGAAGACCGAACCTCCATCGGTCGTAATAGTCTGGGGAATCCCGAATCTGTGAATAACATGCTCCCTCACAAAATCGACAACATCTGACGCTGCCACTGCCTTCATAGGGACGGCCTCTACCCATTTAGTAAAATAATCTGTAATGGCCAGAACCCATACATGACCTTTGCTCGAAGGAGGATGTATCTTGCCGATCATATCCATGCCCCACCCTCGGAACGGCCACGGCTTGATGATGGGATTCATTGTTGATGCAGGCACCATCTGAATGCTTCCAAACTTCTGGCATGCTTGACACCCTTTATAGTATTGGAAACAATCTTCAAGCATAGTGGGCCAATAAAATCCCGATCGCCTGATCAGCCACTTCATCTTATGAGCCGATTGGTGAGTTCCACAGGCACCCTCATGTACCTCATGCAAGAGCCGATTGGACTCGGCTGATCCCAAACACTTGAGAAGTAACCCTTCCAAAGTCCTGTAGAACATATCATCACCAATCAGGACGTACTTCATGGCCCTGTATCTTATCCGTTTAGGTGCCCCCCGAGCTGGATCTTTCAAGTAATTGAAGATATCGGCTCTCCAATCATCGGGTTCCATGAGCTGCACCTGAAAATCGGCTTCCTCTACCACGTCTTTGTATCCTGACGCCGTCTGTGCGAGGTCGTTCGCCTCGGTATTTTGCGACCTTGGGATCCAATGGAAGTTTATATACCTGAACTGGGCCATCAGCTCACGGCATTGCATCCATAATGGGAAGAGCGACTCGCTCTCACACTTGTATTCCTCCGTGAGTTGAGAAATCACTAATTTGGAATCCCCAAAGATCTCCACTGCCTCTGCCCCGGCGTCCAATAGCAACTCCATTCCCTTGCATATCGCTTCATACTCAGCAACATTGTTAGTGCAAGGTGTAGATAACCTGATGGAGAAGGAATATGTTGCCCCCCGAGGCGACACGAGTAGCATGCCGAGGCCACAACCATCTGCACAAACCGATCCATCGAAGAACATGGTCCATGCACGCACAGATAGTGCTGCTACATCCGTGTTTATTCGTTCAGCAATAAGATCGGCCAACGCTTGTCCCTTGACTACTTTCGCAGGTTGATACCGGATATCAAATTCCGATAGAGCAAACATCCATTTGCCGAGTCGGCCTTTCAACACCGGAGCTGACAGCATATGCTTGATGACGTCCGATTTGCATATGACGATGATTTCTGCTTTCAGCAAGATGTGCTGAATCTTGGTGCAGGTAAAGAACAGGCAGAGGCACAACTTCTCGATCTCGAGGTACCTCGTTTCTGCATCCAACATCCTTCTGCTGAGGTAGAAAACCACTTTTTCCAGACCATCATAAACCTGCACCACCACTGACGCGATGGAGGTGTCAGCTACTGACAAGTAAATGTAGAAGGGTCGGTCTTGCTGTGGTGGAACCAACACAGGTGGCTTCGTCAAGTACTCCTTAATATCGTCAAATGCTTTCTGTTGCTCTGCCCCCCAGCGAAACTCCTCATCAGACTTGATTTTGACCAGTCCCATGAACGGCTCAATTCGTCCCGACAAGTTGGAGATGAACCTTCTGACGAAATTAATTTTGCCGATGAGACATTGGAGCTCCTTCTTTGTGGTGGGTGGCTTCATCGTTCGCACTGCCTCTTGACTTTTCAGGCCGATCTCAATTCCGCGTTCATGAACCAAGAATCCCAGGAACTGACCGGCCGTCACACCAAAGGCACATTTCTTTGGATTCATTCTTAGTCCGAACTTCCTAGTTCGGTCCAGGACGTGTCGCAAATCTTCCAAGTGTCCGTCCACCGAAACAGACTTGACTACCACGTCATCGATATAAATCTCCACCAATTTGCCGATTAAATCGTGAAGATGTAATTCATGGCTCTTTGGTAAGTTGCGCCAGCATTCTTCAGTCCAAATGTCATGACTACATATTCAAACAAGCCCACCGAGCCTGGTACTCTGAATGCAGTCTTGTTTATATCTTCTGGAGCCATAAAGATTTGCTTGTAGCCGGCATTGCCATCCATGAAGCTTATAACTTTATGACCAGCAGCTGCATTGATCAAAGTCTCTGCTACTGGCATTGGATATTCATCCTTTGGAGTGGCGCTGTTGAGATTCCGAAAATCTATGGTGACGCGCCATCGGCCATCCTTTTTCTCCACAGGTACGACATTGGAAATCCATTCAGCATACCTGCATGGCCTGATGATCCCGGCGTCCAACATCTTCTGGATCTCTTTCTTAACTTCCACCAAGATTTCGGCCTTCATCTGTCATGCTCGCTGCTGGAACGGCCGAAATCCTTTCTTCAGAGGGAGCCGATGCTTAATGATGCTCCTGTCTAACCCAGGCATCTCTCTATAATCCCATGCGAAACAATTTGGGTACTCTTTCAACAGGGCTATCAACCGGCTCCTCAGCTGTGGATCCAACTTTTTGCTGATAAATGTTGGTCGTGGCTTATCCCCAGGACCAATGTCAATCTCTTCTAGTTCATCAGCTGATGTAAACCCATACCCCAGCTTTCCATCGCCTGCTAAATCAATGTTGAACACAGGCAGAAGGCATGTTGAGGCTAATTTTGGCCGATTGCTAGAATCGGCCTCCTTTTTCATTGCAATGCTTAATGAGGGTTCACAACTTCTTGGTTCTCTGCTATAGCTACGTGACATGCTCGAGGTGAGATCCTTGCTTTTTATTTTTTGGGGCCGATCGCGTGTATCGGCCTCCTCTTCATCTTTGCCACGGGAGTGACTGCTCTCAGCTTTATCCTTGCTATGGCGATCTGCAAGCCCTGCCATGTTGATATCGAAAGAGAAACCTGGTGCGCGTCTTATGCAATGACTGAGATCCACCATGTTGACGTCAGGAAACGGATGTGTGTCAACTCTCATGGCAAACTGACCGAAGAGTAATCGGCCTTGTTCTATCACCATTTGAATCTGTCCGCGCAAGACTTTGCAGTCATTGGTGGCATGAGTGAACGTGTGATGCCATTTGCAGTATGGCCTACCGTTCATCTCTTGTAACGTGGGGATTTTGTGGCCTTCGGGTAACTTCAGCTGTTTTTCCTTCAGCAGCAAATCAAAAATTTGCTCCGTTTTGCTTAAATCAAAGTCAAACCCTTTTGCAGGCCCTGGTTGTTTCACCCACTTGTAGGACACGGGTTTGCCCCCCGAGTCCATTCAGCTACAGCGACTTCCTGATCTTCTGCAGAATCTTGATCTTCTTCCATCTCGATCAGGGCGACGCGCTTGAACTTGTCCTGGTACAATTCTGGGTGGCGCTGTTCATACGATGTCAATTTCTGAACCATATGCGCCAGTGAATTGTAGTCTGCTTGGAAGGTCACATCCTTGAGCGGCGCTGAAAGGCCTGCTATTGCCAGCTCGACTGCTTCCTTCTCAGATAAACGAACCGAATAACATCGGTTCCTGACGGTCCTGAAGTGCTGGATGTATTCAGACACCGTCTCTCCTCGCCTTTGCTGAACCTGAGTCAGATCGGCAATGCCAGCCCGTAGCTTCCGAATGATACTGTATGTGAAACTGCTCTTCCAGCTGCTTCCACGTTCGAACCGAATCTGGTGGCAACGAGGTGTACCACCCAAAGGCCGGACCCGTGAGAGATTGTGAAAAGAACCTCACACGCAGCTCGTCTGAAGGTAAGACCATGCCCAACTGTGCCAAATATCGGCTCACGTGCTCAATTGAGCTAGATCCTTCGATCCACTGAATTTTGTGAAGTCGGGAGCCGATACTTAGGCGGTAGTGGGATTAGGTCATACTCGTTGGGATACGGCTTGGAATAGCCGATCATTCTCTTCTTTGGCAGGATGCCGAACTGGTCTCTCAAGATTGCAGTAATCTGATCCACCGTAGGAGCTGCAGAGGTTGGGCTTTCATGACTTGTTCCGGTGGCATATTTAGCTAGCCACGCATGTTTCTCAGCATCTGCTCCAGAACTGCCTCCTGCTCCCGCAACTACTCCTGTCCCAGCGACTCCTCCTGCCGTAATCTGGTTCGCCCAGTTGTTGCAGTCCGGCACGTACGTGCAAACGTATCCATGTGGAATCTCCTTGGGCGGATCATACAGGAATCGGTAATCGCCAGGATCGCCTCCAACCTTGTAGACGACGTACGCCGGTGAACCTTGTTGCTGTGGAGCCGCAAACGTGTATGGCAGTGGTGGCCTAGTGTAGAGCGGTATTTCTCCCTGGTGAGTTCCTAGAGCAGGTCCTGACGGAGAATACTGATGCTTCATGATTTCCTGCACCACATGAAGCGCAACACGCTCCAGTGTTCACCAGGCTCTCAGAATGCCGATGTAGAGAATGAGCAACGGCATAGTTGATTTCCTGTCGCAGGGCTCTGGTACGTTCCTCCGAGGGGAGAGATAGATCTAGTCCCTCTAACGCGCCTTCGGGTTGGAACCCCTTGAACTTAATCCCGTGCGAACAGGTCTTCTCGAAAGAGCCGATGAGATCGGCTTCGAAGATGGCCTTGAGATCATCATATTTCTTCTTGTGCTCAGCAGGCAGATCTTCGTACTTGATCGGTTCTTCCGCCATCTCGGATGTTGACGTGGTTGTTGCGGAAGAGTGTCCCACCGGACGTGCCAGAATGTGTTGCCTGCCAAAACCCACCGGTGAGCAGTGGTTAAGCAACACGAAGAGCCGGGAGGCTTCCAAGACTGCAGGGGGCCCTGGTCCCTCGACGTCGTCCCGCAAATGTTCCGGCACACGTCCTAGCGGTTGCAAGGGCGTGCCACCTGACCTATACCTGGTCAGGAAGGTGTTGGATTGCTTCGATTAGTTTCCTGCATGGCAGACACATAAACATTAAATACGAGCCCGATCGGCTCTCAGGTTGCCCTGTGGATCGGCTCAAAGAGCCGATCGCCCCATGGTACACGTCGGGTTAACGATGACATGGGGCTCCTGCTTGATCAATACAAAGTTAAACCAATCTACGACAGTTTAGGGTTTTCACCGCATGATCGGAAAATCCTACGCGTAGTTGAGCCTAATAGACACGAGAGATAATGGAATACTAACCCTAAAAGAGGCCTAAAAACCAACATTAAGTTAATTCCCGGAACATCCCTCTTAGTACTAACGAACCATACCTTACGCACTACCGGATCGTTCAACCCGTTTGCAAGGCCTAACCATACAGATATTAAACCAATCCTTGAAGAATCAAGGAGCAACTATAACAGATTGGATCTACTAAATAACGAACAAGCAAGGTGCTGCCCTTACACCTAGGTAGGTATAAGGGCAGCTAGATATCGAGGGGCAGCATAGCTAAGCAAGCATGTATAAGAAAAGAATCCATGCAAGCCCCAAAACACCTATGATAAATAGTGCTGCTCGCCATCAACAATGCTTCAGCACGAGCAACACAAGGTAACGAATAAACGCGTACTGCCTAGATCGCAAGATGCGATCTAGGAAGCATGATGCTTACCCGGAAGAAACCCTCGAAAGAATGGGTGGCGATTCGCCTGATTTGTGTTTGTTGTGAACGTGATTGTCCTCCTTTCTCGATAACCCTAGATACATATTTATAGTCCAAGGGACTTTCTAATTCGGGCGTGCATCTAACCGTGCACGGGTTAAACTCTATCTTTTAGTTCTAAACTAAGATGCAATCTACTATATTTACAGATACACGGGCAATCTAGCCCAAACTCTTCGTGCAAGGCCGCTTCAGAGATGCTCCACGTGTATATCCTTCAAGCCCATCTCAACTTACGACCCATCTCCTGATTTGGCCAAAATCTGGTGATAACACATGAAAACCTGGATAAAGAAATTAAAAAACAGAGCCGGTTAAAAGAAAATATGAACAAAGAGAAGCGAAACCACATTGTTAAGGATTTAGAATATGATGGTGATTTGGCTAGTGGTGATTATATTGACATATGCATAGCTGAATGGGTGCAAGAACCTACGTCAAAACCTTTTGCATGTTCTGCTTTGAATCCTAGACCTACTAAGCGAGAGGATATTAAGTACAATTTTGATTTTAGCAAGTGTGATAGAGTTTTTGATGCATTGGTGCAAGGAAAAATAATTAGAGTAAGAGATGGTCATGTACCACCTCCAGAAGAATTGGCTGGAAGATCTTATTGTAAGTGGCACAATTCTTTTTCACATGCTACTAATGGTTGTAACGTGTTTCGTCGACAGGTGCAATCGGCCATTGATGATGGACGATTGATATTTGTAGATTGTTCTAAGATGAAGCTCGATATTAATCCTTTTCCCATCAATAAGGTTGTCTTCAAGAACAAGAAAATTCTCATTCGGTCGGATCAGGCCGAATCTACCAAAGGGAAAAATGTTATCATTGATGATAATGCTGCGCCTAGGATGATCAAACCAAAAAATCCAAATATAGGAGTACAAAACGTCGATGAAAGAAAGAGAAAACAAGCTCCAAGACCAAAGCCGACTGTTAAACATTTGTTGGACAAATACACTTCGCGCAAGGCCAACAAGGTGTTTAGTCGGCTTGGAGGTACTAAGCATCCCAGGTCGCCTACTCGACCCAGGGGGCATGAGCGCTGGCGAGTAAATTCACAGAACCAGCAACCTTATTTTCCAGTGGTGCCAATACATTGGGGCTGCCCACCTCCTATGTGTCCTCAATTTCCTCCATGGGATTATCATTCCCCGTATTATACATGGCCAGCATGTTATCTTCAGCCGGAGTGGGTTCCGTCGAGGCATATGTTCAGACCAAAATTGCATGAGAAAAGGGTTCGGTTTAATCAGAAAGCAATGTCGCGTGATACAACTATTATTCGAGGAAACCGTCCCTGGTGCACAAGGAAGATGTTAGAAACTGTAAGGGTGACCGCAAACTCATGTGGATGCCAGTGAACCGTGTTGAACCTAAGTGCGTAAAAAACCCAGATGATTTAGATGCTACCCATGGTTTGAAGGTTGGTGACCATCGATCAGCTGTAGGTGTTGTTAATAATCACAAAACAGCTGACATTGATCGAGTTTCTTCTGGTTCAGTTAAAGAAAAGGTTGCTAGTACAGAAGGGAAACATGCAAATGATATGCTGGCATCCTTTAGCACACGTATAAGTAGGAAATCTGGATCGGCTAGAAGGTATGCCGTTTCAGCTTGTTTGTCTCCAACAGTTCTCAAATCTGATGCTATTACATATACGCAATGCTGGGATTCAAGAAATGGAGGTAGCCAGAGAGTTGTAGCCAGCGACATATCTGATCAGCAGAGAATGTTTTCGGCCGAGGACAAACTATTTGCGCCAAAAATGATATCACATCACTACAGGCCGCGGAACTCGGGGGGCAACAGAATTACGTCAGTTGTAGCAGGAACTAAACCAGGACCTCAGTGGTACCCAACAGGACGCACACATACTCAAAAACGACTGGTACAACGACTACAAGTACTGAAAATTAGAGAAAAGTCACCTGAGAACTGGCATAATGAATGGTTTAATCAAGATAAACCAATGGTGCCTACGAAGAGGATATCTAGAGGAAGTATATCATTGCATATCTAAGCTGTAGCTTACTCGACGCCGAGAATCGGTACGTGTTTACTGGAAATTTATGTGTATCTTTATATTATACATGTACCAATTTTCGGCATTATCTACTTTCTAGTATATGTGTGCAAACTTGATAGCCGACATGTTTAACTGTTTATGTTACATCGACCGATCACCAATAGTAGGATTAGAAAATGGGTTTAGCACTAATATAATATGATTTAGCATATGAATCGATGCGTGCTATGAAAGGTGAAGTTACCGCCGATTCTATTTTTGGTCATATGACTAAGGATGAGGAAAATATTATTTTTGTTGGTGTTTGCCCATGAAAAATTTATTTTAATGGATCGATTTGTAGAGACGGATATGGTGTCGGCCATGTTTTAATTTCCCCTAATAATATAGCTTATGAAACATCGGTCCGTTTGAAATGTCCTTGTACTAACAACCAAACTGAATATAAGGTTTTGGTTTGCTCTAGAAAGTTTAGTAGACATGGGTGTTAAGGTTAATTACATATGCTTTTGGGGATTCGCTTCTGGTAGTGCGTCAAAATAAAAGCGAATTCCAATGTTTTGATGCAGTACTAAATAGTTATTTGGACCGGTGTTTTAGATATAATTGAGTTTCTAGATGAGTTCATTATACATCATATACCTAGAGAAGAAAGTCCTAGAGCTAATTGTTTAGCAAAAACATGCATCTGGTTATAACTACTATATTAAACCTTAACAAACATTTTTTTTCTCCTAATTTTGGAATGGTTAGAGGATTAACCTGCTGATGACACGTAAGGCTTTGGTGCTCTGTGTTTTCTTTGTGTGGATTGATTTGGTGCTCCTTAGAATTTCCGCCAAAGCTGAGACGAATTTTGGAAGGGCTCTTTTCTTTCTTGGTGCATCGGCGTTGGCTGTTCTGGGACTTCCGCCATGTGCTTGTAGCTGAAGGACATGTGGGACACTGTTTTCTTGCAGCAGATCTGCTCCCTTGTCGTACGCGTGGTATAGCTCCACAATCGACAGCTAGATTGTTTGGCCACGTATTAGATTTTAGATTTATTCTTTGGTCCAGTCAGTTAGCTTTTTGCTCGGTCAAAGCGGTGGAACATACCCCACTTTCCTCAATTTTCCTTTCTTCTTCCTAGGGAGAATCGGGAGCGTATCTCCCGTTAAGCCCTCTTCCCTCAACTACCCTCCCCTGCCAGGCTACCACCATTCCCCCCATCCAACGTCTACTCTGATCTAGCGGCGGAGGGAGAGGAACTTGGAGCGACAGCCGGCGGCATGGGTCGTCGAGCTCATGTGATTGGCGATGGTCGGCGGTGTCGGAGGGGAATGGGCAAAAGAGACCGACGTGGTGCCGGCCAGAACTTCCGCATCCGCCTCGGACGACGACAACCGCCAACCGCAGCGCCATCGATGGGATGGCTACCCCGCGGCAGTGGTGGTGGCGCTCGACATGTAGACGTCCAAGCCGGCGCCGTGCAGGAGTGGCGTAGGAGGCTGCTCTAGAGCACCCCAATCTCCTCCCCACCTGGCCCGCTCGCCGCTCCCTGTTTCTTCCCGTGCGTGACGAAGGCGTCAATGGGCTTCGTCCAGCGTGCGCGTGTGATCCGGCGAGCCGCCCCCTGTTCCTTCCGCGGGTGCGTCACTGTGGACCTCCTCAGGCGCCGCACCGGCAGGGAGTTTCACCGGTGCGCCGCCCTTGACCTAGCCAGCGTGTCGCTCCCGCTCGCCGCCTCACCAACAAGTTTCCCCTGAGGTTCACCATGGCTGCTCCAAACTACCGAGTGCATTGCTCCAGGCTCCCGAGCACGCCGTTCCGCATCTCCATCGAGCTAGGCTGCCGACAGGTACTTCCGTGAACGCTGGCCCCAATTATCCCCTGCCATAGCGAGTTCCCCTGTCCGGATCTCTTTGTTGTCGGCTCTCCCCTGCCCAACTCCCTGTGACCGCCGGCCGTGGCGTGGGTTGCTGCATCGCCTCACTTGGACGGCGGCCCCCCACCACGCTGGTTGGTCTGCAGTGTGGGCTCTGGCTGCGCTGGACGACGATTGGATCGATTGGAACTATGTCGTCCCCTCCCAGCAATGAGCCTGTTCTTCACTTCGTACTAGAGGTGAGCCTGTTAATTAATTTCCCCATTGTTTACTGGTTTGAACTGAAACTTGGACGCACATATGTGTATTATAGATTTTTTCGAGATTAAGAATTGGAGCTGTATGATAGATTTTTTGTCCCACCAATTCTTGGAAATTGAAACACTGTGTTAACAATAGCAGCAATTGGATATCCTCTTATGTTATAAGACACGAACTTGTAATTCTGATTATATCCTTAGGTGCAAAAATTTCTTCTGATACATCATTTTCTTTTCAGTTTTACATGGAGTAATTTTAGAGTGGAGTAATTTCAGAGAATAAGGATTGCGTGTTATGCTGCAGTCTGCGGAACTCAAAATTGACATAGTGAAGAAGCAGACCACGTTCCTGATTCAGCATACTGCAAAGACGGTTCCCATGCCTTTGCACTGCCTACACATGCAGTTGATTACAGACTATTATTTCTGTGATGGTTTGATCAAGGAGTATTTTCAAGTTGCTGCTTTGAAGGATGAGGAGGATAAATCAAAACTCCAGGATCACTCTATGACTATGCTATATTTTCTGATAATGTCCTTGCAGCCTCGGTAGTTGTCAGATGAACTACCACACATGCCAAGCAACCAGGTAAGCATATGTTCCACATCGTCGCTGAAACTTTTTTTTTTTCTGTAGAATATCAATGGGTGGCAATCCCTGTATACTGCTACTCTTGATACATGTGCTGGACTAACAGTGATATCCGTGCCTTTTAGTTCTTGAGTACTAACAAATATTTCTCCTGAACAAAAAATCTCTATTGTTTCTTGAAAGTATTTTTTCTACTTCCCATTCTTGGGCATGCAGCTTCTTTGTGTCATTATTTAAAAAGTGTGGCATTTATGTCCATTCTAATAAAGATTGCTCTTAGAGATTATGATACTTAATGAGATGTTTCTACCCATTAGTTTAGACCCTGAAACTTTTTTTCCTTTGGTTAATTGATCATCATGCCAATAAAATACTGCGCAAAGTGTATCCTGGATACTTATTGGGATTTTTTTGCTGCTAGGTGTGCGTTGCATATTCAATCTTGCAAAGAGAATGGCTGAACTGTCTGATACAGAATATTCAAATAAATCAATCAATTGAATTTTCAGCAAATACAATCTTGTGATTCTTGAAAAGCCAACTGGTCTTTTCTCTCATCCTACAAAACAATTCCTCCTGGATATTTCTTTATGCTGTCATATACCTCACATTGGTCCAGTTTCCTTTCGTTGCATGAAGAGGTAATTTTTCTCCATGTTAACTATATGTTCAGCACATTATTATCATATTTAGTCTCCTGGAAATTTTCGTTTATTATAGTCATTGCTATTGCTATTTCGCATTTAACTGAAATTTCTATTAAAAAATTTGCCTAGGTCCTCAGAAAGTGTGAATTCTATGGACCAACTCAAATGTGTAAACCAGTTCCCTTGTGTACACGTATACGGGTCTACAGTATAGATTCTGATGCAATGTGTCCTGTTTTATTTTACATTTCCCATAAATGCTGATGCGGTTTCTTCTTTTTGATAGTAAATGGTAATCCAAAATTTCTTAAAGCATTGCTTATTTGTTCTCTTACAATGGAAATAACATCATATGAGAGGTGCCCTCAGACTTTTGCAGACTGACAAATATGATAGCTTATGTCTCATTCATGTTTAATTAGTAAATTTCTTGCTACAGTGGCATGTGAAGAAAAACTAAATAATTTCTTAACAGAAGCAGCAAGGGTCCTATCATTGGTGAACTGTTAATGTTACAATATGTTCTCTGAAACATAGGGCTGAAAGAGAAAAATGTAAAAGTCGTTTTTTTTTTGCATCGGTACTACATAAACATTTCTGGGGGGCCATTGATGCCTTAAAAGAAAGCACACGTGAAAGTATTTGTATCCATTTACAGAACATTGTTCTGAGTCAGTTATTTTGAGATTGATTGTAATACATAGAAGCTCCTCTTATAGTGAAACAAACATGCATTTTGATAGAATGAACTCTTTTGATAGATGTAATACAATTCAATACCATGGAGACAGTAACACCATGCATCTCTTCCAAAATATTTCAAGCATAATTTGTGGATGACAGAATACACCAGACTCAGAAATTTTCTGGTAGCACCATGCCCACCTCAAGCTTACCAGGTAAACTTCAGAAGTGCCGTGAATTAAAGTGTATAACTAACCGGCTTTCAATTAATCGAAGCAGTAGGTTTATCTGGGAGTTTTACATCTATGTGGTTCTGGATTGGTCAAATGAATGAGAACCTGCCTAAATCTTTCTCAATTAATTTGGATCGGAGGGAGTATTATTTTGCTAGGTTATTGTTACCCATGAGCATTTACCTTCGAAAAGTTATGCCTTTCTTATGTTATCCAGATTTAATTCATTGTTGATATATGAAAAGAACACCCTCACAACTTCACGGCTTGATTATTTGGAATCATATGTATTGTTCAGCTATTCTTATAGGATGTCCAAATAAATGGACATCATTTACCAGCTTAGTGGCCATTCGTTTTCAAACTTGAGAATTGAGATACAGTCATCGCCACTTATTTAAAAGATACTTTTCAAAGGAGGAACTCCCTTTTATTTTGCCAATTGTTGAGTCTGGTATATTTTTTCAACTCTTCATCAACCATTTAGTGACATATTGTTTGACACGTGTCATTTCATTCTGCAGTTCGATCGAAGAGTGGCTCGGATTAAGGTTGACAAGGTGTTTTCAGAGTAGTTTCTTTCATTAGTTCAATGTCTCCGCCACAGGGGTACCCCATAGATGAAGGTTCGGGAATTGTGTCAACTTAGTTCTCTAACAACGCATTCTCGCAGCCTCTGAAGGACTTATCTAGGAGGCTTTGTTTCGAGGGGGTATGATAGTCAGCCTAAAGTGAAAAAGGATTAGAAGTACATCAGTCAGCCTTGAAAATACAAAGCTTGCTTCTAAGTTGATAAGCTTGCAAGTTTAGTCCTGAGATGTTGTATGTATCTCCTTTTATCATTATCTTCCAGTTTGTATTACATGTGACATGAATTGTTTACACATAATATGGATTATGATATGAATTTTATTAGAGGGGTTCATACATAGACTTGCAGGTTATTGCTTCGCCATTGTATTCCTTTGATGTATATATCATTGAGTTTTTAATTCTTCCTTGATAAACATATTACAAAGTTATTTCCATCTGTTTTCTACACAGCATGTTCTGAGAATAATTCATATATGTATGAATTCCATTCCTGTGTTGGAAAAACATTTAAGTCTCATGTGCCCTCTGTTATTTCTGTGTAAAGAACTTTGTAAAATCCATAGTCAAGTCTCTAATGTGCTCACTGTTTGTAAAAATAAGATAATCACTTTGATGTCTTGGATTTTCCCATGCACATTACAGTCGTAATTCAACATGATGAAAGCATCCTACATTCTTCAGCCTCTGGCTGGGCGCGGCGTGCCGCCGTGCCTGTCCCTGCTAGTAATATTAACGAAGGAACGTTGAAAGACCGATGCAAGCTATTGCTGAGAATAAAACATGTCTGCTCGGTGTTTGTTCGGTAGAGTGTGCACCTGGTCTTGGACTGGTCAAGTCAGAAATTAGCAGTACAAAGAAAGTATGATTCGGTAAATGAATTAAAATAACCGAATTGTCAAGTGTTAAAGTCAGTTGATTGGAGAGTATCTCTAATTACTTATTTCAAATATCCAAGTCAGGCGAGAGATAAAAAAAATCGGCGACAAGCTTTTAAATTATACCTTGTTGAATAATGAAATATATTGCCGAACTGCAGACGGTTTACTTTTAACTTTCTTGGATTCAGTCCATATTAGATATAGGTGAAGTGCATGAAGCAATATGTTGGACAAATCAGTCGGCCCATGATTATAATGGTTATTAAAACGATTGGCCGGCTTTGTTAGAAGATTGTTTTTTGGCGCTAAAAAGAGTGTGACCTATTGATACTAAAGGTACATAATTCGGCAAAAGGTTACCGATTTGGGAAGTCCTGCATAGTTGTAGAGATTGTTCTTCAAAATCAATATTTTGTACAATCATTGCAGGGAAGAAATATCTGAAAGCTCCCAATGAAAAATATTTTAAGAAGTATTATCCTAGCATGTGGATGTATGCTTGATGACACTATGGCCGATATCTTATTTGAAATATCGCCCTAAGAAAATATGGCTGATGAGTTATTTACACATCGCGGTGAGCAAAAATTTGGCCGATGTGGTATTTGAACATCGCCCTAATAGCCAGTGAAGTTATTGGCATTGTACTAAGGTATTGCGGATGTGTTTTTGGTCAATTCAATTGTATCAAAAACAGGGGGGCATGTGTTAATGGCGTAATTTGGCTCGCTGGTTTGGATGATCGGCCAAATTAATTTACAAGTGTGTGATTTAATTGTTGATTGACATATATTTTTGGTATTGGTGTTTAGTTCAAAATGCAGGAGTGATCGGAGTTCAACACAGATGTATCAGCAGCAAATCAAGCGTAACAGGCTATTTGGTCACGATAATTATATAGAGATTTTGCAAATATGGAGCTATCCCCGAACAAATCCCGGACGGATTACATGGTACATTGAGCTAACCTGTTACTGCCTAAGACAAATCTTTGTGTCTGCCTCGGATGTCAAGATGAAGTATTGTTTGCAAAGTTGTGTTGCAGTCACGTAAGAAACAATACAAAGTCGCTCATTATCTAGTGTCATTAGCAATGTGGCCGGATATTTAATTCCGTTGGGCCAGAACGTGTCATTACGTAATCTTGTATGGAGTTGCTATATGATGTCAAACAAATATATTAGGCAGGTGTGATTCGTATATACGGCAACTGAATCGGGCCGGGTAAAGTTCTAGGCCGTTTCAGCTTTGGAGTCCTGTAACAACACGCAAAGACACGCAAAGACCTGCACCTTATAAATAGGTCCTGGCCGATTGACGAGAGGACCAATCGATCTATCTACAAAAATACATCTACTTTTTTTTACGTATGTTTTCTCTTCTGTTCTTCTTCTGCCATGCCTTAGCAGTCCTAAGGTTTGGTTAAATCTTTGCCGTTTTGCCCTGAAAAACGGTCGTATCTCCTCTCCGAAATCGAGGATCCTTTGTTGATTTGCTCGGAAATCATCCGTTCGTCGTCACGAACGCACGACGGTTATCTTGGTGTTGCGTGGCAGTTTTGCGTGCCAACAGTGCCGTGGCTGGGACGTAGAAGACGGAGCCGCGTCGTGCAGGCCCGATGCGGTCAACACGGACGTGCCCGGTTGCCACAGGACGAGGATGAAGAACGCAGACGGGGCGTCGGAGACGTCCGTCGCGGCTGAGCTCGACGGAAGGGCTCGCCTGGGCTTCTCCTGGAAGAGAAAAGGGGCTGGTTAGGTCTAGGAGGGAGTGCGTAGGCGCAGAGAGAGAGAGAAGGACGGTGGCCGAGGCGACAGCAACCACCACTGTTAGCGGAGGCGTCCGACGGCGAGCACGGGCATCAAGGAAGGGGCGGGTTCTTCTCTGCTCGGGCGTGAATGGAGGAAGTGGTGTGAGGCATCTGGGGCGAAGTAGGGAGGGGGAAGGGGTTGCCTGGCCCTTTCAAGGAAGGGGGCCGTGTTAGAAAGGAGGCCGGGCGTTCCACGGTGAGCCGGGTGCACGCGTAGAGAGAGGAGGGGCGGCGGCTCGGTATAGGTCGAGCTGGGCGGTGCTGCGGCATGCCTGAGCAGCGGAGGAGGATTTTGGAGGGACGCAGGTGTCGGGAGCGCGAGGGAAACATACGGGAAGGAGAGGTCACGTTCGGCTGCGACGTGCTTGATAAAATGCCAGCGGTGGTGCGGTTCCTGGCGAGGCTAGGTGGAGCGAGCAGCAGCAGTAGCTCGCATGCTTGGGCGAGCGCGTGTCTTTCCCGCACCCAGAACATGGATTCGTGGCCACCAGGGAGGCATCGAGGGGTAGCTGGTGTGGACGTGCGCACGGTGGCGTGCGTGGTCACCACCAAGGGCACGTGAGGTGGGTGCCGGCGTGGCGCAAGGGAGAGCTCGGGAGCTTGCTAGAGAGGGGGCGGTGCATGGTGTGCGTGTCCACGGTCCAGGGTGGCGCGGAATATGACATAGAGGGATAGAGGATCAGGGAGGCTTTGACCCGCATGGTTCCAAGAATAGGAGGGGACATGTGAGTGTTTAGGCTGCTAGGGGAGGCAGGGATCGAGAGGGTGTAGATGAGAGAGTGAGCAGCAGGGAGGAGGTCCAGGTTTTGGCTTGACCTGGGCGGAACTATGTGCCGAGCTGCATGCATCCGCCCAAGCCCGGCCATCCTCTTATCTCAATGTCTCTCTCACTCACACGATGAAAGAAAAAAGGCCATGCATGGTCATGTGACCTGTGGTGGAGAGTGTGAGTGGAATTAGGGAGAAAAGAAAAGAAGGTTTTGGAGAAAAGCAAAGAATGTACAAGAGGGAGAGGATGAATTGGCTAAGTCATAGTCTAAGTGGCCAAATATTAACCTAGACAACTTTCCCTATTTAAAGTCATAAACAACCTCAAGTGGTAAGGTTCAAGACAAAGGTAATAAGGAATGGTGTCATTAGCACAAGACTAGGAAAAAAATTAGAATAAAATTATGGTAAGAAAAGAGAAGTCAATGAGAGGGAAAGTGGTCTTAAAGGGTCCAAACAAATACTATGAGTGTGTCTAGTCCTAGGGTTTAGTGAAATTTTAAATTTCCACAAGACAATAAAAAAATGAGTTAAAGCACTCCAAAGATTTAGAGCTTTAGGGTTGGTGCCCAAGTGAATCTCAAAAAGAGGTTTGCACACACACATCAAGGCAAGGCAACAATCAGACAAGCATTAAACAGAAACAAGATACCAAAAATTAATGTTGGTAAAAAAAAATTGTTGGCCCTAAATTTTGCATTTCAAAAATTATAAACCTAGGTGTAAAAGTTGGGTTGTTACAAACCTTCCCCCCTTAAAATGAATCTCGTCCTCGAGATTCGGTGGCTAAGAACTGAAGAGTGCGGGGAAATCCTTCCTAAGTTGATCTTCGCGTTCCCAAGTGGCTTCCTCCTCGGAATGATTAGTCCACTGAACTTTACAAAATTTAATTTTCCTTCTTCGGGTGAGACGAACAACTTCTTCCAGAATCATAAGGGGTACTTCTCGATAGGTTAAGTCGGTGTTGAGGTCGAGGGTGCGGTAATCGATGTTCTTGAATGTTTCAGGCTTGTCAGGCACTTGGAGGCATCGTCGAAGTAGAGAGATATGAAACACATCGTGGAAATATGCTAACTCAGCAGGCAGTTCCAGTTGATAGGATACTTCACCTCGACGAGCGAGAACCTTGAAGGGCCCAATATATCTCGGGGAAAGCTTCCCTTTGACGTGAAATCTTTGCATTCCCTTGAGTGGAGTGACGCGAAGATAGGCATGATCTCCAACCTTGAAGGTCAATTCGCGACGCTTGGAATCAGGGTAACTCTTCTGGCGGGATTGAGCGGCTTTGAGGCGATCACAGATCAGTTGAACTTGTTCTTCAGCTTCCTGGTGGTGGTCAGGTCCAAAAACTTGACTATCTCCGGTCTCGGACAAGTTGAGAGGGGTTCGGCAACGGCGACCATATAGGGCTTCAAAGGGGGCCATCTGCAGACTAGCTTGGTAGCTATTATTGTAAGAGAACTCCGCGAAGGGCAGACAGTCTTCCCATTTTTCCCCATAGGCAAGGACACAAGCACGAAGCATGTCTTCAAGAATCTGGTTTACTCTTTCGGTCTGGCCACCGGTTTGCGGGTGATATGCGGTGCTGAATGATAGCCTGGTTCCTAAAGCTTCATGAAGGCTTTCCCAAAATTTTGAGGTGAACTGGGTACCTCGATCAGAGACGATCCTCTTTGGAACTCCGTGAAGACTCACGATTCGGGACATATAAAGATCAGCCAAGCGGGTACCACGGTAGGTAGTCTTGACTGGAATGAAGTGAGCAACCTTGGTGAGTCGATCGACAATGACCTAGATGGAGTCGTGACCACGCTGAGATTTAGGAAGACCAGTAATGAAATCCATTCCAACTTCTTCCCATTTCCATTTAGGGACCTTGAGGGGTTGGAGTAGTCCAGCTGGTCGCTGATGTTCAGCCTTCACTTTTTGGCACACATCACATCGGGCAATGAAAAAGGCTATCTCGCGCTTCATACCGTGCCACCAGAATTGCTTCTTTAAATCTTGATACATTTTGGTTCCTCTGGGGTGGATTGAGTAGGGGGTGTCGTGGGCTTCCTTCATGATGAGTTGCTTCAGGTTTTCAATATTATGTACACAGAGGCGTCCGTTGTACCACAAAACTCCTTTGGCGTCAATTGTGAAACCAGGAACTGATATGTCTCAAACGTATCTATAATTTCTTATGTTCCATGCTACTTTTATGACAATACTTGAATGTTTTATACATACTTTACAGCATTATTATACATTTTCCGGCACTAACCTATTAACAAGATGCCGAAGTGCCAGTTGCTGCTTTCTGCTGTTTTTGGTTTCAGAAATCCTACAAAGGAAATATTCTCGGAATTGGATGAAATCAACGTCCAGGGTCCTATTTTTCCACGAAGCTTCCATAAGACCGAAGAGATAACGAAGTGGGGCCACGAGGTGGCCAGACCACAGGGCGGCGCGGCCAGGTGGGGCCGCGCCCCTATGGTCCCCTCGTCGCCCCCCGACCTACCCTTCCGCCTACATATAGCCTTCGTCGCGAATACCCCGTGCCGAGAGCCACGATACGGAAAACATTGAGACGCCGCCGCCGCCAATCCCATCTCGGGGATTCAGGAGATCGCCTCCGGCACCCTGCCGGAGAGGGGAATCATCACCGGAGGGGCTCTACATCATCATGCCCGCGGATTGATGCGTGAGTAGTTCATCCTTGGACTATGGGTCCATAGCAGTAGCTAGTTGGTTGTCTTCTCCGCATGTGCTATCATTGTTTAGATCTTGTGAGCTGCCTAACATGATCAAGATCATCTATTTGTAATGCTACATGTTGTGTTTGGTGGGATCCGATGAATCTAGAATATTATGTCAAGTTGATTATCAATCTATCATATATGTGTTGTTTATGTTCTTGCATGCTCTCCGTTGCTAGTAGAGGCTCTGGCCAAGTTGATACTTGTAACTCCAAGAGGGAGTATTTATGCTCGATAGTAGGTTCATGCCTCCATTGAATCTGGGATCGTGATAGTAGGTTCTAAGGTTGTGGATGTGCTGTTGCTACTAGGGATAAAACATCTATGCTTTGTCTAAGGATATTTGTGTTGATTACATTACGCACCATACTTAATGCAATTATCTGTTGTTTACAACTTAATACTAGAAGGGGTTCGGATGATAACCTGAAGGTGGATTATTAAGGCATAGATGCATGCTGGATAGCGGTCTATGTACTTTGTCGTAATTCCCTGATTAAATCACATAGTAATCATCATTGATATGTATTGAATCTTGATTTGTCAATTGCCCACCTGTAATTTGTTCACCCAGCATGTTAGTTATCTTATTGGAGAGACACCACTAGTGAACTGTGGACCCCGGTCCATTCTTTTACATCTGAATACATTCTACTGCAATTATTGTTCTTTCTTTGCAAACAAACACCATCTTCCACTCGATACGCTTAATCCTTGGTTTTCAGCAAGCCGGTGAGATTGACAACCTCACTGTTACGTTGGGGCAAAGTACTTTGATTGTGTTGTGCAGGTTCCACGTTGGCGCCGGTTTCACTGGTGTTGCGCCGCACTACACTCCTCCACTAACAACCTTCACGTGCTTCTTGGCTCCTACTGGTTCGATAACCTTGGTTTCATACTGAGGGAAACTTGCTGCTGTGCGCATCATACCTTCCTCTTGGGGTTCCCAACGGACGTGTACATCTACGCGCATCAAGCTAAATTTCTGGCGCCGTTGCCGGGGAGATCAAGACACACTGCAAGGGGAGTCTCCACATCCAATCTCTTTACTTTGTTTTTGTCTTGCTTTACTTTACTTTATTTACTGTCTTGTTTGCTTCATATTGAAAACACACAAAAAAAATTAGTTACTTTACTTTCTGTTTTATTTACTAGCTCTATATCAAAACACAAAAGAATTAGTTACTTGCATTTAATTTATCAAGTTTACTTTTGTTTATTTCATCATGCTCCATCCTAAGTTTACTCTGGAAAAAATACCGGTAGGACGAGAGTCTATCATTGGAAGAGATAATATAGAAGAATTTTTCACCCATGTTAGTATGGATGAAGATTTTGAAGATATACCATTATTAAAAACTGCTCCTACTTATGAAAGTGCTTCTGCCTGTTTAGTACACATGTTAGAAACTAGATTTGTTACTCTCAATCCAATAATACAACATATGTTTCTTACACTTTCGGATATGGAGATGGGAGAAAAGAGAGATTTTGTTTTAAAAGTCCTTGTTAGAGGATTTGAAGATATAGCTAAAGAAGCTAGAAAAGTTTTTATCAAGCATAAGAGGCTTGGTTTCTATCCTGATTTTAAACAAATACTTGAAAAGATGGATATGGATAGAATTAAGTACACTAATAATGTTAATGATGGTAGGGAAATTAAAGCGCCGATACCTAGTAAGCTCCTAGGGATGCATGAAGCTTTGGAAAATAACTATGCTTGGCTTGTTCCTGAAAATTTGTTTGATGAGAATAGTAAGCCTAGGAGCAATGAGAGAGGAGTTACTTATATAGACCAAATACAATGAATTGTTGAGAAAATTCCCAACTCCCGAGGTAATAATGTTGATGCTTCATCTCTTGATAATACTTGATTTGCACTTTCTGCGCCTAGCTGAAAGGCGTTAAAGAAAAGCACTTCTTGGGAGATAACCCAAGTTTCATTTTATTTACTGTATTTTTGAGTCTTGGAAGTTGTTTACTACTGTAGCAACCTCTCCTTATCATGTTTGTGTGCCAAGTAAAGTTTCTATGTTAAAGTTGATGCTAGATTTGGATTGCTGCGCAGAAACAGCATTGCTGTCTGTCACGAATTCGCGCAGAGCTCTCTGTAAAAAAATCAACAAAATCTGAAAATTTACGAGCGTGATCCTCAAATATGTACGCAACTTTCATTAGTTTTGAGTTTTTCCATTTGAGCAAGTTAAGTGCCCCTGCAAAATTTGTCTTTACGGACTGTTCTGTTTTGACAGATTCTGCCTTTTATTTCGCATTGCCGCTTTTGCTATGTTGAATGAGTTTCTTTGTTCCATTAACTTTCAGAAGCTTTGTGCAATGTCCAGAAGTGTTAAGAACGATTGTGTCACCTCTGAATATGTGAATTTTTGATTATGCACTAACCCTCTAATGAGTTTGCTTGAAGTTTGGTGTGGAGGAAGTTTTCAAGGGTCAAGAGAAGAGGATGATATACTATGATCAAGAAGAGTGAAAGGTCTAAGCTTGGGGATGCCCCGGTGGTTCATCCCTGCATATTTTAAGAAGACTCAAGCATCTAAGCTTGGGGATGCCCAAGGCATCCCCTTCTTCATCGACAACTTATCAGGTCACTTCTAGTGAAACTATATTTTTATTCCATCACATCTTATGTTCTTTACTTGGAGCGTCTGTTTTGCTTTTATTTTCGTTTTGGTTTGAATAAAGTTGGATCCCATCATCCTTATATTGGAGATATTACGCTCCGCTTTTTCATATGGAACACTTGTGTTCTTAATTGTGCTTTAATGTTCATGGCGAAGGCTGAAAATTGCTTCGTTAAATTGCTATTTGGTTGGAATCAGAAAATGCTGCATATGGTTTGGAAATTTGGCAATTGTTTTGAGCTCTCATTAGATCATGTTTAAGCTCTTGCATCATGTAGTTTAATCTATTAATGGAGAACTAACGTAGAGCTTGTTTAATTTGGTTTGCATGATTGGTCTCTCTAAGTCTAGATATTTTCTGGTTAAGTGTTTGAACAACAAGGAAGACAGTGTAGAGTCTTATAATGCTTGCAATATGTTCTTGTGTAAGTTTTGATGTACCTGTTCATACTTGTGTTTGCTTCAAACAACCTTGCTAGCCCAAACTTTGTACTGAGAGGAAATGCTTCTCGTGCATCCAAACACCTTGAGCCAAAACCCATGCCATTTGTGTCCACCATATCTACCTACTATGTGGTATTTTTCTGCCATTCCAAAGTAAATTACTTGAGTGCGACCTTTAAAATTTCATTCCTTTATCTTTGCAATATATAGCTCATGGGACAAATAGCTTAAAAACTATTGTGGTGATGAATATGTAGTTATGTGTCTTAGTTCTTATAAGTTGCTTGTTGAGCGGTAACCATGTTTCTGGGGATGCCATCAACTTTTTACCTTTGTTGGATATCATGTGAGATGCTATGCATGTTCGTCTTGTCTGAAGTAAGTGCGATTTAATGATCAAATGGTTTGAGTATGCATATGTTAGAGAAGAACATTGGGCCGCTAACTAAAGCCATGTATCATGGTGGAAGTTTCAGTTTGGACATACAACCTCAATCTCTTATGAGAATACTATTTGTTGTTGAATGCTTAAGCATTAAAAGAGGAGTCCATTATCTGTTGTCTATGTTGTCCCGGTATGGATGTCTAAGTTGAGAATAATCAAAAGCAAGAAATCCAATGCGTGCTTTCTCCTTAGACCTTTGTGCAGGCGGCATACAGGTACCCCTTTGTGACACTTGGTTGAAACATATGTTATGCGATGATAATCCATGTTTTCCGAGCTGATTAGGACAAGGTGCGAGCACTATTAGTACTCTATGCATGAGACATGCAACTTGTAGGAAGTATTATGCATAGCACATATGAATTATTACTACCGTTGACAAAATTGTTTCTATGTTTTCAAAACAAAAGCTCTAGCACAAAAATAGTAATCCATGCTTCCCTCTGCGAAGGGCCATTCTTTTACTTTATGTTGAGTCAGTTTACCCACTTCTTTCTATCTTAGAAGCAAACACTTGTGATAACTGTGTGCATTGATACTTACATGTTTACTTATTGCACTTGTTATACTACTCTATGTTGACAAATATCCATGAGATATACATGTTACAAGTTGAAAGCAATTGCTGAAACTTAATCATCCTTTGTGTTTCTTCAATGCACTCTACTTTGAATTTATTGCTTATGAGCTAGCTCTTATGCAAGTCTTGTTGATACTTGTCTTGAAAGTACTATTCATGAAAAGTTTTGCTATATGATTCACTTGTTTAGTCATTATCTTTGTTAGCAATCTTTTGCTTCAGATCACTCCATTCATCTCATATGCTTTACAATAATGTTGATCAAGATTATGTTGGTAGCATGTCACTTCAGAAATTATTTGTGTTATCGTTTACCTACTCGAGGGCGAGTAGGAACTAAGCTTGGGGATGCTTGATACGTCTCAAACGTATCTATAATTTCTTATGTTCCATGCTACTTTTATGACAATACTTGAATGTTTTATACATACTTTACAGCATTATTATACATTTTCCGGCACTAACCTATTAACAAGATGCCAAAGTGCCAGTTGTTGTTTTCTGCTGTTTTTGGTTTCAGAAATCCTACAAAGGAAATATTCTCGGAATTGGACGAAATCAACGCCCAGGGTCCTATTTTTCCACGAAGCTTCCAGAAGACCGAAGAGATAACGAAGTGGGGCCACGAGGTGGCAGACCACGTGGCGGCGCGGCCCAGCCCCGGCGCGCGGCCCTATGGTCTGGCCCCTCGCGTCGCCCCCTGACCTACCCTTCCGCCTACATATAGCCTTCGTCGCGAATACCCCTGTACCGAGAGCCACGATACGGAAAACCTTACTGAGACGACGCCGCCGCCAATCCCATCTCGGGGATTCAGAGATCGCCTCCGACACCGGAGAGGGGAATCATCACCGAGGGCTCTACATCATCATGCCCGCCTCCGGATTGATGCGTGAGTAGTTCATCCTTGGACTATGGGTCCATAGCAGTAGCTAGTTGGTTGTCTTCTTCGCATGTGCTATCATTGTTTAGATCTTGTGAGCTGCCTAACATGATCAAGATCATCTATTTGTAATGCTACATGTTGTGTTTGGTGGGATCCGATGAATCTAGAATATTATGTCAAGTTGATTATCAATCTATCATATATGTGTTGTTTATGTTCTTGCATGCTCTCTGTTGCTAGTAGAGGCTGGCCAAGTTGATACTTGTAACTCCAAGAGGGAGTATTTATGCTCGATAGTAGGTTCATGCCTCCATTGAATCTGGGATCGTGACAGAGGTTCTAAGGTTGTGGATGTCTGTTACTAGGGATAAAACATCGATGCTTTGTCTAAGGATATTTGTGTTGATTACATTACGCACCATACTTAATGCAATTATCTGTTGTTTACAACTTAATACCGGAAGGGGTTCGGATGATAACCTGAAGGTGGATTATTTAGGCATAGATGCATGCTGGATAGCGGTCTATGTACTTGTTATCACCAGATTTTGGCCAAATCAGGAGATGGGCCGTAAGTGAAGATGGGCTTGAAAGATTACACGTGGAGTGTCTTTGAAGCGGCCTTGCGCGAAGAGTTTGGGCTAGATTGCCCATGTATCTGTAAATATAGTAGATTACATCTTAGTTTAGAGTTAAAAGATAGAGTTTAACCCGTGCACGGTTAGGTGCACGCTCGAATTAGAAAGTCCCTTGGACTATAAATATGTATCTAGGGTTATCGGAAAAGGAGGACAATCACGTTCACAACAAACACAAATCAGGCGCATCGCCACCCCTTCTTTCGAGGGTTTCTCCCGTAAGCATCATGCTACCTAGATCGCATCTTGCGATCTAGGCAGTACGCGTTTATTCGTTACCTTGTGCTGCTCGTGCTGAAGCGTTGTTGATGGCGAGTAGCACTATTTATCGTAGATGTTTTGGGGCTTGCATGGATGCTTTTCTTATGCATATCTGCTTAGCTATGCCCCTCGATATCTAGCTGCCCTTACACCTATCTAGGTGTAAGGGCAGCGCCTTGCTTGTTCGTTGTTTAGTAGATCCGATCTGTTATAGTTGCTCCTTGATTCTTCAAGGATTGGTTTAATATCGTATGGTTAGGCCTTGCAAACGGGTTGAACGATCCGGTAGTGCGTTAGGTATGGTTTGTTAGTCCTAAGAGGGATGTTCCGGGAATTAACTTAATGTTGGTTTTTAGGCCTCTTTTAGGGTTAGTTTTCCATTATCTTTCGTGTCTATTAGGCTCAACTACGCGTAGGATGTTCCGATCATACGGTGAAAACCCTAAACTATCGTAGATCGGTTTAACTTTATAGATGTTCCGATCATACGGTGAAAACCCTAAACTGTCGTAGATCGGTTTAACTTTATATTGATCAAGCAGGAGCCCCATGTCATCGTTAACCCGACGCAAACCATGGGGCGATCGGCTCTTTGAGCCGATCCACAGGGCAACCTGAGAGCCGATCGGGCTCGTATTTAATGTTTACGTGTCTGCCATGCAGAAACTAATCGAAGCAATCCAACACCTTCCTGACCAGGTATAGGTCAGGTGTCACGCCCTTGCAACCGCTAGGACGTGTGCCGGAACATTTGCGGGACGACGTCGAGGGACCAGGGCCCCCGCAGTCTTGGAAGCCTCCCGGCTCTTCGTGTTGCTTAACCACTGCTCGCCGGTGGGTTTTGGCAGGCAACACATTCGGCACGCCCGGTGGGACAATCGGGACAATCTTCCGCAACAACCACGTCAACATCTACATCCGAGATGGCGGAAGAACCGATCAAGTACGAAGATCTGCCTGCTGAGCATAAGAAGAAATATGATGATCTCAAGGCCATCTTGGAAGCCGATCTCATCGGCGCTTTTGAGAGGACCCGTTCGCACGGCATTAAGTTCAAAGGGTTCCAACCCGAAGGCGCGTTAGAGGGACTAGATCTATCTCTCCCTTCGGAGGAACATACCAGAGCCCTGCGACAGGAAGTTAACTATGCCGTGGCTCACTCTCTTCATCGGCACTCTGAGAGCCTGGTGAACACTTTGGAGCGTGTTGCGCTTAATGTGGTGCAAGAAATCATGAAGCATAAGTACTCTCCGTCAGGTCCTGCTCTAGGAACTCACCAGGGGGAGATACCGCTCTATACTAGGCCACCACTGCAATACACGATGGCAGGTCCACAGCAACAAGGTTCACCGGCGTACGTCGTCTACAAGGTTGGAGGTGTTCCTGGCGATTACCAATTCCTGTATGAGCCGCCCAAGGAGATTCCGCATGGATACGTGTGCACATACGTGCCGGACTTCAACAACTGGATGAGCCGTTACAGGAGGGACGCCACGGCAGAAGGGTTGCGGGACAGAGGTCGGGAGCAGGAGGGAGTTCTGGAGCAGATGCTGAGAAACAAAGTGGCTAGCTAAATATGCCACCGAACAAGTCATGAACGCTCAACCTCTGCAGCTCCTACGGTGGATGAGATCACCGCAATCTTGAGAGATCGTTCGGCATCCTGCCGAAGAAGAGAATGATCGGCTACTCCAAGCCGTATCCCAACGAGTATGACCTAATTCCACTACCGCCTAAGTATCGGCTCCCTGACTTCACGAAATTCAGTGGATCAGAAGGAACCAGCTCAATTGAGCACATGAGCCGATACTTGGCACAGTTGGGCATGGTCTTAGCTTCAGAAGAGCTACGTGTGGGATTCTTTTCACAATCTCTCACGGGTCCAGCCTTTGGGTGGTACACCTCGTTGCCACCAGATTCAGTTCGAACATGGAAGCAGCTGGAAGAACAGTTTCACATACAGTATCATTCAGAAACTATTGAAGCTGGCATTGCCGATCTGACAGGTTCGGCAGAGGCGAGAGAGACGGTGTCTGAATACATCCAGTTTCAGACCGTCGAACCGATGTTATTCGGTTCGTTTATCGAGAAGGAAGCACGAGCTGGCGATAGCAGGCCTGTTAGCACCGCTCAAGGATGTGACCTTCCAAGCGACTACAATTCACCGGCGCATATGGTTCAGAAATTGACATCGTATGAACAGCGCCACCCGTGTACCAAGACAAGTTCAAGCGCGTCGCCCTGATCGAGACGGACGAAGATGAAGATTCTACAGGAGATCGGGAAGTCGCTGTAGCTGAATGGACTCGGGGGGCAAAGCCCGTGTCCTGCAAGTGGGTGAAACAACCAGGGCCTGCAAAAGGGTTTGACTTTGATTTAAGCAAAACGGAGCAAATTTTTGATTTGCGCTGAAGGAAAAACAGCTGAAGTTACCCGAAGGCCACAAAGTCCCCACGTTACAAGAGATGAACGGCAGGCCATACTGCAAATGGCATCACACGTTCACTCATGCCACCAATGACTGCAAAGTCTTGCGCGGACAGATTCAAATGGCGATAGAACAACGCCGATTACTCTTCGGTCAGTTTGCCATGAGAGTTGACACGAATCCGTTTCGACGTCAACATGGTAGATCTCAGTCACTGCATAAGACGCGAGCCAGGCTTCGTTTGATATCAACATGGCAGGGCTTGCAGATCGCCATGGCAAGGATAAGCCAGAGTCACTCCCGTGGCAAAGATGAAGAGGAGGCCGATCCACGCGACCGGCCCCAGCATGATGGCAGACGGTATTTGACTGAGGAAGAGGTGAGAAGTGTGCGATATCAACGACCACTCTCCGCACACCTCCTTAACAAGTATGAGCAACAGTATGACCGACGTCGGCGCTACGACGAGCATGATGAGAGAGATCGTCGGTCTAATGCAGTTGACAGGAAATTCCGTCGCGATGAAGGGTATGAGCGTCACGCTAGAGGGAGATAAAGAGAGCAAGAGGACATGGATAGGCATTGGAACTGTCCTTTCTTCAAACACTGCTGGGACTCAGGAATGAGCCGATTTCCTACAATCGAGAACTGCCCAGAATGTAGACAGAAGAGGAAGGGAACAAATGAAGTTTCAGTGTTCAAGCGTCTAGGACCTCTCCCACCTCAGAAAAACGAGCTGAGTCATCTCAAGATGAAGACTTCGAGGAGTCGAGGAAGAAGATAGATATCACCGGCCAAGGTGGTGCCCTGATGGACTCAGCCACTCCCAAAAGCGCAGAGTGCAACGGCTACAAAACTTGGAGGAAGCCGAGGCACAGTACCTGTACACGTTGAGGGAAGCACGGCCCGATATGGCCGTGAAAATTCAGCAAACACTGGAGATGGAGGCTCGCCCACCAAAGAAAGTGTGGCCCAAACAGACAAAAGCCGATGCAGAGGCATCGGCTGATACAAACATGGTGTTTATACTCCCGTCAGAATTTTGTGCTCCAAAAGACGAGGAAGTATCAGTGGCACAATTTGACTGCGGACCACGACCAGTTATCTTTGAGAAGCCACGAGAGAGGAGCTACAGGCATCTGAAGGCCCTATACTTGAAAGGATATATCAATGGGCAGCCTATCAGCAAGATGCTGGTTGACACGGGAGCAGCAGTCAATATAATGCCGTACTCCATGTTACGACGTTTGGGACGTTCCAATGAAGATCTGATCAAGACCAACGTCACGCTGAGCGATTTCAACGGCCAAGCGTCGAAGCCAAGGGTGTTCTGAACGTAGACTTAACTCTCGGCCAAAAACCATCCCTACATCGCTCTTCATCGTCGACAAGAAAAGCACTTACGCTGTCCCGCTAGGAAGAGATTGGATCCACGCTAATCGTTGCATTCCATCCACAATGCATCGTGCATCATACAATGGGATGGAGATGAAGTGGAGGTTGTTCATGCAGATGACTCGATCGAGATCTCTTTGGCTGGCATGACAATTTGGGATGCGACGATCAAGAGCCGCTCTCGGAATCAACTGGAGCCGTGAGCGCATCGAAGCTTCAAAAATAGGGTGAGGCTGGTCTTATCCACTGGCCTGACAGAGTAGCAAGATCCGAGTCTATGGACGTACGTGGCAAGGCCGATCCCTGCGATCGGCCCCAAAAAATAAAAAGCAAGGATCCCACCTCAAGCACGCCACGTAGCTATAGCAGAGAACCAAGAAGTTGTGAACCCTCATTAAACATTGCAATGGAAAAGGAGGCCGATTCTAGCAATCGGCCAAAATTAGCTTCAACATGCCCTCTGCCGGTGTTCAGCATTGATTTAGCAGGCGATGGAAAGCTGGGGTATGGGTTTACAACAGCTGATGAACTAGAAGAGATTGACATTGGTCCTGGGGATAAGCCACGACCAACATTTATCAGCAAATAGTTGGATCAACAACTGCAAGGGAAGCCGATTCCAGCAATCGGCTAAAATTATTTGCACCACACGTGTTAACTGCTGTGCTATTTAGCATGGTGAGTTATGAGACAGGCTTGTAGTTGGCTCGAAAGCCGATATCTTCAATCATTTGAAGGATTCGGCTCGGGGGGCATACACACAAAGAAGGTACGAGGCCACGAAGTATGTACCCAGGGGGAGCCGATTCATGAAATCGATCGGCTAATAAAAAAATCAAAAATAGAAAAATTTTAAGCACAGCCGACGCGCAGCCATCGACTTTAGAATTACAGAGTTTGAACTGCCACTTGAGCAGGCCTCACTGAAGGAAGCTTAGCTTTGAGGTATTCTGCTTCCTTTTGGGAGCAAGCAATGGAAGCTTCTTTGTTACAGATGAGCTCTTTGGTGACCTGCGCCTTTTCTTCGAAGTCCTTCAGCTCCTTTCGCAGGACAACGTCACGACTGGCCAGAGCTTCAACCGCAGCGTCATTGGGATGTGGAGCTGGATTTCTTCAAGGATGTTCTTCACCTCCTCAGAGTTTTCGACCAATGTCTCAATGGGTGAAGAAAGCAGAGCTTTGAAGCATTGGAGTTCATCACAACCCTGACAAACAACAAGAGCAGCATAAGCATGCAGATCAGGGTAAGGGCGAGCCCAACAAGGGGAGCATACCTCTCCTAGGACCATGGGAACAGCCGATGACGATGCAATCGGCTGTGGCGTTTCTGCCTGGGGTTGGCCGGGGGGCGACTTGGTCGACGTCACCTTTAGAGGTTGTTACGTCCAGAGTGGTGGAGGGCATTAGAACTTCATCAACATCCCCACTGTGCCCTTCAAAGTTTTCCTGGCAGCCACCTTTCTCATCACTATTCTCGCCTTGACTGAGGCTCGGGGGGCAGCTGGCCCTGAAGATTCTTTGCTCTTGGGAGCCGGTTGTGTTGAAATCGGCTGTCTCTGCATCGCAACCTTGTTGTAAGGTGATGAGTTCTTGCAGAAGAAAACCACCAGAGTTGATGGGAGGAATTTGAAGAGGGAGCCATCATCATTGATAGGCTCTGGGCCATCTTGTTGCTACAAAGAAACAGAGCAGAGTTATAAACATTACTGAAAACTATCACAAGGGGATTTGTGAGCAAGAGGTGCCTGTTCTGCAGAAGTATCAGCTCCAGCTTTAAGTTGTTTCAGCAACGGTCCTAGAGCTTTCCTGAAGGCATTAAATCAGGAGTTTTGCCGATTAAACCTAACATTACGCTCAGGTGGTTTGGAGTCTAAAATTTAGGGTTCACGCGGCTGCGGGCTGGACCTGTTCGATTGGGAATTTGGGATCCGAATTTGAGCAAGGATTGCAGGTTATCGTTTGAGGGGATAATTGAACTGCCTTGCAATTTATCGTGAAGGACTGATGCGTTGCCATCGGCTCATTGAGCATAAAGGAAATCGGCAAAAGGACCAAGTTGATAATCGGCGAATTCAGTATGAAGGTGATATCGGCTAAATTGGCATAAAGGAAATCGGCAAAATCAAAGGAAGTTCTTCATTAATAATAGGATTTCTTACATAGAAGAGCTGATTGCTCTCAAAAGGGAAGAACTATGGGATACATTGCCCCATCTACTACTGCCGATCCTATGCTAGGGGTCCTATCTAGGGGCCGTCGCTGCCCTCGTCATCGCCGTCGTTGCCGCTGTCGGCGCTACTCCCGGCGGGCTCATCGTCGCTGCTACCGCGGCTGCCGGCAAGGCCCTCGTTGTCCTCGTCTTCCTCGTCAGCGTCGTCGTCGCTGTCGAAGTCGCTGAGGTTTCCCGGCCAGGGACAGAAGCGCTTGGCCGGCGGCTCGTCGGAGGAGGTGTTCGTCCTCCTCCTCCTCTTCCTCCGCCTCCTCCTCGAAGGAGGTGAAGTCGTCCCAGGAGAAGCGATCGTCATCGCTCTCCTCCTTCGTTTCCCCGTCGGCAAGAAAGCGGAGGTCACTCTCCCCGTCGGTCAAGGACTCGTCATCCTCCGACTCGATGGCGAAGTCCCATTCTCTCGCGTCCCAATGCTCGGGCGCGAGAGCCTCATAGATGGCCATCAGATTAACCTCCGGCTCCAGTTCGCTCGAGGAAGAGGATTGGGAGGAGAGAGCCGATGAAGCGGAGGAGGAAGAGGAAGACATGGCTACAGAGGGAGAGGGTTTTTTGGCGGACGGCTAGTTTGGAGCAGGGGGATGAAGAGGTGAACTGTTCGATGTGGTTAAATGAAAGGGGATATAGTGGGGATTTAATGCTCGAACAGTTTCCGAGGAGGTGGTGCCAAAACTGTCAAATCGTGCAGAGAAGTTGAGAAGGCAAGGCGTCATGATGAAGAATATCGACGGTTCTGCTCTGCCACGACATGACCCTTCAAAGAAAAAACAGAGTGGTTTTGAAATTATCATTACCAAAACTAGGGGGCATGTGTTATCACCAGATTTTGGCCAAATTAGGAGATGGGCCGTAAGTGAAGATGGGTTTGAAAGATTACACGTGGAGTGTCTTTGAAGCGGCCTTGCGCGAAGAGTTTCGGCTAGATTGCCCATGTATCTGTAAATATAGTAGATTACATCTTAGTTTAGAGTTAAAAGATAGAGTTTAACCCGTGCACGGTTAGGTGCACGCCCGAATTAGAAAGTCCCTTAGACTATAAATATGTATCTAGGGTTATCGGAAAAGGAGGACAATCACGTTCACAACAAACACAAATCAGGCGCATCGCCACCCCTTCTTTCGAGGGTTTCTCCCGGGTAAGCATCTGCTGCCTAGATCGCATCTTGCGATCTAGGCAGTACGCGTTTATTCGTTACCTTGTGCTGCTCGTGCCGCGTTGTTGATGGCGAGTAGCACTATTTATCGTAGATGTTTTGGGGCTTGCATGGATGCTTTTCTTATGCATATCTGCTTAGCTATGCCGTCCCTCGATATCTAGCTGCCCTTACACCTATCTAGGTGTAAGGGCAGCGCCTTGCTTGTTCGTTGTTTAGTAGATCCGATCTGTTATAGTTGCTCCTTGATTCTTCAAGGATTGGTTTAATATCTGTATGGTTAGGCCTTGCAAACGGGTTGAACGATCCGGTAGTGCGTTAGGTATGGTTTGTTAGTCCTAAGAGGGATGTTCCGGGAATTAACTTAATGTTGGTTTTTAGGCCTCTTTTAGGGTTAGTTTTCCATTATCTTTCGTGTCTATTAGGCTCAACTACGCGTAGGATGTTCCGATCATACGGTGAAAACCCTAAACTATCGTAGATTGGTTTAACTTTATATTGATCAAGCAGAGCCCCATGTCATCGTTAACCCGACGCAAACCATGGGGAGATCGGCTCTTTGAGCCGATCCACAGGGCAACCTGAGAACCGATCGGGCTCGTATTTAATGTTTACGTGTCTGCCATGCAGAAACTAATCGAAGCAATTCAACACCTTCCCGACCAGGTATAGGTCAGGTGGCACGCCCTTGCAACCGCTAGGACGTGCCGGAACATTTGCGGGACGACGTCGAGGGACCAGGGTCCCCTGCAGTCTTGGAAGCCTCCCGGCTCTTCGTGTTGCTTAACCACTGCTCGCCGGTGGGTTTTGGCAGGCAATAGTACTTTGTCGTAATGCCCTGATTAAATCACATAGTAATCATCATTGATATGTATTGAATCTTGATTTGTCAATTGCCCACCTGTAATTTGTTCACCCAACATGTTAGTTATCTTATTGGAGAGACACCACTAGTGAACTGTGGACCCCGGTCCATTCTTTTACATCTGAATACATTCTACTGCAATTATTGTTCTTACTGTTCTTTGCAAACAAACACCATCTTCCACTCGATACGCGTAATCCTTTGTTTTCAGCAAGCCGGTGAGATTGACAACCTCACTGTTACGTTGGGGCAAAGTACTTTGATTGTGTTGTGCAGGTTCCACGTTGGCGCCGGTTTCAATGGTGTTGCGCCGCACTACACTCCTCCACCAACAACCTTCACGTGCTTCTCTCCTACTGGTTCGATAACCTTGGTTTCATACTGAGGGAAACTTGCTGATGTGCGCATGATACCTTCCTCTTGGGGTTCCCAACGGACGTGTACATCTACGCGCATCAGGAACTTCCTCTCTATCCATCCTACGCTTAATTCCTTCGATACTCTCATGACCCACCTGAGCTTCCTTGATCTGATCGAACAAAGTAGGCTTCAGCTCAAGATTTGCCAGGAAACCATGGCTAACCAACTCGAGGCCGAACTCCTCAAGTTCTTCATACAGCTTGGGTTGAGCAATCTTGATCAGGGCGTTCAGCGAACATGGCTCTCGACTAAGGGCATCAGCTACGACATTGGCTTTACCGGGGTGGTAATGATTGCCGAGGTCGTAATCCTTGATAAGTTCCATCCATCTGCTCTGCCTCATGTTCAGCTCCCGCTGAGTGAAGATGTACTTCAGACTCTTGTGGTCGGTGTAGATTTCGCAGCGATTTCCCACTAGATAATGGCGCCAGGTCTTCAGGGCATGAACTACAGCAGCAAGCTCTAAGTCATGGGTAGGATAGTTCATCTCGTGTGGTCGAAGTTGTCTTGACAAATAAGCTATTACTTTGCCTTCTTGCATCAGCACACTTCCCGGACCAAGTTTTGATGCATCGCAGTACACATCAAAATCCTTGGTGATATCAGGCATGGTCAAGACGGGGGCTGTAATTAATCTCTTCTTGAGCTCCTGGAAACTGGCCTCACATTTGTCGGTCCACTCAAACTTCTTGTCCTTCTTCAACAGCTGCGTCAAAGGTCTTGCAATGCTGGAGAATCCTTCAACGAACTTATGGTAGTAACCTGCCAATCCTAGAAAGGCGCGAACTTCGGTTTGATTGGTAGGGGCTTTCTTCTCCATGATGGATTGAATCTTGGACGGGTCGACAGATACTCCTCCGACATATATGACATGACCAAGGAATCCTACCTCTTTCAGCCAAAATTCACATTTACTAAACTTGGCGTAGAGCTGATGGTCTCGGAGAGTTCCCAAAACAATCCGCAGATGTTTCGCATGCTCTTCTTCATTCTTGGAGTAGATCAGAATATCGTCGATGAAAACCACGACGAACTTGTCAAGGTACTTCATGAACACCTTGTTCATGAGATTCATGAAATAGGCAGGGGCATTGGTCAGTCCAAAGGACATCACGGTATATTCAAAAAGTCCATACCGGGTGGTGAAGGCAGTCTTGGGAATGTCTGATTCTCGAACCATGAGTTGATGATAACCAGTTCGGAGATCGATCTTGGAGAAAACTCGGGCTCCATTCATCTGATCAAAAAGTTCTTCAATCTTCGGGAGAGGGTATTTGTTCTTGATGGTGACATCATTCAGTTTTCGGTAATCCACACACAGGCGGATGGTACCGTCCCGCTTATCCACAAAGATAACGGGAGATCCCCAAGGTGATGCGCTCGGGCGAATCAAACCTTTCCTCAACATATCATCCAACTGCTTCTTCAACTCAACTAAATCTTGAGGGTTCATCCGGTAGGGTCGATGAGCGATGGGGGCAGTTCCGGGGACTAGCTCAATGATAAACTCGATGTCCCGATCAGGGGGCATACCGGGTAACTCATCGGGAAAAACCTCAGGGTACTCACAAGCTATGGGTACTTCATGCAGGGCTGGACTGGCGACACTTTTCTTGCATAAGGCCTTCGATGATGGCATGGTGGCTACATGTTCAACTATCTCGCCGTCTTCAGCAGTCAGGGTTATGGCTCGGCGAGCACAGTCTATGAGACCCTTATGCTTCACCATCCAATTGATCCCGAGGATAACTTCTAGGCCTTGCTCTCCTAACACGATCAGATCCGCGTGAAAATGCTTTCCCTGAATTTCTATGGGAACCTCCTTGCAAGAATTTTGGGTTTTGCTGGTGGATCCAGGGATTTGTACTAACATAGGTCGCTTCATGGGGGTGGGGGTTAAACCTCCTTTTCTCACAAAAGGCTTGGTAACGAAGGAATGCGAGGCTCCGGAATCAAATAGAACAGTTGAGGGTACTGAGTTGACAAGGAATGTACCCAGAACAATATCTGGAGCTTCCTGAGCTTCTTCAGCGTTGACATGGTTCAGGTGTCCTCTAGGTGGTCCAGCTGGCTTCATATGGTTCTGGTTCCTCCCAGAAGCAGTGCGAGATTGACCCTAATTTGGCTTGGGCGCATTGGGGCGCTGTCCAGTAGTCACTTTGTTGGGGCACTCGTTAGAGTAATGATCCGGTTGTCCGCAGGCGTAGCATCCATTGGAGGGTTTGCGGAAAATATTGTTCTGGCGGTTGTAGTTGGGATTTTGGTTGAGGTTGTTGGCACGAGGTGCAGGGGGAGGGGTCCAACGTTGCTGGGATGCCGACCTAGATGGGGGCAGACTGCGGGGTTGTTGAATGCTGGAGTTGCCCTGCAGCATCATCGCCTTGCGCTTGCGACTCTCAAATGCATTCTTGCGCTTCCTCTCAACCATGATGGAAGCATCCACCAGAGACTCAAGGTCGGGATATGGGACATCTACCAAGATACTTTGCAGCTCATCGTGCAGACCGTTAAACCGGTATCCTGATGGCTCAAACCATCGCGCAGAACATCGACCCGGCAGTGGCACAAGCGGAGCTGGAGGCAATGCGCAAGAGGCTGCTTTCCGGAGGCGCAGACATCATCCGGGCTCAGCGCGAGCTGAACCTAACCCTACGTGAGTATAACGCTGCCCATGGCTTTGCTTCTGTTAGCGCTCAGGCTGCTAGGATACCGGATAACCGGCTTAAGGCTCGCAACCTAGATCAGGATCTGTGTAAGGAAGTTCTTGCCGGCAAAAGTACCTCTATATCTGTGAGCATCGTAGAGAAGCCTAAGTACAGTAGCCCGGATAAAACTATAAAAGCTGCTAAGGCCGCAATGGAGATGTGTGAATCGTTATCCGGAGATGAATTAGCTAAGCAGCAGGATAGAGTCAGAGAGTTGCTTGATGTGATACAGGCGCAAAACGATGAGCTTGCTAGAATGAACAAAGCAGCGCTCGAGGCAAAATCAGCCCGGTCGACGAAAGTTGCCGGAAGCAAATCCCATGGGCAGGCATCGTCCCCCCATCCGGATAAAAGAAAGGGAAAAGAAATGAATGCGCGGCAAATAACCGTGTATGATCTGGTCCTAGCCGGAAAACAAAAAGCCGGGCCACACGATGCCGGAAGAAAAAGCTATGGAGCAGGTCATGGTTATGCCGGAAATGGCTATGCCGGAGATGATTATGCCGGAAATGGCTATGCCGGAAACAATCAGGCCGGTAGACACGAAACCGGGCAAAATTATCGAGCTGCAAGGGCAGCGTATGTTGAAGAAGAAATGCCACCACCAAGGTACCGGCAGGCAAGAGCCGCGGAACCAGAAAGATATGACGAGGCAGATTCCGAGGTGGAACGAACCAAAGCCCGCCGGAACCCTTTGGGGGAACGCGTGGGAGAAAGATGCCTACCAGGCCAGGATGCGAGGCACAGGCTGGATAGAGTATATCTTTCCGAAATGATTGAATCTGAGGGTCCTCCTGGCCCCAAGTGCTTTGGCCCGCGGATCATGAGAGAAGAGCCACCGGTACACAATTTCCAACTGCCCCGGGACACAAGAACATATGATGGCACGACCAAGCCGGAAGATTGGCTGGCGGACTATGTCACTGCTGTTTATGTAGCTGGTGGTGGAGTAAACCGGCGTTGGGCTGTAAGGATTATACCATCCTACCTAGTGGGACCTGCGGGTATTTGGCTAAACAACTTGCCGGCAGGAAGCATAAATGGATGGTTGGACTTTGAGGAAGCCTTTGTGAGCAACTTCAGCAGCACTTACAAGAGGCCAAACCGGCCCCAGCAGCTCGCTTGATGCCAGCAGCGTGCAGGTGAAACAGACCGGGATTATCTCACCCGGTGGAACTCAACAAGAAACACATGTGAAGGAGTGATTGAAACACAAGCGATTGCTTGGTTCAGTCAAGGATGCCGGAGAGGATCACCACTGTGGCAAAGGCTGCAGAGGAACATGCCAAGCACATTGGCTGAAATGATGCGAGTGGCGGAAAACTATGCGTTGGGAGACCCATTGCAACCGGCTGTGCAAGCTGAACCGGCGCAATCAAGCCAACCCCGGCAAGATCAACACCGGGATAACCGGCACAACAAGAGAAGGGAGGATTTTCTGGATCGAAGGTATGGTCCACAGCAAGCAGCCGCGGTGCAGGAAAATTCCAGCCCCAGCGGAAGCCAGAGACAAAAAACCGGATCGCAGCCGTGGGCGGGTCCTAAAAAGAAGTGGGTTGAAAAGGAAAAATGGGGACAGAAAAAAGATTGGCAAGAACATATGAGGTACACCTTGGAAGCGGCAATGGACCAGCCGTGCAAGCTTCATACTCCATATCCGTCAAAGCCGGCGAACCATTTGACAAAAGATTGCTCATGGATCAAGCACTTGATGTTGAGAGGTGCGGCAAAAGATGCGCAAGCACAGGGCTGCTCCACAATACTGCCACCTTCGCACGACATGTTGCACCAACACCCATTACCACCACCACCACTCACCGGAGCCAACACCATACCGGTTCAACCACAACAACACCAGCAAGTTAACCGGGTGGAGGAGAATTGTGACCAACCACCTCCACCGGCACCCTTAGGCCGAAATGTTTACGAGGACCCACATTTGTGCATGGTTGTCTTTGTCACCGAACCAACCGACAGGCAAAGTGTGCATCGCCGTTCCATGGAAGTAAACGCGGTGATGCCGGCGGTACCAGATATGCTGTGGTCGATCAGAAATCACCCGGTCGTTCAAGGATCACCCAAGATCATGCCGAATCCGGTGGTTATGCTCTTGTTGTGGACCCAATCATGCGAGGGCCGGAAACTCGAGTCAAGTTCAGCAAAGTGCTGTAGACAACGGAAGCAGATAAACATCATGTACAAGCATACAATGCGTACACTGGGCATAACAGAAAACATGCTCCAGCCAACTCACACAACTTTCCATGGGATCGTTCCGGGCCATCCTGTGCACCGGTAGGAAAAGTCCGGGTGGATATGTCGTTCGGAGGACGTGATAATTGCCGGGTGGAAAATGTTCTGTTTGAAGTGGTGGACCTAGACAGTCCTTACCATGCACTGCTTGGGAGACCGGAATTGGCGGCTTTCATGGCCTTAACCCATACGGCTTATCTTAAGATGAAGATGACGGCACCTCGTGGACCCTTAACTGTGGTGGGAAACTACAAGGTCTCAATGGAAACCGCTTCCGCCGGATCAAACCTAGCTGAATCGCTGGTGATAGTGGAGGAAAAGAAAAGGATGCAAACTGGCGAGCGCTCTCCTCAAAGCTGAGCTTAGCGGCAATGAGTGGAAACTTGGGCACGCCGGCATTCAAGCCGACGAATGAAACAAATGACATTGTGCTGGATCCGGCTTACCCAGAGCGCACCGTGCGTATCGGTGCCGGCCTGAACCAAGCATAGGAAAGTGCGCTCGCGCTTCCTCCGTGAGAATCGGAATATCTTTGCCTGGTCTACAGATGACTTGGTAGGTGTTCCGAGGGAGCTGGCTGAGCACTCTCTAAACGTCTGGAAGGATGCCAAGCCGGTGCGACAACCTTTACGCCGGTTCGCTGAAGACAGGAAAATCATTGGAGAAGAAGTTACCAAGCTGCTTGTTGCCGGTTTCATCGTGGAAGTCACACATACTGATTGGCTGGCCAATCCGGTAATGGTTGAAAAGAAGAAAGATGAGAACCTGGAGGCAAAAGCTCCAAAGGTGTGGCGCATGTGCATCGACTACACCAACCTCAACAAAGCTTGCCCGAGAGATCCTTTCCCTCTGCCCCGGATCGATCAGGTGATTGATTCTACTGCTGGGTGTGAGTTGTTGTCTTTTCTGGATGCCTATTCCGGTTTCCACCAAATTCCCTGAAAAAGGAAGATCAAATAAAAACTGCGTTCATTACCGCACGGGGCTTATTGCTATGTCACTATGCCTTTTGGTTTGCGCAACGCTGGTGCAACGTTCCAGCGCTGTATGCAAAAAATGCTTGTTTGATCAAATCGGAAAAAATGTGCAAGTCTATGTAGACGATATCGTGATAAAAACTAAAGTAAAAGACACCTTAATCGATGACATCCGGCAAACGTTTGATAACCTAAGAAGATTCCGGATGAAGCTTAATCCGGCAAAATGCACCTTCGGTGTCCCAGCCGGCAAATTACTTGGTTTTCTTGTATCAAGCCTGGGAATTGAGGTGAATCCGATAAAAATCCGGGCCATCGAAAGAATGACGATACCGCGAGAACTCAAGGACGTGCAAAAGTTTACCGGAAGCTTGGCGTCGCTAAGCCGGTTCATAAGCAGGTTGGGAGAAAAAGCCCTACCACGCACTCTATGCTTTGATGAGAAAATCCGATACCTTTGTCTGGACCCCTCAGGCAGACGCGGCTTTCAAAGAGCTGAAAACCATGCTTGCGACGGCCCCAATCTTGGCCTCGCCTTTGGAGAGAGAGCCCATGCTGTTGTACATAGCGCCAACCAACCGGGTTGTGAGTGTTGTGGTTGTGGTAGAACGAGAAGAGGAAGAAAAAACTGTGCAGAGGCCGGTATACTACTTGAGCGAGGTGCTCTATTCTTCAAAGCAAAACTACCCGCACTTCCAGAAGATGACCTATGGCGTGTTCATGGCCGCCACGAAGCTCAAGCATTACTTTGAAGAACACCCCATGAAAGTGGTGAGTGAAGCACCCATCTCAGATATCATGGGCAACAAAGATGCCAGCGGCAGGATCGCAAAATGGGCAATTCAGTTGTCACCATACGTGCCGGTATATGATAGAAGGGATGCCATAAAATCACAAGATTTGGCTGATTTCCTGGTCGATTGGGCGGAAATGCAGTACAAACCGCCAGAACAAAGGCTGGAGTACTGGAAAATGCACTTTGACGGATCCAAACTGAAAGAGGGCCTAGGTGCCGGGGTGGTACTTACCTCACCAAAGGGAGATCACCTCCGGTATGTTTTGCAAGTGCATTTCAGGGCATCAAACAATGTCGCTGAATATGAGGCTCTGATCCATGGGCTAAAAGTCGCAAAAGAAATCGGAGTACACCGGATCATTTGCTACGGCGATTCAGATCTTGTGGTGCAGCAGTGTTCTGGGGATTGGGATGCAAAAGATGCCAACATGGCTTCGTACCGGTTTCATGTGCAAAAGATAGCCGGCTTCTTCGAAGGTTGCGAGTTTCACCATGTGCCGCGGGATGAAAATGAAGCCGCGGATGCTTTATCTAAGCTGGGCTCATCGAGGCAGGAAATTCCTCTCGGAATAGCTTTGGCGCACTTGAGAACGCCATCAATCAAACCAAGTCCAGAATCGGAATCAATTTTTGTACCGGAGTCACATGTGGTACCAATGGAGGTTTTCGAAGGAAACCCGGGGACTATTCCGGCACACCCGGGGACTGCTCCGGAAGTCTCGGGGACTGATCCGGTAAGCTCAGGGACTGAGACGCCCATACCGGAACATACAATGCTTGTGGATAGCATGGACATAGACGTACAGATATTTCTGGTTCGAGAAGCACCATCGTGGGTTAAACCTATTAAGGAATTCTGATCAACGGCACCTTGCCGGTTGACGAAACTGAATCAAGAAGGATCCAGAGGAGAGCCAAAGCATACACTTTTATCAATGGTGAAGTGTACAAGAGGAGTGTTACTGGTGTCCTGCAAAGATGCGTGGAACCAGAAGAAGGAAAAGAAATGCTCAAGGAAATTCACCAAGGAGAATGTGGGCATCATGCGTCATCAAGGGCGCTGGTGGCAAAGGTGTTCCGGCATGGCTTCTACTGGCCAACAGCTTTAGAAAATGCTGAGGATTTGGTGAGAAAGTGCAATGGGTGCCAGAGGTACGCCAAGCAAAACCATACCCCAGCATCCGGATTAAAGACTATACCGTTAACGTGGCCATTTGCTGTATGGTGCCTTGACATGGTTGGACCGTTCAAAACGGCAAGGGGAAACATGACCCACATTTTGGTCATGGTGGACAAATTCACCAAGTGGTTGGAAGTGAAACCTATAGCAAAATGTGATGGGCATACCGCGGTGAAGTTCCTGAAGGATGTTATTCTCCGGTATGGATACCCACACAACATCATCACTGACAATGGCTCAAACTTTGCCCAAGGAGAATTCAAGCGATTCTGTGAGGATAACAACATCCGGCTGGATTTGTGCTCAGTGGCACACCCACAAGGCAACGGCCAAGTTGAAAGAATCAATGCGCTGGTGCTTTCCGGTATAAAACCAAGGCTCATTGAACCACTTGAAAAGTCACCGGGATGTTGGCTCGATGAGTTACCATCAGTATTATGGAGCATAAGAATGACTCCAAACCGGTCAACCGGGTACACTCCATTTTTCATGGTTTACGGAGCAGAAGCGGTAATACCAACCGACATTCTCCATGATTCACCAAGGGTGCAACTCTATACCGAACAAGAGGTAAAAGAGGCCCGAGAAAGAAGCAGCCATTTACCAGCAAAACCTCAGACGCTATCACAGCCGGAAGGTTAACCCGAGAGTTTTCCGGGAAGGAGATTTGGTCCTACGCCTGGTGCAACGCACTGAAGGCCGGCATAAACTTTCACCTCCTTGGGAAGGGCCATTCATTGTAAGCAAAGCACTGCACAATGATGCCTACTACCTAATCGACGCACATGAATGTAAAGAAGGAAAGGAGGACAAATCCGGGGATGAGACCAAGCGTCCATGGAACATAGCATTGTTGCGCCCTTTCTACTCATGAAGTTGTACTGTAAGAAGTTCCTTTTTGTACCTTATGATATGAATAAAAAACTCCGGCACCTCGAATGTTTCTCGGGGACTGCCTCTATCAAACTTGCATGTAATATGTTTATTTTTTCTGTTTACCGGTTGCTTGTTGAACATTTTTTCTTTCCGGTTTAGTAACGTGCTAAACCTACCGGAGTCTTCGACTCTGCTGCTGTCCGCAAACCGGCTTCATGGCAAGCAAGATAAACCGGTAGGAATTAAGCACGTGAACTGCGAAAAGAGGAAGTGGGAACGGACAATCCGGAAAAGCTTAACTAACCCCGGTTTTACCGGTTTTTTGTGAAAATTTCGAATTATTCCTAAGTTCAAGAAAATGTTCGCTTGGCAAAAGAACTTTGTAACTCATACGCCAAAACGCCCAAAAGAGGTAGGCAGATGCAAAGGGAAAGAACCAAGTGTGCATCGAATTGGATGCAGAAACGATTCTGAAATCTTCACAGTGCAAGAAAAAGGCAAACAACAAAGGCAATATGATAAACTCATAAGCAAACTTAACTTATAAACATACCGGTTAAAGAGACACCGGCATAAGTTGCACCACAGCCAAAAGCTTAAGTTTTATATTACATCATAAACCCCGGCATATCGGGGTAGAATTTGACGGGCATTGTTCTGAGATAACAGGCACAAAGGATAATGTTCAAGCAACGGGGGCTTCAGGGGGAGCAGCACCGGCCTCTGGAGCTTCCGGGGGCGCGTCTCCGGCATCCTCATCTTCCTCCTCCTCTTCTTCTTCGTCGCTGAGCCAATCTTGGACTCCAGGAGGAGGAGGGATGAAGGTGCGGATCGGCGCGGACTCCGCGATCTGGTAGGCCCGGTCCTTCCGCTTTGCGGTGAGGACCGGATCCGTGTCCGTGGGAGCGTCGCGGCGGAGGCTGTGGAAGGAATCCAGGTCAAGGTCCTCATACCAAGAGCACGCGATTTTCAAGGCATGGTCCGCTCCAGCACGGGCCGCTGAGCATTGCCACTCGCGGATCCGGCGCCCTGCATCCTTCAGCCGATCGGCGGTGAGCGTGACGTTGGCTGGTATGGCCTCCCCAGGCCATAGCACTTTGCAGATCTGGATGGCGACATCCGGAAGGTCGGCAAGACTCCGATCCACGGAGCGCATATGTTGCACTCGGGCGGAAAGTGCGACCAAGTAGTCGTACCCGTCCCAGTGCGCATCCATGTTGGAGAATTCTCGCGCCACCCTGTCCTCCATCACCTTTTTCACGGCGTGCGGCTGGGAGTCCGGGAAATGCTCTGCAGGAACAAGCGAAAACATAAGGGTAAGTTACCGGAAAACAATCTACCGGAAGGAAAAAGAACACAAGTACGCTTCCAAAAAGAAAAAGCTTGTAAGCGAAAGAAGGAACAAGACAGAAGCTTACTGAGAGCCAGCGCGTCAATCTGCATGACCAGCCGATCATATTCCTTATGATCGGTGGTCATGAGCTCCATCTGGTGCTCCACCGCCTTCCGCGCCTTCCTCTCCTCCTCCAGCTCTGCCAGCAGCACCGCGTTGGCGTTGGCGGACTCCTCCAGCACCTCGGCTAGTTTGGCCTCAGCAGCTGCCTTGGCGTCCCTCATAGACTCATCATGCCGGAGACCGGCCTGGATGGCCTGCTCCTTGAGTTGCCGGGAGATTTCCTTCTGGGCGTCCAAGGACTCCTGGTGCTTCCGGATGAGTTGCTCCTTTTCGGCTGGAACCCGGAAAGGGAAAAGGTTAGCAAAAAATGAAATAGATAAAGCACGCAAAGGCAAAAGCAAACGGAAAAGTGACAGTACCATGGAGGTCGCTGAGCTGGGTCTTGAGGGCCTCAATGGAGGCTTCCGGAATGGTTGTTATGCAAAAATTCACAAGTGTTTGAGAAGGAAAGTTTGTCCGTACAAAAGAAGCCGGATATATAAGGAAAACAAACCTTGGCAGCGGCTGTGGGCCTCCGCCAGATCCCGGTGCTCCCAGAGAAGCTCCTCAAAGAGCTGCTTCCGGGCGTCCGCCGTGCTCTGTTTAAATAAAAAGTCAAGTGTGAAGATGCCGGTTTGCGGTATCTTTAAGAAAGTTTTGCGCTCAGAGCTGCGCTCTCAACCCAAAACTCGGGGACTGGGAGTATCTTTAAGAAAGTTTTGCGCTCAGAGCTGCGCTCTCAACCCAAAACTTGGGGACTGGGAGTTTGCGGTATCTTTAAGAAAGTTTTGCGCTCAGAGCTGCGCTCTCAACCAAAACTCGGGGACTGGGTGTTTGCGGTATCTTTAAGAAAGTTTTGCGCGCAGAGCTGCGCTCTCAACCCAAAACTCGGGGACTGGGAGTTTGCGGTATCTTTAAGAAAGTTTTGCGCTCAGAGCTGCGCTCTTAACCCAAAACTCGGGGACTGGGAAGATATACATAATTTTAAAAGAGTAAAAATCGGCATGTTTGTAAAAAAGAAGTTGGAGTTTGGTGAAACTTACCACCACGTTGCTGGTGGCGTCATGCCAAGCATTGTCGAAGTCCCTCACCGCGCGCTTAAGCCGCATGAAGTGCTCTTCAGTGCTCTTGGGGCCGGCCGGGTCGACGATAGGAAGCCGGTCTTTCCCCACGCCGCGCGTAGCCGCGGACACATCTGCCTGATTCCACTTTTCAGCGTCATCAAGCAAGTGCCCCAACTCGCGGCCCTCGCGCTTGAGCTCTATGATCCGGCCTAGCAGGCCGGTAGCCTTCTCTCCGGCCGCGACAGCGGCGGGGCCGGTGTGCAGCACCAGGGGCTGCGGGCCAGAAGCCGTTGCCTTCCCCTTAAAAGGTTCCAGCACGCGGAGCTTGGCGCCCTCTGGCGGTGGCGCCGGCTTGTTTTTGGCCGCAACGGGCTCTTGGCTTGGCGGCGGCGTTGGGGGCTTGGCCGTATCAGAGCCTCCGGCTGAACCTGCCGGAGGAGGCATGGAGGTAGCCTTTGGTGGCGCGGAGGCAGAGGGCGCGCCCGGTGCGGTTGTAGTCTTTGCCGGCGCGGAAGTTTCCGGCAAGGACTTTGAGGAGGAGGAAGCGGAGATCTTCTTCTTTTTATTGGGCGCGGTGGGAACCAAAGTTCCTACCGGCCCAGCATCTTCGGTTTCGGCGCCGGTGTTGCTGGCGCCGGTATCCTGATTCTCAGGATGGGAGACAAGATCCTCCTCCGCGCGGTGATCTGGAGAATTAGGGGCCGCGCGCCCCGCACTTGTAGTGCCCCCCAGAGGGGAGGCAGAAGAGTTGCCGGCACCAGATGGTACCGGACTTTGACGAGGAGGAGGTGAAGACCTCGCGGGATCTTCAGAGCTTTCCGGAGGAATTCCGGAAGCGCTCTTTGAAACCTTGAGCGCTGGGCTGAAAAAGATAGAAAAAAGAGGATTGGAAAAAGAATCCGGAAGGGAAAGTTGAAACAACAAAACAGCAAAAGGAAAAGTCTTACCCGTCAGACGTAGGCATCTCCCGCCTCACGTAGTGCCTCTTGGAGGGCTTCTTGGGGCGCTTGGCGGGGGGAGCCGCGCTCGGGCCAGCGTCATGTTCCGGATCCTTCCTCTTCTTGTCCTGGGAGGTGAGTTTCTCCAGGAACTCTTGGCCGACCTCGGCCTGCAGCGGAACCGCATGCTCGTGGACCTGCGGGTCGGTGCTGGCTGAGGGAGCTTCTACAAAAAGATAACCGGTAAGGGAACGAAAAGACTAAATACCTCAAGTACCACAACATCATCATCCGAGCCGGAGTCTTTCTTGGAAAAGTTACCGGGGCGAGAAATGGGAATCCGGCCCATCTTGAGGTCAGCCCAGGGGATATAAGGATCCGGGTCCTCTTTATCTAAAGCCCGGTTCCGGCAAATGCCTCGCTTATCCGCCTCGATGCGAGGGAAGCGCAGCTTGGCCTACAAAGAAAGAAAAAGACAGTTAATAATGTATTGAAAAGATATCGGAAAACAACCCGGATCGCCTAATCTCTTACTTCTTCAGATGGAGGGTTGAGGGTGCTAAGAGGCAAAAGGCCCCATTCCCAATCCAGCGGCATGGAGGTCTGGCAGATGTGCCTGGCCTTGAGGACAACATCCTCTTTGCTAAGAGGAAGGCCGGTGATCTTGGTAGGATCGCCGGGGCCATACATCTCGCTCATCTTGTGAGCCCGGCGCTCGAGGGGAAGAACCCGGCGAGAGATAAAAGTCCGAACAATATCATCCGGGCAGAAGGCAGTGTCCTTCATGAGTTGCTTCTTAGGTTGGTCTCTACGTGAGTTTCCTTCGGGTTATAGCTCCAGTTGGCCCTCGTGGGCACTGCCGGATTGAAAGCCGGCAGGTTGATGAGATCAGTGCGGCCGGTGTTCTTCATATAAAAGAAGGTCCTTTCCCATGCCCGGCATGAGTCAAGACCGGCGAACTTAAAGAAGGGGCTCCCCTGGCGGGAGCCGATGATACAAGCCCCGCATTGAACGGGAGGTTTAGGCTTGGGAATTTCCTTGCCCTGAACGGAGTTGATCCGAAGGGAAAAGAAACGAGCGAAAGTTTCGCGAGTGGGGCGGAGACCCATGTAGGCCTCCATGAAGGTTGCGTAACAAGAAAGGTAGAAAATGGCATTGCCAGGAAGATGGTGAGGTTGGAGTTTGTAGAAGTCGAGAAATCGGCGAAAGAAATCGGAGGCGGGAAGGCCGAAGCCGCGCTCGAAGTGCGCAAGGAAAACGACGAACTCACCGTCTTTAAGATCCGGCTCGATCTTGTCGCCAGGAAGCCGGCATGATACTCCTTTCGGTATCCTTCTAGACCGGTAAAGCCAGTCAATCTCATGCTGGGTTACCTCAGAGCCTTTCCAGGCCCCGCGTGTGACACCGGAAAGATCGACTCCGGAAGCTTGGCTAGAGCTGCCGGCGTCTTGACTTGCTCCGGCATCAGTTTCCATCCGGGACTCGCCGGAAGCTTGTCTCTCGCGGCTATTTGAGGAAGATCGGAAAGATATTGTTCGCTAGACATAAGAATCAAAAAGAAGCCGGAGTCTACTCGAAAACAGATTTCCCAAGATTTACTCTTGAATGAAGATCTACGAGTAAGAGAAAAAGCGAAAGAAAAGGGAGAGTAAATATCCTATCAACCCAAGATCTGGAAAGCAAGAGAAAGAAAGCAAACAAGTATTGAGGCTCACCTGAGGCAACTGAGGGTGCAATGAAGAGGTCTGAGGAAGAAAAGACGAGCTCCTGGCCGCCGACGAGGGCTGGCGACGGAGAGCGGCGAGGTCCGCCGGAGAGAGCTTGAAGCGGCAACGGAGAAGGAGCACCGCAGAAATCTGGCGCGGTGGAAAGCTTCACTGCGGCGGGGCGAACGGCGCAGGTTCGTCGGGAGTGAGGCTCTGGAGGTGGCCGGCGGCGACGAAGAAGCGAATGGCGAAGGGCTCGAGAAGCTCTGGAAATGGGGGCAAGTGCGAAGAAAGGAAGAAGATGGAACCACTCCCCCTTTTATAGGAAAAGGAGTTAGTGGGCTGAAAACTGCCGGGCCGCGGCGGTTCGCTTCGTGGGCCGCCACGTGGCACACAGATACACGCGTAAAAATAAAGGAGCCACACGGTCGCCGCACGGATCCGGAATGCTCAGTGGGATCCAGAGCGGCACATTTAATGTTGGCGCGGGAGTCGAAGGGAAGTGACCACTGACACTGACACGGCAGAAACAGTGCGCATGTCTCTGACAGGCACCGTACCCGAGAAATCCTCGACCTCACCGAGGAGAGTTTAATGGCAAAGATGCCGGAGGAAAAGACACCGGAGACACTTCGCGAAAGAAGGAAGATGTGAATATGACATGTGATACTGGAAAAATCCGGAAGATAACAGAAAGAGGCTAAGGCAAAGAGGCCGGCATCTTCGAACAAGTGTCGGAAAGATCAAACCGGTACCTCGTGAGATAGGAAACTGGCATGGTCCGTCGGATAAAATCCACCGGACTATACCAGCTTCGGGGACTAATGTTGGGGGATGACCCCCGGTATGCCAAAGGCATGCCAAACCGGATGGTTTGAGCCATCAGGATACCGGTTTGATATTCATTCCGGACTTAGGCTTTTGGCTAAGGAAACCAATACCGGTATGCCCAAAGAGAGGCATGCCGGAAGGAGCTAAGAAGATACCGGATTACCGGTATGAGCAAGCTGGTCAAAGATTCCTTCAGGAGCTAGAAGACAAAGATGAGCTAAGCAAAGTAGCTTTAAACGAAGCCGTGACGTGAAAGACGAAGGTGACGCCCAAAGCAACCGGAGGACATCAGCCTCCCTGTTTAAAGAAGATACCGGCGTCACCTATGATTAAAGTAGCTTTGTAAAGTAGCTTTGTAAAGTAGTTTGTCTGTTCAAAGATGCCATTAGGGTTTATTAGGGTTCCTTCCCCTGTAAGCCACCCTCTCCCCTATATAAGGAGAGGGGGTAAGCTCCTTCACAGGCACGATGATATGCGATAAGATACGAGAGGTTCATGTACGAAAACCACTTGTAACCTTGTTCATGGAATAGAGAAGATCTTGAACGGAGTTCATCCTTGTGTCTCTCTTCTTCTACCTCTGGCCTTGGCCAAGTTCTTGAGGAAAGCACCTGGAAGTTCATCCCACTGATGGCGTGTAACTCACACGTTCGTTGGGAACCCCAAGAGGAAGGTATGATGCGCACGTAGCAAGTTTTCCCTCAAAAAGAAACCAAGGTTTAATCGAACCAGGAGGAGCCAAGAAGCACGTTGAAGGTTGATGGTCGCGAAATGTGATGCGGCGCAACACCAGGGATTCCGGCGCCAACGCGAACCTGCACAACACAACCCAAGTACTTTGTCCCAACGAAACGTGAGGTTGTCAATCTCACCGCTTGCTTGTAACAAAGGATTAAACGTATCGAGTGGAGGATGTTTGCAAAGAAAACAGTAAACACAATTGCAGTAGATTGTATGCTATGTAAAGAATAGGACCGGGGTCCACAGTTCACTAGAGGTGTCTCTCCCATAAGATAAAGCATGTTGGGTGAACAAATTACAGTCGGGCAATTGACAAATAGAGAAAGGCATAACAATGCATATACATGATATGATAAATATAGTGAGATTTAATCCGGGCATTACGACAAAGTACATAGACCGCCATCCAACTGCATCTATGCCTAAAAAGTCCACCTTCAGGTTATCATCCGAACCCCCTCCAGTATTAAGTTGCAAAGCAACAGACAATTGCATTAAGTATGGTGCGTAATGTAATCAACAACTACATCCTTAGACATAGCATCAATGTTTTATCCCTAGTGGCAACAGCACATCACAACCTTAGAACCTACTGTCGATCCCAGGTTCAATGAAGGCATGAACCCACTATCGAGCATAAATACCCCCTCTTGGAGTTAAGAGCAAAAACTTGGCCAGAGCCTCTACTAATAACGGAGAGCATGCAAGATCATAAACAACACATAAACAATAGATTGATAATCACCATAATCATAGTACTCTCTATCGGATCCCGACAAACACAACATATAGTATTACGATAGATGATCTTGATCATGTTAGGCAGCTCACAAGATCCAACAATGAAGCACAACAAGGAGAAGACGACCATCTAGCTACTGCTATGGACCCATGGTCCAGGGGTGAACTACTCACTCATCACTCCGGAGGCGACCATGGCGGTGTAGAGTCCTCCGGAGATGAATCCCCTCTCCGGCAGGGTGCCGAGGCGATCTCCGAATCCCCCGAGATGGGATTCGCGGCGGCGCGTCTCTGGAAGGTTTTCCGTATCGTGGCTCTCGGTACTGGGGGTTTCGCGACGGAAGCTTTAAGTAGGCGGAGGGTCACGCGGGGGGCCACACGAGGCCCAGGGGGCAGGTCGGCGCGGCCAGGGCTTGGGCCGCGCCGGCCACCCCCTCTGGCCGCCTCGTGGCCCCACTTCGTTATCTCTTCGGTCTTCTGGAAGCTTCGTGCAAAAATAGGACCCTGGGCGAAAGTTTCGTCCAATTCCGAGAATATTTCTTTACTAGGATTTCTGAAACCAAAAACAGCAGAAAACAGCAACTGGCTCTTCAGCTTGTTAATAGGTTAGTTCCGAAAATGCATAAATATGACATACAATGTGCATAAAACATGTAGGTATCATCAATAAAGTAGCATGGAACATAAGAAATTATCGATACGTTGGAGACGTATCAGCATCCCCAAGCTTAGTTCTGCTCGTCCCGAGCAGGTAAAACGATAACAAAGATAATTTCTGAAGTGACATGCCATCATAATCTTGATCATACTATTTGTAAACATATGTAATGAATGCAGCGATCAAAGCAAAAGTAATGACATGAGTAAACAACTGAATCATAAAGCAAAGACTTTTCATGAATAGTACTTCAAGACAAGCATCAATAAGTCTTGCATAAGAGTTAACTCATAAAGCAATAAATCAAAGTAAAGGTGTTGAAGCAACACAAAGGAAGATTAAGTTTCAGCGGTTGCTTTCAACTTATAACATGTATATCTCATGGATATTGTCAACATAAAGTAATATAACAAGTGCAATATGCAAGTATGTAGGAATCAATGCACAGTTCACACAAGTGTTTGCTTCTTAAGGTGGAAGGAGATAGGTAAACTGACTCAACAATAAAAGTAAAAGAATGGTCCTTCAATGAGGAAAGCATCGATTGCTATATTTGTGCTAGAGCTTTTATTTTGAAAACATGAAACAATTTTGTCAACGGTAGTAATAAAGCATATGAGTTATGAAAATTATATCTTACAAGTTGCAAGCCTCATGCATAGTATACTAATAGTGCCCGCACCTCGTCCTACTTAGCTTGGACTACCGGATCTTTGCATGCCATGTTTCAACCAAGTGTCACAAAGGTACCTCCATGCCGCCTGTACAAAGGTCTAAGGAGAATGCTCGCATTTCGGATTTCTCGCTTTTGATTATTCTCAACTTAGACATCCATACCGGGACAACATGGACAACAGATAATGGACTCCTCTTAAATGCATAAGCATGTAGCAATGATTATTATTCTCATATGAGATTGAGGATATATGTCCAAACTGAAACTTCCACCATGATTCATGGCTTTAGTTAGCGGCCCAATGTTCTTCTCTAACAATTTTGCATGCTCCAACCACTAAAATGATAGATCCTTCAGACAAGACGGACATGCATAGCAACTCACATGATATTCAACAATAGTTGATGGCGTTCCCCAGAAGCATGGTTATCGCATAACAAGCAACTTAATAAAATATAAAGTGCATAAGTACATATTCAATACTACGATAGTTTTTAAGGCTATTTTGTCCCATTAGCTATATATTGCAAAGGTGAATGATGGAATTTTAAAGGTAGCACTCAAGCAATTTACTTTGGAATGGCGGAGAAATACCATGTAGTAGGTAGGTATGGTGGACACAAATGGCATAGTAGTTGGCTCAAGGATTTTGGATGCATGAGAAGTATTCCCTCTCGATACAAGGTTTAGGCTAGCAAGGTTATTTGAAGCAAACTCAAGGATGAACAAGTGCAGCAAAACTCACATAAAAGACATATTGTAAGCATTATAAGACTCTACACTGTCTTCCTTGTTGTTCAAAACTCAATACTAGATATTATCTAGACCTTAGAGAGACCAAATATGCAAATCAAATTTTAGCAAGCTCTATGTATTTCTTCATTAATGGGTGCAAAGCATATGAGGCAAGAGCTTAAACATGAGCATAACAATTGCCAAGTATCACATTATCCAAGACATTTTAGAATTACTACATGTAGCATTTTCCAATTCCAACCATATAACAATTTAACGAAGAAGAAACTTCGCCTTGAACATTATGAGTAAAGCCTAAGGACACATGTGTCCATATGCAACAGCGGAGCGTGTCTCTCTCCCACAAAGTGAATGCTAGGATCCATCTTATTCAAACAAAAACAAAAACGAAAACAAACCGACGCTCCAAGTAAAGAACACAAGATGTGATTGAATAAAAATATAGTTTCAGGGGGAACCTGATGATGTTGTCGATGAAGAAGGGGATGCCTTGGGCATCCCCAAGCTTAGACGCTTGAGTCTTCTTAAAATATGCAGGGGTGAACCACGGGGGCATCCCCAAGCTTAGAGCTTTCACTCCTCTTGATCATAGTATATCATTCTCCTCTCTTGACCCTTGAAAACTTCCTTCACACCAAACTTCAAGCAAACTCATTAGAGGGTTAGTGCATCATTAATAATTCACTCATTCAGAGGTGACACAATCATTATTTTCACTTCTGGACATTGCATAATGCTACTGGACATTAATGGATCAAAGAAATAAATCCAACATAGCAAAAGAGGCAATGCGAAATAAAAGGCAGAATCTGTCAAAAACAGAACAGTCCGTAAAGACGAATTTAAAGTTGGCACTAAACTTGCTCAAATGGAAAAACTCAAAACTAATGAAAGTTGCGTACATATCTGAGGATCACGCTCGTAAATTGGCAGATTTTTTCGAATTTTCTACAGGGAACTGTGCCCAGATTCGTGACAGACAGCAATGCTGTTTCTGCGCAGCGATCCCAAATATAACATCAACTTTGACATAGAAACTTTACTTGGCACAAAAACATGATAAGGAGAGGTTGCTACAGTAGTAAACAACTTCCAAGACTCAATAAAACAAAAAATTGCTGTAGGTAAAAACATGGGTTATCTCCCATAATCGCTTTTCTTTAACGCCTTTCAGCTAGGCGCAGAAAGTGCAAATCAAGTAACATCGAGAGTAGAAGCATCAACATTATTATTTTTCATGCAAACACAACTTGTTGCAGAGGGTACTTTAGGTGCTCCATTATCTAAATTTTCTATGGTGGTGCTAGGGGTTTTAGCAATTTTAGGCCTATAGTAATTCTTTTGTTTAGGCAATTTAGAAGCATTCATGAATTTTTGCTCTTTACCCACATAAGCTTTCTCATTATACTTGAGAGAAGAAAAGGTTGAACCCAAGGTTCCCATAGCTTTTTCAAGTTCATCAATCCTATTGGTTTGATTATCATGGATAACACAAGTTCCTAGGACACTAAATCTTTCATCAATTCCTCCTAGGGATTTATCAAGTTCATCAGTTTTATCCAATAACATTTCTAATTTAGTTTCAATACTTGGAAAATTTTTCTCTATGGTTTCCAATTTTTTCATAACATCTTCAAGAGAGATTTCAATTTTAACTTCATTAACAGGTGGTATTCCAACTAGACTCTCAATGATGCAACTAGCTTCTAAAGCGGGAGTACCTAGGAAATTACCTCCCGAAAGAGTATCAAGAACATATCTATTCCAACTAGATAAACCAACATAAAAGTTCCTAAGAAGGATAGTGGTGGAGTGTTTCTTAATGCACCTTTGATGAGCATTACTAATTCTATACCAAGCATCTTTAAAACTTTCTCCACCTTGTTGCTTAAAAGAACGAACTTCAACTTCAGGATTACTCATTTTAAAAGTAACTAGGCTAATTAAGTAAAGATAAGTAACTAATTTTTTTGTGTGTTTTGATATAAAGAGCAAGACAGAAATAAAGTAAAACTAGCAACTAATTTTTTTGTGTTTTGTTTAGGTGCAGCAAACAAAGTAGTAAATAAAATAAAGCAAGACAAAAACAAAGTAAAGAGATTGAGAAGTGGAGACTCCCCTTGCAGCGTGTCTTGATCTCCCCGGCAACGGCGCCAGAAAAACAGCTTGATGGCGTGTAACTCACACGTTCGTTGGGAACCCCAAGAGGAAGGTATGATGCGCACAGTAGCAAGTTTTCCCTCAGAAAGAAACCAAGGTTTAATCGAACCAGGAGGAGCCAAGAAGCACGTTGAAGGTTGATGGTCGCGAAATGTGATGCGGCGCAACACCAGGGATTCCGGCGCCAACGCGGAACCTGCACAACACAACCCAAGTACTTTGTCCCAACGAAACAGTGAGGTTGTCAATCTCACCGGCTTGCTGTAACAAAGGATTAAACGTATCGAGTGGAAGATGTTTGCAAAGAAAACAGTAAACACAATTGCAGATTGTATGCTATGTAAAGAATAGGACCGGGGTCCACAGTTCACTAGAGGTGTCTCTCCCATAAGATAAAGCATGTTGGGTGAACAAATTACAGTCGGGCAATTGACAAATAGAGAAAGGCATAACAATGCATATACATGATATGATAAATATAGTGAGATTTAATCCGGGCATTACGACAAAGTACATAGACCGCCATCCAACGCATCTATGCCTAAAAAGTCCACCTTCAGGTTATCATCCGAACCCCTCCAGTATTAAGTTGCAAAGCAACAGACAATTGCATTAAGTATGGTGCGTAATGTAATCAACAACTACATCCTTAGACATAGCATCAATGTTTTATCCCTAGTGGCAACAGCACATCACAACCTTAGAACCTGTCACGATCCCAGATTCAATGAAGGCATGAACCCACTATCGAGCATAAATACCCCCTCTTGGAGTTAAGAGCAAAAACTTGGCCAGAGCCTCTACTAATAACGGAGAGCATGCAAGATCATAAACAACACATAAACAATAGATTGATAATCACCATAATCATAGTACTCTCTATCCATCGGATCCCGACAAACACAACATATAGTATTACATAGATGATCTTGATCATGTTAGGCAGCTCACAAGATCCAACAATGAAGCACAACAAGGAGAAGACGACCATCTAGCTACTGCTATGGACCCATGGTCCAGGGGTGAACTACTCACTCATCACTCCGGAGGCGACCATGGCGGTGTAGAGTCCTCCGAAGATGAATCCCTCTCCGGCAGGTGCCGGAGGCGATCTCCGAATCCCCCGAGATGGGATTGCGGCGGCGGCGTCTCGGAAGGTTTTCCGTATCGTGGCTCGGTACTGGGGTTTCGCGACGGAAGCTTTAAGTAGGCGGAGGGTCAACGCGGGGCCACACGAGGGCCCAGGCAGGTCGGCGCGGCAGGGCTTGGGCCGCGCCGCCACCCTCCCGCCGCCTCGTGGCCCCACTTCGTTATCTCTTCGGTCTTCCGGAAGCTTCGTGCAAAATAGGACCCTGGGCGAAAGTTTCGTCCAATTCCGAGAATATTTCTTTACTAGGATTTCTGAAACCAAAAACAGCAGAAAACAGCAACTGGCTCTTCGCATCTTGTTAATAGGTTAGTTCCAGAAAATGCATAAATATGACATATAATGTGCATAAAACATGTAGGTATCATCAATAAAGTAGCATGGAACATAAGAAATTATCGATACGTTGGAGACGTATCACCCACCTCATCCAAAACCCTCCCCCGAATCCTCTAGCGTCCAACTCGGCCCCAACTTAAGCCATCCCATGGCATCTTTCTGTTCACCACGACGAGAGCGGTGGAACCCAAGTCAGGCCTTTACCCTACAGGCGGCCGACTGGGAGAGCGTCCTAGTTCGCGTCTTCGGCGTCGTATTCTTCTTCTTCGTAGTACTCCTCTTTAAAGTCTGGCCAAGTAAATAGCCAGGACAACAATGCCAATGAGTACATTTGAATGTACTCGCAAACCACCTTAGAGAGAAATAAAGGATATGCAGTATGGCAGTAGCAAGGAACAGGCACCAAACTAGGGCGACAAGGAGCGAGAGGTAGTTCTCTCGAGAGTATGACATCTCTATATCTTTGTTGAAAAACCTTTTTGAAAACAAGTTTTCTTTTGAAGACTAATAGGTAAGGAAGACCCATTTTCTTTTTCCGGCCATCGGAATGACCAAAACAATTTCAACTTTCCACCGTACCTCCCAGGTACATTTCCACCAGTCCCATTGGTATCTTTCCGTACCTCCCAGGTGCATTTCCAAAACCTTTTCGGAAAACACCTTTGTAAAACAAAACTTTCCTTTAATGCCAAGCAGCTTCCATTCCCACGTCCATAACCGCGGACACGACTATTTGAATAGTTTTACACTCTGCAGAGGTTGTACACTTTCCCCACAAGATCCGAATACTCATTGTGTGGGCATCATCCCCACATAACAACAGATGCCACGACAAGTACCCGATCGTAGTTTTTCGCCTGCTCGCCTTAGCCTAAGACATGCCGAATGAGTTGTACCTCCCAACACCAGAGTCCGAGGGCTGTCCAGGAGTAGCAAGGTCCCCAGCACACTCGACCCTCCGGAATGCCATCCAACCACTTAGGCATATTTCAATGGGAGCTCATAAGTTGTACCCCGCGTACCTAAACAGGCAAATGGGTTGCGTCCCTTCTCATGGGAAGAACCCCGGTCGAAGCGTCCATGGTCGGACTGCCACTACACTTGCAGGACTCAAACTAAGGCGAGACAAACTACTACGCTACGCCCCGTCCCACTAAAGGGTAATGTGGTTGTACTGGCTAGGTCCGGTTAGGTACTCAGTCACCAAAGTTTTTCGAAAACAATTTTCTCCACTTGCCTCCAACAACTTTTCTTCCCAAAAAAACCTTTTCCTTTTCATAACCTGACACTAGGGCAGGGCTACCCCATTCCAAGGTTTTCGAAACACTTCTTTTCTTGAAAACATTTTCACACACCTTTTTAAAGAGGGCTCCCGACCTACAGTCCGATTTTTCTTTGAAAAGCGGCGACAAGGATGATAAGGTGCTAAGCACCATATCAGTAGCAAGTGTGTGGTCAGTAGGTAACACGAGGGCTGCACCCGTAAGGGTGGAATAATAAAACTTTGAGTGGCGGAACCACTCACATAAATAAATAAAAGACATGCAATTTAACAAAACCTGTGATAATGCAAGAGTAAGATATTTAGGACACGGTATGCATCAAGAGGTGGCTTGCCTTGATCAGCAAAGTGTCCCTGGCCTTCTTCCTCAAATCCTCCAAATTCACCTCCTCCTTTGTTTCCGGCGGCGTTCGAATCTAGCGTCGCAAAATAAAAAGAAACAAGCACACACCAAATCAACAAACCATTCCAGAATAGTGCACACAAAAATTTGGTAAAATCACAGTATGTAAAGGTTTACAAATGCAAGCTACTGAAAGTGGTTTCACTAATTTATGATTTTTAAAACAAAAGATATGATTTTTACAATTTCAAAAATGACTTAAGAACCATTTAAATGGTATAAATCTTTCTATGAGTCACAAAAATACATGCAGCATACCTACAGAAAGCTAATAAAAATTAGAGAACACATGCACAAGAATCACATGAAAATAATTTTTTAAATAATTTATAAAATTTAAACAAGACAGTAACCGTAGAAATTCAAAAACTAAGCCTACCAGCATCAGAGCACAATCAACCAGAGCCAAGCATACCCCTGGATAGGTAATTCTAAATGTGATCCAATCCCACTGGTTTTGAATTTTTCTGATTTGTAAATGAATTTACAAAAATCAGATACTGGTGTTCTGTTTTAGTAATAAAATTATTGCAATTAAACTACAACTCTGAAAAATCTTTCCTCTGGCACAAAATTACTCTATTGCTATATCTACCAATAGCACTTCGATTTGTTTCAAAAACATTTGTAGTTTTCAAATTAAAAATCACTCAAGAGCTCTCTGGACCAAATTTAATTTGCTGACCAAACAAAATCCAGGAAGCTTCTGCATGTGGGACTAGTGCCAAAATAAAGGTACTCACTTCTACTTTACAGCAAAATTAACCTCATGCATAAAGGGTTTAAATTTTTACACCATCAATAAAATACACAATCAGTAACCTTTTAGGATTTTATTTAACAGCACATATTCACAACACTAAAGCACATGCATGCATTTTTTATGGTTAAGAATTAGTGCACGAGCATCCAGCAATTTGAATCACCTAATTTGGTTCATCGAGGAATTTATAAAATTAGAGAACCTATAGCCCTATTTACTGGAGAAAATTCTAGATTTATAGAGAAAGGGGACGTGGGCCGGAAGGGGAGGCGTGGCCCAGATCCATCGGCCGGCCGGGCCGATTTCGGCTGGGGACGCGCGGGAACCGGCGGTTTTGAGCGGGGCAGAGACGTGGCCCGCCGCGTTGGCACGCGGGTCCCAGGGCGGCATGCATGCAGTTGCGGGGCTTCATGCGCTCGTCGGATGATGATCCGACGGCGCCGGGCGAAACTGTCGGCGACGACCTAAAACCAGCGCCGCCGCAGCGACGCAGGGAACGGAGGGAGGTGGAGGCTCACTGCGGGTGGCTAGGAGGCGACAGGGAGGATGGCTCGGCGACGCGAGGATGGAGCACATGCAAGCAGGCGGTGGACGGTGACGTAGACACAGCGACGTCGAGCGACGGGAAGAGAGGGAGCGCTCACTGCGGGGCTTGCCGGAGGTGCCAGGGTGGCGTGGAGTCAAGGCGGAGCTCTAGCAGTGAGGTGCCGTGGCTGGGACGTACAAGATGGAGCCGCGCCGTGCAGGCCCGACGCGGTCAACACGGACGTGCCCGGTTGCCACAGGACGAGGATGAAGAACGCAGACGGGGGCGTCGGAGACGTCCGTCGCGGCTGAGCTCGACGGAAGGGCTCGCCTGGGCTTCTCCTGGAAGAGAAAAGGGGCTGGTTAGGTCTAGGAGGGAGTGCGTAGGCGCAGAGAGAGAGAAGGACGGTGGCCGAGGCGACAGCAACCACCACCGTTAGCGGAGGCGTCCGACGGCGAGCACGGGCAGCAAGGAAGGGGACGGGATCTTCTCTGCTCGGGCGTGAATGGAGGAAGTGGTGTGAGGCATCTGGGGCGAAGTAGGGAGGGGGAAGGGGTGGCCTGGCCCTTTGAAGGAAGGGGGCCGTGTTAGAAAGGAGGCTGGGCGTTCCACGGTGAGCTGGGTGCACGCGTAGAGAGAGGAGGGGTGGCGGCTCGGTATAGGTCGAGCTGGGCGGTGCTGCGGCATGCCTGAGCAGCGGAGGAGGATTTTGGAGGGACGCAGGTGTCGGGAGCGCGAGGGAAACGGACGGGAAGGAGAGGTCACGTCCTTCTGCGACGTGCTTGATAAAATTCCAGCGGTGGTGCGGTACCTGGCGAGGCTAGGTGGAGCGAGCGGTAGCAGTAGCTCGCATGCTTGGGCGAGCGCGTGTCTTTCCCGCACCCAGAACATGGATTCGTGGCCACCAGGGAGGCATCAAAGGGTAGCTGGTGTGGACGTGCGTGGTCACCACCAAGGGCACGTGAGGTGGGTGCCGGCGTGGCGCAAGGGAGAGCTCGGGAGCTTCCTAGAGAGGGGGTGGTGCATGGTGTGCGTGTCCACGGTCCAGGGTGGCGCGGAATATGACAGAGAGGGATAGAGGATCAGGAAGCTTTGACCCGCATGGTTCCAAGAAGAGGAGGGGACATGTGAGTGTTTAGGCTGCTAGGGGAGGCAGGGATCGAGAGGGTGTAGATGAGAGAGTGAGCGGCAGGGAGGAGGTCCAGGTTTTGGCTTGACATGGGCGCAACTATGTGCCGAGCTGCATGCATCCGCCCAAGCCCGGCCATCCTCTTATCCCAATGTCTCTCTCACTCACACGATGAAAGAAAAAAGGCCATGCATGGTCATGTGACCTGTGGTGGAGACTGTGAGTGGAATTAGGGAGAAAAGAAAAGAAGGTTTTGGAGAAAAGAAAAGAATGTACAAGGGGGAGAGGATGAATTGGCTAAGTCATAGTCTAAGTGGCCAAATCTTAACCTAGACAAATTTCCCTATTTAAAGGCATAAACAACCTCAAGTGTTAAGGTTCAAGACAAAGGTAATAAGGAATGATGTCATTAGCACAAGACTAGGAATGGCAAAAGTCAATGAGAGGGAAAGTGGTCCTAAAGGGTCCAAACAAATACTATGAGTGTTTCTAGTCCTGGGGTTTAGTGAAATTTTAAATTTCCACAAGACAATAAAAAAATGAGTTAAAGCACTTCAAAGATTTAGGGCTTTAGGGTTGGTGCCCAAGTGAATCTCAAAAAGGGGTTTGCACACACACATCAAGGCAAGGCAACAATCAGACAAGCATTAAACAGAAACAAGATACCAAAAATTAATGTTGGTAAAAAAAATTTGTTGGCCCTAAATTTTGCATTTCAAAAATTATAAACCTAGGTGTAAAAGTTGGGTTGTTACACCTGGATAATCTGTTAACCAATGGACTAGTTGACTAGGGACATGGTTAGTTTATATACCACATGTGTACTAATGTTTCCGCTTATTACAACTATAACATGGCATCAAACTTATTATGAATATTAGAGATACGACAATAAACCATCTATAGCATTTGCCACTAGTACACATCTCCAACTGTTGGATGGCTTGGTGAAGCCTCCGGTTTTAGACGATGTGCTAGGTGTGAGGTCAAGGAACATGGCTCTCGTCATGGCCACCCCATCGTCAAGCTTGTAGGTTTAGCGAAAGTTGACGCTAGAAAGGTAGATTTGGGTTGATCAATGTACTCGTGTTGCCAGGTTCTGATAAAAAGATATAACAAAAAGTTGGATGCATAATTTTGATGCCGAGCCCGAGGATTCCATCGTCCTGACGAAAATAGAAAAAATATATGAGTATTGATCATTCCATTTTATTGCACAACCACAAAATCGACTTTTTAATGATGGAGAGGCCCCAAATGGCCTATATTCTATTAATTAAGAGAAGCACGTACAAGTTACACAAGGGGCAGGAAAAATAAAAAAATTCACAGTGTGCCCCTAATTCTTGCATAGAAGACCTGCAATCATCAAGGAAAAAAGCAATCGGGTCCTAAGCCGCTACAAAAGAACAGGGAACTCAAATCAATGCCATCTTCACCAATGTTGGGGATGAAGCAACTTTGATCCGAGAAAATTTGGAGCTCCACCATGATTTCCTCACAGAGCTTCCGCTTGGAGGTTGAAGAAAAGTCAGGAATTATCATCGGCTTGAAGAAAGGCCATCTGAGTTTTGTCGAAAAACAAAGGTCGCCAAGTTTGTAGTCCATGCTATGGTATCCAAACTCCAGAACAGCCAAAGGTGCTGTCATCGTCGTCCTTCTTCTCCATTCCTTTGACGCAGGTCACCATCACATGGTCCTGAGCCTGATGCTCTCGTACCACTTGTTTGTTTTCCCTCCGAACTCAGACGATAATGGAGATCGATGAAATATCAAACAAAGATAGATATATGTTTCTTTGGGTGCCTTGTTTAACATACAATTTTTCTCATCCTTTTTTCTCCTTTATTCGGTTGATACTCATGCTAACTGAACGGGGAAACCTAGGGTAAGAACAGGGTCACGATACTGTCATCCCAATGCCACCTGCACGCTCCCTACGTCAACAGTAATGACTCAGTATATTTCCCTATCTTCTAAGTGTCAGAAATTGAAAGTCTAAATCTTAACCAAAGTTTCCGACGAAACCAAATTTTGCTGAAGAAGTGTAACAGAGGCTGTTAATGACATATTTCGGATACACTAGTGGAAAACGGGGCTACAGGCCCGGTCCGTTTGGGCCTTCAGTCCCGGTTAAACCGACCACCGGAAAACCCCCTTAGTCCCGTTCAAAAACCGCCTAAAAGCTGCGCCACGTGGTGCGGCTAGGGAGCTCTAGTGGAAGGCCTATGGTCCCGGGTACGAACCGGGCGTACTCTCCGCTGCAGAGAATTCCTATTTCTCTCGCCAGGTTTAGGTGAAGCAGAGCGTCGCGCAGAAAAACAGGGCGTTTCTGTGCCGCGGCTGAATTTCAGCAATGCATATATATCATTCAAGAAACCACAAACAAATCGTCGTGAATATATATAGACATCGTCAACAGTACACGTAATGCATGCATATCAAGTCAGATCTCTTTACTAAATCTATTAGCTTCTACAAAGTTGCTCAACACCTAGCTATGACCTTCGCATAGTGCTCTCCACCTGGGGTTATGCACTCGGTAAGAAAGAATCCCGCGATTTCCTCTTGAATTGCTCGTATTTGATCCGCCGTTATGAGACTGTCCCGCAGGCGTATCATCTATATTTAAAAAAGGAGATCAATATATGAATGGAAATCATACAATAGATGGTACTAATTAAGATAATTGTGAGAATTTGTTATCATACACGAGTGGCATGTATTTGGGCATCCCCACCCTTGGGACAGGTCATGTCACGAATGAAGGTGCAGACGTAGTATCCACATAAGTTATTCCCGCGTTCCTGCCACATACACTTTACGAAAAAATAGTTCGATCAAACTAATAATTAATCAAGCATCGTATTGAAAGTAAATATCATACATAGAGTTTCACGGACATAGCTATATATATAGTACTACTTACAGGGTAATCTTCAAATGTAAGCTCCGGTTTCCATTTACCCGGAACAGTAGTGATGAACCGTTTCCAAGCCCTGCCCGGCAAAAAATAATGAGTAAATGAGTTATTGATTAGTTGATGATATCGTCGAATTAGAACAGATGAAGATGCCAATACGAAATTGATTGAAATTACCTCTGGAAGGATGACAGTCATGTCCGCCCATTCCGCATGTTCTTTACGTTTCGAGTCCATGACCTTTACGACTCCTTTGTGAAGATCAATGATAAGGAGAATAAAGTGGAAACTGCACAAGCATAGCTCAATGATTAGGAGAATAAAGTGGAAGCTGCACAAGCATAATGTATGTTATATATAACACTCACTTGAAGTTGTAGGGAAAAAATATTTCCTCTTTGTCTGCTTGCTTCACTAAAAACATTACCATGTTGTCCTCTGTGTCCTTGGCGAAGTCTCGAACCGTAACTTCATGAACTGTGTCTGGGTCTATGAACCCCAGCGGTAGGAGCTTGCCTCTTTTGCATTCGAGCTTCTTCATTCTGCATAATTAAATATATAGCGTACACAAAGAATATAGTGAGGATAATTGTTAGTGCAAATGAATGAGCGCTGAGCTACAGACTTAATTACATAAATAAATCACTTACAGGCAGTAGCAACTGATGACAGCTTTGTCGAGGGCGTCTTGATTGAATAACTGAAACAGTTCTTCTAACTCAAGGTTTATCTCCTCGTTCCCCCGGAAGTAATGCTCATCTCTAAGATACACCGTGAGGTAGCGATCACCTCTTCGACAGGCTTTCAGGTACCAGTCATGCAACCTTCGCATCTGAGTACCTAGACGCGCGAGCTCGCCAGGTTTGACGAGATCTTTTCCGTATCTATACGTGTTTACCACTTGAGCCGTGGGATAGTAATCTTCGTAATCAACTGATGCTCCCTGAGCTCTAGCCTCCCGTTCGATCATCGATGCCGTCTCTGGATCATCATAGGGCTGCACGACGAAGTGGGGTATGGTCTGATTGTCCTGCTGTCCAAGCTGGGCGACTTTTTTTGCTTCTTTGCTCGCTCTATAGGACTGTCCAAGAGAGCGGTCATGATCAGATCTCAGCTCAGGTCTCTTCATTCTCGTCTCGGCAAAGTGCTTCATTGTTTGCGGTTTAATAAACATCTTCTTCGGCGCAAGAAACGCCTTTTGCTCTTCAGTCTGCTGATGTGGTAACAACTCTGGAGTCTGTGCCCTCATCGGAGTTGATGATCTCTTCGGAGCTGTAGGAGGTGCCGCGGTTAGCTTCCTCTTTTGCTTAGGTGGAGGCGGCGGAGTCTCCTGACGAGGAGGAGGAGGCGGCGGGAGTGTTTTCACGCGGAGGAGACTGCTCATGCACAGGGGAATCATCATCGCGCATAGGAGAATCATCACGCGGAGGAGACTCATCACGCGGAGGAGACCCTGCAGGTGGCGGAGGAGGCGGAGGAGGTGGCCTGCTTGGTGGCTTCTCACCTGGAAACACAATGTTCTCCTTCCGCCATTGCACGGTGGTTCTACGGGCTTCTCCCAGTTCTTTGATTTCCCCATCTTCACCTGCAGGGTGCTCAAGCACCATCCCCTCATAATCTCTCAACACTTCATCCACCATCACAACAGCAAAGTCGTCTTGGACCGGACGGCAATGGTAAGACCTTGTAGGTAAGAAGATGCCGACCGCCGCCTTGAAGGATAGGTTGAAAACTTTAACATGCAGCTCACAAGGACGGCTCTCAGTGAGATCATCCACGGGGGGGTAGCGAGGAGGCTCGACCACCTCATCATTAATATGATCGGCCTGCTGAGAGGAAGCTACGCTGCTTCTCCGGTGTTGTTGAGATTGCAGCGGGACGAGGGCATCGAGCAATGGCGCAGGATCTACAGCCTGCCCCTGAGCCATCTGGGATGTAAGTACTTGGGTTACCATGGTTAATTGGGCTTGCATGGTGGTAAAACGGCCCTCTAAGGTCGCTAAGCGGTCTGTTTCCCTTGCCTTTCTCCTCTCATGGCTTTTATCAGGAAATCTCTTCCTTTCCGCAGGAAAGCCAATGTTCCACGGAACGGAGCCTTCTGTGCCTCGTTCGTCCGCCGTGTTCTTTGTTCCCAAGGGCGCGTGTCAGCTCATCGTTCTCTCTATCGGGCTGGAACCTCCCCTCCTCCACGTCCTTATGTGCTTTTTCCAGGGCTTCAATGGGAAACTTCAGATGAGCTTTCTTATAGATGCACTTCCCTGTTTCTGGATGCAACGTTCCCCCAATCCCGTAGAACCACTCCTTGCACCGTTCGATCCAACCGTGTGTCCCTAATCTAAGCCCTGTATCCACCTGGACCCAGAATTTGGTGATATTTCTTCAACGCAGCATTTGCCTTATTTGTTTCCGACCTTTTCTTAAATTCTTCTGACTCCGTGCTGTACTTCACGAATTCGTCCCAGTGATTTTTTACCTTCTCACTGTCCGGAGTCTTCTTTTTCTTGATAAGGCCGCGCAATCTTTTCTTGTGGTTCTTGAATAGTTCGGCCATCTTCTTCTTGGCAAACTCGGTGAGGGCATGCTCCATCTTGGCCTTTTCAGCGGCACCCCCCTCTTCGGGTACTATGTTGAAATGTGACATGAGCTTGGTCAGAATGCTGTTTTTGGCTACATCATCGATATAAAGACCTTGAGCTTCTTCCTCTGCAGACAGCACTAGTCCCTTTGGCTTGTTCCATTCTCGAACGGTGATCGGGACGTGGTCCCTAACAAGCACTCCGCATTGAGCTGTGAATGCCTTTGCACCTTTCTCTGGAGCAATCGGTTTACCATCCTTAGCGATGTGGGTGATGTCGTGCCTAACACCGTCGTCCAACTTTTTGGCCGGGCCTCGCTTCCTCGACTTTACAGAAGAAGTGCTCGATCCGGAGGGCTAAAAAAGAAATAATTCATAGTCAGTACAATTTAATTGGTTAATGCATCTAGTCGATCAACAACGGCTTAATTAATTTATATACCTGGGTGATAACTACGGTTCCGGAGCCATTATGATGATCTTCTTCCTCACCGGCGCCATTAGGATCTTCTTCCTCAATATTCTCCGCTCCCTCACCGGAGTCATTCAAAAAAGTTGCTGTGACATCGTCACCGCCATCATCTGGAATAACGACGTCGTCGCGATCATCCAGAGTACCGTTGGCTATGAGGTCAGCCATGAAATTTTCTTGAGTTTCATCTCTCTCCATGCTTTCTACAACGACCTGCAAACTATATATAGGAACCATCATATGATCAAATTAAGGATAATGCAGAAAACTAAAAATGGAGTTACATATGTAGTTCTTAATTAACTAAGGATCGATAATATAGTGCTGAAAGCAGATAGTGCAGTTACATGCATACATAGATCGGGTTCATGTTTATTTAACCCTAATACATCAATCAATACTACAACCTCTCAACGACCGCGCCGACCGGGACCTGAGCCGCGCCGGGTGAACACCCAAAGCCACGGAACAGTCACGGGAGCATAGCTAACATGAGATCCCCGCATAACGCTCCATCCGGTCCTATACATGTTGTCTAACGCATACATGTAACGGCGAACGTGCTCGTCCTCCGCCGCAATGCGCTGAGCTACCTCTCCGGCGGGGCCGGCTCCCTCTGAAACGACCGTGGCCCATAAGACCTCCACCAAAGAATATCCGGGTCGACGACGGGACCCGGATTCCGCACCAAGGTGCGCGACCCGGAAGCTAAGACCTCCCAGTGCCACCCCGGCGGAGCCCAGTCCCGGACCTCCCCCAGCTGCTGCATCTCCTCTAGAAGAGTCAGACCACGGCGCGGCGGCTGTCGCGGCATCGTAGCTACGAAAACAAATCATATATATATGTACCAACGTTAACATAAATTAAAAATAACTTCACTATATGTTAGTCGGCGCCGGCACTACCGTTTGGGGGGCGCCGGCACTACATATATACTCTATTTTGGGGGCGCCGGCAGGGGCGTCGGCACTATGTCGCGGCGGCACCGCCACGGACTCGGCACAGCCACGGGCGCCGGTAGGGGCACCGCCACGGACTCGGCACCGGTAGGGGCGCCCGCACTATAACTTCAATATTTGAATTTGAATATCTTATTTCTAACAAATATTCTTTGCATAACTTTTTTCTAACTATAATTTTCATAACTTATTTCTAACTAATATTTGTAACTAATATTTCTAACTATATATTATTTCTAACTAACAACTATACTAATTAACAACTATACTAACAATTTTTCTAATAAAGTACTATACTAACAATTAATATACTAACAATATAATAATTTTACAAATATCAATAACAATAATAAAAATAAATAAAAAATAGAGGGGGGGTCGGCCGGCTCACCTCTTGCCGGCGGCGCTGAGGCGGCGGTCGAGGAGGAGGCGGCCGACGCGCCCGCGCGACGTCGGCGGTGGTCGAGGAGGAGGCGGCGTGCGGGCGGAGAGGAGGAGGCGGCGGGCGGCGGCGGCGGGAGACAGGGCGGCGTCGGGCTCGGGAGGAGAGGGGAGCGGCGGCGGCGGCGGCGAGACGGCGCGCGGCGAGCAGCGAGGGGTGGAGGCGGCGGCGGCGCAAGACGCGTTGCGTGCGCTGGCGGCGGCAGGCGGCGGGAGCGAGGGCGGTGGGATTTTGGCAGCCCGCGGCAGCGCCGTTCGTTCTCGCGGGATTGATCTCCGCGGAGACGAAGCGCAGTTATAAGAAACCCTTGGTCCCGGTTCATGGCACCAACCGGGACCAAGGTTCTCTCTGTCGTTTGAATACAAACCGGGCCTAAAGGCCATTTTTGCTGCGGCTGCGCGTCGCAAAAATGGTTTAGCCCGGTTTGTATTACAAACCGGGTCCAATGACCATTTTTTAAAAAATTTGTTCCCGCCTTATTTCAAATCAAAAAACACCACTTACTGGCCACCGCACTGCCACACGTGTCCACCGCCGCGCCATGTACGGCACCGCCGTGTACCGGCGGTACCGCCACCATGATGGCTGTGCCACCGCTGCCACCGCCGTGTACTGCCACCACCGTCACCGCCATGTACTGGCCACCACCGCCGCCACCGCCATGTACAGGCCACCGCGTACCGCTGTACTGGCCACCACCGCCACCTTTCCTGTACCACCGGCCACACGTGTCCACCGCCGCCGCCGCCATGTACAGGCCACCGTCGCCACCGCCGTGTACTGGCCACCACCGTCACCGCCATGTACTGGCCACCACCGCCGCCACCGCCATGTACAAAGCCACCGCCGCCACCGCCGTGTACTGCCCACCACCGCCGTCCTTTCCCCGTGCCACCGCACTGCCACACGTGTCCACCGCGCGCCGCCGCCATGTATCGCTACCGCGCCACCGCGTGTACCGCCACCGCCACCGCCACCGCCATGCATGTACAGGCCATGTCGCCACTGCGGTACTGCCCACCACCGTCACCGCCATGTACTGGCCACCACCGCCACCGCCATGTACAGGTTACCGCCGCCACTGTACTGCCCACCACCGCCGTCCTTTCCCCGTGCCACCGCACGCCACACGTGTTCACCGCGCGCTGCCGCCGCCATGTACTGGCACCGCCGCCACCGCCGTACTGCCACCGCCACCGCCACCGCCATCGCCATGCATGGCCACCGTCGCCACCGCCGTGTACTCGCCACCACTGCACCGCCATGTATGGCCACCACCGCCGCCACCGCCATGTACAGGCCACGCCACGTGTACAGGCCACTGCCGCCACCGCCACCGTGTACTGGCCACCACCGCCACCGCCATGTAACGCCACCACCGCCACCGCCATGTACAAAGCCCACCCGCCACCGCCGTCCTTTCCCGCGTGCCACCGCACCGCCACACGTGTCCACCGCCGCCGCCGCCATGTACTGGCCACCGTCGCCACCGCTGTATGGCCACCACCGTCACCGCCATGTACTGGCCACCACCGCCGCCACCGCCATGTACAGGCCACCGTCGCCACCGCCATGTACAGGCCACCGTCGCCACCGCCGTGTACTGCCCACCACTAGTTGTTTATATATTTTAATTGTATTTTCAATAAAGTCGTTGTGGCAGACGCTGATGATGAGAAAAGTTTCCCGCCAGATACATAGAATTAAAGTACAGAGCTCAACTGAAAATTAATTAAGATACATATGGCCAGATTCGACTGTTCGAGTCATTCAGTCATACTCGTGCCTAGCCCGATAGTACTCGCCACTGTAGTCGTCGTAGTCGCCGTCATCATCGTCGCTGGCATCGGGGTCGCGGTAGTCGAACCTCGGCGGGAGAGCACGCGTGGGCTGGGACTGAGGGTAGCACAGGCGGGGGCCACGGTGGGCCATGACGCCCTGGAGAGTCCGGCCGCGCCACCACAGCCGACGGCCGGCCTCGTTGAAGTCCGAAGGAGGCGGGCCGCCCTCCTCGTGCCTGGCAAGCGCCCTCTCACGTCGATTGATGAAGAAGCTTTCCCAAGTTGGGAAGTAGTCGGGATGCCACTAGGGATTCCTCCGCTGCTCTGGCGTGAGCTCGAAGTAGTAGTGGTTCGTGATGGCCATCTCGCGCGCCACACCTAGAGGGACAGGAGGGACCGGTACGCCTCCGACGCTCAGCAACCAGCCGGTCGGGACGCGGTAGCCCGGCGGGCAGGGGTAGTTCGACGCGCAAAGCGCCTCCGCCTCCCGGAGGGTTAGAGATACGATGGAAGCCATGGGACAGAGTGATGAGGTTTGCAGAAATGAGTGTAGATGTGATATGTAAATGGAGGCCAAGCCATCATATATATAGTGAAAAAATGGCGGGAGGACGGAGGCGGGAAGCAGTGGAAAGCGCGGGAAGAAAAATAGGCGGGAACGCAGTGGCGCCGAAAACATTAGTCCCGGCTGGTGGGTACAACCGGGGCTAAAGATCATTTTTTTGTCATCTAACAAAACTGTCGGTGGGATAACCCTTTAGTCCCGGCTGGTGGGTACAACCGGGACGAAAGATCCTTTTTTGTCATCTAACAAAACTGTCGGTGGGATAAGGACGTGTGGGTAACCTTTAGTCCCGGCTGGTGGGTACAACCGGGACTAAAGATGTCGGCAGGATAAGAACGCATGGGTGGACGCACTGCTCGATGAGATAAAGCATGTAGCGCACGACGCTATGTCGAAGAACAAGACAAAGTAGAAGAGGTGCAGTGCCTATAAAAGGAGCATCGATATGCCTTGCCGAAGCAGATCAACAAGCCAAGCAGAGTTTCATTCCCATGGATGAAGGAAAGGGTTGGGAAATCTCCCGTGACACAGCTTCTCGAAGATGTCGTTGGTGCACACGCGCCTACGGCATCTTCGGAGGCTGTGCCTCGGAAAAATTTCCCGGCAAGCCCGTGAACGACTACATCTCCTCTAACAGTATGTTGGGGAAAGGTTTGGGAAATCTCCCGTGGCGCAGCTTCTCGAAGATGTCGTTGGTGCACACGCCCTACGGCATCTTCGGAAGCTGCTCCTCGGAATTTTTCCCTGCAAGCCCCCGAACGACTACATCTCCTCTAACAGTAGTACTGTTGGGGAAATGGTTGGGAAATCTCCACTTTTAATATCTTACATACAGTTAAATTGATTGCCATGTTGAGATACTCATTTGTGCCATGAACATTCTACAATTAACTTGATGATGGAGCATCTTCATCATTTAATCTTCTTCAGCCTTAACCATGGAGCATCTTCATCATTTAACTTGATGCTTGGATCAATGTTCACTCTGAAGGGTGGAATTTCATCAAACTTATTATAATCTTCTGACATGTCTGTCTTGTCCTCCACTCCCACGATGTTTCTTTTTCCAGAAAGAACTATGTGGCGCTTTGGCTCATCGTTTGATGTATTTGTTTCCTTATGTTTCCTTTTTCTTGGTTTGGTAGACATGTCCTTCACATAGAAAACCTGGGCCACATCCTTGGCTAGGACGAATGGTTCGTCTCTATACCCAAGATTGTTGAGATCCACTGTTGTCATTCCATACAACTTGTCTACCTGAACCCCGCCTCCTGTTTTGTTGACCCATTTGCACCTAAACAAAGGGACCTTAAAAGAAGGTCCATAGTCAAGTTCCCATATATCCTCTATGTAACCATAATATGTGTCATTTGGGCCTTCATTCATTATTGCATCAAATCGGACACCACTGTTTTGGTTGGTGCTCTTTTTATCTTGGGCGATCGTGTAAAATGTATTCCCATTTATCTCCTACCCTTGGAAAGTCACTACAGTCGAAGATGGTCTCTGGGCCAGCAAGTACAGCTGATCATCAATATCTTCGTTATTCAGGAGATGTTTTTGCAACCAACCGCCGAAAGTCGACATGTGTTCACGTCTAATCCAATCGTTCGACTGCCCCGGGTTCTGGGAGCGTAGAAAGTTCTTGTGGTCACCGATATACGGAGCCACCAAGGTGGAACTTTGTAGAACTGTGTAGTGTGCTTGAGTCAAAGAAATTCCGTCCCTACATATCATTGATTTCCTTCCTAGCGTGCCTTTTCCACTTAGTCTCCCTTCATGCCGCGATTCAGGAACACCAATCGGCTTAAGGTCAGGAATAAAGTCAACACAGAATTCAATGACCTCCTCTGTTCCATAGCCCTTGGAGATGCTTCCTTCTGGCCTAGCACGGTTATGAACATATTTCTTTAAGACTCCCATGAACCTCTCGAAGGGGAACATATTGTGTAGAAATACAGGACCGAGAATGGAAATCTCATCGACCAGGTGAACGAGGAGATGTGTCATAATATTGAAGAAGGATGGTGGGAACACCAGCTCAAAACTAACCAGACATTGGACCACATCATTCTGCAACCTCGGTAGAATTTCTGGATTTATTACCTTCTGAGAAATTGCATTGAGGAATGCACATAGCTTCACAATGGGCAGTCGAACATTTTCCGGTAGAAGCCCCCTCAATGCAATCGGAAGCAACTGTGTCATTATCACGTGACAGTCATGAGACTTCAGGTTCTGGAATGTTTTCTTCTCCATATTTATTATTCCCTTTATATTGGAGGAGAAGCCAGACGGGACCTTGATACTTCTCAGACATTCAAAAAATATTTCCTTCTCTGCTTTTGTAAGAGCGTAGCTGGATAAATGACGTCCTTTAACTCTCTCATGCAGATTTTTGGGGTCTTTCCAACGTTGCTGGTCCTCCCGTGCTTCTGGTGTATCTTTTGTCTTCCCGTACACGCCCAGAAAGCCTAGCAGGTTCACGCAAAGATTCTTCGTCACGTGCATCACATCGATTGAAGAGCGGACCTCTAAGACTTTCCAATAGGGTAGATCCCAAAATATAGATTTCTTCTTCCACATGGGCGCGTGTCCGGCATCGTCATTCGGAACAGACCGTCCGCCAGGACCCTTTCCAAATATTACATCTAGATCCTTGACCATACCAAATATATCAACACCATCACGATGGGGAGGCTTCCTCCGGTGATCAGCCTCACCGCTGTAATGCTTGCCTTTCTTTCTTACGGGATGGGTAATCCTAAGAAATCGACGATGCCCCAGGTACACGACCTTCTGACCTTTTTCCAAATAATCACCTTCGAGGTCATGTAAACAGTGCGTGCATGCATTGTATCCCTTGTTTGACTGTCCTGAAATGTTACCAAGAGCAGGCCAGTCATTGATGGTTACGAAAAGCAGCGCTCTTAGGTCAAATTCCTCCTGCTTGTGCTCGTCCCACACACGTACACCTGCTAGGGACCACAGCTGTAGAAGTTCTTCGACTAATGGCTTCAGGTACACATCAATGTCGTTCCCGGGTTGCTTCGGGCCTTGTATGAGCACTGGCATCATAATGAACTTCCGCTTCATGCACAACCAAGGAGGAAGGTTATATATACAAAGAGTCACAGCCAGGTGCTATGGCTGCAGCTCTGCTCTCCAAAAGGATTCATGCCATCTGTACTTAGACCAAACCTTAAGTTCCTTGCATCCTGTGCAAAGTTTGGGAACTCTCTATCGATTTTTCTCCATTGGGAGCCATCAGCAGGGTGCCTCAACATCTCGTCTTTCTTACGGTCTTCTTTGTGCCATCGCAACAACCTAGCATGCTCTTTATTTCTGAACAAGCGTTTCAGCCGTGGTATTATAGGAGCATACCACATAACCTTGGCAGGAACCCTCTTCCTGGGGCGCTCGCCCTCAACATCACCAGGGTCATCTCGTCTGATCTTATACCGCAATGCAGTGCACACCGGACATGCATCCAAATTCTCGTACTCACCGCGGTAGAGGACGCAGTCATTAATGCATGCATGTATCTTTTGCACATCTAATCCTAGAGGGCAGACAATCTTCTTCGCTTCGTACGTACTGGCGGGCAATTCGTTACCCCTTGGAAGCTTCCTCTTAATTATTGTCAGCAACTTTCCAAATCCTGAGTCAGTGACACCGTTCTCTGCCTTCCATTGCAACAATTCCAGTGTGCTGCCTAGCTTTTTATGGCCATCTTCGCAAGTTGGGTATAACAATTTGTTGTGATCTTCTATCATCTTGTCGAAGGCCAACCTTTCCTTTTCAGTTTCACATTCTCTCCTTGCATCAGAAATGGCCCGACTGACAAAGGATTAACTTGTCAATGCCTACAGATTGTAGACTAGGGTTTTGCTAGAAGTAGAGGGCAAGTAGATCTCGAAGGTTTAGGCGAAAAGTACTCGACGATTATGAAAACTAGGGTTATGTTGACAGTGATTCGATCCTTTCTTTGTCCCTCGACTCCCCCTTATATAGGAGGCGGAGCCGAGGGTTTCGTTTTGTACAAGTTACGAGTCCGGGACGGTTTCTAACTCATCCCGCCAGATTTACAAATAACACTTCCTATTACAACTCTAGCTTTCCTTAATGTATCTTGGGCTCCCGAATCTTCTTATTCTTCTGATAGTAGGCCTTCAGTAAACTCCGGGTACTATATTCGGCAGGCCCATTTGGGGTGCCTATGTCAGTAGCCCCCGAGATTTTGCTTGAATCGTAGAGTCAAGGAAAATCTCGACTGTTTATATTTATTCGAGAGCCTTTATTTATGCTTCTTCACATAAAATTCTATATTGTACAGGGATAATGGTAGTTGGGGCTAGTTCATCTGACGGATCAGGTACTAGTTAACTGCTCTAGTGGCAATCCGCAAAAACCTACTTCAAGATCACGTCCCCGGACATGATCCCGGATACTGTAAACTTCGACAGTGCCGCTTAAGGTCTTACCATTCTGTCGAGTCCCAGTCAAATTTATCGGGTACCTAACGCGTCCGTTAGGATTTTTCTTCGTATCTGTTGATACGGATAAAAGTAGCAGAGCGCGGTCTTTGGCGATGCCACGCCCAGCAGAACGGATCTGGGGTCTTACCTTCGCAAATTTGCGGCATTCAGAAATTGATCGCAACTTTGGCGTTCGAGAATATATTGTCGAGTGCTTTTCGCCTTTGGAATAGCACATTTTATCGAGTCATATTTGATGACTTTATTTTGTCTTCCCGATGGGAGTATATGTAGAGTTATCTGTGTAACTCGAAATATACTCACTTCTGTTTCTCTATTTTTGAAAAAATTCATCGGGCACGCGAACAGCGTTCCTGATGGGAGTAGCCCCCGAGGCTACAGCCAAGAACTTGTGCTTGGGTGTAGGCTCCACAGATTAGTATCCTTTGCCGCTATATTTATAAGGGATTTCTATTTTCGTGCCCCTGGTTCGTTAGTTGTACTCAGTTTTCCCCAGCCCCTTAGTTTTTCCTCAGTTTTCCCCTCCCTCTAGTTTGAAACCCGTCGCAGACGCTCAGACGGGAGGGTTGCCGTCTGGTCAGAGGCCTTCACCGTTACCGGTGACGGCTAGGGAGCCGCGTTGGTGTTGAATTGACCGTTTCTTTCGAACTATGTTGACTGTTGACTCGAGGAGCTCACCCAAAGCTTTCCACTTCCCCTGGAGGAGCTCACACACCGCCCCTCCGCCGCCACGCCGTCCTGCCCTCCTACCTTATGGCGTCGTCCGCCGCCGAGCCGCCCCCGCCCCCACCACCACCCCCGGGAGGCGGAGAGGGATCCGCCTCCACCAGATCTAGATCTACCCCTGTCGCGGTAGAGTTTGTATATCCGTCTGATGTACCGACTCTTCCCGTCAGCCGCGGAGAAGATTGGGAATCGGAGGGATCTAACGCATGGATTCCATCTGGGTAAGCATCGTCTGCCTATGTGAATTAACAGTAGGCAGTTTTTGAGCGCCAATCGTTGTTGCTCAACTAACTGCGTTGCTTTTCGAATAGGATTGATCCAGCGCTGGCTTTTCGGCTGGTGGTTAGGCTGGATTCTAGCTTTACGCGTGATTCTAAACGCGAAATGAATGGGTTTTACTTCCCTGCGGTGGTTGCAACCACCATCTCGTTGAGGGATTTGAAAGCTAACATCCTCGATAAGTACCCCTGGAGCCCTCGCGATGCAGTTCATTTCGAATATTTCAACAGCACGGAGCAAAGATTGGTTCCACTATTTTCCGACGATGATCTGGGAATTCTTTTTGCTTTGAATGCTTCTTGCCATTTCGGTAAAATTCGTGTCCATGTGGACAGGGGCCAGGCATCATCTGGTGTTCGGGCATCATCAGGTGGTCGGGCATCATCAGGTGGTCGGGCATCATGTCTCTCTACTGCTGCTGCCTCTGCTAATAGTGTGCGCCGCGGCGATCCTTGTAGGTCCACAGCAGCACCATCTGTCCCCAGTGCGAGTGGTAGCCAGATCGTTCCTGTGGTCAATGTGGAGGACGATGCAGAGATTGGGGATCAGTCTCCTGAAGATGATGAGGATGAGTTAATGTTTCCTGAATTGGTAGATCGATGCAGTAAGCAGGCAATGGAGGATCAATACATGGAAGATATTGCTTTTGGTGCCAGATTTGATGAGACTGATGATGAAGAGAAGAATGAGAACGATGACAGCCTCGTTTTAGCCGATTACGAAGGTGAAGACTTGCCAACAATTGAGTGGAACAGGGAGGATCCTCAGCTTGCAAAAGGCACCGTGTTTCAAACGATGATGGACTGCCGTAATGCAATTACTACATATCACATTCTCACTAAGAATAATTTTGATGTTATTAAAAGTGAGCCAGGTAGGTTCACAATTAAATGCCCATACCCAAGGTGTAGGTTTAGGCTGCATGCATCCACAATGCGCAGAAGCAGCTTGGTTCAGGTACTACGCCAACCAGTTGTGTATTTAGATCACGGTGTAAAATTTGTTATCTATTACTGACATCCCTTATCATTATGTTTCAGATAAAGGTTAATAAGGAGATCCATAGGTGTCCACCTCTAGGGGGAGAGCCAGACCTGAAAACAAAGCTAGCGAAGACTAGGTGGTTGGCAGATATAATCCTAGATTGGCTGAGAGAAACTCCTTCACTTGGTCCAACGGCACTCATGAAAAAGGTGGCTGAGAAGTATAAAGGGATGAAAGTACCTTACATGAGGATGTTCTATGCAAAGGAAATGGCTCTTGACAAGATCAATGGTCCATGGAATGAAAGCTTTCAGTTGCTTTACACTTTCAAAGCTGAAGTGGAGATGGCTAGTCCAGGCAGTGTTGTAGCAATAGACAAGCATACAGTTCCCTACAAATTGAAAAGCGGGAAGGTAATGCACAAGGAATGTTTTAGAAGGGCTTTTGTTTGTTTCAAAGCTTGCTGGAAAGGCTTTTTGGACGGTTGCAGGCCTTATTTGGCCGTGGATGCATCAGCTCTTCATGGTAGGTTTAAAGGACAGCTAGTTGCTGCTACTGCAGTTGATGGACATAATTGGATGTTCCCTGTTGCTTATGGAGTTTTGGAGGTTGAGTCAGAGGAAAGTTGGACTTGGTTTCTGCAGAACTTGCGCGACCTTATAGGTCATCCACCAGGACTTGTTATCCACACAGACGCTTGCAAAGGTTTGGAGAGTGCGGTAGAAGCAGTATTCCCTGGAGTGGAGCATAGGGAATGTATGCGACACTTGGTACAGAATTTTACAAAGAAATTCAAGGGTAAAGTTTTTACTGACAACCTATGGCCAGCTTCATACACATGCAGCTCTAGGAAGCATAAGTTTCATTTGGATGTGTTGTATAAACAAAAACCTGGGGTGAAGGAGTACTTGGATGAACATCATGGTAGGGTGTGGTCAAGAAGCCAATTCAATGAAATTTGCAAGGTAGACTATGTAACAAGTAACCTTGCGGAGAGTTTCAACTCAAAGGTCAAGTCATTGAAAGGGCTTATGTTGTGGCAAATATTTGATAAGATTAGGCAGATGATCATGATAAAGATCGATCTGCGTCAAAGAATTGCATCCACAAATTATGTTGGCCATCTCATGCTCCCATCTTTGATTAAGTCTTTGCATGAGAGGGCAACACAATTGAGGATGCAATGCGTCAGAAAAGGAATGGAGGCTGAGGTAACCTACACTGACAGTAAAAACATGCAGTGGAGGTATCCAGTGAGTTTGGTTGATAGGACATGCCATTGTAGGGGATGGCAGATCCGTGGGATACCCTGCATACACGCATTGTTTTTCATGAGTGTTATAGGGGTGAAGATGGTGAAGTTGATCAGTATGTGTCAGAGTATTTCTCTGTTGCAAAATTTAGGGCTGCATATGCTATGAATGTTCCTACCTTGTTGGGAAAAGACCAATGGATGAAAGTCGATCCAGGCTTCAAACTGTACTCTCCAGTATTGACTAGACCGGCAGGTAGGCCGAGGAAGAATAGGATCAGAGCTAGTGCAGAGGGTGGTGCACCGATTCGAAAACGTAAGTGCAAACGTTGTGGAATCCCTGGACACATTGCTAGGCTTTGTAAAAATGGAGTTGATCCGGCTTTTGGAATGGAAGATCAGGCGGGAGCAGAAAATGCAGAGGAGAATGAAGCAATTCAACTTGAGATTGAAGCAGCAGTTCAACATGAGGAGATTGAAGCAGCAAATGCAGAGGAGATTGAAGCAGCAGTTCAACATGAGGAGATTGAAGCAGCAAATGCAGAGGAGATTGAAGCAGCAGTTCAACATGAGGAGATTGAACCGATGGATCGAGAGCAGAGGGAACAGATGGATGTAGAATGGCTTCAACCGATGAGTCCAGAGGAGAGTCAACAGTATTATCGACATTGCCTCGATAGTTGTAAGGCCATGTGTGATGCACACTTCGAAGAGCTCATGGCAGAAGAAAAAGAAGAAGCTTCGCAGAAGAAGAAGAACAAGAAAGAGGGCAAAAGGAAGGTAGACACCGGTAATATCCCTGGTAGGGTTACCCGGAGTAAGGTGGTGGCCCCGGCGAGTCACACCAGGAGCAAGAAAAAGATTTTATTCTGAACAACTAATTTGAATTTGTATGAACAATTTGTATTGGGGTTCCCTTTGTATTGGGGATCCCTTTGTGTTGAACAATTTGTATTGGGGTTCCCTTTGTATTGGGGTTCCCTTTGTATTGGGGATCCCTTTGTGTTGAACAATTTGTATTGGGGATGCCTTTGTGTTGAACAATTTGAATTTGTATGAACAATTTGTATTGTGGTTCCCTTTGTATTGGGGATCCCTTTGTGTTGAACAATTTGTATTGGGGATCCCTTTGTGTTGAACAATTTGTATTGTGGTTCCCTTTGTATTGGGGATCCCTTTGTGTTGAACAATTTGTATTGGGGATGCCTTTGTGTTGAACAATTTGAATTTGCATGAACAATTTGTATGCCACATTTAAGCCACATTTATCATTTTAGGGTTTTAGGGTTTTAGGGTTTTAGGGTTTTAACATTTTAGGGTTCAATTCAAAATAATTCAAAACATGGTGGAACCTTCCCATGGAGCCTTGTTATGTTACCTACAACCTAGAGAAATAATAATGGAAAAGGAAATATAGAGATATGAAGTTTTTATGCCAAAAGCTTCAAAACCACTTCCTAGTCCATGAGCTACTAGATATGAAGATGCAGGGCTTTCTGCTCAATACACCTCCCAAATACCCACTATGCTTACAAACTTTGTCCAAATGAGTCCAAATTCGTCACACTTGTGTATCTTTGAGTTGCAAACAATATCTAGTCGGCCAAAATGTAATATATTGTTCAAATAACACAATTTTACAATTTTTATGCCAAAAGCTTCAATTTCCCTTAGTCCGTTTATTATTTGGGTGCCCCTGTTTTACTTAGTGTTACTCAGTTTTCCCCTCCGGGCCTTACTCAGTCATACTCAGTTTTGCCCTTCCGATAAACATTTCCTCACTTTTCCCCCTCTCAGTTCTACTCAGTTTTCCTAACTTGTACTCACTGGCTGATCTCTGATTGGTCGAGATGTATGTCACACGGATCTTGGTTGGATGAAAGCTCAACGAACGCTTGCACCGTTCGATCATTGGTTGTACTCACGGCCTGTATCTATGGACCACGATGGACGCATACGGAGACAAGAGCAGAGCACATACCTACCAACCCTGGCACGCATATTCCAGCCGATCCTCCTCTAACCGTGGCGTGCGGCGGCGCAGATCTAACCGTGTTTGCGGTGGCGTGCGGCGCGCGGATCTAACCGTGCTTGCGGTGGCGTGCGGCGCGGATCTAACCGTGCGTGCGGCGGCGCGGATCTAACCGTGCGTGGCGGCTGCGGCGGCGCAGATCTAACCGTGGCGCGGCGGCGCGGGGCGCGGATCTAACCGTGTGCGGCGGCGCGGATCTAACCGTGCGTGCGCCGTGGATCTAAGAGTGCCGGTGAGGATCTAACCGTCGAAATAGTTGAAATGTCTCTCTCTGTCTCACTTTCGATTCTATTCTCAGATCTGTTGAATGATGAAGAACACCAAGACGGCGGCCGTGCCGACAGTGGTCATCGATGCCACGAACATTGAAGCCATCGCCTACAACATCGCTTCGACGGCAGACCCAGCCTGTTGATGTCTCACTTCCGGTGCCGAGAGTGCGAATCGATGCCAAGACGATTGAAGCCATCGTCTACAACCGCGGCAAAGCCGCCGATCCAGCCCTCCGCAGATCCGTCGCTGGTGAAGTACACCAAGACAGCGGCGGTTCCGACACTGGTCATCGATGCCACGAACATTGAAGCCATCGTCTACAACCGCGCTGCAAAGCCGCCGATCCAGCCCTCCGCAGATCCGTCGCTGATGAAGTACACCAAGACAGCGGCGGTTCCGACACTGGTCATCGATGCCACGAACATTGAAGCCATCGCCGATAACATCGCTTCAACGTTTGATGGCGCAAATTGGGATAAATTATTATAAATTTGTATTTTTCAATTTCCAATTGGGATAAAATTGTTTGAACTACTACCTCCGTCTCAAAAAAGCTTCTTCACGTTCTTGATGTGTCCATGTACATCCGTATGTATGATTTGAATTCTATCCCAACTTGATTGGGAAGATATTGATATGTATTTGATCCGGAGGCTGGTACATGCATTCACTTTTGGGATCCCTTCACTTTTATAAAATGTTCATGCATGCTAAAATTATCGTGCGCATTACTTAGCACAAGTAGGAAATTGTACACCGAAATACAGTGCTTAGAGCCACAACAAAATACAGTGGTTAGAGCCATCTACTGAATAACAATTCTATACTAAATCGTCTACCAGAACCACATAACTGCTAGGACAGGGATGACACCTAATAAAACTGCACAGATGAATCTACTTTTCTCCTCTCCCATCACTTTAAGTTCATGTTCTAGATTTTCTACCACTTGATCAAATACGGCAAGATCTGTCTCAACTCTCAACTTCTCCTTGCGAATAAGCTCTGAATTCTTCTTTTCTTCCTCCACAATACGCTTCAGCTCGAATATCATCAGGTTTTTACGGGCCAATTCATCACCTAAATTGGCCACCTTCTCCTCCAAATCCATCCTCTGGCTACACCACTGGGTTGATTCATCTTGGTATGCAATGTACCATGGATCATCGGCTTGCCTGGCTAACTGTAACAATAATGGAAAAAAGAACAACTGAAATCACCCCAACAAGCCATGGCGGAACTTCAAATTCAACGGTAGTACAGAGAGCTGAAGCTATATACCTGCACTTCCGACGAGGTAGGAGAAGTAGAACGTGGCCACGACATGATCGAATCCCCACCCTCGCCGGTGTACCCGCTACGACGAGACATTGAGGACTATTTCGTACCTGCAAACTCCAATAAATTACGGGAACCGAATCGATTAGGGGGCGGGGGAGGCAGAAGCGGAGGTCTTACCAAGCTATGCCAATTGGTGCGCGGAACAAATCCCGGTCGTCGTGGGCGGCGGATCTGCTTGCGGCGGACTTTCCTGCGGTGGGTACAATGCGTGCGGACGAAACAAGTGCTGAGCCGTGGTTGACGTGCAGCGCCGCAGTTCGTCCGACGCCGCCGGGGGAAGCGGCGCGACGAGGCGCCGGCGATGGCTGCTCCGTCCGACGGTGGGGAACGAGCTGCCAGCGCTTCTCCGGTCTAGCTTAAGAATAATTAATTAGCGAACTTGTTGCTTCTCTCTATGATATTCTCTAAAGACATATATCAGAGCGGCAATATATGATTTTTTGTCTCTAAATAAATAGACGACCCCACTGGTCATTGGCTGCGGCAGCCCCACAGAGCGGCAATATATGTCTTTTCCTGAAAAATAGACGACCCCACTGGTCATTGGCTGCGGAGGCCCCACAGAGCGGCAATATATGAGTTTCTCTAAATAAATAGACGACCCCACTGGTCATTGGCTGCGGCAGCCCCACAGAGCGGCAATATATGTCTTTTGAAAAATAGACGACCCCACTGGTCATTGGCTGCGGAGGCCCCACAGAGCGGCAATATATGAGTTTCTCTAAATAAATAGACGACCCCACTGGTCAATTGCTGCGGCAGCCCCACAGAGCGGCAATATATGTCTTTTACTGAAAAATATACGACCCCACTGGTCATTGGCTGCGAGGCCCCACAGAGCGGCAATATATGAGTTTCCTAAATAAATAGACGACCCCACTGGTCATTGGCTGCGGCAGCCCCACAGAGCGGCAATATATGTCTTTTATAAAAAATATACGACCCCACTGGTCATTGGCTGCGGCAGAGCGGCCCCATTTGTCATTGGCAGCACCGCATATAAAATCATGAAAAATAAAACGGCCCACACGTCAGCGATAAATGGATGGCTGCTCCGACGTGTCTCCTGACCCTACCCGTCAGACGAGACGGTCAGGGAGGAGCTGCCCCTGTGCCCCACCCGGTCAGACTAACGGTCAAGGCCTCTGACCTGACGGCACCGCGTTCCAAAGACTTGTGCGTGTTTCAAACTAGAGGAGGGGAAAACTGAGGAAAAACTAAGGGACTGGGGAAAACTGAGTACAACTAACGAACCAGGGGCACGAAAATAGAAATCCCTATTTATAACCCTTCTCGATATTTTTATATTTATCGGGTGCGCGACCAGCGCTCCCGATGGGAGTAGCCCCCGAGGCTATGAACAAATTCTTGGATTTGGTCATAGGCTCTCGCCATTTCTATATTGTCATACTCGAAATTTTATTTTTCCAAAGTAGCCCCCGAGCGTTTGGGCAAAAACTTGTATTTGATCAAAGGCTCCAAGAGTATTCAAATGATTTACCCTGTCGCCATTCTCTTTTATTTTTCTTGTCGACATATTCTCCTTTGTCAAATTCTCTTCATCTCTATCAATAATTGGGATTTTTTCTGCCTTGTGGGTCCATTGTTTCCACCACGTTGACACGTCGTGCAAGTGGGGGACACACGTCCTCCGCTTTTCGGCGCACGTACGGTAACGCCTGTTCCATTCCTTCCCAGTAAAAATACCTTTTTACCCTTGTATCTACGAGATCCTTTTTCACCACACGATTTCTTCATCCAACGGTGCACTGCTTCGTCCGAATCCTATATAAACCTTTCTTCAACCTCGGTCCAGTCCTTCGCTTGCGCCGCACATCTGTTTCCTCTGCAAAAACTTCCCCTGCGCCCAACTCTGTTTGATCTTCCGCACGCCCTAAGCATTGCTTTGTCCACTGCCGTTGATGCCACCGCGCACACGTCTCACTCGCCACAGCACGCCTGATTCCTCAATGGCCGCCGGATCTAGGAGCCGTGGAGTGGGAGAGGTCCAAGGTCACAAACCAGGACCTGAATCTCCTGAAGAAGCTGGGGATCACCAAGAAACCCAAAGCGGTTTGCTTCCCTAGTGAAGAAAGCTACCCAGCCCCTCCAATGGGGTACCGGGTAAGTTTTGTCGACCATCTCATCCGCGGTTTATCCGCCCCCATTCATCCTTTTCTCCGTGGATTGCTTTTTGTCTACGGTCTTCAACTGCACCACCTCACGCCAAACTCAATCCTCCATATTTCCATTTTCATTACTCTCTGCTTCCTTGGCGTCTCGCCCAATTGGGCGCTATGGAAGCGCATTTTCTTCTGTCGCCGCAATGGCTCTCACAATGTCGCCTATAATATAGGCGGCGTTGTTATCTCTATCCGCTCCACTGCCAATTACTTCGATGTAAAACTCCCTGACTCCGGTGGCGTAAGAGGTGGTTGTACATTCGTGAGGAAAACCATGGATGCGCAGAGGACAACATCCCTCCGTTTGATGGTGACGAAAAAATTCTTCGTCGCCGTTCTTGGGATGCGGAGGCTACCGAAGAAGAAAGAGCTTCGACTGAGGCCTTGATGACTCGTATCCGCGAGTTGCAAAATACTCGCGGCAAAGAGTTGTCGGGTATCCAGATTATAGTGTATTTCCTTAAGAGTAGAGTTCAGCCTCTTCAAGCTCGCAAATTTCCTCTTTGGAAATATACTGGCGACGAAGACGTGGATCGGCTGTCGACAGATTTGGAGGTGAAGGACTTGGAAAAACTTGTCCGAAAAATCACCTCCCTCAGCAAAAAAGATTCTATCCCTTCTTCTTGTCGCGTGAAACCATACAGCGCCGCCCATGCACTTCCTAAGGTAAACTTTGTCGCGTAATTTCTTATTGCCTTTTTGCATTGTGTGCTCCTTCTTGATATTCTTCCCTCTTTTTATACAGGACCACCCAAATCTTGTTTCACTTCCTCCTCTTCCTGAAGGTGGGGAAGTCGAAGAAACCGTTATCTGATGATAACCAAGAGGCCCCCTTTTGTGAATGAACCCGCAGATTCCCGAAAATCTGCGGGATCCGCTGAAAAGGACGCTGCCTCTGAAGGCACTGCATCGGCCCAATCTCCTCCTCTTGCTGTTTCTCCAAAGAACAAAAGGAAGAGGGATGATGTCGAAGATTCCGGACTTCTAAACCCGAAGAAGCTGATCCTTCGTCGAGGCAGCTTATGATCCGTATCTCGGGACCCTCATCAGTTCGTAAGTCCTTTTTCTATCTTTTTTTTGTATTTGAACATTCGTGTCTATCTTGCTGTTTATATTGTCGACATTTTACTTGTAGTGATGAGGAGGAAGAGGTACCAACCGCTGATGTGGCTGCTCGAACGAGTACGTCACATACATTAGTTGCCTCGGAGACGCCAGTTGAAGGAGAAGAAACTTCACCTCCTCGACAGAACGTCGACACTGCTACTCCTCCTTCAAGCCCCCGAGCCCCTTTGTCGAAAAGGGCGAGGACGGAGATCATCCCGGAGCCTACTCCTCAATTGAGTAGCTCCTCTAACCCTCTCTTGGAGGATGTAAGTTCTCAACTTCCTTGTCATTGTTTATGTTTTCTTTGTTGATTTCTATGCACCATTATATTTTTCTCATACCGCCATTTCCTTTTATCCCCCTTTTTTAACAGCCTCTGATAAAGGATCTTCTTCGCATTGGTACCCAATTTGTCGGGTGAATATGCTAGTAAAGCTGAAGGTAATGCTTTACTCCTTCGCTTCTTTTCTTTTACTCCTTTTGTTGTCGAGATTTTTAACTATATTTATCTTCCTTGGTAGAAAAACTGGCGGAAGCCAATGAACGTGCCAACACACTTGCTCAACAATTAGAGCAAAGTGAAAAGGCTCGCAAAAAGGCTGAGTTAGATGCTGGTGCTCGAGCGGAGGCTGATAAGGCCAAGGCTGATGCTGCTGGTGTCGAAGATCTCCGGAAGAAACTTCACGATGCCGAAACTTCGCTGAGTGAACATATAACTGCTCAATCTGCTCGCGAAGAAGCCATCCTTAAGCGCATAAGGACCCAAAATCGTCGCTTTGTCGGTGAGTATCTACTCCAATTCAAATCTTTTGGATCTTCTTTCCTTTACTCGTTTGTTGCTAAATGGATGTTCATTGTTGCAGCTAGAACGGCTCAAGAATATGAGCTTGAAGATCCCGATAATGATCCTCTGCTTGACGCCGTTTCATTCCTCGAATTTCACGGGACGGAAGCACGTGAAGGTATCGACGAAGCTAAAGCAGGACTGTTGCGGCTCTTCCCCTATTTCTTCCCAAAGAAAGAGGCACCGCAACTTTCCTTAATCTAGCCAAGTGCTTTAATCCTCCCGAAGATCTCGGGCTGAAGATGCGCCATGAAAACCAGAAGGTTGCCGTTGAGAGCACTGTTGCCCTGGTCGCTGACAGTCAACAAACTATTGACTGGACCAAGGTTGGCGACACGGATCAAATTGAGCAACTCAAGTGGCGATCCTTGGTCAAGGCGGCGAAACCCAACACGAAGAAAATCCTGGCGTATCTTGGGGTCAAGCCAGCTTCGACTCCTAGTTCATCGAGGCCGGAGGTCTAGTTGCATGCCTCTGTCTTTTCTATTTTTTGCTTTCTTTACTTCTTTTGCTATTGTCGTCACTTTAGCCTTGGCGACAATTACCCTGCTAGTCCCTTAGGAGAACTTCTTTTGTAATGATGGTGTAAACTTTTTAGAAGTAATGAAATTCCTCTTGGTGCTGTCATTGATCCGAAGATTTTATTTTCCAGTTAATATTTGACAATTATTCGACCAATCCTTGCTCTCCCAATGCTGCTCCCGCATCTTCCTTGTCGAAGAAAGTAGAAACCGATGACAATTTCCGTGAAGGTCCCTCAGGCACACCTTTGTCGGAAGATTTGCAAGAACTTTGACAGCAACTTCAGTTCACGAAGAAACAATCGCTAAAACTCATGGAACAAAGTCGAGAGTCTTCTCAGAGGGAGGAAATTGCGCTCCAACAAGCTCAAGATGCCATGACTGAGAAAGATGCTGCTGAAGCTGCTGCAGCTACGTCTCGAGAAAATTCTATGCTCCAACTACTAATAGATGCTAGTTTGGATATGGCGGGTAAGTTTCATTGTCTTCGCCTTGCTTCTTCTTTTCCTTTGCTGCTTGCCTTTTTACTTTCCTCTGACTTGTTTTATGAAACAATAGGTGCTTTTTTGGATACTGCAACTGAAAATGAACGTGTCGAGGCTCGTTCCAATGTCCTTCTTCGACTTACACGTGAACATGGGTCGACTTTTTGGGGCACGCCTGAACGGACTCGCCAAATCGTGAGGTTTCAAGATCGCGCGCTTCAGGTTCGCGGGTATCTTGACTTCTGTACCAAGACCCTCTCTATGGTTTATAACTCTATGTTTCCTCGGAACATTCAACCAAAGACTCTTCCCGAGTTAATGGAGAAGTTCAAAGATGCCCACAGGATCCATCACTTTGTCAGAGCTCAACTGGTAGCTGGCGCCAGATTTGCCCTTATAATGCTTCAGATCTGCCATTCAAAACTTGATCTGACCCAAGTTGTTGAGAAGGTTCACGAGAAGGTACGGCGCCGAAGACTTGGTATCGATCGTATTAACACGAAGGTTTCACCTATAGCCGAAGAAATGATTGAAGACCTTCTTCGGATGGATGCCAACTTTTTTGCAGACGGTCATTATGCTGATTTTCTCGGAGCTGCTCCTGAGGAAAACAGAGTTACCCTTGATGATATATTGAATCAAGACTGATTTTTTTTCTTGGTAGATAATTTTTCCTTGTAAATCATGAACATGACTATGTTGTGAAGTAAACATTATATTTCTATATTTTGTCTAGCCCCCGAGTATTTTTCGGTGGCTACTCGCTGTATTTGTATAATGCGAGGTTTTAAACCAAGGCAAGATAATATACACTGTATACTATTTTTGTGGGTGTAAGCCCCCGAGTCTTTTGTTGATCACTATTTTGTCTGTATCTCTTTTTATTTTGGCGAGGTATTTTTACCAAGGCAAGATGCTTCTTTTGCGTTTGTCGACACTGTGTTTATATATATATATTGTATCATGTAGGGAGAAACCCCTGATCTTGTCGGGAAGAAGATATATAATTCCACTATCTTTATTATATTGCACCGTCCGCCTCATTAAAAACCTTCTCCGGCCCCACTCGGTGCCCCGAAAAGGAAAAGAGTGCGTCTGAAAACTCGCGGGCGTTTCAGTACATTGTAGCTTTACAAAGGGAGACTATATTTTCGACATCTAGGCGTAGAAACGCCTGAGCTGTGCCAATGCCCAGGGATTTGGCTCAATCCCTGTCTTCTTGTCTTATTGTATGCTCCTCCTTCGATTACTTCGTGACGATGTAGGGTCCAAGCCATGGTGATTCGAGTTTTTCGTGACTTTTTGGTTGAGCCGCAGAACTAAGTCACCAACTTGAAAAGACCTTGGGCGCAATCGTCGGTGGTAATTCTTCAGGTCCTGTTGATATTTGGCGACTCGTGACAGGACTTCATCTCGAGCCAAGTGCATCAACGTCGTCCTCCAAGGCTTCCTCGAGGTTTCTTCATTATATTCCGTGACTCTTGGAGAATCATGCTCTATTTCTATCGGCAGGACTGTAGCTCCATGGACCAGAAAACGGTGTTTCTTGTGTCGCCGTATTTGGTGTTGTTCGGATACTCCACAACACACTTGGCAACTCCTCCGGCCAAGTATGCCGAGCTTTTTCCATGGGCCTAGCAGGCGTTTCTTGATGCCATTGCAGATGATGCCATTGGCCTTCTCGACTTGTCCATTGGTCTGAGGATGTGCGACGCAAAACTTAGTTTTATGCCCACTTCGCACAATATGCTTTGAACTCCTTGGAAGTAAAGTTACCCGTTATCTGTGACGATGCTGTGAGGTACTCCGAAGCGAAAGACAATGCTCTTCACAAACTTTATTGCGGATGCGCATCTGGTGAATTTATTGGCTTCGCCTCTATCCACTTGGTAAATTTGTCGACAGCCACCAGCAAGTACTCATATCCTCCTGGCGAAGCTTTGTGCAATTTACCCACCATGTCGAGACCCCATTGAGAAAAGGGCCAAGATAGTGGGATTGGCATAAGTTCTGCTGCTGGCGAGTGATGTCTTGCCGCAAATCTTTGGCACGCATCGCAGGTTCGCACTATTTCCTTCGCATCCTCGATTGCTGTGAGCCAATAAAATCCTGCTCAAGACTTTGGCCGCAATGGCTCGGCTACTTGCGTGATGCCCGCATATTCCTTCATGCACGTCCTTTAGGATGATCCTTCCTTCTTCGGTGTAACACACCGTTGTAGCACACCCGAAATACTGCGTTTACCTTTACCACAGTAAAAGCTTTTGATCGCCTAATTATTCGCCTTGCTTCGACTGGGTCGTCGGGTATGGTTTTCCTTAAGATATATGATATGTAAGCCTGCATCCATGGAATTTGCACCATCATGACTAGCTCTTGCTCTTCTTCTTCCTCTGCGTGTCTTTGGCGATACTCGAGGGTTTCTCTTTTCTCTTTTTTGTTTTTGCTGGCTTTGTTGATCTCTCGCTAATCTCTTCCCAGAATACACCTGGAGGAATCGCGAGGCATTGTGACCCGATGTTTGCGAGGACGTCGGCTTCATCGTTGCTCATCCTGCTGATGTGGTTTACCTCACAACCATCGAATAACTTCTCCAGCTCATTGTACACCTCTTTGTATGCTATCATACTTTCGTTGACTGCATCACATTGATTCATGACTTGCTGTGCTACCAACTGTGAGTCGCCGAAAATTTTCAGTCGGGTTGCACCGCAAGCTTTCGCCATCTTCATCCCATGTATGAGAGCTTCATATTCTGCTTCATTGTTAGATGCGTTTGGGAACGTCATCCGCAGAACATACTTCAACTTGTCGCCTTCAGGTGATACTAATATCACGCCTGCTCCAACACCTTCCAATCTTTTGGACCCGTCGAAGTTCATGGTCCAAGTCCTCGATAAATCTGGGGTCCCGTGTTTTGTAGCTCCATCCACTCTGCAATGAAATCTGGTAAGACCTGCGACTTTATTGCTTTTCTTTTTCATACGTGATGTCCCGAGGGAAAGTTCTATTCCCCAAAGGGAGACACGACCCGTAGCTTCTGGGTTGTTCAATATATTTGATAAGGGAGCCTCGTTGACCACTATTATCGGGTGCGCCGAAAAATAGTGTCGCAATTTCTTGCCGTCGTGAATACTCCATATGCTAGCTTTTGATATTGCGGGTACCGCTGTTTTGACGGAGACTTCGCTGATGAAATATACTGGTCTTTGAACTCCATGAAGCTTGCCTTCTTCTTCCCTCTCGACTACTAGGGCCGTGCTGACCACCTGAGGTGTGGCTGCAATGTACAATAGGAGAGGTTCTTTCTCTTTTGGCGCCACCAATATCGGTGGTGTCGAAATTGCTCGCTTGAGATTCTCGAAAGCTCTGTCTGCTTCCTCATTCCATTGAAATTTTTCCCCTTGCTTGATCAATGCATAGAACGGCAGCGCTTTTCTCTAGCCCGGCGACGAACTGCTTAAAGCTGCGACTCGCCCCGTTAGCTGTTGTATTTCTTTCAACTTTGTTGGCTTTCTCATAGTAACGATAGCCTGTATTTTTTCGGGATTAGCTTCAATCCCTCTTGCGATACTAAGAACCCGAGAAGTTCTCCATGGGACTCCAAAAGAGCACTTTGTCGGGTTCAGCTTGAGGCAGAACTTGTCGAGGTTGTCGAAGGTTTCCTTCAAATCTTCGATCAAAGTCGACCCTTTCTTTGATGTTATTACGACATCATCGATGTAGACTTGTACATTTTTCCCGATCTGTGTTGCTAGGCACTTCTGCATCATCCGATATGTTGCTCCCGCGTTTGACCAAAGGGCATTGTTTTGTAGCAAAACACGCCATAAGGTGTGATGAACGCTGTCTTGGCTTCATCTTCTTCTTTTAATCTGATCTGGTTATAACCAGAATATGCGTCCAAGAAGGAAAGACGTTCGCATCCTGCCGTGGAGTCGATGATTTGATCGATCCTTGGGAGGAAAGTGATCCTTGGGACAATGTTTATTGAGACACGTGAAGTCGACGCGCATGCGAAGGACTATTGTGTGTTTCTTCGGCACCATCACTGGGTTAGCTACCCATGTGGCTTCTGTAGATATTTCTCTGATGAACCCAGCATCTTTGAGTCGATCTATTTCTGATAACATGGCTTTGCGGCTAGGTTCCGAAAAACGCCGCAAAGGTTGCTTTACCGGTCGTGCGAGAGGATCCAAATTGAGGTGGTGCTCGGCAAGTTCCCCGGGTACTCTGGCATGTCGGCTGGACACCATGCGAAGATTTTCCGGTGCTCACGGAGGATCGACGAGCGCGCTTTCCTATGCGACATCCATGTTTGCGGCAATGGACGTCGTTTTCTTTGGATCTGTCGGGTGGATCTGTACCTCTTTTGAATCTTTGGTTATATTGAAAGTTGGCTCCTTGGAAGATCTTCCTACTCTGGCAGCACATCATAATCAGTGAACCTTGGTGCCGCATATTCTGCTTGCATCCCGAAAGTTTCGGACAGTCGATGAAAATCTTTGTCGCATTTATCGGATAATGCAAAGCTTCCTTTGATTGTGATAGGTCCTTTAGGCCCAGCAACCTCCACAACAGATATGTATAATGCGGCACGCCATGAACCGGCATACGCTGGTCGTCCCAACAAAGCATGATATTGTGACGGGAAATCCACCACTTCAAACTCCAGATTCTCTATCCTGTAGTTTTCTCCAACTGAACGTCGAGGTTGATCTTGCCCAATGGGTAACTTGGCTTCTCTGTGTAATCCCGTGGAAACGTGTGTCGTTGGTTTCAAATTTGCTAGGGATATGTTCATCTTCCTCAATGTATCTGCATACATGAGGTTTAAGCTGCTGCCGCCATCTATGAAAACTCTCGACACGTCAAAACCAGCGATTACAGCGGGTAAGATGAGTGTCGATTGTCCTGGTCGAGGGACTTGCTGCGGATGGTCTGCGATTGTGAAGCCGATGTCTTGCCCCGACCAATTTAAGTACTCGATCGTTGGTGGAGGCATCTTCTCTGCCATGAACACTTGTCGAGATATTACCTTCTGCGCCCTGTTGGACGGCCTAGCTTGAATCATCGAGACCACACCGTTAGAGTTGGGGTCAACATAAGGAGGTGGATGTGGTGCTGCCGCATTCTAAGCTGGTGTCGATTTTCGTCGGTAATTGCGGGAGGAGGTGGAAGGTGAATCTCACTCCTTGGCTCCCGAGGATTTCTGTTATTTGCTTGGGCATTTGCGATTCCTGCGGCTCGCAGCATTGCCTGAAAATTGCGGCATTCCGGAGATGTCCTGACTGTCTCTTTCCATTGTTGTCGAGGTAAAAGTGCATTTGACACGGACCGTTCATCATCTCTTCGGGAGACACATAAGGTCTTTGAATCCTTGGTCCACTATTTTGCCTGTTGCCACGGAAATCACTTCTATTGTCGCCTTGCTGCTCGTTACTCCTTTGATAGTCATCTCGACTATTTCCTCCAGGATTTCCTCGGAAACCAGCCGATATATGGCCGGGAGCGTCGTTGTTGTAAACTGGCGAGAAAATCGCCTTCTATTTTGATAATTTCGACCACGATCCTCTTCTGGCGACCTGTGTCGCTTGTTGTATATTGCGTCTTCTCCATCTTCCCATTTATTGGCTATCTCCATGAGTGCTGATATGGTCTTAGGGTTTGTTCTCCCTAAGTCCTCGATGAAATCTGCTCGGCGAACTACTGCCACGAACGCATCTATTGCCCTCTCGTCAGATATATCCTCTGCCGAGTTCTTTATGATGTTCCATCGCTGTATATACTTCCTCATCGATTCGTCGTGTTTTTGTCGGCATGCCCTCAGCTCTTCCAATGATGCAGGTTTCTTGCACGTGGATCGGAAGTTTTTCACGAAGATGTCCTCAAATGTCTCCCAGCTGTCGATGGAATTTAAGGGGAGTTTCTTTATCCAAGATCTCGCGGCACCACTCAAGTGAACTTGGATACTTTGCATAGCTGTTGCTCTGGTTCCTCCTACCAGCTTTACCATCTCGAGATAATCCACGAGCCAATCCTCGGGATCTTGCAGGCCGTCGAACTTCTTGAAATTTTTGGGTAACTTGAACCCTTTTGGGACTCGAGTTTTTCGAACTCTTCTCGTAAAGCACGGGAGCCCACACATATCTTCGTCGGCAAGCTCGGAGTGCTGACGCTCCCTCCTTTCTTGTCGCGCTCGTCCACCCTTACTTGGACTGCTGTGTCTCTTGCTCCACTTGCTCTTGGTGGGTCTTGAAGCTGCAGTGGGTCGTGGACTATTTTGCCTAGGATTTTCTTCGGAGGCGTTGTTGCAAACGCCGTTCCCATAACTCCTACTCCAGCCATTGCCATATTGAACAATGGTTCTCTCGGGTCCCCAGGAGGTCTGGATGCCAAGATATAAGCTTGTGTTGCCATGTAACCTGCCTGGCGTTTTTGGGATGATATTTCCTCTTTCATCGATCGACATAAAGGACATGTCGAGATTTTGGATTATGTTTCCTCTCTCTGCTTCGGGTATGTTTTGCAGCCGAGACATTGCTCTCCTCCGAGCTTCTCTGTGACTGTCTCCCGAAGTTCTAGATTGTCGACTTAAATCTGCTCGGCGTCCGCTTGATGCAGAAGCTGCTTCTTTTCTCCTATTCGTAGATGCTGTCTGTTTTCCAACTCTCTGCTTACTCGAGCAAGTCTATATTGATATGCTTGAAGTTCTTGTACAGTAGCAGTGGTGGTCATAGGTTCTGAACCATCCATGGCTTTCGCGGCCCTATCCCACGCTTCTTGCGGGAGCTGTACTCGCGAGTTGAGGATCCAGGATATTTTGTGCCTAAGCCATGTCTGAGATCAGCGGGATCGACGTATGGATTTCCCAACTCGTCGAAAGCCTCTGATGTTTGCTGGTCTGATGTGCCTGCCCCTTCTATCACATAGATCTGATGATATTTTGTGCATTGATTTTTATCAGGATTGGTGACACCATCATATAGAGTGGTGAAGACCTTTCCGATGGCAACAGACTTGTCGATGAAGTTGAAGTTGTCGACGCTGTCGGGTCGCTGCTTATAAAGGAGTCCGCACGACTCGAAGGATGTGTTGCTGAAGATCTTGGCGAGCTTTCCGCTTGCCTTGTTGTCGATGAAGTATGGCGACGAAAACTCCTCGTCACTCGACGAAAAGTTAGAATCGACCGCTGAAAATTCCGACGAGATCGGAACTTCGAGACGGTAGGATCCTTCCTTGTTGACGCCAAATCGGAATTCTCCGAACGTCATTATGATGGGCTCCTCCAAATAGGCACATGCATCCATACGGGAGGGCGGGTGAGGAATAAAATTGAATAGATCAGTTTTTCCCTTGTTACCTCGATCCATCGCATTGCTTGCTGTTGATGAAGTCGAAGATCTTGAACGTGCCATCGAGATCAGATCCTTGCAGCCTCTAATTCCACGACGCCAATTGACAAAGGATTAACTTGTCAATGCCTACGATTGTAGACTAGGGTTTTGCTAGAAGTAGAGGGCAAGTAGATCTCGAAGGTTTAGGCGAAAAGTACTCGACGATTATGAAAACTAGGGTTATGTTGACAGTGATTCGATCCTTTCTTTGTCCCTCGACTCCCTTATATAGGAGGCGGAGCCGAGGGTTTCGTTTTGTACAAGTTACAGAGTCCGGGACGGTTTCTAACTCATCCCGCCAGATTTACAAATAACACTTCCTATTACAACTCTAGCTTTCCTTAATGTATCTTGGGCTCCCGAATCTTCTTATTCTTCGGATAGTAGGCCTTCAGTAAACTCCGGGTACTATATTCAGCAGGCCCATTTGGGGTGCCTATGTCACCGACCAAGATCATCATCAGCAGGCTCATCTGGTGCCTCTTGATCTTCTACTTCATTGTCTTCATTGCCTTCTGCAGTATCATCGTATTCAGGGAAATTGGGATAACCGTCATCATCCTCTTCCTCTTCTTCATTGTCTTCCATCATAACCCCTCTTTCTCCGTGCTTGGTCCAACAATAGTAGCTGGGCATGAAACCTGCCCGCAGAAGGTGGCTGTGAATGACACTCGAGTGAGCGTAATTTACGATATTCTTGCAGTCGACACATGGACAATACATGAAGCCACCATGTTTGTTTGCCTCAGCCACGGCGATGAAATTCTCCATGCCCGAAGTGAACTCGTCAAACCGTCGGTCAATGTACATCCATTGCCGATTCATCTGCATGATATAATTAACATTATATGAAAAACCATTACATTTTATCAATTACAGATGAAAAGGATAAAGTTGTTAACCTCGATGAAGAAGAAAAAAGCAAGTTAAGTGTGGCTTGATTTGTGTAAACTCAAGTGTCAAATCCTCTTAAGCATTTCATCGAACACCTCATGTGCATGTGAAGAGAGGAGAGCAATACACCCCTCTTGTGAAGAAAGTGAAAAAATGGCCAAGTGTGGCTCACATTTGGGCAGGGGCAAGGTCATATAGCCAGATTGGGGACTTTGTCCCGGTTAATACAAACCGGGTCCAGAGGTGGGGCCTTTGACCCGGTTTGTATTACAAACCGGACTAAAGGGCTCCCACGCCTGACACGCTCGCCGCCCCTGCCGGCCACCTTAGGCCCGGTTTGTAATACAAACCGGGTCCAAAGGCCACTACAGGACAGGCTCTGAACCAGTGGGGCCGCCCTGGGCAAAACGAACCGGGCCTAATGCCCCCAATGGTCCCGGTTTGGTTCTGCACTGGGTTATTTGCTGAGGACCAAAGGCCTCTTCTCCACTAGTGATAGTACATGGAACACATAATGGCACAAGGATAATATAATGATAGTGGAAATAATAAAATATGACCATAGGTACGGAATGTTCATAACTGGCAAAATGACATAAACAAACCCAGATACTGATATGATAAAGTAACTAAATGATCTCTGAGGAGAATAGAGAGCATGCAACCGACAGACCAAGCAAAATAAAATTGACTACAATTGATAAATATAACTGGACTGTATTTATGAGCCCTGCCTAATGCTTTGCTTCAGCAAAATTCATTCCGTATCATTGGAATTGTCATAATTCATGACATCCTCTGATACATCCTTAGGAAGCATCTTGCAGTGGTTGACAAGAATGAACCATAGTGCAGACATAGACAAATGTCTATAGCGCCATAACTTTGTTGCCTGAATGCGGAATAGCCACCAGCTGCAGGTCAAACTTTCTACCTACGGTGAGCCCGAATTTCTCAGACATGTCCACATGATCTCCACCAGGAAGCTGCCAGTTGAAGTGGTATAGCAGATTTGCCAAAGCGATTTCCATGGTTGACGTGGCGAATAGCATCCCTGGACAGATCCGTCGCCCAGAACCGAAGGGGGTGAATTCAAAATATGTCCCCTCGTAGTTCATGCTGCTATTCACAAACCTTTCAGGCCTAAATTCTGCAGGGTTGTCCCAATATTTAGGATCCCGAGAAATTGCAAAGGCATTAACATAAATATTTGTGCCTTTAGGGATATGATAACCCATAATTTCACTATCTTCTCTAGTCTCCCTTGGAAGGAGTAGGGGAAAAGGTGGATGCAACCTCAATACCTCCTTGATCACCATCCGCATGTAACCGAGATCATTGAGGTCGCTATTTGTGATGACAACTCGATCTTGGCCTAGCACATCTCGGACCTCCTTTTGTACCTTAGCCATAACTTCAGGGTTATTAATGAGCTCTGACATAGCCCATTCCAACGCAGTTGATGTGGTCTCAGTGGCAGCACCGAACATGTCCTGTAAACAATGGTTGTGGTAATTACATATAAGACAATAAATTGTAGCTAGGATACAAATATATTGTACGACGTGAAGCACTAGACACACCAGTTATGGTGTGAGTCTTGAGATTTACACGTAAGAATGGAGCTTTACTCCTTCCATATCTATATTGCACAGGCTGTTTCATTATGGTGGAAGCCTCGGAGGATAAGCATTGTTGCATAAAGATTGAGCCTATGAGCAATCTTGTTTTCTTCAATCCAACTCTCATCTTTCAAAAGATACATGCTAATTGGGTTTTCAGCAAAAAAAATATTTTGCATATATCAGTACATGACATGTTTTTATTTATTTTTAGAACAGGAAAACCTTTTCATTACTGACCGAGCACAAAAAGATCGCTGACGACAACATTACAACAACCTAGACAAAGATTGGAAAAGATCACATAGCCTTACACCATAAGCTTACCCACGTGGGTGGAGCCCAAAATATCCCACCATGTTCAATTTTGTTGCTATTTCCTATTCTGAACAACTGTGTTTCTTTGTCTAGTCTAACGTCAGAGCCAAAATGTTGTACATTTATAGAATGATTTTCTACTCCCTCTGATCCATATTAAGTGACTCCACTTTGTCTAGATTCGAATATGTATCTAGTTAAGTTTTTAAACTACATACATGCGTATTTAGATAAAATGGATTCAACTAATTTGAGTCGGAGCGAGTACTTATATGATTATATCCCATGTTGTGCTAATTTTGATGCATCCATCTAGCTAACGGATAAAAGAAGCGAAAAATATGAGAAGCCTTTTGCAGCAACCTATCCAACATCACCAAAATTTATCTGTACCAAACATGATTTCTGATTTTCCGTCTCTTTGCCAATAGACATAACAAAGAAAATTGCAGCAAAACTGGCTAATGTATCCAATATTGTGAATACAAGTATGCATTATAAAATGATTTCTCAGTTTCGCTGTCTCTTTGCCAACAGAGTAAATAAATATTTTCCCAACAAAACTCGCCAAGTATCCAACATTATAAAAATTCGTGCGTAGCATAAAAACAGTTATTTTTCATCATCACTTCGCGGACAATTTTGTGAACAAAACTCACCAATATGTCCAAAATTATGAATACTTGTATGCAATAAAAAGTTATTTTCTTGTTTCCCCGTCTGTTTGCCAACAAGCCCAACAAATCCAGTGAAAAGGCATACTAAGTGTGAACGCATAGACGGCCGGACCTTTCCTCTGCAAGGTTTATCAGCTGGCAATCAATGTGACGCGGGACGGACATAACCGAGTGTGGCTAAGAGTTTCTCTTTTTCTAGTTAGATTTTGCCAATATTAAAAAGATTCCTACCCATTCTTTTCCATGGCTGGGATGTCATGTGCGACGCCCGCTCCTCTTTCAGCAGCTACCCAACCTTGGGGCCCGACGACTCAACCATCCTGTAGACCTCGACAGTAGTCCGTACTTTAGTGCATCGGTGTGCTGCGTATCCTGCACCACCGCCGGTCGCAGCGCGCCCGAGGGCGGGGAGCATGGATAGGATTATTTCGCAACGAAACCGGCGCCCGAATGTGTTTTAAGGTATTTATATCGGATTTTAGAGAATTTGATGGACAATGATATCTCATTTCGAAGTGGTGCTCCGGATACGTTATAGGATATAGTATTTGAAATATCATGCGGATATAAATTATCTAACATTTAATTAAGACAATCCAAAGATTTTAAACTAGATAATCTGATTTTAAATAAAAATCCAAGGCTAATCTTGCATGGTTAGTAGCCATTGACTTACCAAATTCATTTGCCGAGCGTGTTTAGCTCTAAATTTTTATCAATGCTTGACTTTTAGCGTATTATGTCACTTTTTTTTTACTACACAAGACTGAAAGTTTATATCTCTCTTAAGATTTTGCAATAACCATAACTATCTATAACGATGAGAGCATATATCCGACTATTTTTGTTTTGGGTATGAATCTGTCCTATTTTTTATTTGAATCCGCACTTCCCGATCTGAATGTGAGAAAAACATATGGTAGGAGCAAAATCCGATCGGATCCGATCCGTTTACACCCCTAACGCGGAGCGAACACTACATATCCCGACCGCCATTGCGGCCGAGTCAAGCGTTGTGTGGTGCATGCTTCATGGGCGTCGAGTCTTCCTGGTGTCATTGGAGGAGGTTGGCGAGACTGCCTCGGCGACCGAAGATCGGGAAGGATAGTGTGGCACTAGCAGCGGTAGGTAGGCATGAAAACTGGTAGTGGATAGTCCATATTATCCGACATTGATATTCGAGAATTTGAAAATGTAGGTGGTAATATCTGAATCCCGATGTCCATGAAAATGGAAATGTTAAATATCCGGATCCATTTAACAAAAAATAAGTACAGATGTGGTGTTGAATTTTGAATCAAATGTGTATATGGAAATGGATTTATCCGTATCCGAATAAGATTTAGTTTGCCAGTTTTTTTTAATTCAAACCCAATATGCCGATTACCTAACCTGGAAAAACTAACAAATCGATTAAATGTTATTTTATGGGACTAAACTATGCATTATATCAGTATATGTATCAGTCTAGTATTCTATAGTCGATTGGTTATAAGACATGAGTCTATTATTTCCTTACATTCATATCTGCTTTGAATTAAGAAAACATCCTATCCATATTTTTGTTCGAATAATATCGCTCTGAATTCATATCTGGTAACATCTGTATGTGCATTCGTATTTGTTCCAAAATATGGAAATTAATATGGGAATGGCATTTACGATACGTATCCGATCTGCTTCCACCCCTACTTGCAAGGGTTGGAGGTGACAAGTTGGTGATGTTTCACAACTATATATTTGCGTCACATTGGGAAACACTGCTAATTAGGAAACTATTATTAACGATACTCTTGCTTAACTGATGTAGATTATGATAGTGATTAGTGGTACTCCCTCCATCCCGACAGGTTAGGCATACGTGTATCCTTAGTTTGTCAATTTGACCAATGCAATATCTTTACTATTAAATGAGTGTGACCATTCTCAGTTGATTAAAAACTAACTTTATTTTTAGTCAGATAATATAATTAAATTTTATTTGCAACCCATGTTGTAACTTATTATTAGCGCAAATTACGATACAAATCAAATGGCGTAGGACTTAACTGAGTACGAAGTTAGTTCTCAGCCTATCAAATTGTAATAGTATGGTTGGTAATGGTACGTTATGTTTTTTCCCGATTCTACCCTTTCATCGGTAGAACAAGTTAAAAATTATTACGAACTTTGCCACCGCTGAGTGAGACAATACCGGTTCGGTAACAGAAAAAAAAATCACGAATCGTGCCCATCCTCGAGCTCCCATCGAGCCGGTTTGGTATTCCAATCGTGATGTCACCGCGAGCTCCCATCGATGCGACCTCCCCATGATGCGCACCGTCCTCCTCCAGCTCTGGACAAGGTCCCGACGGACGACCTCCTCCCAAGCACCTAGCGCGCCGTAGTCCTCGTCCCTCCAGAGCCCCTCCTCCGACCAGATGACTGCCTAGCGGACGAACTCTGCCTCAGCTTCCTCTCCGGAAGAGCTCCTCCTCCAAGGTGTCCTCCAAGCCGGAGAAAGTCCTGCTGGTCGAACTCCGGGTTTGGGTGGCGAGGACCTGGCAAGCTTCAGCTTGGAGAAGGCGAATCAGGAGAAGCAGGGGAGGCAACCTTGCTAGGGGCTCAAGCTCAACCGGGTCCGAGGGGCGAGGGAAGAGGAGGTCCACACCGTTGATCACGTTTCTTATAGATCCATATCGTAAAAGGGTCAGCACTGATGAAGCCAGAAGGAGGGGCAGTGTCAACCATTGATTCAATATAGTATGGGCACTTTGTTAATTTAATTTAATTCTCTTTTTACTTCACATTGTATGCATTTTATATCGGATTTGTTGATAACTCTTTTTTACGTATGCTTAAATCTGTTTGCTTTCTTAATTTTGTTTTACTTTATATTATGATGCATTTTAGAGTTGGAATTTTGTTGATTCTGTTTACTTTGTAATGCTTTTATTAATAATGTTAACTCATGCTTGATTCTATTCACCCATGTAGAACATGCAAACAATGACATCTATTATATTTGGAACCATGGCCATAAGTTTGGTGGAGGATTTGAGTGTCAGTATTGCAACACCAAGAGCAACGGTGCTGAAACCCGCTTTAGGCAGCATCTTGGCTGTGTATCAGGAGAAGTGAGGCAGTGCCCTAATGTTCCAAGAAATATTCGTGATGCAATGAGGGAAAGGTAAGTTCCTTGTAATGATATCAATAGTTTCCCTTTTCTTATGTGCTGCATATGTTATGTCATAAACATGTGCTGTTGTGCTTTGGTCCATATTAATTCATAATATTGTGGCTTTGATGATTCCATGACTTCAGTGCTAAATCTGGCCATTGTTGGCATGAACTGTTTAAATTATTTTCATGATTTTTCTTTATAGCACACTGTTTTTTGTTTGTATTATCTCTTCTGGTACATATATAACCATGTTCTCCATTGCTGAATACTATTTCTTCTTTTTGAGAACGATTCAGCTTATCATGTTTATATAATTTACAATGCTACGACATTTCGTTTCGTGTACTTATGTTTGATGTTTCTCAATTTCAAGCTTAAGGAGTCTGGGAGCATAAGAGATTTTTTCTGATGCAAGACTGAACTTTGAACAAGTCCCTGTTTGTGTTTGGAGCTATCATGTTTGAACTTTGAATGCTTCGGTTGTATTCGTTGTGCACTGTAATTTTGTACTTTTATTTGCATATCTGGGACTGTAATTTGGACTCCTGATGTGGACTGTTAACAAAATTAATCTGCACTGTAATTTGGACTCCTCAAGTGTTTGATCGTCAATTCAAATCTGGAATATAATGACTTTGGATTGTTGATCATTATACACTATGACCTGTTTATTTTGTCGAAGAGAATGCTATTCATGTACCTAGTTTATTTAAAAAAATCGTCAATTTTCGGTCATTTTTCGTTCAAATTTCGGTCTGTTTTCGTCCCAAATTTCAAATTTTGATTTGTGATTTTCGTCCGAGAATTTCCGAATTTTTTCCAAAAAACCGAAATTCGTTAATTTCGTCCAGGCCCGGTAAATTTTGCAAAACGAAATCCGAAACCTTGCCGAGGGAAGAGGAGGTCCACACCGTCCAGGTCCAGTTCGATGCCAGAGAGGAGGATGGCTCAAACGGGCCGAGGGAAGTGGAGCTGGACGATCGAGGATGGCTGATGCCACTAATGGTAGCGATCATTGGGAGTAGCTGAGTGTGAACCAGGGTTCTGCTGCTACTTGCTGTGCGCGAATTCGAGTGAAATCCAACGGATAGGGTGTTTCTGCACCCCGGGTGTATAAATATCCTTTATTTAAAATGCATTTTAAATATATTTAAAAATGTCAAAGTATTACAAAAAAAAAAATCTCATGTATGTCTTGACAAGTTACATGCTTATAAAGTTGTTTCAGCAAAAATCGACATGTTTTGTGTCCTGCGTAAAAAAGACAAAGAATGTCTCGAGAAATATATTATTTTAGGCACCAAAATTTGTCTTTTTTATACAGGGGACAAAAAGATGTCAGTTTTATGTGAAACCTTACCAGCACATAGAACATGTCCCTCTACATGCAAAAAAAAAATTCTATTTTATTTATTTATTTAAATACTGAGGTCAGTTTTGGTTTTCCGGAAACACTCTCTAGTTGAGGGAGAATACGTACTGCTAACACAAATGTGAGGCCACCTTGTTGAATTATACTACTACTACTTGTTTAATTCTACTATCTTGATCGCTACGACCGACTACTCAATGACTTATACACTTAAGTACGTGATGCTCGCTAAAATCTGTTGTTATTGTGCTTCTGTATAGATATACATATCTGATTTTTTCGTTGTCGATGATGCTGAAGCTCATAGTTAACCAGAATCCTTGTTTTGGGCAGATTAAACCCATCAATTTTAGATGTTGGACTATCGAGTTGCCAATATAGTTACAGTATATGATGTTATTAAAATACATGGTGTAGTTAATATAGATGTTTGAATTTAGATTAACTGCTAGAGATACATTTTTCGCAAAAAAAAAACTGCTAGAGATACATAACTATATACTAGTCTATATGGAATCTTTTCATGCTAGTCTATATGGGGAGTTGGGAATATAGACCGGATATATAAATCACTTACTAGAAATGCTCTTACTGTACACCAGGGGTTTGATTAGAAGCGGGCATCGAACGCCACGATTTTCTTTAATGGGGAGAAAAGCAGAGCTAAAAAACTCTAATAGACGAACTCTGAACCTAACTTGAATGACGTGGCGGATGACGGTGGAGGAAAGAGAGGCCATACAGGTGGATTAAGGGGAGTGTCAAGGGTGAGATGCCATAGAGAGCCAATCGTCAAAGAGGAATGTTTTTCTAAACACCATCTTCACTTGGGACACTATGACCTAGCATGGATGATCGTTATTGACCACACCATTGAAGTATACGTCCCTTTTGAGCATGAGTTCGGTGACAATGAGTTAACTTTGTAGCAACGCACGGGTATTATGCTACTACATTGTAAACCATAAAAAATACACCGTTAAAAAGTATGAATATGAGCCTTCTAATAATATATGTTTTGTAATATAACTTTTGTTTTCTAGGTAAAATTGACAACTTAGTGATAAGAATAGGACCAACACACCAGGACAACGGTAGTACATCTTAAAATATCGGTAATTAAAACACCATAAATTGCATTAACTATAATCTGCCACAAAACCACAGTTAGAGGAGAATTAGAGAAGTGATGGCAGCAAACTGCCGCTAATTACTCGGCATACATTGAGGCAGTGATTGTCTCTAACCGTTGAAAGGGCAAATGCGGTGGTGTGCGGGAGAAGTCCTCCGCCGTCATGGCTGGCCTCGTGCTTTCGGGCGAGATCTGGCACGGTGGTCCCAGATTTGGCGACCTGGCCGTCCGTTTTGGTGTTGTTTTGGGGCGATGTCCTTGTTGGCAATCCGGGATGGGTCCGTGGGCCGGCGCATGCTCGCCGAGTTGGTAGCATGCCCAATACTATAGCTGCTCTCGCGGGTGTAGTCTGTTTTTTTCCCTTCAACCACTTTGATCGTGCTAGTGCAGGTGCCGGAGCCCTGGGGATGCTTGGGTCATCTGGTTGCCTCTGATCTAGTGCTGTGTCTTCTGGATCTGGGCAGGCATTGCCAGCCAACGTTTGGGTTCACCCTGCAGTTGAGTCTAGCCGGGGGTAGTTCACAACTCGGCTTTGGTTGGGGTGCGTTAGTTATTTCTGCTCTGTCTGCTCTACGTTCTCGCGATGGTGATCAGAATTTTGATCGGGTTTGGACCTCGGGGAAAGGTGCACATGGCTATGGCCTGTGCCGGTGACGGCGTCACATGCGGGTGTCACTCCCTTGTTGAAGGCGTCCCGGTGATGTCTCTCCTATTCAAAGTGATGATGGACCTCGTCCCTCCGACCCATTCTGCACTCCTTGGGTGTCTCGCTTCGCGCACCTCTCTAGTAGTGTCTTGAGGATCACCATGTGACCTCTCGCTTGTCTTGCATCCCTCTCGCAACGTCGGCCTAGCTGCTTTAACATGATTTGTTGCGGTAGCTGACGTCCCTCCTAGCGCCTTGGGGGGCTTTGCCAGGTCGGCATCTGGTCGCAGCCCATGCCGGTGTGCATATTCCAATACCAGGGAAGATGTTGTGTTTTTGTTCTGGACATAGGGGTGGTGGTTCTCGGGTCAGGGTGAAAACTTTGTAGGACCTCGGTCTTTGCCGACAATGATGACGCACTCGTGCGCCATTCACCTTCTTGGAGGCGCCGTCGTAAGACCCTCTCCTTTGGTTTGTCAAGCTCCGCTAAGTGGCCGACTCATCTTTGAGCTCCCCCCTTGGGCTGCAATTTTGGTGCGATGGAGGCTTCTTGGTGTGGACACGGTCGTGATTGCTCTGTAGCTGCAGAAGACAAGGCTCCCTCTTCATGGATCAAGCTAGCGCTTCAACTTGACGTTATCTGTGTTGACTTTTGTTTGGGTTTCGTTGTGCGTTTGGCACACGTGTGTATGTTTTATAACTTCTGGTGTAACTCCTAACTAGTTGATGGCTTCATTAATTTAAAGCCGGCTCATTTCGAGCCTTCCGTTAAAAGAAGGGTAGATGCAAAAAATAATCTTTCCTCTAGTCACATATTCTGTAGCTTTTTAAATTTTTTAGATATTACCCTTTTCTTTCATGTGAAACTATTGGTACATGTAGTAATTAGTGAGGTTAGTTACGATTTCTTTTCTCTTTTTAGTTTTTTTTTTGCAACTGAGTTAAAGAAAAATCCATGTGACGTTTTCTCTCTGTTCACCATGGGCTTGTTTAGTAAGTTACCTGTATATTTGTCATGCTAGGCTGTCGGTTGAAAGTGTGATTTTTTCATATGTTACATGTGATTATGCAACCGAGAGTTTTTCGAGCTGCAGGATTTTTAATGTTGCAATTAGCTACATATTCAGTAGCGTGAGTAAGATTTAAACAAAGGAAATTAACAAAAGACGTCAGCTGACGTTACTAATATTGCTGGCATCTACTCAATCCTTATGCAATGAGGTGGCAGACGCTTTTAAAAAGAAAAAGCAGGTAGCATAGCTAAGGGCATGAGGAATGCTGGCATACACAACTAGTTGCTTCATGTGAAAAAATTGTCAGAAGCAACATGGTGAATTTTATCTCTTCAATGAAAGTTATAACTTTAGTCAGAAAAAAGTGAGAAACGACCCCACAAATATGACACTATGTATCTCTTTCTCTCTCCAAAAATCATGCTTTTAAGGCTTAAGATCCCATTTTTCAAGATGAGGCTGCCTTCTCATCCAAACCTATTTTGGACCACCCGAACCTAGCTAAAGGTGTGAGCAGAACCTCTAAGCATTGGGCATGCCCTAACAGTGACTCGCCCGCCACCACGTGCATTTGCAGTTCCAGCGCGAGAATCGCAAAAACGAACCAGCTGGCAGGTAAGTAGAAAAGGTAGAAAAAAAAGATGGGTGACATCAGTTGTGTAAGAAGTAGCTTCGTTTTAAGTTAGCTGAGCGTTAAACAGATCTCTAAGATAACCTATTTGATGATTATGACTTGCTAGTTCTAATTTCGTGCAACTACCGATTTTTTGTTTTTTTTCCGGTATACTGGTTTGTTCAAAAAATTCAAAAATTTCTAAATAGTTTCTAAGAGTAACAAATAAATAAGGATTCCAAAAAGACCACTACAGAATAGTAATAATGGAGGAAACTGTTGTCGGAGAGACACGAGTACTCACGAAGATGGTTACGCCGATGATCTCCGTCGTAAGTGGGAATGCCAACGAGTTCTCCTCTTGCAGCCTGAGCAACACGTCCAGCAGGTCCTCATCGGTGCTGCAGAGGCGGTCGATGGCAGCTCGCACCACCTTGCGTCCCTCGATGATGTCGCTGATGATGCAGTCGATATGACCGTAGCTCCTCCTCACATTGCGCTCGCTGTTGCTGAGCCACCGCACCAGCCGAGACGATGGGAACAGGTCGTGGAGGCAGAAGCCGCCCACCAGCGTAACGACCTTGTCTAACTCACGGAGGTACTCAGCCTGCCGCGCGCACCGGCCGCCGAACACTACCCGCGAACCAATGTCGTTAGTAAACAGGGCCACCTTGGCGCTGATGTTCACGGCGCCGACCAGCGCGGCCGTGCCAATTGAGCGAAGTAGGCCTGCCACCATCTCGGCCCTAATGCTCTCCATTCGTTTCACCTGCTTGGCGCTGAGGAGCTCCACGGTGCAGATCTTGCGCATCTGGCGCCAGTGCTCCCCGTATGGGGCAAAGGCGATGCCCTTGCCGCCACAGCTCACGATGTCGAGCGTGGTGCTGCTCGGCCGGCTCGCGAATGAAAGGTCGTTGGTCTTCATCACCAGAGCTGCTGCCTCAGCGTTAGAGACCACTATGGTGGGGATCTCTCCCAGCATCAGGAGCATCAGGGGTCCGTGCCGGCGAGACATCTCCATCAGCCTGCGGTGCGGGAGGACGCTGACGACGTGGTGGAGGCTGCCGATGATGGGAAGCCTCCATGGCCCGGGTGGCAGCCGCTTTTGGTTTTGGGCGGGGCTGTTGCCACCATAAGATGCTGCAATATTAAGAAGCCAAAGGACGAGCACCGTGGTGATGGCTACTAAACACAAGCTGAACACCTCCATCTACGCACGACTTCTTCGCAATGCCAAGTGCAGTCACCTGGTTTGTATGTTGGAGAGAGTCGTTTTGGGGATGTAGCTACCTTGGAGAAACGTGATATATATAGTAAAGAGTCCGGTTTATGTCATGGGCAGTGACCTTGTTAGGCGAAACCCCTCCCTAACGTTCGACCGCTCAAGCGGTCTGCTTTTTTTTGTCTCATCGCGTGACTCGCGCTGAATTGTTTTGTCAGTTAGCGCAGCGGTATCCTATGCAATCCCGTCGTTTCGGTCCCGCCAACCACTAATTAAGATGGTTGCTTTTCTGTTAACACCAGCTCTAATTCCGCGGGTCCCTTTCGCATATTCGTTTCAACCACTAATCAGTTCGGTAGAGCTAATCCCGCGCGGTTCAAGTCTACAAAAACTAATGAGATCGGATTTTGGTCATGTGGCATTTAATTACGAATTATTTACGTCAATTAATCTCGCGCATTTAATTCGGTCGAGCAAGTGCATTCCTTTTTTGGCCGCGTTAATCCGCGTGTGTTAATTCCGTCCAGTAATCTAACGCATTTAATTCACGTAATTTAATTTCGCCCTGTCAATTTTCGGTTTCCTTTTTTGTATTTTTTAGTTTCTATTTTTAGCCATGATTCTCTTTCTTTTTTATTTCTCTTTTGTCAATTCCCTTTTTTTTCTTTTTTGTTTCTATTTTTGTATAAAAATTTAAATTGCTTAGATGAATTGTTTAAATTCACCTTTTCGGGCTAGTGATTTTTTACGGGGGAAAATAACGGTTGGGAAAACCACTTCCAACTGAAATAAACTGCCACAACTTAAATAATTATCACTTTTTAAATTAGTTAGCTTTTCAGATTGATAAATTTTTACATTTTAGGGTTTGATAAATTGTGAGCAAAAAAATCGCTCAAATATTACAAGTGAAATTTAGCATTTCAGGTCGATAACATTTTACATTTACTATTGATAATTAACGGAGGGGTTGATAAATTGTGAGCTAAAAAATCGCTCAAATATTACAAATGAAATTTACCATTTCAGAACGATAACTTTTTACATTTACGGTTGATAAATAACGGGCAGAGCGGTTGATAAATGGTGAGCTAAAAAAATCGCTCAGATATTACAAGTGAAATTTAGCATTTCGGGTCGATAACTTTTTACATTTGCCGTTGATAAATAACGGGCAGAGGGGTTGATAAATTGTGAGCTAAAAATCGCTCAAATATTACAAACGAAATTTAGCATTTCGGGTTGATAACTTTTTACATTTACCATTGATAAATAACGGGCAGTGGGTTGATAAATTGTGAGCTAAAAAATCCCAACATATTCTAAATGAATAAGTTTTCGGGTTGATAACTTTTTACATTTACCGATGATAAATAATGGGTAGGGGTTGATAAATTGTGAGCTAAAAAGATCATCAAAATATTCTAACTGAAATTGGCTCTTCGGATCGATAAATATTTACATTTGCCGTTGATAATTAAGGGGTAGTGGGATTGATAAATTGTGAGGTAAAAAAGTTGTCAAAATATTCTAAATGAAATTTAGCATTTCGGACCGTTAGCTTTTCTACAGTTACCATTGATGATTAACTGCAGAGGGGTTGATAGATTGTGAGCTGAAAAATCGTTAAAATATCACAAATGAAATTAACCTTTTAGATCTGTAGCTTTTCATATTTAGCGCTGATAAATAACGGGCCGCGGGTTGATAACACGTGTGCTAAAAATAGTATCCAAAAATATTGTAAATTAAACTGTAAAACTAATAGTCGATGCGTGATCGCATTTGACATGAAACTGTAAGACAAATTCAAATATTCGTGGGAAGTAAATTTATTGGCTGGAAATCGTTGTTTAAAAATCGATCCTGTGACTGAGGCGGCGAGCCTCGTGTTACGACAGTTCACAGGCTCCAGTTTATTTGCTGTGCAAAGAAGTTTGCTTTTTTGCTTCTACCATCTTGATTATATGGTATAAAAACAGTAACCCTCCAATGCCTACAACAACCCGCCTTAGTTGAGTTGGCCCGTCACAAGTCCGTCGTTACGGATAAGCGAAAGCCGACGGCTCTTATCAATATCTGACTCCATGCCCTCCCAATAAATGGAGTCGTCATCAAGGCATCGGGCCGCGGCATGATGACAGTCAAACCGTCCATCCGCGGGATCCTTCATGTCGGCGCAAACGAAATGTCATTCATGTTGGGAAGCTATGGCATGATCTCAGGGCATCTCCAACCGGGCTACCCATCCGCGCCGCGGTCCGAGTCAGCGACAAAAGGCCCAACGCGGGACGCAGCAGCGACGGCCGCGCGTCGAACGAGCGCAAACCCGCCCAAATCCGCCGGTTTGCGGGCTGACGGCACGCGCCGTCCGTCCACTGTCGCCTCGTCTCCTTTGGCCCACGTCGGTGACCAGGGAGACTATTAAATGGGGACCAGGGATCCGCCATCCACTCCCACCCACTCCCCGAGCAAACCGCCGCCATGGCCCCGACGCGGTCGCTCCGAGCGAACGACGACGAGGCTAGCAGCAGCCGTCGTCGTCCCGGCGTTGCGTCGAGGAAACCGCGGCCTCCACATCGGAGAGGCCGCCCGCGGCGGTGCGCCATTGCCGCAACCGCCGCCTCTCCTCTCGAGCCGAAGCCGAGTCCCTGAGGAGGACCCGACCTCCGCGCCGCCAAGATGATCTCGGCGGAGGAGGAGGCAATGGCCGACCTCCATGAGGTTCGCGCGCTCCGAGATGGAGGAGGCGCCCAGAGGTCGAGGAGGCGAGGGCGGGAGCCACGCCCAGCCCGCCGGCTCGACGGGAGGAGGAGAGGCGGCGCGGCGGAGGAGGCTGGCGCCGCGCCGACGAGAGCGCCGCGAGGAGCGGGGCGCAGAGCGGGCGCGCGGCGGCGTGCGCCGCGCGGCAGAGAGGCGCAGCGCCTCGGGAGGAGGCGCCGTCCGTGCGCCGCCGCCCTGGTGGCTCCGGACCCCCGCTGCCGAGGGCGGGTCTCCGTGGCCGGAGTCCCCGCGCGGTCGAGCCACGACAGCGCCTCGCCGCTCGGGGACGACGACGACGCGCCGACGACGCCCGGGGCTAGGCGGCGCACCGGCCACCGCGCCGCCGACCAAACCCTAATAGAGGGTTTTTATATTAGTTTAAATGTAAAAAGCCCATATAGGGGCTTCTTTTGTTAGTTTTATTTGCCCAAAATAGGGCTATGTACTAAATTTGCCCAAAATAGGGCGTATGTTCAATGAAATTTCGTTTTAAATTTGCCTTTTTTTGTTTTCGTTTTTCTCCGGTTTATGCGATACGTCCGCGCGCAGCGCGCGACCCAAACGGACACGCGAACTCGGGTCCGCGTGTCCGGCCCAAACGGCCCAAAACGAACGGCCCAGCACGTCCGTTTGGGTCGCCCGGTTGGAGATGCCCTCACGCCACCGATCCCTGCCGGGACGCGTCTCCGCCTCAAGGGCCCTCATCACCGGCACCGGATTCACGGGCTCCACTAACAACTCAGAGCCCTGCTTCGGCATTCACGTCATCAACCAACACGTTGGGGACTCCAAGTCAATCCAGCCCACCTCTGACGACGAGTCTGGAGATTCTGGGTGTCGTAGTATTAACAAAGAATATGCTTCAGGGGTAGCATACGAGATGTAGTTTACGATCATGATACTGGAGCATCTGGACGAGATTGGTACACGACACGATGTACCCAGGTTCCACCCCTCTCGCTGGAGGTAAAGACATACTCCTTCTTGATTGTATTGATGTCTGTATGATTACATCGTTGTTGGTGGCATAGATGGAGGATATGGATGCTAAGGCAGCTAAGAGGATGAACGGATCCCTGCTCTACGTGATCCTTGCCAAGCCTGATATAAATGACTTTAACTAGGGTTTTACGTCATGCTGGCAAGTCATTTAAACCGTAGTTGACTACCACCAATGGTTTCGTTGCTTGTTCTCTGCGATGGTCTTGATGGATCGACTGGGTGTGAACATCATCTACAACCACTCCCGTGGACCGAGGCACTTCCATGGTGTAGACTTGGTCTACTGTCCCCCTCGTTGGGCAAGCCTGTGGTTGCCCCTCCCCCAAGTTTCCGTAGGAAGGAGGGCCGGTGCCTATATAAAAGGAGGGGTAGCTGCCCGATGGGAAGGAACCTTCTCCCTGGCTTAGATTCCGAGCATATACCTTTCTAATCCCCACTTCTTTAAACTCGGGAGATCAGATCAGGATCTGGGATAGTTCCTGATGTGGGATCCCTGGCGACCAGGGTGCCATGGACCTACGGTCGCTAGGCCCTTAGAGTCCACAACAAGACAATCAGTCTAGGAGGCTACTCCCGAGTGAGGCTCCGCGAGGTATAAAACTCTCACGGAGACATCAAGCCGGAGCCGAAGACAGGCTCGGGGAGGAACTCCCTCGCGGAGGTTCCCGAGCCACCGGCCTCCCTCAAGTCAGGAGGCCTTCGACGAAGATGATAAGATCAACCAAGGAGCTTAGGATTCCTTCTCCACCAAGCATGCTGCAAGGACTGGCGGAGTGGGCTCCCAGACTACGAGATAAGCAAGGCCTGCGCCACAAACGTCATGGCTGAGCTCAAAAGCTCTGTCCCGAGGAGGCAAGATTCCATTACCCCTTTGGTGATTAAAGCGGGTTCGACGAGGACCAAAAGACCAAGGCCCTGCCCTTGCCACTTTAGTGCAAGTCTGGGTGGACGACACAAGCTGCCGGAGGAGGCGTCATCGATGACCTCAGCATCTGCCATGGACCGACACTTTAATCGGCCATGGACTATGTCCATCTTGTAAAGGGCGGGGAGTTTCCCGCCCTCAGTTTGGAGATGTGGGAACCCTTCCCCCTCAAGATATTTCGAGGGGAAGAGGACCAGCTCCTCTATAAAAGGACTAGCCTTGCTAGCGTAGAGGGGGACGATCTTGGGCAATCACAAACCCTAGAAATATGTACGGTCATCTTCTCCATTGTGACCTGCATACATACACCAAAGAAGGACGTAGGTGTGTTACCTTCCGAGGGCCCTGAACCTGGGTAACTGTCGTGTCTCTCTGCAGTGCCCAACTTCGGTAAGGCGACGACGTGATCGTGAGTCCCATGTGTTCGAACCTTTCAGGTTCGGTGATACTCATGTTCCTTCGCGGACAGGAATCTCCGATACGTGAAGTCACCACCTTGTAAACACTACACTCGTTTGGCGAGACATAAATACAACACAAGAAGGACGTAGGGGTTTTACCTCGCCACGAGGGCCCGTAACATGGGTAACACCGTGTTTCTCTCTATCGTGTCGCCGCAGCTACTTCTTGTTGTCGCCGTGTTTGAGAGTGGCCTGGAGCGTGGCCTCTAGCCCCTGTGGTCGATAACCTAAGGGTCTTGCCGAGGTACCCGTGTTCCTCGCGAGACACGAAACCTCGATAGCTGGAGCGCCAGGTAGGGGGCTAAGGTTGAACTCAGGTTCACCATCGACATGGTTGACGCCATGAGCCAGCGCATGGAGCACCCCAACACCGTGAGTGTGAGGGGACAGTCCGTGTCTGCCGGCCGCCGTGCACCCCATCTGCCGGCACCGACAGCGACACCGGATCTTCGTACATCCCCTCTCGAGAGCCAAGGGAATCCTTCTAATAACCTTCAAGTGCAAGGGATCACCGTAGTATAATTTGATAAGTATTTGAGTGTCGAACCCAGGAGGAGCAGAAGGTAAACTATGTATTCTCTGAAGCCCTACAACCCACTTATATGGCCTTCTATGCAAAGCTAGGAAGTATAGTGTGCATGTGGTTGTTTTTGGTACTAACAAGAAACTAGTAAAGTTTTGGAAGCAAATACTATACACTACTAGGAAAATCCTCATATGTGGCGCACATTTTTTTGTTTTTTGTTGCGCATATCCCATGAACCGCAGAAGTCCCGCCAAAAAAAAATTCTATGGAAAATATTGATATGCGCCCCCGAACTCCAAAACTTTCGTGGCGCATATTATAGTATGCGCCACAGAATAAGGCACAAGAATATGTGGCACATATTGCAATATCCGCCACACATTTCTGCTCTAGATTCCGTGGCACATACTGCAATACACGCCACATATTGATTTTTCAGGATTTTTGAAATTCTTTCCAGATCTAAAACGATACAGGGGTTTTATATAGGAATACACAGAGAAGCTGCAAACAACAGTACAAATAATAAAGTTAACATAGTATATGCAAAAATACATGATACAATCACAAATGTTCATCATCACATCACTTAAAGCCGAATTATTACACAAGTACATAATCTCACATTATTACAACCGTGAAGTGGTCACCACCTAGACTAAGGTAAAATAGACTACCACCGCGATGCCGGTGAGCAAGAGAGGGACCAATATCTTCAGTCGATTCTTCTTCCACACGTGTCTCCTCCAGTGTGCTACCACCTCCTCTCTAGTCGCGTATCCCTTGTTGTTGTTCCCGGTGAACTTGTGCACTTGTTGGTGACAGTCCTGCCACTCCTCGTAGACACCTCAAACTCAACCCTTGTACACAGCATAACTCGGCATCTCTATTGACAAGGCATATTAGTATATCATGCAATGAAAAGAATTAGAGAGTGTTCAGATGCATATACGTTGACAAATGTTAGGGCAAAGCATTCATAAACCTAAAAGATAGGATCGATGATAATCAAAGAACAACGACCACATGTAATTAAGTCCAACACAACAACAACGACCATTTCGAGCTAGGCAAGTTAAGTTTGCGACACACACACACACGACGCCCAGCGATACACAAACTCATGTAGATAGTAAAGTTTATGACGCACACACATGACGTGTCCATCGATACACACACTTGGTCAAGGAGTCGGGTCCTCACAGGGCATCGGGAACGGCTTATAGCAATCTTTCATCGTCCACGTCCTAATGTCACCCTGCATTTTGAGGCGTTCTTCGATCTCCATATTAGCGAACGCTCTGTTCTGGTGTAAGCGCAGCCCCCTGTGTAGATTTCTTCAATGATGATATGTCATACCTTGACCTGGATAGCATGGAAATCTTCTCTAAGATCATTACCGTCGATCCGCGCCAACCTTTCAGCCCATCCTCGGAGAACAGATCATAGCGTTAAGTTCTGGCTATCCCGGACAAACCCTTAAAGGTGATGCCTGACGTATAAATCCTCCTTCATGCTACCAGCCCGATGCTTGATGCAGGGGAACTCGAACACGTGCTTGAACTTGTGTTTGCCATCATCCCTGAAACATTCCCTTGTGGGATCCCTAGCATCTGGGATGCCATGGACCTATGGTTGCCAGGGCCATAGTGGATACTCAGAAGCAATCACTCGAGGCGGTTACTCCCGAGTGAGGCTCCATGAGGCGTAAAAACCCTCTTGGAGACATCAAGCTGGACTTGAAGACAGCCTCGGGGAGGAACTCCCTCGCGGAGGTTCTCGAGTCACCAGCCTCTCTAGGTCAGAGAGCCTCCCTTGGAGAGATAGGATCAACCAAGGGAGCATCGGATGCCGCCCATGCGGGCCCCGCCACTAAGGACGAGGGGTAGGGTTCGGAGGCTACAAGACAAGATCGATAGACGTAGCGTGCGTCATAGCTGAGCTCAAAAGCTCCGTCCCGAGGAGGCGAGATGCCATTGCCTCTTTGGTAATTAAAGGAAGCTCGAAGAGGACCAAAGCAACAAGACCCTGTCCTTGCTACTTTGGTGCAAGACCGGGTGGACGGCACAAGCGGACACCGGATGCGTCATCGACGACCTCAGCATCTGCCATGGGCCGTCACTTTAATCAACCATGGACTATGTCCATCTTGTGAAGGATGGGGAGTTTCCCGCCCTCGGTTTGGAGATGTGGCAACCCTTCCCCCTCAAGATATTTCGGGGGAAGAGGACCAGCTCCTCTATACAAGGGCTAGCCTTGCTAGCGTAGAAGAGGATGGTCAAATGCGATCACAAACCCTAGACATCTGTACGGTCATGTTCTCCATTGTGACCTGCAATACATCCACCAAAGCATGACGTAGGGTTTTACCTCTCCGAGGGCCTTGAACCTTGGTAACTGCTGTGTTCATCTCTGCAGTGCCAACGTCGTGAGTTTGTCGACGTGCTTCTGAGTCCCCTGTGTTCGAACCTCTCGGGTTCGATGATACGCGTGTTCCTTCGCGGACATGAATCTCCAGCATTTGGTGCGCCTTGTAGGGGACTCAAGCGCGCCAACTTTCTTCTCCGACACCTTCATCACCATGTTCAGCCACAAAGGGCCGCTCGACACACGCCCGCCACGCTGTGACCTTGTATCGGGGGCGGCGCTCTTGGTGGCGCAGGATCTCCTGCGCACCCCGTCCCCTCGACACCAACCTCGACTAGTGGCTCTCCTACATCGACGGGCTTATGCAGGCCCTGGCCGGAGCACCCGTGGCTAGAACAGACGACGCTCCACCACCACCACCGACTCTGCTCCTCGGCCAGGAGCCCGAGCCACCAGCGCCGCACCGTCGTGCCGGCCGCGCTGGGCGCGTCCTCTACGGGGGCACGCCCTGCGGTTAGAACAATCAACGCGTGCGGCAGGAGGCTGGGCCGTCCATGCGCCACAACGGACGCGCCCCTCGAAGGGCCATCCCGCTGGGCCCTCTACGTCGTGCGTCAGCGCCGCGGAGAGGGGCTCCGCTCATACGTCGGGCGTTCGGGGTGGTTATTCGGAGGATCCATGGACTCGCATGTGCAACCCTCTGCAACTCTTTTATGACGGGGCTCACTCACGTACGGCTGCGTAACGCCCTCGACGCATTACCCGTGAGCGCTATCACGAGGGGAAGACTCTTTGAGTTGGCCGGCGAATACGCCAGCTGGGACGAGGCAGCCGCCGCCGCACCTCGCCACGTCGCCTGCCTCCTTGGCGGAGCAAGCACTCCAGGTCCTGTCGGGCACCCGTGGCAGAACCCCCAAGCGATCGATGTCTGCTGGGTGTGCACCACGCCTCAAGTTGTCATCGCAGACCATCGCCTTCACTTCTCGGGATCATCCCAGGAGCACAGACCTGGTGGGGGCGCTTCCTATAGTTTGCTCCCCCATCATCTGTGGCTCCACGGCCTTACGGACTCTCATCGACGGTGGTGCGGGCCTGAACGTCCTCTCTGTCAAAGCCTTCGACAAGCTGGGCGTGCCTCGCAACCGTCTGAGAGCTAAGAATCCGTTCTCTGGGATCACGGACTGGACCACCGTGCCCATCGGGCAGGTGCAGCTCCCCGTCACGTTCGGCATCCCAGGGAGCTACTCACCGAGCACATCGACTTCGACGTTTCCCACATCAACCTACCATACAACGCCATCCTCAGCTACCCTGCACTGTCGCGGTTCATGGCGGCAACTCACCACCCTACAACGTCCTCAAAATGCCGGGGGCTGGCGGTGACATCAGCTCCATCTGCTACGACGAGGAGGACGCCACACTCACTCTATAGTGCGCGTTCAAGAGCGCCGCCTTCGCGTATCCTGCTGACAACAAAGACACACAGATGCTCGGGGGCTAGCAAGATGGATAAGAGTCGGCTCCTGACTCGATTCTCCGCGTGGCTAATCCCCCGGCATTTGTGGCAGGCCTCGCCGAGGAGTTTCTGGTCTCACCCCCAGGGAAGAGGAAACCTAAGTTCACGACGGAAAGGACGGCCACCAAGAAGGTGGCCCTGGACTCCAGCGACTCAGGTCTCACCGCCATTATCGGTGCCAGCCTCCCGGACAAATAGGAAAGCGTGCTCATCGCCTTCCTCCAGGAAAAGTCCAAGATGTTCGCCTGAACGCCATTGGATATGAATGGTGTAACCAGGAAGGTGATTGAGCACAACCTAGCAGTATTCCCGGGAGCACGCCCGGTAAAGCAGAAGGTGCAACATCAATTGCCGTAGTAGCAACAATTCATCGTCGAGGAGGTGGAAAAGCTGAAGAAGGCCCAGATCATTGAGTTCGTTTCTCACCCAGAGTGGCTAGCCAATCCCGTCATTGTGCCGAAGCCAGCGGGAGGAGGAACCCTCTGCATCGACTTCACGGACCTCAACAAGGCCTTCCCCAAGGATCCATACCCGCTACCGCGCATCGACGAGATCATCGAATCCACTGCCGGGTGCGATCTCCTATTCTTCCTGGATCCCTTTTCAGGCTATCACCATATCAAGAGGGCCAAGGAGGATGCAGAAAATACGGTGTTCACCACCCTGTGCAGCATCTACTGCTACACCGGCATGCCCTTCGGTCTCAAGAATGCTAGAGCAACCTTCCAGAGGCTAATGCACATCGCACTCGAGGAGCAGATGGGCCGGAACGCGGAGGCCTACGTTGACGACATCGTGGTCAAAACACGCAAGGGGGACACTCTCATTGAGGACCTCCGCGAGACCTTCACCAACCTCCGCAAGGTCAACATCAAGCTCAACCCAGCTAAGTGCGTCTTCGGCGTGCCTTCGGGCAAGCTCCTGGGGTTTCTCGTGTCGCACCGCGACATTGAGGCTAACCCCGACAAGATCCGCACCATCGAGGAGATGAAGCCACAGCGGAAGCTCAAGGACATTCAGCGGCTAACGGGGTGCCTAGCGGCACTCGGGCGTTTCATCCCTCGTCTCAGTGAAAAGGCTTTGCCTTTCTTCCAACTCATGAAGAAGACATGCGAATTCAAGTGGACCCCAGAAGCAGACGAGGTGTTCGCGGCACTCAAGCGGTACCTCACCAGTCCCCCGGTCATGGTGGCGCCGGGGACCCGCGAGCCTCTGCTACTGTACCTGGCGGCCACTCCGTGCATAGCAAGTGTGGTCCTAGTGGCAGAACGGGAAGGGCCACCCCTCAAGAAGAATGCATCCAAGTCCAAGCCCAAGCCCTAGGATCTTTCCGAGGAAGGTACGTCCATTGACAATGTGCTGGAAGTGTTGCAGGATGATCGCACCAAGACAGCCCAGCCGGATGACCTCGATGGACCTTCCGGGAAGCCGACCTCGCGGAGGCTCTCGAGCCTTTCCCGGAAGAAACCTTGGCCTCCCGGTTCGTGCAGCACCCGTTCTAATTCGTCAGCATGGTGTTGCGCGACGCTCGCGAGTGGTACACCCAGCAGCAGAAGCTCCTCTACACGCTCCTCATAGCGTCGCAGAAGCTTCAACCCTACCTCCAGGCACATCCGATCAGGGTCGTCACCAAGCACCTGCTGGAGACCGTGCTGCGCAACCCCAATGCGACGGGGCGAGTAGCGGAATGGACAATCGAGCTACAGCCCTTTGAGCTCACCTTTGACACCACTCCCACCAAGAAGAGCCAAGCCCTCGCCGAGTTCACCGCAGAATGGACCAATGCATCCCCCGACGACGGGGAAGCAGAGGAGGAAACCCAGCAGCCGGGTAAGCTCCGCGCGGGGATCTGGTCCATGGCCTTCGACGGCGCCTTCAACGAGCATGGGGCTGGATCCGCAGCCATAATTACCTCCCCAACGGGTGACAAGCTGCATTACGCGGTCCAGCTCCGCTTCAGTGTGGTGACCCAGCATACCACTGCATGTTGTAGTATACAAGTTGTTGATATGATCTTCATGAAGGGACTTCTTCACAAATATCACATCCCTCAGAGTGGTACAACAGAAACATTGCAGGTCATAACACTCTCGATTATATTACAATCATGGTTCTAACAAGTTGGTATTCTCACAGGTCCGATGAGAACACCCTAAGATACTACTGAAGTAATATGACAACTCAACATAAAGATTAAAGTGAGCTCAACAACTTATTTAGTTAAGCTACTACGCTGCTCTGCTCTACGATAACTAAGGTAAGACACTACTCCTCCTCCTCATTGTTGTCAGCTCTGTAGACTATCCCATAGTCCACGCCTTCCACTCCTCCGAACAGATCAGGTTCCTCGTAGACTAGCTCGTAGTCTCCTTCTGGTGCTCCATCGTTGGTGGCCTCCACCTTATTGTCACAGTCTAGCGAGGGTGTCGAAATAAAGTGAGTACAGAGGTACTCAACAATTTCAAAAGAGAAAAAGGTGTTTGATGCACTAGCTACGACCATTGATCAGAAAATCTCAGGTCAATGTATGTTTCGAAAACATTTCATAAAAAGGTTTATTTTATTCTGAAAACTATGCCCGCCGGTCTTCACAGGTTGAATGAAACTTCATGGAGTTCCTTTCCTGCCGTGTTCGTAGTTCCCTTCCCGGAACAGGGAGTGACAGCCACAATTTGATACACTCTGCAGAGATGCGTTACTTTTCCCATAAGAGAGCTTATCCTTGATACCAACCGAGACGCATTTCTCGTCCACACTTCCTTGGTGTGGGGCCAGGTGTAAGATCCAAGCCAATCACTGCCTTCTCTGCGACCCTGCATATCCACCCCTTTTGTCCATTCGTACATCCCCGGTAGACATCTCCCGATCATACGACTTTACCCCCGATGAACTATGGACAATCCCTCGTAGACAGTAGAGCCTCTCATCCACACAGATGGGGATTTTAAAGGATTTCCCAACCTACTGCAGTGTTATCCCAACACCCAGCCAAGCTGTATCAAGTCCGTTGATATGCAAGAGGGAAAAGATACAGGTAACTTCCATCAGAGCCATTATAGATCTCATGGTTAACGCGAATTGTACGGCGCTAGAATTGGTGATTAGTCCTAGGTTAATAGAACCCCTTGCAATGGAACCTCCACCATATCAACACATACCATGGTTCCATTGCCCACCACATAGTCAATTGGAAAAGTAACCTTTTATTTTCAATGCAGGAATGATAAGTATAGTACTTTTGCGGGTAAATTGATATAACATAATGAAGATGACATGAGCAAGGGTGAACTTTCCTAGTGACTGCGAGATAATGCAGTTCGATGTGTTGGATGCAACCTGGACCTCGGGTTCTGTAAAGAAGCATCATTGTCCGATAAGGACAATGTTATAAAATCCAAATAATGCATGCATAGGTGTATTATTTCATGTTGAATCCCTTACCCCGACACGATTATTAAGATTTAGGTTAGAATTAAAAATTTATGCCTTTGGCAGTAATTTAAAATTACTTTAAATCCTATAACATTGTTTTCTTCTCTAACAAAAAGGATTTAAGAGTAATAGAATTTTCCTTTTGGAAAATATTTATTTCAAATAAAGAATTTGAAAAAATAGAGTTTTCCTTATTTTTGGGAATAAATAGGAATAACAGAATATTTTCCTTTTGGAAAATATTTTTCTTTAAAAGAAATGACTTGGAATATTATAATTTATTTTCTAAAATATTAGGTAAACAAATATTTGAATTCATTTGGAATTTTCCTTGATTTGTATATCCAAGGAAATTGCAAATTTAAAATTCCAAGTTTATATTTAAGGGATTTCTATTTTTGTGCCCTCAGGTCCTTAGTTGTACTCAGTTTTCCCCAGCTCCTTAGTTTTTCCTCAGTTTTCCCCAAGCCCTTGTCCAAAACCCGCAGAAGGAGCTCGGACGGAAGGAATCCGTTAAGTTGACCGTTCCGTGCTGACGTGTGGGGTCATGTCGTTTGTGGGGTCGCGTCATGTGGGACCGCGTCGTGTGGGGCTGGTAGGAAGGGACCGCGTGGGACAGGACAAGACCGTGTTTGTGTGGCCGTAGCGTGTGGGGCCGTAGCGTGTGGAGCCGTGTGGGTCCGGGACGGGGGCACGAGTGGACTCTGTCTCTTTCGCCCAGATTAGCAGGTTTCAATGTACCTTTTTCCTCTCCCTCGCTCGATCTCATTCATATTTGATAGCCTAAATTGGTAGCAAATCTAGAGCAGCTTCTCCTTCTATTTTTTAACGCCATTCATTTCTTTATGCCTTCGTTTTTACCCAATAAGGTAGGAAATCTAGGGCACAAATCCAGAGAGAAAATATAGGATAAGTGATACGTCCATTTTGCATCACTATTTTATATCATAAATTGCTGTTGTTTGATACGTCTCCAACGTATCCATAATTTCTGATGTTCCATGCTTGTTTTATGACAATACCTACATGTTTTGCTCAGACTTTATAATGTTTTTATGCGTTTTCCGGAACTAACCTATTAACGAGATGCCGAAAGGCCAGTTGCTGTTTTCTGTTGTTTTGGGTTCCAGAAAGGCTGTTCGGGCAATATTCTCGGAATTCGACGAAACGAAGACCCAACATCTTATTTTTCCCGGAATCTTCCAGAAAGTCAAAGGGGGACCAGAGGAGGGCCACAGGGGGCCCACACATGTGGCTGGCGCGGCCCAGAGGGGCGCGCCGCCCTGTTGTGTGGCGCCTCCGTAACCCCTCCGACTCCATCTCTTCGCCTATATAAGCCCTTTCGACCTAAAAACGCGAGACCGATTGACGAAACTCCAGAAAGACTCCAGGGGCGCCGCCGCCATCGCGAAACTCCAATTCGGGGACAGAATCTCTGTTCCGCACACTGCCGGACGGGGAAGTGCCCAAGCCATCTCCATCAACGCCACCGCCTCCATCATGCTCCTTGAGTAGTTTCCCCATGGACTACGGGTTCTAGCTGTAGCTAGTTGGTATACTCTCCCCATGTACTTCAATACAATGATCTCATGAGCTGCCTTACATGATTGAGATTCATCTGATGTAATCGGTGTTGTGTTTGTTGGGATCCGATGGATTGTTACATTATGATTAGTCTATCTATAAAGTTTGTGAAGTTATTGTTGCTGCAATCTTGTTATGCTTAATGCTTGTCACTAGGGCCCGAGTGGCATGATCTTAGATTTAAGCTCTATACTTATTGCTTAGATTGTATCTACAATTTGTTTGCACATGTCTATGTCCGGAACCCGAGGCCCCAAAGTGACAGAAATTGGGACAACCGGAGGGGAAGGCGTAGGTATGAGGATCACATGTTTTCACGGAGTGTTAATGCTTTGCTCCGGTGCTCTATTAAAAGGAGTACCTTAGTTTCCAGTAGATTCCCTAGAGGCCCGGCTGCCACCGGCTGGTAGGACAAAAGATGTTGTACAAGTTTCTCATTGCGAGCACGTATGACTATATATGGAAAACATGCCTACATGATTAATAGACTTGATGTTCTGTCTTAATGCTATTTCAATCCTATCAATTGCCCAACTGTAATTTGTTCACCCAACACTTGTTATTGGAGAGTTACCACTAGTGTAGATAGCTGGGAACCCCGGTCCATCTCGCATCATCATATACTCGTTCTACATGTCATTGGAAGTAGTATCAACTAGTTTCTGGTGCCATTGCCTCTGTGTTACTATTACCGCTGTTGTGTTACTGTTATTACTGCTCTCATATTACTGCTACTTTCACATCACCCCTGTTACTAGTGCTTTTCCAGTGTGCAATGAATTGACAACTCAGTTGTTAAGGCTTATAAGTATTCCTTACCTCCTTGTGTCGAATCAATAAATTTGGGTTTTACTTCCTCGAAGACTGTTGCGATCCCCTATACTTGTGGGTCATCAAGACTATTTTCTGGTGCCGTTGCCGGGGAGGCATAGCTCTACTCATAAGTTCACCTGGGGAGTACACTATACCTCTCTCTCTTTGTTTTTATTTAGTTTACTTTTGTCTAGTTTATTTGTGCCTAGTTTATTTCTGTCTAGTATTATTTTGCTTAGTTTACTTTTGTTTAGTTTCTTTTTGTCTTGTTTTATTTTCCCTATATACCCGAAAATCCATAAAAATTTGAAAAACCTAAAAATTAAAAACTGCTATTATGGGAGAACCTACAACTTATTTGGAGCTTATAGAATTATATAATAATTATAGAGAATCAAGAAAGGGGAAAGTTATGAGTGCTGTGATAGAAAAATTAAATACAATTGCTAAAATCTTGCTTAAACGCCATGATATAAACTGTTGCTCTAAACATGATACTAAACATCTTAAATTTCAATGTGGCTTTAGTGAGGAAGTTTTAATTAAGAACTATAATTGGAATAGCTATATTCATTTTGGGTTCGAAGAGGTAGAACAATTTGTCATATTTATGGGAGCCTCTGAGATAGAATCATTCATGTCTAAAAATTATGAAACTTGTGCTGTTTGTAAGGACCTTAAAGATTATGTCTCTTCTATCCTTAATTTTTGCATAGAAAGCTACAGTGATAATCCTTATATCATTGATTATAAAGAGAGACTCATTAATGCACAAGAATGCACTCACAATTTGCAGGAACCAGTGGAAGAAGAAATTGATGAACCTGAAAGCTCATTGGATGAAAAAGAGGAGGAAATTGATGAACCTGAAAGCTCATTGGATGAAAAAGAGGAGGAAATTGATGAACCTGAAAGCTCATTGGATGAAAAAGAAGAGGAGAGTGATGAACAAAAGGAGGAAGAATGGATTAGCTACCCATGCCAACCTTCTAATGAGATTGTCCTCCATGCTTACAGAAAGAGGATGAATGTTATGTTCCTGTGGATTCTCTTGAAATATTCCCTATGAGTAAAACTTGTGAGAATAATTATGCTACTGTTATTCATGATAATCCATGCTATTTTGATAAATCTTATGATAATGCTTTGTTTGTGCCTGATGTCTAAATGCATGGTACTAAAGAGTTTTGCTTAGCAAATGTTTATGATAAATCTCTAGATGATGGTCCTATGTTACTTGATAATATTAATTGTACTACTAATGAAAATGGGATTGGAGAGTTCTTGAATTTATCTATGAGTCCCATACCTTTTGAGATTGATCAATCATCTTGTTATATTATTGATAAAAGTGGGTTTGAAAGTTTTAATCCTATTATTTCTGAGCTTGATAAAAATTATGTGTTTGTGAATCATGAAAAGCATGCTTTATGTGATAGTTATATTGTTGAGTTTATCCATGAAGCTACTGAAAATTATTATGAGAGAGGAAAATATGGTTGTAGAAATTTGCATGGTACTAAAACACCTCTCTATATGCTGAAACTTTTGAAGCTACTCTTATTTTATCTTCTTATGCTTGTCACTTTGTTCTTCATGAATTTATTTGTGTACAAGATTCCTATGCATAGGAAGTGGGTTAGACTTAAATGTGTTTTGAATTTTCTTGTTGATGCTCCTTTTGCTTCAATTTCTATTTTCCATGTGAGCATCATTAAAATTTGCTGAGCCCATCTTAATGGCTATAAAGAAATCACTTCTTGGGAGATAACCCATGTGTTTATTTTGCTACTGTTTTGTTGTGTCTTGGAAGTTGTTACTACTGTACCAACCTCTCCTTATCTTTAATTTATTGTATTGTTGTGCCAAGTGAAGTCTCTAATAGAAGGTTGATACTAGATTTGGATTTCTGCGGAGAAACAGATTTCTATCTGTCACGAATCTGGGCATATTTCTCTGTAGGAAACTCAGAAAAATCTGCCAATTTACGTGCGTGATCCTCAGATATGTACGCAACTTTCATTAGTTTTAAGTTTTCTGATTTGAGCAACGGAAGTACCATTTTAAAATTCGTGTTTACTGGCTGTTCTGTTTTGGCAGATTCTGTCTCTGTTTTTTGCATTGTCTCGTGTGGACTTTAAGTGAGGCTTTCTAGACGTGGAGAGCTGTAGCTAATGTTTTATTGAGTTATTGCAATGTGTCACTACAGGACCAAAGTGGATTAAAGTTTTTTGAGTACTAACCCCTCTAATGAAGTTTATGAGAAGTTTGGTGTGAAGGAAGTTTTCAAGGGTCAAGAGAGGAGGATGATATATGATCAAGAAGAGTAAAAGTCTAAGCTTGGGGATGCCCCCGTGGTTCATCCCTGCATATTTCAAGGAGACTCAAGCGTCTAAGCTTGGGGATGCCCAAGGCATCCCCTTCTTCATCAACTTATCAGGTTTCTTCTATTGAAACTATATTTTTATTCGGTCACATCATATGTGCTTTACTTGGAGCGTCTGTTTGTTTTTGTTTGTGTTTGAATAAATTCGGATCCTAGCAATACTTGTGTGGGAGAGAGACACGCTCCGCTTTTTCATATGAACAATGGTGTTCTTACCTTTATTTTAATGTTCATGGCGGAGTTGAAAATAGTTGTACTTATTGATATTTGGTTCGAAACAGAAAATGTTGCATATTGTCTTGGATAATTTGATACTTGGCAATTGTTTTGAGCTCTCAAGTAGATCATGTTTCTTGCATCATGTAGTTTAAACCTATTAGTGGAGAACTACCGTAGAGCTTGTTGAAATTGGTTTGCATGATTGGTCTCTCTAAGGTCTAGATATTTTCTGGTAAAAGTGTTTGAGCAACAAGGAAGACAATGTAGAGTTTTATAATGCTTGCAATATGTTCTTATGTAAGTTTTGATGTACCGGTTCATACTTGTGTTTGCTTCAAACAACCTTGCTAGCCCAAAGCTTTGTACTGAGAGGGAATGCTTCTCGTGCATCCAAAACCTTGAGCCAAAACCTATGCCATTTGTGTCCACCATATCTACCTACTATGTGGTATTTCCTGCCATTCCAAGTAAATACTTCATGTGCTACCTTTAAACAATTCAAAATTTACTATCTCTTATTTGTGTCAATGTTTTATAGCTCATGAGGAAGTATGTGGTGTTTTATCTTTCGATCTTGTCATTTACTTCGCAGACTTTCACAATGGACTAGTGGCTTCATCCGCTTATCCAATAATTTTGCAAAAAGAGCTGGCAATGGGGTTCCCAGCCCCAATTAATTAACTTTCATTAATAATTCTCTTCACATGTTTTGCCCTGATTCATCAGTAAGCAACTTAATTTTGCAAATAGACACTCCTCCATGGTATGTGAATGTTGGAAGGCACCCGAGGATTCGGTTAGCCATGGCTTGTGTAAGCAAAAGGTTGGGGGAGTGTCATCTAATAAATAAAACTAAAGTACATGTGTAAACAAAAGAGAAGAGGGATGATCTACCTTGCTGGTAGAGATAACGTCCTTCATGGGAGCCGCTCTTGAAAGTCTGGTTGGCGAGGTAGTTAGAGTACCCATTACCATTCGTTGACAACAACAAACACCTCTCAAAATTTTACTTTTATGCTCTCTATATGATTTCAAAACTTGAAAAGCTCTAGCACATGATTTAATACCTGCTTCCCTCTGCGAAGGGCCATTCTTTTACTTTTATGTCGAGTCAGTTTACCTACTTCCTTCCATCTTAGAAGCAAACACTTGTGTCAACTGTGCATTGATTCTTACATACTTGCTTATTTGCATTCATCATATTACTTTGTGTTGACAATTATCCATGAGATATACATGTTGAAAGTTGAAAGCAACGCTGAAACTTATATCTTCCTTTGTGTTGCTTCGATGCCTTTACTTTGAATGTATTGCTTTATGAGTTAACTCTTATGCAAGACTTTTGATGCTTGTCTTGAAAGTACTATTCATGAAAAGTTTTGCTATATGTTATCTATTTGTTAGCAAATATAGATCATTGCCTTGAGTCACTTCGTTCATATCATATGCTTTGCAATAGTATGATTAAGATTATGTTGGTAGCATGTCACTTCAGAAATTATTCTTTTTATCGTTTACCTACTCGAGACGAGTAGGAACTAAGCTTGGGGATGCTGATACGTCTCCAACGTATCCATAATTTCGATGTTCCATGCTTGTTTTATGACAATACCTACATGTTTTGCTCACACTTTATAATGTTTTTATGCGTTTCCGGAACTAACCTATTAATGAGATGCCGAAAGGCCAGTTGCTGTTTTCTGTTGTTTTTGGTTCCAGAAAGGCTGTTCGGGCAATATTCTCGGAATTCAACGAAACGAAGACCCAACATCTTATTTTTCCCGGAATCTTCCAGAAAATCAAAGGGGGACCAGAGGAGGGCCACAGGGGGCCCACACATGTGGCTGGTGCGGCCCAGAGGGGGGGCGCGCCCTGTTGTGTGGCGCTCCGTAACCCTCCGACTCCGTCTCTTCGCCTATATAAGCCCTTTCGACCTAAAAACGCGAGACCGATTGACGATACTCCAAAGACTCCAGGGCGCCGCCATCGCGAAATTCCAATTCGGGGACAGAAGTCTCGTTCCGCACGCCGGACGGGAAGTGCCCCTAAGCCATCTCCATCAATGCCACCGCCTCCATCATGCTCCGTGAGTAGTTTCCCCATGGACTACGGGTTCTAGCTGTAGTTGGTATTCTCTCCCCCATGTACTTCAATACAATGATCTCATGAGCTGCCTTACATGATTGAGATTCATCTGATGTAATCGGTGTTGTGTTTGTTGGGATCCGATGGATTGTTACATTATGATTAGTCTATCTATAAAGTTTGTGAAGTTATTGTTGCTGCAATCTTGTTATGCTTAATGCTTGTCACTAGGGCCCGAGTGGCATGATCTTAGATTTAAGCTCTATACTTATTGCTTAGATTGTATCTACAAGTTGTTTGCACATGTCTATGTCCGGAACCCGAGGCCCCAAAGTGACAGAAATTGGGACAACCGGAGGGGAAGGCGTAGGTATGAGGATCACATGTTTTCACGGAGTGTTAATGCTTTGCTCCGGTGCTCTATTAAAAGGAGTACCTTAATTTCCAGTAGATTCCCTAGAGGCCCGGCTGCCACCGGCTGGTAGGACAAAAGATGTTGTACAAGTTTCTCATTGCGAGCACGTATGACTATATATGGAAAACATGCCTACATGATTAATAGACTTGATGTTCTGTCTTAATGCTATTTCAATCCTATCAATTGCCCAACTGTAATTTGTTCACCCAACACTTGTTATTGGAGAGTTACCACTAGTTTAGATAGCTGGGAACCCCGGTCCATCTCGCATCATCATATACTCGTTCTACATGTCATTGGAAGTAGTATCAACTATTTTCTGGTGCCATTGCCTCTGTGTTACTATTACCGCTGCTGTGTTACTGTTATTCGCTCTCATATTATCTACTTTCACATCACCCTGTTACTAGTGCTTTTCCAGGTGCAGCTGAATTGACAACTCAGTTGTTAAGGCTTATAAGTATTCTTTACCTCCCCTTGTGTCGAATCAATAAATTTGGGTTTTACTTCCCTCGAAGACTGTTGCGATCCCCTATACTTGTGGGTCATCATTATTCATTGATATATTTCATATTTAGAGATGATACTTATGTTATTTCACCTATTTTGCATGTTTCATGATTATTGGAGAATTATTCACCGGAGTCAGGATTCTGCTGGAAAAAGCATCAGGACACCATATTTCTGAAGATCAACAATTGACGAAATTTATACAAATCCTATTTTTCTAGAAGACGAAGCCAGCCAAAAGGAGGGACCGAGGAGGGCCGCCATGGCCCCCATAGGCCGGCGCGGCCCAGGCCCAGCCGCGCCTTGTGGGGAGGGGGCCCACAGCCCCTTCGGCCGCCTCTCCTTCGCGTACTTCTTCGTCCCGAAAACCTAAGGCACGGGGGGATACGGAGAATAGACACAGCCGCCTCTGCGGGGCGGAGAGACACCAGAGAGAAAAGAGCTCTCCGGCGGGAATCCGCCGGGAAATTCCTCCCGAGGGGGAAATCGACGCCATCGCCACCGTCATCGAGCTGGACATCATTGGGATCATCATCATCATCATCTCCACCATCTACACCGCCATCTCCACCACTGCATCTCGTCACCGCTGTAACATCTAGGGTTGAATCTTGATTGTTTGATAGGGGAAACTTTCCCGGTGTCGATTAATACTTGTTATTGATGCTATTGAGTGAAACCATTGAACCAAGGTTTATGTTCAGATTGTTATTCATCATCATATCACCTCTGATTATGTTCCATATGATGTCTCGTGAGTAGTTCGTTTAGTTCTTGAGGACATGGGTGAAGTCTAAATGTTAGTAGTGAACTATGTTGAGTAATATTTAATGGTTTGATATTTAAGTTGTGGTGTTATTCTTCTAGTGGTGTCATGTGAACGTCGACTACATGACACTTCACCTTTATGGGCCTAGGGGAGTGCATCTTGTATTCGTTTGCTAATTGTGGGGTTGCCGGAGTGACAGCAACCTAAACCCCCGTTAGTATATCGGTGGAGGAGGGATAGCAGGATCTTAGAGTTTAAGGCTGTGGTTAGATTTATCTTAATTACTTTCTTGTATTTGCGGATGCTTGCAAGGGGTATAATCACAAGTATGTATTAGTCCTAGGAAGGGCGGTGCATTAGCATAGGTTCACCCACACAACACTTATCAAAACAATGAAGATTAATCAACTATATGAAGCGAAAGCACTAGACTAAATCCCCGTGTGTCCTCAAGAAAGTTTGGTCATTATAAGTAAACAAATCGGCTTGTCCTTTGTGCTAAAAAGGATTGGGCCACTCGCTGCAATTATAACTCTCGCATTTTATTTACTCGTACTTTATTTATCTGCTATATCAAAACCCCCTGAAAACTTGTCTATGAGCATTTACAGTGAATCCTTCATCGAAACTGCTTGTCAACACCTTCTGCTCCTCGTTGGGTTCGACACTCTTATTTATTGAAAGTACTACGATACACCCCCTACTTGTGGGTCATCAAGACTATTTTCTGGCGCCGTTGCCGAGAGTGAAGCGCTATTGGTAAGTGGAATTGGTAAGGAAAACTTTTACTGTACGTGCTGATTTTGTTTCTGCCTGCTGCTATAAGTCATTATGGAGAGATCCTCTCTTGAATTTCTATTTGGGAAATCTACTACTACTGCAACGGTAGTGGATGAGGCGCCAGGTGAGGAAGTAATACCATATAAAATACCTATGAAAATTATTGAACGTGTTGTGGATAACCGCTATGAAGGGGATGGAACTGTTCATCCTGGAGATCATTTATTGTTTTTACATGAATTATGCGGGTTATTCAAGTGTGCATGTATTTCAATGGATGAAGTTAGGAAGAAATTATTTGTTATGTCGCTGTCTGGTAAAGCGGCGCATTGGTATAAACTGCTGAAGGATGGGCGTTCTCTTGATTGGAAGGATATTGTGCCTCTATTTTATTCTAAATTCTATCCTCCAAGTGAAATTCACAAAGACCAAAACCGTATATATAATTTCTGGCCTCATGATGGAGATAGTATTGCCCAAGCGTGGGGAGATTGAAGTCTTTAATGCTCAAATGCCCCATTCATGAGCTTCCTGGTAATATTATCATTGATAATTTCTATGCAAGACTTTCTTTTCAAGATAAAACCTTGCTGGATACTGCTTGTTCTGGATCATTCACACGCAATAAAGAAGAGTTTAAGTGGGACCTTCTTGATCGAATCCAAGAAAATACTGAAGGATGGGAGAATGACAAAGGTAGAGTGTCAGGTATAAATTATGATTATGAATGCATTGAAACTTTTATGGATACTGATGAATATCGTAATATAAGTGCTACATATGGTCTTGACTCTCAAGTTGTTTCAAATATTTATAAAGCCTTTGCCTCTCATTTTGAATTGCCTAGGAAGAATTTTGATAAGTATCATGAACCTTATAAAGATAAAACTTATTCACCTAAAGGTAAATGTATTGAAATTAAAACTGTTGATCATGTTCTTCCTGAAGCTTATATTGAAAAAACTCCTTTCCCTGCTAAAATGAAAGAGTATTCTGTTATAACTAGTGTAGTTAATAAAAGTGCAAAGAAACCCATAGAACCTGAAGAGCAAATAAAGGTTGAACCTGCTGTTGCAATAGTTAAAGATCTTGTGACTGAAAATGTGGAAGATGGTCATATTATTTTCTGTGAAGATGCTTCTAATATTGTTTCACATCCTAATAAGTCTAGGAAAGCCATTGTTCCTGTGCTCTCTGTTCGAATTGGTGATCATTGCTATTATGGTTTATGCGATATTGGTGCAAGTATTAGTGCCATTCCTTATGAGCTCTACACGGAAATCATGCATGAAATTGGTTCTTGTGAACTTGAAGATATTGATGTGGTTATTCGGCTAGCTAATAGAGAAACTATCTCTCCCATTGGTATTGTTCGAGATGTTGAGGTTCTATGTGGTAAGATTAAATATCCTGCTGACTTTTTGGTACTTGGTTCTGCTGCTAGTAAGTCTTGTCCTATTATTTTTGGTAGACCTTTTCTGAATACTTGTGGAGCTATTATAGATTGCAAGAAAGAGAAAATTGTTACTAAATTTGCTGGTGAATCTTATGAGTTTAACTTCTCTAAATTTGCCAAAACTCCTTATAAAGCTGATTTGCCTAATGATGATTTTAGAGTTGAACAGTGTGCATCTATTACTCTTGCTCCTAATAATCCTTTGCAGCAACATTTGGAGGATAGTGAGAGTGAAGTTTTTAGGGAAGAAAGGGATGAGCTTGATGAAATTTTCCTTCGTCAACCTATTCTTAAACATGACTTACCGGTTGAAGATTTAGGTGTAACACCACCACCAAAGGAAGATCCTGTATTTGATTTGAAACCATTACCCGATAATCTTAAGTATGCTTATATTGATGATAAGAAAACATATCCTGTTATTATTAGTGCTAAGCTTTCAGATATTGAGGAAGAAAGGCTATTGGAAATATTGAAGAAACACCGAGGAGCTATTGGCTACACTCTTGATGACTTGAAGGGGATTTCTCCCGCTATTTGCCAACATGCCATTAATATAGAAGATGATGCAAAACCTGTTGTTGAACATCAGCGTCGTCTAATTCCCAAGATGAAGGATGTGGTAAGAAATGAGGTATTAAAACTTCTTGAAGCAGGTATTATATATCATATTGCTGATAGTAGATGGGTTAGTCCTGTGCATTGTGTTCCTAAGAAAGGAGGAATAACTGTTGTACCTAATGATAATGATGAGCTCATTCCTCAAAGAGTAGTTGTAGGGTATAGAATGTGCATTGATTTTCGAAAAGTTAATAAACTTACTAAGAAAGATCATTACCCTTTACCTTTTATTGATCAAATGTTAGAAAGGTTGTCTAAAAATACTCATTTCTGCTTTCTTGATGGTTATTCTGGGTTTTCACAAATTGCTGTTAGAGCTAAAGATCAAGAGAAAACAACTTTCACTTGTCCTTATGGAACTTATGCTTATAGGCGTATGCCTTTTGGTTTATGTAATGCTCCTGCTACTTTCCAAATGTAACATCCCAAATTTCAATAAAAGAAAGAAGAAGAATTCCAGAGATCAAATTTGAGAACCAACAAAAACTTTTAAAAATTGCATATAGTGCCCTGCATAGGACTTGTGCATTTTGAGTGATATGCCATGATGAGTGTTATTTTGTTTAAGTGATGAACTCTAAAACCCCAAAATGATCAAGTGAAGATCACCAATCAAATGAATCAAAAAGAGAAGGAAATCAAAAATAAATAAAACCCTAAAAAACCCTAACATATGGTCTATGCCATTTTTTGCAAATTTGATCCTAAACCTATTTGATCTTCACCATTACTTGCATTATGATATTAAAGAGTTATTACCACCTTGGGAATCAAAGAAACACCAATTAAATCCAAGCCAAGGATCAAATTATGATCACATGGAATAATGGTCATTTTTGACTTTTATATTCTGGTCACCACTTTGAGCCTCTATATTTCAAAATTTCTAAACTAAACAAGTTCAAATCTTTGCATGTCATCCAAGTATACAACAAGGTGAACAACTTTTGTAAAGGGCATCACACCAAATTCATCTTGGATCAAAAGATATGATCAAGCCAAGTGGAGACTTTTTTATCAAGAACAAGATCATCCCAAATTCGATTTTGATCAAACCGGGCCACCCCTTGACCATCACTTGCCCTAGCAATGATCCTTGGACACTCCTACACCGAGCCCATGCAAGGGAAGCCACGGAGAGGGCCAGACATGGCGTGGACATGGCCATGCCGGCCACGTTCGCCACCGACGCGCCTCCCCTCTCTTCTCTCCACAGCAGCCCTCGCCACCATGCCAAAGGCGTCGACGATGATCTCCTGGATCCGCCCGTACGCGCCCTTGACCGCGAGGACGGTGCCACGACTCGCCACGGTCGCGCCCAGTACGCCCAGGTACGCCACGAGCGGCATGGGCGACGTCACCGTGCACGGACGCGCGCGACACGGCCACGCGTCGCTCGCAGCACTCCGCCGTACCCCGACCAAACCCGCGCGCCCAGGTACCTTCCTCGCCACGCGGAGCTCGCCGGACATGCGTGCGTCACGCCTTGGCGACCACGATCGCCGGAGAGGACAAGCGCGCCCGCCGCGGCCGCGACAGTACATGCACGGACCCGACCACCCTACGCGTCCCCTTGCCGCGCCGTTCACGCTCGTAGCTTCGCCATGACGTCGTGAACACGACCCCGTCGTCGCCTAGCCCTCTAGCCCACCGGAGCGGCCGCGCTCTTGTCGCCCTTGCCGCAGCACCACGGCCACCATCGCACCTATAAAAGGAGGCATCGCCTCGACGATCCCTTCACACCACCACACTCCCCTCTTCTTCCTCGACTTCCCCGCCACCTCGCCATGCTCGATTAGCCACCAGACGCTCCCAATCGCTAGATCACCGCCGCCCATAGTAGCCGACGATCGCCGGAGAAGGAATCCGCCCCTGGAGCTGCCGCCGGTGCCAGGAGCTTCGCCGTCGTCCACAACTTCACCGCGCACACTGCCCACCCTAGCTGGAGCCACGGTGAGCTCTCCGACCCCCTACCTGAGCCGCCGGCGAACTCCTCTCTCGCCGTCGACGACGACGCGCGTGAACCGTTGATCTGCGATCTAATCCAACGCCTCACGTTAGTCCATACCGCTTCGGCCGTTAAGTATTGCTGACGGGTGGAGCCCACTATCAGGCGGCCCGCGCGTGCGTGGATGTGTGGTGGGCTGGCCTTGGGCCGTTTTAAACGTTTAGGCCCAGTTAGTTTTCCCGCCGGCCTTTTTTATTCAAATTTCGTCTAATCAATTTTATTCAAATTCAACACTGGACCCAACTTTGAAAATTCATAGAATCTGTTTGGCTTGGCCAAATTTAACAAATTTTATATATTTGGAAAGCTTAGGATTTTAACTACACAATGCCACTGGTTTGAACCCTAGATCTATTATAGAATTAATGTGGAAAAATAAACAAGCAGGGACTTTTCTGCCTTAGAATAATTATTAAAAATCAACCAAAATAGATATTTGAATAATTCCAACTCCAATAGTTCACATTTGAATTACACTAATTGTTTCTGCAAGAAAATGGTGTGGTCACTTTGCATGATCATGCCCTAGTTTGATTAATGGACAATATGGCTAGTTTAGTTAAGTGATATTGTCCAAAACTATTATATAAATCCTATGAGGTATTATACTTCATTTAAATCTTGTCCCAAATGAATTCATGTGATGTTTGCACCCCTGGTCCAAACACTCCTATATGAATATTTGGAGATTTAAATCATTTGTGGAATTATAAAATGGTATGAGGTGATCTACCTCATTTAAATCATTTTCTCAAATGATGATAATGAATGTTTGACTTTGGTCAATATGAATTCATGTATGATTATTTGAGAAGTTAAATCTTAAGAAGATTTCAATGAGAGGAAATTATTTTTCTCAAGAACTAAATGGAAATTATTAATTATATATGTAATGAGAGGAAATTACTTTTCCTTAATAAAGAAAACCAATGCACCTAACTATTTTATGTGTGTGCTTAGCATAGTTTGTGTGAAGTAATGATGTGCTTAGTATATCCCTTGAGCTTGTTTAGTGATTATACCTCGTATTCAAATTTAGACGCTAGCACCGGAGAATACCAAGAGGAAGAAGGATTCTACCAAGAGGAGGAAGAAGAGAACCTTGAGAACTACCAAGGCAAGCTAATACTCTTGCAAAGTGCAAAGCCCTCTTTGGGCAAGGCACCATGATTCTTATCTTTCTTAACACAAGCCTACCCTAAGACTATACTATACAAGTTTACTTGTTGTTTTTCAAGGAGTTGATTTAACTTGGTCTAGGTGAGTAAGAATACTAGAGTAGTAAAGTTAGTCTCACAAATAGCAAAGCAATGTAGCACCCCTCATAATTAGTGCTAGTGCTAAAATACTAAAACTTGACTACTCTAGATGGGAACCTATGATATGTTGAATTTGAAACCTTGGGATGATGAAGCATTCCATTGAATGAATTGAAGTGGAATGTGAACAAGAGAAGATAGTGATTTTTGACAAAACCCTGATATTGGTTTGAATGCGATATCTTTCCAATTTTAAGTACCCCCACAATACCTGATTATGGGTAGGGCTTAACTGGAAGTTTATACACCTTAGTATGGGTTCCCTCTGAACACACATCATAGGGGTTATGCTGAGGCTGCCTCCATTGTTGAGAAATGATGTGAATTGAGGTGAATTATACGGCCAAGCACTGTGCAGTTCCCAGGTTAACAGTTGGTCTTCACTGGGAGGCCAAGCTCATGGGGAGAGGTGCTCATACTAGGGTTTGTAAGTGAAAGGTTATGGTTGATGATCCGCGTCGTGTTACGATGATTCGGAGTTATTCCGACGGATGAAATCAAATGTTGTGGCACAAGTGTGCAACCTCTGCAGAGTGTCAATCTATTCGAATAGCCGCGTCCACGGTTAAGGACGTTTGGAAAGGCCATATAGTTTCCGGTGTCAGATTTTGAAAATGTTGATGAAATACATGGTGACATGGGAACTTGTTGAATTACAACAGATGTTGTGGGAATGCCACTAATGTTCCCACTTGAGTTAGCTAGCATATGATCCAACACTTGTGAACTAAAATTTGGCTTATGCAAATTAACTAGCACTTAGCATCATTACTCAAATGGTTAGCACTTACTTTAGTGTTAGTTTGCAAGTACTTAAAGTACTTACGGCTTTGTCCCTGGCTATTCAAATGGCCAGAGTATGAAGATGAACAGAACTACCAAGACGAGGACCAGCAGGACGCCTATGACAACTAGGAGCTTTCTGACGTCAAGCGTTGGCCTGTGGACTACAGTCCCTTTATCTTTACGCTTCCGCTATGAACTTGTGTTTGTTCGTTGATTAATAGATCAACTATTCGTGTAATATGGATCATGTGATTCAAGTTGTAAGACAATATGGGTTGTAATAAATGATGACTGTGATACTTAGCTATTATGCCTCGCAACAACAATATTCCTGGGATTGCGATGAATGACATAATAGGCATCCGGACTTAAAAATCCGGTGTTGACAAGTTGGTATCAGAGCCATTGTTTGACCTTAGAAAACCTTAGTTAGAATGGGCGTTCATAAAAACCTAACTTTGAAATCAAAATGAAGAGAATATTTATGAAAACTTACTCATACTCTTGTCTTTAAGGCTTTTTCAAAATTTGGTGAATCATGCTCTTTCTTATTTGAATCTACTTAAAAGTTTGCCACACTTGCTCACTCTCTAACTTACTCATCCATTTCACTTTCAGATGGAGCCGAATGAACCCCTCAACACCAAGTTCTACCAGCTTGGGAATGGTGGAGACTTGATCTTTGAGCACGACCTCAACGTTGTCTCAGACTTCCTTGGATGCCCCCACCCTGAGTTCCACGGGATCCAAGTGAACGACCAGGTCGGAGGCGAGTTGCAGTGGATCATCATCGCCGACTTGAGGGGCAAGCTGGAGCCTCCCACCTCGGAGAGGATCCTCTTCTCCTTCCGCGAGAGCAACTGGCTCGATGGTCTCGCACGTGGCCTTCAGGAGGCACTTGCGCGCCTCTGTGGACAGAACGTGGTGCGCCTACTTGCGTCCCGCTTCGCGCATCTCGTGAGGCGTGATGCTATGGGTGTGCCTATGGAGCTGCAGCCGCACCCACAGCTGAGGCACCATGCTGAGCATCTGGATTTTATGCTGTACCACACTCAGAAGGAGTTAGATAACTCCCATGCGTACGCGAACCAGACTCACCTTGCACTGATCACTCATGGCGATGCCATCAAGATGCTGTCCAGGGACCGCAACAAGCTTCGTCTGAAGTGTGCGAAGAAGGATGTTACTATTACACGCCTTCGCGCACAGATAGCGTCACTTGAGGCCACTGTCAAGGCCCAGGAGGATCAGCTGAGAGAGATGGAGGAAGACGAGGCCGGTATCGATATTCAGGGAGGAGGCGCCTTCCTGAGTGACGATGACGACTTTGAGGAGGACGAGTTCACTGAGGAGGAGGACTACGCGTTCCTGGAGCCAGGACCTGATGATGTCGTTCCCATCGACATAGAAGATGAGGGTAGCCGCACTTGATCACGTATGTAGGTGTGAGTTGTATCCCGTCCCTTGTATCGTAGCATGACAAATGGTTCTTAAAACCATGGGAAGCGTGGTATGTTAGTTTGTAATATGTTATGTGGAATGAATGAATGAATGTGTGTGTTGTCATCAAAAGCATTCAAGTTTTACAAGTTTTTGAACTCACTCAAAATAAACCATAGAAATTCCCTCTTATCTTATAATCTTCTATATATCCAGATGGCCCCTCCCAATCGCGACAACGCCATGATGCAACTGCTGCAAACCCTGCTGGCCGACCGGGAGAATGAAAGAGCTGAATGTCAAGCCAACATCGTCGCACTGCAGAACCTCGCTAACCAAGGCCATGGGAATCATGATCATCCTGGATCCAAACTCAAGAACTTTCAGAACACCAACCCACCGGTGTTTAGCAAGACTGAAGAACCCCTCCACGCCAACGACTGGATCCAGACCATGGAGAAGAACTTGGAAGTAGCCGGTGTGGAAGCCAATGAGAAGGTCCTGTTTGCAACCCACTACCTTGCAGGGCCAGCTCGAGCCTGGTGGACTAGCACCCGTGCCATGAACGGAGGTCAAGTCATGACTTGGGCAGATTTCAAGCTCAAGTTCAGCAAGTACCATGTGCCCCCGGGCTTATCAAGAAGATGCGGGATGAGTTCCGCGAACTTAAGCAGGGAAGGATGACGGTGGTAGAATACCGCGACAGGTTCCTTACACTGTCAAGGTACGCCCCCGACGAGACCGACACCACTGAGAAGAGGCAGGAGAGATTCCTGAACGGACTGCATGACGAGATGCAGACTGTCCTCGTCAACATCCCCTTTGCCGACCTTGAAGCCCTAGTAGACTCCGCCATTCAGATGGAAGGCAAGTTGAACCAAGCCAATGAGAACCGCAAACGCGCATGATGCACCAGAGTGGGCCCAGCAATACTCCAAAGTATCGCCCCAGCTCAAGCGGAGGTTTTGCCCCCAGAAACACTAAGCCCCAGATGCAAACTTCACGCCCCGGATTCCCGGAGTGGAGGAAACCCCAGGCCAGGAGGCCACCACAACAACAACCACAACTACCAGAACAACACCAACAACTTCAACCGCGCGCCAATGCGAGCCCCCAACACCAACAACAACAACACCAACACCGCTCCAAGGACTGGAAGCAACGCCATTCCGGTCGCCACCAAGGACAAGTCCACCATCACTTGCTATGAGTGTGGTGTAGTGGGACACTACTCCAACGAGTGCCCCAAGAGGCTCGCCAAGCTCGCCGGCAACACTGCTGCACCTGCCCAACAACGCCGCGTCTCCACCGGAAAGAAGTTCGCCCCCAACAACCCCAATAACCGCAATGGTCGCCTCTTCCACATGAACGCCGAAGAAGCCCAGGAAGCACCAGACGTTGTACTGGGTATGTTTCCTGTCAACTCGTACCTGCCGAGTGTTGTTTGATTCCGGAGCATCCCATTCTTTTGTCACCGAAGACTTTGCATCAACCAGTAAAATTCAACCTATCAGTTTGAAACATGTCATGATAGTTCAAATTCCCGGATCAACCACTAAAGCCAGAAAATTTTGCAAAAATGTACCCATCGGAATACATGAAGTAGATTTCTATGCCAATCTGATTATTCTGGGAACCAAAGGATTGGAAATAGTGCTGGGTATGGATTGGATGGCCAAACATCATGGAATGATTGACTGTGCCAAGAAAGCCATCACCATGACCAGTAGCACCGGTATCATAGTGGAACATGTCTCTAAAGACTGCCCAAAAAGTTTACCTGCAACCAGAGTGTAGCCAATCCAACCTTGGATCAGATCAGGGTCGTCTGCCGATACCCTGATGTGTTTCCAGATGGTCTACCCGGTATGCCCCCAGATCGGGATATCGAGTTTATCATCGAGTTAATCCCCGGAACCGGACCTATAGCCCAGAGAGCCTATAGTATGAACCCAGCAGAGCTAGTGGAATGAAGAAGCAACTGGATGAACTGCTAGCCAAAGGTCTGATTCGACCAAGTGCGTCGCCGCGGAGATCCCCAGTTTTGTTTGTAGACAAGAAAGACGGTGCCAGTCGTTTATGTACGGATTACCGTAAGCTCAACGATGTCACCATCAAGAACAAATACCCCTTGCCAAAGATAGAAGATCTGTTTGATCAGCTGACCGGAGCCATAGTATTCTCGAAGATTGATCTTAGGACTGGATATCACCAGTTGAAGATTCGTGCCTCGGATATTCCCAAAACTGCCTTTACCACCAGATATGGATTGTACGAGTACAATGTAATGTCATTTGGATTGACCAATGCCCCGCTTATTTCATGAACCTCATGAATAAGATCTTCATGAACTTTCTGGATAAGTTTGTTGTCGTTTTCATTGATGACATCCTAATTTACTCCAAATCCGAAGAAGAACATGAGCGACACCTAGAAGCTGTCCTGGAGACCCTTAGAAAACATAAGTTGTATGCTAAGTTCAGCAAATGTGAGTTTTGGCTGAAAGAAGTAGGATTCCTGGGACATATCCTGTCTGCAGGAGGAATTGCAGTAGATCCCGCCAAAATCAAGACTGTCGCAGAATGGAAAGCCCCAACCACCCAGACCGAGGTCCGCGCTTTTCTTGGATTAGCCGGATATTACCGCAGATTTGTAGAAGGCTTTTCGAGCATTGCTCGACCAATGACCCAATTGCTGAAGAAGGACAAGAAGTTTGAATGGACGGACAAATGTGAAGAGAGTTTTCAACAACTCAAGCTTAGACTGACCTCAGCCCCAATTCTGATCATGCCGGACATCACCAAACCCTTTGACGTTTGCGATGCATCCAAGATTGGTCTCGGATATGTACTGATGCAGGAAGGAAAAGTGATATCTTATCTGTCCCGGCAACTGAAGCAGCATGAGCAGAACTATCCAACTCATGACCTCGAGCTCGCAGCCGTAGTTTTAGCACTGAAGGTGTGGCGTCATTATCTCATGGGTAATCGCTGCGAGATCTATTCTGATCACAAGAGTGAAGTATATCTTCACACAGAAGGAGCTGAATATGAGGCAAAGAAGATGGTTAGAGTTGATCAAAGACTATGATATGGAAATTCACTACCACCCCGGCAAGGCCAATGTGGTAGCGGATGCGCTGAGTAGGCTACTGAACTCAATGATAGCAGAAGAACAACCTAGCCTATACCAGGAGTTTGAGCAGTTTAGAATGGAGTTAGTCAGTGAAGGGTTCCTCGCCAGCATAGAGCTACAACCCACCTTGATTGGTCAGATCAAGGATGCTCAGAAGGGAAATGTCAGCATTAACGGAATCAAGACCCAGATAGCTGCGGGAAAAGCACCGGGATTCACCATAGATGACGAAGGAGTTCTTTGGTACAACGGACGCCTGTGTGTACCGACAGATTCGGAGTTGAAGCAAGTGATTCTGAAGGAAGCCCATGACACCCTATACTCTATTCATCCCGGAGGTACCAAGATGTATCAAGATTTGAAGGAACAATTCTGGTGGCATGGAATGAAGAGGGAGATCGGAAGCTACATCGCCAAGTGTGATATACGAGTGATGACCCACAAGTATAGGGGATCGCAACAGTCTTCGAGGGAAGTATTACCCAATTTATTGATTCGACACAAGGGGAGACAAAGAATACTTGTAAGCCTTAACAGCGGAGTTTTCAATTCAGCTGCACCTGGAAACAGACTTGCTCGCAAGAGTTTATCGAGTAACAGTTTATAGCAGTAACTGTAGCGAAATAACAGCAGCAGAGTAACAAAGACAGTAGTAGTGATTATAGTAAACAGCAGGATTAAAATACTGTAGGCACAGGGACGGATTAACGGGCGTTGCATGGATGAGAGAAACTCATATAACAATCAAAGCAGGGGCATTTGCAGATAATAATAAAACGGTATCCAAGTACTAATCAATCAATAGGCATGTGTTCCATATTTAGTCGTACGTGCTCGCAATGAGAAACTTGCACAACATCTTTTGTCCTACCAGCCGGTGGCAGCCGGGCCTCTAGGGAAACTACTGGATATTAAGGTACTCCTTTTAATAGAATACCTGAGCAAAGCATTAACACTCCGTGAACACATGTGATCCTCACATCACTACCATTCCCTCCGGTTGTCCCGATTTCTGTCACTTCGGGCCATTGGTTCCGGACAGCAACGTGTGTATACAACTTGCATGTAAGATCATAAACAACGAATATCTTCATGAATCAATAACATGTTTAGATCTGAGATCATGGCACTCGGGCCCTAGTGACAAGCATTAAGCATAACAAGTTGCAACAATATCATAAAAGTGGCATCTACGGATACTAGGCACTATGCCCTAACAATCTTATGACTATTACATGACCAATCTCATCCAATCCCTACCATCCCCTTCAGCCTACAGCGGGGGAATTACTCACACATGGATGGGGGAAACATGGCTGGTCGATGGAGAGGCGTTGGCGGTGATGGCGGCGATGATCTCCTCCAATTCCCCGTCCCGACGGAGTGCCAGAACGGAGACTTCTGGCTCCCGAGACGGAGTTTCGCGATGCGGCGGCTCTCTGGAGGGTTTCTAGCGACTTCGACTTCTCTCCGTGCGTTTTTAGGTCGAGGGCGATAAGTACTCCGAAGGAGGGCGTCGGGGGCCAGCCGAGGGGGCCACACACTAGGGCCGCGCGCCCCTCCTGGGCCGCGCCGGCCTGGTGTGGGGCCCTCGTGCCCCCACCTGGCTTGCCCTTCTGCTCCGCCAATATTCTGGGAAAATAGGGCCCTGTATAAATTCCGAGGTTTTCCTGAAAGTTGGATTTCTGCACAAAAACGAGACACCAGAGCAATTCTGCTGAAAACAGCGTTAGTCCGTGTTAGTTGTATCCAAAATACACAAATTAGAGGCAAAACAATAGCAAAAGTGTTCGGGAAAGTAGATACGTTTTGGACGTATCAACTCCCCCCAAGCTTAGCTTATTGCTTGTCCTCAAGCAATTCAGTTAACAACTGAGCGATAAAAGAACTTTCACGAACACATTTGCTCCTATGATGTATATATTCTCATGCTATGGCTAATACTTAAGGAGTTCATAATGAGATACATGCAAATAAGATCATCCAACAGCTATGTCAATCATGGAGAGGTACCAACAATTAATAATAAGCATCATGAATCATGTGTATAAGCAGGATTGCAATGTTCATAAGAGAATATGATAAAGTGGTATCTCGCTTGCCCGTATTTGATCGGCAAAACATAAATGCCGAGGCACCTCTGGAGTTCATAGGAAGACTAGAAGTAGTGATTGTCAAAGATAAAAGCATCCAAGTTATACCACAATCAATCGTATTTTGAGACAAGCATATTATACTAAGAATGACAGTTGTGCTCTCAAGATAGTGCTCAAAGAAAGAATGGAGACACAACATAAAAGTAAAAGATTGACCCTTCGCAGAGGGAAGCAGGGATTAACATGCGCTAGAGCTTTTCATTTTTAAAACAGGAGTAAAATTATTTTGAGAAGTGCTTGTTGTTGTCAACGAATGGTAATGGGTACACCAACTACCTCATCAACCGGACTCCCAAGAGCGGCTCCCATGAATTATTTGTATGTTTATGTGGCACTCCTTCCAACCTTTCTTACACAAACCATGGCTAACCGAATCCTCGGGTGCCTGCCAACAATCACATACCATGAAGGAGTGCCTTTTTATTTAAGTTTTATTATGATGATGACACTCCTCCCCACCTTTGCTTTCAAGCCATGGCTAACCGAATCCTTCGGGTGCCGTCCAACAATCACAAACCATGGAGGAGTGTCTATTTAAGTTAATTAATTTGGGACTGGGAATCCCATTGCCAGCTCTTTTTGCAAAATTATTGGATAAGCGGATGTGCCACTAGTCCATATGAGAGTCCGTCAAAAGTAAATGACAAGGTTGAAAGCTAAACACCACATACTTCCTCATGAGCTATGAAACATTAACACAAATTGAGAAGCATTTTGAAAGTTTTAAAGGTAGCGCATGAGAATTTACTTGGAATGGTTTGAAATGCCATGCATAGGTATTTATGGTGGACACTTTGGAACAACTTGGTTTTCAGGTGTTTGGAAGCACGAGCGGCGATCCCGCTCAGTACAAGTGAAGGCTAGCAAAAGACTAGGGAGCGACAAATCAAGAGAGCAGTAACTGTCATAATCATGCTTGCGGCAAAATAAATTAATGGAGGCATAAAAGTGATACAAGAACTCTGAAGCAATATAAATCATCGAGGCTTAATTGACTTTTTGTTCAGTCATATGCATGCGTGAGCATGTGCCAAGTCGATATAAATGAATTATTCAGAGGAGGATACCACAATGCCATACTTACTTATGAATAAAACAATGCAAGCGAACATCCATGACATGCTACTCATATTAATAAATTGGAGCTAAACATGAGAGATCATGAACTACTAGACTTTCTCAAATAACATATACCTCACATGAACCAACTAAGCATGCTCACATGGATGAGTATATGTACAAAAATGAAAACAAATAGAGTTCATACCAGCCTCTCACCACCATCCAATTGTTGTAGATCGTCATTATTGCATTTCACTTGTGTAGCTTGGATAATATGAAATGAAAACCACGCTCCAGCCACCGAAGACCATTGAACTCATGATGAACTTTACAAACCAAAGAAGAACAGCAAATATTTTTGGTGTTTTCGAATTGGAAACAAGAACAAAAGAAACAAGAAAACAAAGCAAAATCTTTTTGGGTTTTCTCATAGCAAACCAACGATAGTAAATAAAGTAAACTAAGAGCAAGGAACCAAATAAACAAATGGTGAAGAGAAACAACAGAAATATTTTTGGTCTTTTTGTGTTTTAGAAAAGAAACAAAGCGAAAACAAAAGAATGCAAACTAACAGAAACACAGAAAAGCAGGATGACAGAAATCTGCCAAATCCTGACAGCAGTACATAAATCGAAATTAACAAAAATCTTCCATTGCTCAGATCAAAAAGTGTTCAACTAATGAAAGTTAGATAACAACCTGGGGCACATGCTCAAAAATTGGCAACTCAAAATAACGTTCTGGCTGTGCGTACGAATTTTTTGTAACAGCCCAGAATCTGTTTTTGGACAGCACTTCCCCAAATATCATCTCCTTCTCATTAGAAAACCACTCTAAGAAACTAAACAAGTATGTACAAGTATCCAGCAACCATAATATGCAAAGAATGAGTGATGCCGGTATACCTCCCCCCAAGCTTAGGCTTTTGGCCTAAGTGGAGTTCATTCCCACGGTCCCCATGAAGTGGTGTCTCCGTAGTACGACGAAGAACGACCCGGTTCCAGGTATGTGCTGGAGGAAGCATCAGGTATGTGACGGTGTAGTCGTAGGAGGGCTCGGCGTCCTCGGAGTCATGCTGCTGGTGGAAGTCTTGTATCTTCATATGTTCCTCCACCTCCTCTTTAGTGCGCGACCATGATTGCCTGTCAATATTGAACAAACCTGGCTGGGGAAGAGGGATTTCCTTCTCATACCCGTCAGCAAACAACATTCTATAGACCATATTATCTACAGTGGAATCAGTAGTAACAAAATGATGACTCTTCATAGCAGCAATATCAAGTCTCCTAGGGGTTAATGGCACATCATTAGAATCAAGAGGGAGTCTTAAATGTGTTAAAATGCGCAGTGCAATAGTTCCTCCAAAAATAGGCCCCCTGCTAGACAGGCGGCGAGCAATAAGAGAACCAAGATGATAAAGTGTCTGTCCAGTAAGTGCAGCATTCAAGAAAGCAAGATGATAGCTAGAGATATTGCTAGTATTTTCCCTACCAAGAATGCTAGTAGCAATGTAATATGCAAAATATTTAATGGCGGGGAGTTGAATGTTTCTTATCTTGCGCGCTGAATGGTGCGGCAATCATCATCGGTGATCCCTCGATAGAGCTCCAACAAGTCCCGGGGGTTGTCATCAATCCTCCTTGCTGTACCTACAGGGGAATATCCAATGCACGACAAAATTCTTCCAATTCCATAGTAACAGGATTACCATAGATCTTGAATGCAACTGTCGGCTCATATTGCGTGTTGTGGAACTTGAAGCTCTCAACGAAAATTTTGGTGAGCATGTAGTATTGCTCCCTTTCATCTCCCACATAGGTGGCTAAGCCCGCCCTGTTGACAAGGGTGAAGAAATCATCCAATATCCCTGCATTTGTCAGAAAATCATAACATGGGAAGGATGAAGCATTAGGAGCCCCATTGTCCTCTTCGGGCGCGAAGCTAGGCGCGATGATATCCTCATTGTAGGATCGCCTAATCTGAGTGGACGCCCTCGAGGGCCTCCCGGTGCTGGTTGTTCCTCTCTTGAATAATTCTCCAAAGTTGAATTTCTTCATCTTCCTCTTCTGAAATTTTTCAACAATCATTATAAAATTTGATTTCAAGGTATATAATTGAGGGGAACTACTATAGGAACTTGCTAGAGTACTACACATGCATCAAAACTAATTTCTACCACTTAGAACAAGCATGCAAGCTCACTAAACATGTTATCTACAGCAGCAAAATATTCAAGATATACTCAACCAAACAAAATTCTAATTGGACAATCAAAGGAGTCACATACCAAGGAGCAAATGTGCCAAATTTCATACAGAAATCTGGGCTGAGCAAAGAGATCGAGAAATCGCGAGTTCTTCAGCAGAAACGCGAGTGAGAGAAAGTGAGTACGAGTTTTTTCGGGAGAGAGAGTGCACTGAATGAAAGAGATGCTGAAGTGGGGCAAAGGGGGACCCACACACCAGGGTGGCGCGCCCCCTTGCTGGCCGCGCCGGCGTGGGTGCCACTGGGTGCCCCACTGGTCAGCCCCAGGTGCTCCAGTGTGCCTCTTCGAAAAATAAGACTACCGTATAATTTTTGTAAATTTTTGAGAACTTCGAAAAATGCACATTTCTGGGTGTTAAATTAATTATTACTGCGCAGGAAAATGATTTCCAAAATCTTAAACAACTAAAGCATATTGCAAAACAAAAAGTGCTACAGCAAGTAAAACAAATGGAGGGAGAAAGAAAGAAAGAAATGTTGTTTAACTCTCTTATGCATTAAAATATACTTGTTAACAAGGTTGATCAAGTCTTGCTACCAAATAAATTTTATATGACATAAGAAGAAATAAACCTCAAATCAATCATGTTACCTTATATTGAATTGATATGGATCCAATCACAAGAGTTTGATATTCTTCTTTAGGCTCATATATAGGACAATCAATGGATCCCACTTTGATAGTTTTCACATTAAAAATTGTATTAACTCCATATACTTTATCAATCCTCTTGGGAAAATAGACAGTATGTTCCTTATCATCAACATTGAAAGTAACCATGCCTTTATTGCAATCAATAACAGCCCCTGCAGTATTAAGAAAGGGTCTTCCAAGAATAATGGACATATTATCATCTTCAGGCATTTCCAACACAACAAAATCAGTTAATATCAAGCAATGTTGAGTAACTTGAACAGGAACATTTTCACATACACCAACAGGAATAGCGGTAGATTTATCAGCCATTTGCAAAGATATATCAGTTGGTATCAACTTATCTAAATCAAGTCTCTTATAGAGAGAAAAAGGCATTACACTAACACCTGCTCCCAAATCACATAGAGCAGTTCTAACATAATTATTCTTGATGGAACAAGGAATAGTCGGTATACCTAGGTCTCCAAGCTTCTTTGGAATCTTACCACTGAAGGAGTAATTAGCGAGCATAGTGGAAATCTCCTCATTGGGAATTTTCCTTTTGTTAGAGACAATATCTTTCATATACTTTGAATAAGGAGGCAATTTAATAGCATCGGTCAAAGGGATTTGCAAAAATAAAGGTTTCATCCAATCACAAAATTTATTATAATGTTCCTCCTCCTTTGATTTTAGTTTCTTAGCAGGAAAAGGCATTTGCTTTTGAACCCAAGGTTCTCTTTCATTACCATGTTTCTCAGCAATAAAATCTTCTTTAGTGTACTTTTTATTTTTAGCATGCTTTTTAGGTTCTTCTTCAACCTCTTCTTTATCAGGAGTATCATTCTTATCATTATCTTTATCATGTTCATTACCACTTTCAGTTTCAGCATCAGAAATAGAAATACTATTAGGATCATTAATAGGTTCAGAGGATTCTACAACATTCTTATGTTTCTTTTTCTTTTTCTTAGATGGAGCACTAGTTTTAGTTAGTTGAGAATCTTGTTCAACTCTTTTGGGATGCCCTTCAGGATATAGAGGATCCTGGGTAGAAACACCACCTCTAGTTGTTACTTCATAAGCATGTTTTTCTTTAGAATTATTTCCCAACAAGTCATTTTGCACTTTAGTGAGTTGATCAATTTGTGTTTGAACCATATGAAAATGTTTAACAAGTATCTTAACATCATTGGAGGTTCTCTCCACAATATCATGCAATTCACTAATAGCTCGAGAATTTTCCATTAAATGATTCTCTACTCTCATATTAAAGTTTTCTTGCTTAACAATATAATTATCAAACTCATCTAAGCATTGAGCAGGAGGTTTTGAATACGGAATATCTTCCCTAGTAAAGCGTTGAAGAGAGTGTACCTCAATCATGGATGAAGGGGGAGTTATCTTACATAAATCTTCTATAGGAGGTAAATTCTTCACATCTTCAGGTTTAATACCCTTCTCTTTAAGAGACTTCTTGGCTTCCCTCATATCTTCATCATTTAATTTAATCATACCCCTCTTCTTCAATATCGGTGTCGGGGTTGGTTCAGGTGTAGACCAATCATCATGATTCCGGCCTATTTTAGCCAATAATTCTTCAGCGTCGTCTGGAGTTCTTTTCCTGAAAACACAACCAGCACAACTATCTAGGTATGCCCTAGACTCAATGGTTAGTCCACTATAAAATATATCAAGTAAATCATGCTTTTCCAAATCATGATCAGGCCGAGCTCTAATAAGAGAGCAAAATCTCGCCCAAGCCTCAGGCAATTTCTCTCCATCTTCCTGGTCAAAATTATAAATTCTCTGCAAAGCAATATGTTGAGCGCTAGCAGGAAAGTATTTTCGAAAGAAAACATCACGCAAGTCAATTGGACTTCTAATAGAACCAGGAGGCAAATTATTATACCAAGTTTTAGCATCATCCTTTAATGACAAAGGAAAAATTTTAGCGACAAAATAAGTACGCATCTTGACATCATCAGAAAACACGCCACTCAGAGTAGATAACTCAATCATGTGTTCAACATCACTTTCTTTTTCAGTACCACAAAAGGGTGTTTTCTCAACAATAGCTATATGAGATAGATCAAGAGAAAAATCATAATCTTTATCCTTAATGTTTATAGGAGATGTGGCAAATTTAGGATCAGGAGACAGTTTATATCTAACAGCATGTTCTGCAAGCAACTTTTTAATTTTTCTTGCATCAGTAGTAGCATTGCATTTTTCAATAAAATCATCATCAAGCTCCACATAATCTTCATCAAGATCATCACTAGAATATTCAACAGACTCAGGTGAATTAACAGGTGTAGCAGCATTTTCATTAGGAGTTTCAGTATTTTCAATTTGCCTAGACCTAGCAATTGTAGCATCTAGAAAAGATCCTAACGAACCATCATTATCAAGCACAGCAGAAGCATCATCACAATTATGAGAGGAATTTTCAGATTCAGCAGAAGTACCAGCATTTGAAGCTTGTGGTGGTGAAACAAGTTTACTTATCACAGATGGTGAATCAAGAGCAGCAGAGGTACTAAGAGTTGTACCTTTTCTTGTAGTGGATGGTAATATGGCGATCTTAGTATCGCGAGGTTTACCCATGATGGAGAATTTGCAGCGAACAATATCAATCCAAGTGAACTTCCAAATAAAGCTATGCTCCCCGGCAACGGCCAAAAATAGTCTTGATGACCCACAAGTATAGGGGATCGCTTCGAGGAAGTATTACCCAATTTATTGATTCGACACAAGGGGAGACAAAGAATACTTGTAAGCCTTAACAGCGGAGTTGTCAATTCAGCTGCACCTGGAAACAGACTTGCTCGCAAGAGTTTATCAGTAGTAACAGTTTTATAGCAGTAACGGTAGCGAAATAACAGCAGCAGAGTAACAAAGACAACATTAGTGATTATAGTAAACATCAGGATTAAAATACTGTAGGCACAGGGACGGATTAACGGGCGTTGCATGGATGAGAGAAACTCATATAACAATCAAAGCAGGGGCATTTGCAGATAATAATAAAACGGTATCCAAGTACTAATCAATCAATAGGCATGTGTTCCATATTTAGTCGTACGTGCTCGCAATGAAAAACTTGCACACCATCTTTTGTCCTACCAGCCGGTGGCAGCCGGGCCTCTAGGGAAACTACTTGATATTAAGGTACTCCTTTTAATAGAATACCGGAACAAAGCATTAACACTCCGTGAACACATGTGTTCCTCACATCACTACCATTCCCTCCGGTTGTCCCGATTTCTGTCACTTCGGGGCCATTGGTTCCGGACAGCAACGTGTGTATACAACTTGCAGGTAAGATCATAAACAACGAATATCTTCATGAATCAATAACATGTTCAGATCTGAGATCATGGCACTCGGGCCCTAGTGACAAGCATTAAGCATAACAAGTTGCAACAATATCATAAAAGTGGCATCTACGGATACTAGGCACTATGCCCTAACAATCTTATGACTATTACATGACCAATCTCATCCAATCCCTACCATCCCCTTCAGCCTACAGCGGGGAATTACTCACACATGGATGGGGAAACATGGCTGGTCGATGGAGAGCGTTGGCGGTGATGGCGGCGATGATCTCCTCCAATTCCCCGTCCCGGCGGAGTGCCAGAACGGAGACTCTGAGACGGAGTTTCGCGATGTGGCGGCTCTGGAGGGTTTCTAGCGACTTCGACTTCTCTCCGTGCGTTTTTAGGTCGAGGGCGATAAGTAGTCCGAAGGAGGGCGTCGGGGGCCAGCCGAGGGGGCCACACACTAGGGCCGCGCGGGCCCCACGGGCCGCGCCGGCCTGGTGTGTGGGGCCCTCGTGCCCCCATCTGCTCTTTGCTCAAGTATTCTGGATAAAGGCCAGGTTAAATTTAGATTTTTTCACAAGAGCCAAAAGAGACAAGAGATTCTGAAGAAACAGCGTTAGTGTGTTAGTTGTATCCAAAATACACAAATTAGAGGCAAAACAATAGCAAAAGTGTGTTCGGTAGAGAGTCAAGGAGAACATCAACGACCCGCGGGTTGCTGCAGCCACTACAGATTCCAGAATGGAAGTGGGACTCAGTAGGAATGGACTTTATCACCGGTTTACCCAACTCCAGCAAAGGAAATGATTCGATATGGGTAGTTGTTGATAGATTGACCAAGGTAGCCCATTTCATCGCTGTCAAGACCACTTACCAAGGCCCAAAGTTAGCGGAGCTATACATCTCTAGAATTGTTGCCCTGCACGGAACCCCGAAGTCAATAGTGTCAGATAGAGGATCACAATTCACCTCGAGATTCTGGCAGAAGGTGCATGAAGGACTCGGAACCCGTCTGAATTTCACCACCGCCTACCACCCGCAGTGATGGACGGACGAGAGTCAACCAGATATTGGAGGACATGCTAGAGCATGTGTACTGGAATATGGATCCAAGTGGGAAGACTGCCTGCCCTACGCAGAATTCTCTTACAACAACAGCTACCAAGCCGTTCTGAGATGGCCCCCTTTGAAGCCTGTACGGAAGGAAATGTCGTACCCCCCTGAATTGGTCAGAGGTCGGAGAAAGCCAAGTCTTCGGACCCGATGTTCTTCGAGAAGCCGAAGCAAAGGTGCACAAGATCCGAGAGTACCTCAAGACTGCTCAGTCCCGACAGAAGAGTTATGCCGACAAGAGACGCCGAGAGATGACCTTTGAGATCGGAGATTTTGTCTATCTCAAAGTGTCACCCCTGAAAGGAATGCAGAGATTCCAACTTAAAGGGAAGCTTGCACCCCGATATGTCGGACCCTTCAAAGTTCTCAGCCGCCGAGGTGAAGTCTCTTATCAACTAGAGTTACCCGAAGAAATGGCGGCTGTACACAACGTGTTTCACATCTCACTCCTCCGGAAGTGCCTCGAAGTCCCCGAGAAGACCGAAGTGTTCAAGAACATCGATCACCGATCGGTGGATATCAACACGGACTTGACGTACCGCGAAGTGCCTATTCGCATCTTGGAAGAAGCATACAGAACCACCCGCACCCGAAGCATCAAGTTTCTGAAGATACAGTGGAGCAATCATACTGAAGATGAAGCCACTTGGGAGCAAGAGGAAGACATGAAGAAGGAATACCCAGATCTCTTTAGTGCCTAATTTTTTCTTTAAGATCTCGGGACGAGATCTTATGTAAGGGGGAAGGGTTTGTAACATCCCAAATTTCAATAAAAGAAAGAAGAAGAATTCCAGAGATCAAATTTGAGAACCAACAAAAACTTTTAAAAATTGCATATAGTGCCCTGCATAGGACTTGTGCATTTTGAGTGATATGCCATGATGAGTGTTATTTTGTTTAAGTGATGAACTCTAAAACCCCAAAGTGATCAAGTGAAGATCACCAATCAAATAAATCAAAAAGAGAAGGAAATCAAAAATAAATAAAACCCTAAAAACCCTAACATATGGTCTATGCCATTTTTGCAAATTTGATCCTAAACCTATTTGATCTTCACCATTACTTGCATTATGATATTAAAGAGTTATTACCACCTTGGGAATCAAAGAAACACCAATTAAATCCAAGACAAGGATCAAATTATGATCACATGGAATAATGGTCATTTTTGACTTTTATATTCTGGTCACCACTTTGAGCCTCTATATTTCAAAATTTCTAAACTAAACAAGTTCAAATCTTTGCATGTCATCCAAGTATACAACAAGGTGAACAACTTTTGTAAAGGGCATCACACCAAATTCATCTTGGATCAAAAGATATGATCAAGCCAAGTGGAGACTTTTTATCAAGAACAAGATCATCCCAATTTCGATTTTGATCAAACCGGGCCACCCCTTGACCATCACTTGCCCTAGCAATGATCCTTGGACACTCCTACACCGAGCCCATGCAAGGGAAGCCACGGAGAGGGCCAGACATGGCGTGGACATGGCCATGTCGGCCACGTTCGCCACCGACGCGCCTCCCCTCTCTTCTCTCCACAGCAGCCCTCGCCACCATGCCAAAGGCGTCGACGATGATCTCCTGGATCCGCCCGTACGTGCCCTTGACCGCGAGGACGATGCCACGACTCGCCACGGTCGCGCCCAGTACGCCCAGGTACGTCGCGAGCGGCATGGGCGACGTCACCGTGCACGGACGCGCGTGATGCGCGTAGATGTACACGTCCGTTGGGAACCCCAAGAGGAAGGTATGATGCGCACAGTGGCAAGTTTTCCCTCAGAAAGAAACCAAGGTTTATCGAACCAGGAGGAGCCAAGAAGCACGTTGAAGGTTGATGGTGGCGAAATGTGATGCGGCGCAACACCAGGGATTCCGGCGCCAACGTGGAACCTGCACAACACAACCAAAGTACTTTGCCCCAACGAAACAGTGAGGTTGTCAATCTCACCGGCTTGCTGTAACAAAGGATTAACCGTATTGTGTGGAAGATGATTGTTTGCAAGAAAACAATAAACAAGTATTGCAGTAGATTGTATGCGATGTAAAGAATAGGACCGGGGTCCACAGTTCACAAGAGGTGTCTCTCCCATAAGATAAAAGCATGTTGGGTGAACAAATTACAGTCGGGCAATTGACAAATAGAAAAGGGCATAACAATGCATATACATGATATGATAAATATAGTGAGATTTAATCGGGGCATTACGACAAAGTACATAGACCGCCATCCAACTGCATCTATGCCTAAAAAGTCCACCTTCAGGTTATCATCCGAACCCCTTCCTGTATTAAGTTGCAAACAACAGACAATTGCATTAAGTATGGTGCGTAATGTAATCGACAACTACATCCTTAGACATAGAATCAATGTTTTATCCCTAGTGGCAACAGCACATCACAACCTTAGAACTTTCTGTCACTGTCCCAGGTATCAATGAAGGCATGAACCCACTATCGAGCATAAATACTCGTCTTGGAGTTAAGAGTAAAAACTTGGCCAGAGCCTCTACTAATAACGGAGAGCATGCAAGATCATAAACAACACATAAACAATAGATTGATAATCACCATAACATAGTATTCTCTATTCATCGGATCCCGACAAACACAACATATAGAATTACAGATAGATGATCTTGATCATGTTAGGCAGCTCACAAGATCCAACAATGAAGCACATAAGGAGAAGACGACCATCTAGCTACTGCTATGGACCCATAGTCCAGGGGTGAACTACTCACTCATCACTCCGGAGGCGATCATGGCGATGAAGAGTCCTCCGGGAGATGAATCCTCTCTCCGGCAGGAGGCGATCTCCTGAATCCCCCGAGATGGGATTCGCGGCGGCGCGTCTCGATGGGTTTTCCGTATCGTGGCTCTCGATGCTGGGGGTTTCGCGACGGAGGCTTTAAGTAGGCGGAAGGGCAAGTCGGGGGCCACACGAGGTGGCGACACCACGAGCCGGCGCGGCCCGGGCCCAGCCGCGCCGCCCCGTGTCGTCGCCTCGTGGCCCCACTTTGTTTACTCTTCGGTCTTCTGGAAGCTTCGTGCAAAAATAGGACCTGGCGTTGATTTCGGCCAATTCCGAGAATATTTCGTTACTAGGATTTCTGAAACCAAAAACAGCAGACAACTGGCTCTTCGGCATCTTGTTAAAAGGTTAGTTCCGGAAAATGCGTAAATACGACATATAATGTGCATAAAACATGTAGATATCATCAATAATGTAGCATGGAACATAAGAAATTATCGATACGTTGGAGACGTATCAGCATCCCCAAGCTTAGTTCTGCTCGTCCCGAGCAGGTAAAACGATAACAAAGATAATTTCTGAAGTGACATGCCATCATAATCTTGATCATACTATTGTAAACATATGTAATGAATGCAGCGATCAAAACAATGGTAATGACATGAGTAAACAAATGAATCATAAAGCAAGGACTTTTCATGAATAGTACTTCAAGACAAGCATAAATAAGTCTTGCATAAGAGTTAACTCATAAAGCAATAAATCAAAGTAAAGGTGTTGAAGCAACACAAAGGAAGATTAAGTTTCAGCGGTTGCTTTCAACTTATAACATGTATATCTCATGGATATTGTCAACATAAAGTAATATAACAAGTGCAATATGCAAGTATGTAGGAATCAATGCACAGTTCACACAAGTGTTTGCTTCTTAAGGTGGAGAGAGATAGGTAAACTGACTCAACAATAAAAGTAAAAGAAAGGTCCTTCAAAGAGGAAAGCATCGATTGCTGTATTTGTGCTAGAGCTTTTATTTTGAAAACATGAAACAATTTTGTCAACGGTAGTAATAAAGCATATGAGTTATGTAAATTATATCTTACAAGTTGCAAGCCTCATGCATAGTATACTAATAGTGCCCGCACCTTGTCCTACTTAGCTTGGACTACCGGATCATCACAATGCACATGTTTCAACCAAGTGTCACAAAGGGGTACCTCCATGCCGCCTGTACAAAGGTCTAAGGAGAAAGCTCGCATTTTGGATTTCTCGCTTTTGATTATTCTCAACTTAGACATCCATACCGGGACAACATGGACAACAGATAATGGACTCCTCTTTAATGCATAAGCATGTAACAATAATTATTATTCTCATATGAGATTGAGGATATATGTCCAAACTGAAACTTCCACCATGATTCATGGCTTTAGTTAGCGGCCCAATGTTCTTCTCTAACAATATGCATGCTCCAATCATTAAGGTGGTAGATCCTTCAGACAAGACGGACATGCATAGAAACTCACATGATATTCAACAAAGAATAGTTGATGGCGTTCCCCAGAAGCATGGTTATCGCACAACAAGCAACTTATTAAGAGATAAAGTGCATAAGTACATATTCAATACTACGATAGTTTTTAAGGCTATTTTGTCCCATGAGCTATATATTGCAAAGGTGAATGGAAATTTTAAAGGTAGCACTCAAGCAATTTACTTTGGAATGGCGGAGAAATAGTAGTAGGTTTGGTGGACACAAATGGCATAGTAGTTGGCTCAAGGATTTTGGATGCATGAGAAGTATTCCCTCTCGATACAAGGTTTAGGCTAGCAAGGTTATTTGAAGCAAACTCAAGGATGAACCGGTGCAGCAAAACTCACATAAAAGACATATTGTAAACATTATAAGACTCTACACCGTCTTCCTTGTTGTTCAAAACTCAATACTAGATATTATCTAGACCTTAGAGAGACCAAATATGCAAACCAAATTTTAGCAAGCTCTATGTATTTCTTCATTAATGGGTGCAAAGTATATGATGCAAGAGCTTAAACATGAGCACAACAATTGCCAAGTATCACATTATCCAAGACATTTTAGAGTTACTACATGTAGCATCTTCCAATTCCAACCATATAACAATTTAACGAAGAAGAAACTTCGCCATGAACACTATGAGTAAAGCCTAAGGACATATTTGTCCATATGCAACAGCGGATCGTGTCTCTCTCCCACAAAGTGAATGCTAGGATCCATTTTATTCAAAAAAAAAAAAACAAACCGACGCTCCAAGTAAAGAACACAAGATATGACTGAATAAAAATATAGTTTCAGGGGAGGAACCTGATGATGTTGTCGATGAAGAAGGGGATCCCTTGGGCATCCCCAAGCTTAGACGCTTGAGTCTTCTTAGAATATGCAGGGATGAACCACGGGGCATCCCCAAGCTTAGAGCTTTCACTCCTCTTGATCATAGTATATCATACTCCTCTCTTGACCCTTGAAAACTTCCTTCACACCAAACTTCAAGCAAACTCATTAGAGGGTTAGTGCACAATTAATAATTCACATGTTCAGAGGTGGCACAATCATTCTTTACACTTCTGGACATTGCATAAAGCTACTGGACATTAATGGATCAAAGAAATTCATCCAACATAGCAAAAGAGGCAATGCGAAACAAAAGGCAGAATCTGTCAAAACAGAACAGTTCGTAAAGACGAATTTTAAAATGGCACCAGACTTGCTCAAATGGAAAAACTCAAAACTAATGAAAGTTGCGTACATATCTGAGGATCACGCTCGTAAATTGGCAGATTTTTTCGAATTCTCTACAGAGACTTAGTCCCAGATTCGTGACAGAGAGCAATGTTGTTTCTGCGCAGCGATCCCAAAAATAACATCAACTTTGACATAGAAACTTTACTTGGCACAAAAACATGATAAGGAGAGGTTGCTACAGTAGTAAACAACTTCCAAGACTCAAATATAAAACAAAGTACTATAGTAAAAACATGGGTTGTCTCCCATAAGCGCTTTTCTTTAACGCCTTTCAGCTAGGCGCAGAAAGTGCAAATCAAGTAACATCAAGAGGAAGCATCAACATCATAACTTGTTCTAATAATAGAATCAAAAGGCAACTTCATTCTCTTTCTAGGGAAGTGTTCCATACCTTTCTTGAGAGGAAATTGATATTTAATATTACCTTCCCTCATATCAATAACAGCACCAACGGTTCGAAGAAAAGGTCTTCCCAACACAATAGGACAAGATGCATTGCATTCGATATCCAAGACAACAAAATCAACGGGGACAAGGTTATTGTTAACCGTAATGCGCACATTATCAATCCTCCCCAAAGGTTTCTTTTTAACATTATCGGCAAGATTAACATCCAAATAACAATTCTTCAATGGTGGCAAGTCAAGCATATCATAAATCTTTTTAGGCATAACAGAAATACTTGCACCAAGATCACATAAAGCATTACATTCAAAGTCATTGAATTTCATTTTAATGATGGGCTCCCAACCATCTTCTAACTTTCTAGGAATAGAAGTTTCAAGTTTTAGTTTCTCTTCTCTAGCTTTTATGAGAGCATTTGTAATATGTTTTGTAAAGGCCAAATTTATAGCACTAGCATTAGGACTTTTAGCAAGTTTTTGTAAGAACTTTATAACTTCAGAGATGTGGCAATCATCAAAATCTAAATCATTATGAGCTACAGCAATGGGATCATTGTCCCCAAGATTGGAAAAAATTTCAGCAGTTTTATCACAAGCAGTTTCAGCAGTTTTAGCAATTTCAGGCAGTTTTGTACGCTTTGCACTAGGAGTAGAAACATTGCCAACACCAATTATTTTACCATTGATAGTAGGAGGTGCAGCAACATGTGAATCATTATCATTACTAATGGTGGTGATAGTCCAAACTTTAGCTACATTATTCTCTTTAGCTAGTTTTTCATTTTCTTCTCTATCCCACCTAGCACGCAATTCAGCCATTAATCTTATATTCTCATTAATTCTAACTTGGATGGCATTTGCTGTAGTAGTAATCTTATTATCAATATCATCAGGTTTAGCAGCCATTTTATTAATTAAAGAGGATTGTGATGCGGACATGTATGAGATTCGGGTTTCAGCATTTGAAATTTTAGTTTGCAGACCAGAAATCTCCCTATTCAAGTTTTCAAGTTGATTTCCTATATTTTTCAACAAGGTAGATTGTTCATTCATAGTTTTAGTAAACAATTGATTTTGCTCATATTGTGATTGCATAAAGTTTTTAGTGGATCTTTCAATTTCTAGCATCTTTTCCTCATATCTACCATAAGAATTACCATAATCATTACCACTAGCAGGATATGGCCTATAGTTATTACCAGAGTTGTTCCTATAAGCATTGTTGTTGAAATTATTATTTTTAATGAAATTCACATCAACATTTTCTTCTTGAGCAACCAATGAAGCTAAAGGAACATTATTTGGATCAACATTAGATCTACCATTCACAAGCATAGACATAATCACATCAATCTTATCACTCAAGGAAGAGGTTTCTTCAACAGAATTTACCTTCTTACCTTGTGGAGCTCTTTCCGTGTGCCATTCAGAGTAATTTATCATCATATCATCAAGAAGTTTTGTAGCCGCCCCCAAAGTGATGGACATAAAGGTACCTCCAGCAGCTGAATCCAATAAATTCCGCGAAGAAAAATTTAGTCCTGCATAGAAGGTTTGGATGATCATCCAAGTAGTCAGTCCATGGGTTGGGCAATTCTTTACCAAAGTTTTCATTCTCTCCCATGCTTGAGCAACATGTTCAGTATATAATTGCTTAAAATTCATTATGCTACTTCTCAAAGATATAATTTTAGCGGGAGGATAATATCTACCAATAAAAGCATCTTTACATTTAGTACATGAATCAATACTGTTCTTAGGCAAAGATAGCAACCAATCTTTAGCTCTTCCTCTCAATGAGAAAGGAAACAATTTCAATTTAATAATATCACCATCTACATCCTTATATTTTTGCATTTCACATAGTTCAACAAAATTATTGAGATGGGCAGCAGCATCATCAGAACTAACACCAGAAAATTGATCTCTCATAACAAGGTTCAGTAAAGCAGGTTTAATTTCAAAGAATTCTGCTGTAGTAGCAGGTGGAGCAATAGGTGTGCATAAGAAATCATTATTATTTGTATTTGTGAAGTCACACAACTTAGTATTTTCAGGGGTATTCATTTTAGCAACGGTAAATAAAACAAACTAGATAAAGTAAATGCAAGTAACTAATTTTTTTTTGTTTTTGATATAGAGAGCAAGACAATAAATAAAGTAAAACTAGCAACTAATTTTTTTGTGTTTTGTTTAGGTGCAGCAAACAAAGTAGTAAATAAAATAAAGCAAGACAAAAACAAAGTAAAGAGATTGAGAAGTGGAGACTCCCCTTGCAGCGTGTCTTGATCTCCCCGGCAACGGCGAAGTGCTTGATGCGCGTAGATGTACACGTCCGTTGGGAACCCCAAGAGGAAGGTATGATGCGCACAGTGGCAAGTTTTCCCTCAGAAAGAAACCAAGGTTTATCGAACCAGGAGGAGCCAAGAAGCACGTTGAAGGTTGATGGTGGCGAAATATGATGCGGCGCAACACCAGGGATTCCGGCGCCAACGTGGAACCTGCACAACACAACCAAAGTACTTTGCCCCAACGAAACAGTGAGGTTGTCAATCTCACCGGCTTGCTGTAACAAAGGATTAACCGTATTGTGTGGAAGATGATTGTTTGCAAGAAAACAGTAAACAAGTATTGCAGTAGATTGTATGCGATGTAAAGAATAGGACCGGGTCCACAGTTCACTAGAGGTGTCTCTCCCATAAGATAAAAGCATGTTGGGTGAACAAATTACAGTCGGGCAATTGACAAATAGAAAAGGGCATAACAATGCATATACATGATATGATAAATATAGTGAGATTTAATCAGGGCATTACGACAAAGTACATAGACCGCCATCCAACTGCATCTATGCCTAAAAAGTCCACCTTCAGGTTATCATCCGAACCCCTTTCAGTATTAAGTTGCAAACCAACAGACAATTGCATTAAGTATGGTGCGTAATGTAATCGACAACTACATCCTTAGACATAGAATCAATGTTTTGTCCCTAGTGGCAACAGCACATCACAACCTTAGAACTTTCTGTCACTGTCCCAGGTATCAATGAAGGCATGAACCCACTATCGAGCATAAATACTCCCTCTTGGAGTTAAGAGTAAAAACTTGGCCAGAGCCTCTACTAATAATGGAGAGCATGCAAGATCATAAACAACACATAAACAATAGATTGATAATCACCATAACATAGTATTCTCTATTCATCGGATCCCGACAAACACAACATATAGAATTACAGATTGATGATCTTGATCATGTTAGGCAGCTCACAAGATCCAACAATGAAGCACATAAGGAGAAGACGACCATCTAGCTACTGCTATGGACCCATAGTCCAGGGGTGAACTACTCACTCATCACTCCGGATGCGATCATGGCGATGAAGAGTCCTCCGGGAGATGAATCCCCTCTCCGGCAGGGTGCCGGAGGCGATCTCCTGAATCCCCGAGATGGGATTCGCGGCGGCGGCGTCTCAGTAAGGTTTTCCGTATCGTGGCTCTCGGTACTGGGGGTTTCGCGACGGAGGCTTTAAGTAGGCGGAAGGGCAAGTCAGGGGGCCACACGAGGTGGCGACACCACAGGCCGGCGCGGCCCAGGCCAGGCCGCGCCGCCCTAGCGTGTCGTCGCCTCGTGGCCCCACTTCGTTTACTCTTCGGTCTTCTGGAAGCTTCGTGCAAAAATAGGACCCTGGGCGTTGATTTCGTCCAATTCCGAGAATATTTCGTTACTAGGATTTCTGAAACCAAAAACAGCAGAAAACATCAACTGGCTCTTCGGCATCTTGTTAATAGGTTAGTTCCAGAAAATGCGTAAATACGACATATAATGTGCATAAAACATGTAGATATCATCAATAATGTAGCATGGAACATAAGAAATTATCGATACGTTGGAGACGTATCAGCGCGCGACACGGCCACGCGTCGCTCGCAGCACTCCGCCGTACCCCGACCAAACCCGCGCGCCCTGGTACCTTCCTCGCCACGCGGAGCTCGCCGGACATGCGTGCGTCACGCCTTGGCGACCACGGTCGCCGGAGAGGACAAGCGCGCCCGCCGCGGCCGCGACAGTACATGCACGGACCCGACCACCCTACGCGTCCCCTTGCCGCGCCGTTCACGCTCGTAGCTTCGCCGTGACGTCGTGAACACGACCCCGTCGTCGCCTAGCCCTCTAGCCCACCGGAGCGGCCGCGCTCTTGTCGCCCTTGCCGCAGCACCACGGCCACCATCGCGCCTATAAAAGGAGGCATCGCCTCGACGATCCCTTCACACCACCACACTCCCCTCTTCTTCCTCGACTTCCCCGCCACCTCGCCATGCTCGATTAGCCACCAGACGCTCCCAATCGCTAGATCACCGCCGCCCAAGCCGACGATCGCCGGAGAAGGAAGCCGCCCCTGGAGCTGCCGCCGGTACCAGGAGCTTCGCCGTCGTCCACAACTTCACCGCGCACACTGCCCACCCTAGCTGGAGCCACGGTGAGCTCTCCGACCCCCTACCCGAGCCGCCGGCGAACTCCTCTCTCGCCGTCGACGACGACGCGCGTGAACCGTTGATCTGCGATCTAATCCAACGCCTCACGTTAGTCCATACCGCTTCGGCCGTTAAGTGTCGCTGACGGGTGGAGCCCACTGTCAGGCGGCCCGCGCGTGCGTGGATGCGTGGTGGGCTGGCCTTGGGACGTTTTAAACGTTTAGGCCCAGTTAGTTTTCCCGCCGGCCTTTTTTATTCAAATTTCGTCTAATCAATTTTATTCAAATTCAATACTGGACCCAACTTTGAAAATTCATAGAATCTGTTTGGCTTGGCCAAATTTAACAAATTTTATATATTTGAAAATCGTAGGATTTTATCTACACAATGCCACTGGTTTGAACCCTAGATCTGTTATAGAATTAAAGTGGAAAAATAAACAAGGCAGGGACTTTTCTGCCTTAGAATAATTATTAAAAATCAACCAAAATAGATATTTGAATAATTACAACTCCAATAGTTCACATTTGACTTACACTAATTGTTTCTGCAAGAAAATGGTGTGGTCACTTTGCATGATCATGCCCTAGTTTAATTAATGGACAATATGGCTAGTTTAGTTAAGTGATATTGTCCAAAACTATTATATAAATCCTATGAGGTATTATACTTCATTTAAATCTTGTCCCAAATGAATTCATGTGATGTTTGCACCCCTGGTCCAAACACTCCTATATGAATATTTGGAGATTTAAATCATTTGTGGAATTATAAAATGGTATGAGGTGATCTACCTCATTTAAATCATTTTCTCAAATGATGATAATGAATGTTTGACTTTGGTCAATATGAATTCATGTATGATTATTTGAGAAGTTAAATCTTAAGAAGATTTCAATGAGAGGAAATTATTTTTCTCAAGAACTAAATGGAAATTATTAATTATATATGTAATGAGAGGAAATTACTTTTCCTTAATAAAGAAAACCAATGCACCTAACTATTTTATGTGTGTGCTTAGCATAGTTTGTGTGAAGTAATGATGTGCTTAGTATAGCCTTGAGCTTGTTTAGTGATTATACCTCGTATTCAAATTTAGACGCTAGCACCGGAGAATACCAAGAGGAAGAAGGATTCTACCAAGAGGAGGAAGAAGAGAACCTTGAGAACTACCAAGGCAAGCTAATACTCTTGCAAAGTGCAAAGCCCTCCTTGGGCAAGGCACCATGATTCTTATCTTTCTTAACACAAGCCTACCCTAAGACTATACTATACAAGTTTACTTGTTGTTTTTCAAGGAGTTGATTTAACTTGGTCTAGGTGAGTAAGAATACTAGAGTAGTAAAGTTAGTCTCACAAATAGCAAAGCAATGTAGCACCCCTCATAATTAGTGCTAGTGCTAAAATACTAAAACTTGACTACTCTAGATGGGAACCTATGATATGTTGAATTTGAAACCTTGGGATGATGAAGCATTCCATTGAATGAATTGAAGTGGAATGTGAACAAGAGAAGATAGTGATTTTTGATAAAACCCTGATATTGGTTTGAATGCGATATCTTTCCAATTTTAAGTACCCCCACAATACCTGATTATGGGTAGGGCTTAACTGGAAGTTTATACACCTTAGTATGGGTTCCCTCTGAACACACATCATAGGGGTTATGCTGAGGCTGCCTCCGTTGTTGAGAAATGATGTGAATTGAGGTGAATTATACGGCCAAGCCCTGTGCAGTTCCCAGGTTAACAGTTGGTTTTCACTGGGAGGCCAAGCTCATGGGGAGAGGTGCTCATACTAGGGTTTGTAAGTGAAAGGTTATGGTTGATGATCCGCGTACTGTGTTACGATGATTCGGAGTTATTCCGACGGATGAAATCAAATGTTGTGGCACAAGTGTGCAACCTCTGCAGAGTGTCAATCTATTCGAATAGCCGCGTCCACGGTTACGGACGGTTGGAAAGGCCATACAGTTTCCGGTGTCAGATTTTGAAAATGTTGATGAAATACATGGTGACATGGGGACTTGTTGAATTACAACAGATGTTGTGGGAATGACACTAATGTTCCCACTTGAGTTAGCTAGCATATGATCCAACACTTGTGAACTAAAATTTGGCTTATGCAAATTAACTAGCGCTTAGCATCATTACTCAAATGGTTAGCACTTACTTTAGTGTTAGTTTGCAAGTACTTAAAGTACTTACGGCTTTGTCCCTGGCTATTCAAATGGCCAGAGTATGAAGATGAACAGAACTACCAAGACGAGGACCAGCAGGACGCCTATGACAACTAGGAGCTTTCTGACGTCAAGCGTTGGCCTGTGGACTACAGAGTCCTTTATCTTTACGCTTCCGCTATGAACTTGTGTTTGTTCGTTGATCAATAGATCAACTATTCGTGTAATATGGATCATGTGATTCAAGTTGTAAGACAATATGGGTTGTAATAAATGATGACTGTGATACTTAGCTATTATGCCTCGCAACAACAATATTCCTGGGATTGCGATGAATGACATAATAGGCATCCGGACTTAAAAATCTGGGTGTTGACACCAAAGATGCATGTCTGCTATTTTTCATGGCTTTTGTGAAAAGATTGTTGAGGTATTCATGTATGATTTTTCTGTCTATGGGAATTCTTTTGATAATTGCTTGCGAAACCTTGATAAAGTTTTGCAGAGATGTGAAGAAACTAACCTTGTTCTTAATTGGGAGAAATGCCACTTTATGGTTAATGAAGGAATTGTATTGGGACATAAAATTTCCGAGAGAGGTATTGAAGTTGATAGAGCTAAAGTTGAAGCAATTGAGAAGATGCCCTATCCTAGGGATGTTAAAGGTATTCGTAGTATTCTTGGTCATGCTGGTTTTTATAGGAGATTTATTAAAGATTTCTCTAACATTTCAAAACCTCTTACTAATCTTCTTCAAAAAGATGTACCTTTCGTTTTTGATGATGATTGTAAGGAAGCCTTTGAAACTCTAAAGAAAGCCTTAACAACTGCTCCTGTAGTTGAACCTCCTGATTGGAATCTACCTTTTGAAATTATGTGTGATGCTAGTGATTTTGCTGTAGGTGCTGTCCTTGGACAGCGAGTAGATAAAAAATTAAATGTTATTCATTATGCTAGTAAAACTCTAGATGCTGCTCAAAGAAATTATGCTACAACTGAGAAAGAGTTATTAGCCGTAGTTTTTGCATGTGACAAGTTTAGATCCTATATTGTTGATTCAAAAGTCACAGTTCATACTGATCATGCTGCAATTAGGTACCTTATGGAAAAGAAAGATGCTAAGCCAAGGCTTATTAGATGGGTGCTTCTTTTGCAAGAATTTGATTTACATATTGTAGATAGGAAATGTGCTGATAATCCTGTTGCTGATAATTTATCTAGATTGGAAAATATTGCTTATGATCCTGTTCCTGTTAATGATAGTTTTCCAAATGAACAATTGGCTGTTATAAAGGTGAGCTCGCAGATAGTCCTTGGTATGCTGATTATGCTAACTTTATTGTTTCCAAGTACTTGCCTCCAACCTTTTCAGCTCAGCAAAGGAGGAAATTCTTTTATGATTTGAGGCATTATTTTTGGGATGACCCACACTTATATAAAGAAGGAGTGGATGGTATTATGCGAAGATGTGTCCCCGAATATGAACAACAAGAGATATTGAGTAAGTGTCATGGTAGTGTTTATGGAGGACATCACGCCGGAGATAGAACCGAAAAGGTTCTACAATCAGGTTTTTATTGGCCAACACTTTTTAAAGATGCAAGGAAGTTTATCTTATCTTGTGATGAATGTCAAAGAGTTGGTAATATCTCTAGACGCAATGAAATGCCTATGAATTATACTCTTGTTATTGAACCATTTGATTGTTGGGGATTTGACTTCATGGGTCCTTTCCCTTCTTCAGAAGGTAACACTCATATACTTGTCGTTGTTGATTATGTTACTAAATGGGTAGAAGCCATACCAACAAAAAGTGCTGATGGTGAGACCTCTTTAAAAATGCTTTTAGATGTTATTTTTCCTAGATTTGGAGTACCTAGATATATTATGACTGATGGAGGTTCTCATTTTATTCATGGTGGTTTTAGAAAAACTCTTGCCAAATATGGTATTAATCATAGAATTGCTTCAGCTTATCATCCTCAAACTAGTGGGCAAGTAGAATTATCAAATAGAGAAATTAAATCTATCTTGGGAAAGACTGTTAATAAATCTAGAAAGAATTGGGCTAGTAAGTTGAAGGAAGCATTGTGGGCTTATAGAACTGCTTATAAAAATCCTATGGGAATGTCTCCTTATAAAATGGTTTATGGAAAAGCTTGTCATTTACCTTTAAAATTAGAGCACAAAGCTTATTGGGCTGTAAGAGAACTTAATAAAGATTTTAAACTTGCCGGTAAGAAGAGGTTGCTACAATTGAGTTCTTTAGATGAATGGAGAAGTGAAGCTTATGAAAATGCTAAACTTTTTAAGGAGAAGGTTAAGAAATGGCATGATAGAAGAATTATTAAAAGAGAATTTAATGTTGGAGATAAAGTCCTATTGTATCGGTCTCGTCTCAGATTTTTTGCAGGGAAATTACTCTCAAAATGGGAAGGACCATATGTCATTGAGGAGGTGTATCGTTCAGGGGCAATTAAAATTAGTTCTCTGCAAGGTAATGCCACACAAGTAGTGAATGGACAAAGACTCAAGCATTATATTTCTGGAGATTCTTATAATGAAGATATTGATGTTATTCAAGTGATGACTCCGGAAGCTTTCATCAAAGACCAAATTGACAGTTCTGCAGAGTTCGACTTTGAATAGGTAACAGTTTTAGTAATAAAAAGTCCGCGTTTAACTTTCCGAACAATATTTCTGCTGTTTATGGAAAATATGAAAAATTACGAGATCGAAACGGAGTGGAGGCGACGCACGAGGGCGTGCCCCCATAGGCCGGCGCGGGCCCCACCCTGGCCGCGCCGCCCTATGGGGACAGCCCCTCGGCGTCCCGTTTCCACTCGTTTTCGGCCTGGAACCTTCCTTTTGTCGTAAAAATATTTGCTATATAATCTCCCGGATCCCCAGAGGTCCGTATATCGTTTTCTCGTCGTGTTTTGTTTCGAGTTGTTTCTGCCAGATATTGTTTTCAGATCTAGAGCCACCATGTCTTCATCGGAACCTCCGAAGGACAACTTCTTTGAGAACGTCGTCAACCCGTACATGAACGAGCTGAAGATGCATCCCAAGGAATTGCTGCTCGTAGATGGAGAGTTGCAGATAGAAGATGTCCGGGACCTAAAGGAGAAGGAAGCTTGGAGGACAGGATGGAGAAACTAGAACAAGAGGTTTTCGCCTACAAGAAGATGGCTGAACGTGAAGTGGACATCTTCCACAGAATTGTGTCCGAACTCATTGGTGAACACGAGAAGGAGACTGCAAAGCTGTGGGGCGATATCCTCTCACTTCACAACACTACCAACCAACTTCAGGCGCAACTTTATGATGTTTGGAATCAAAACTGTGAGTATGAAAACAGGTTTAAACGCATTAGCTATGCTGCTAGTTTCAGGATTCCTGAGACCAAGACATCGTTTGTTGATGGAGAACCTCTTCCTTGGAAGTCTGATGACGAGAAGAATCCACCATCATCGCCACCGGAGGAGTAATTCATCATTGGTATTGGCATCCCCTTGGTTTGTTCCAAGTTTGGGGGAGTGCCGCGGTATCACATCATCACTATCTTTATCTTTTTACTATCAAGTAGTGTCATATCATGAGTAGGGAAGTTATCATATAAGATGGTTTGTGATGCGCGTAGATGTACACGTCCGTTGGGAACCCCAAGTGGAAGGTATGATGCGCACAGCAGCAAGTTTCCCTCAGTATGAAACCAAGGTTATCGAACCAGTACGAGCCAAGAAGCACGTGAAGGTTGTTGGTAGAGAGGAGTGTAGTGCGGCGCAACACCAGTGAAACCGGCGCCAACGTGGAACCTGCACAACACAATCAAAGTACTTTGCCCCAACGTGTGAGGTTGTGAATCTCACCGGCTTGCTGAAACAAAGGATTAAGCGTATCGAGTGGAAGATGGTGTTTGTTTGCAAAGAACAGTAAAAACAGTAGAATGTATTCAGATGTAAAAGAATGGACCGGGGTCCACAGTTCACTAGTGGTGTCTCTCCAATAAGATAACTAACATGCTGGGTGAACAAATTACAGGCGGGCAATTGACAAATAAAGATTCAATACATATCAACGATGATTACTATGTGATTTAATCAGGGCATTACGACAAAGTACATAGACCGCTATCCAGCATGCATCTATGCCTAAATAATCCACCTTCAGGTTATCATCCGAACCCCTTCCGGTATTAAGTTGTAAACAACAGATAATTGCATTAAGTATGGTGCGTAATGTAATCAACACAAATATCCTTAGACAAAGCATCAATGTTTTATCCCTAGTAGCAACAACACATCCACAACCTTAGAACTTTCTGTCACTGTCCCATTTAATGGAGGCATGAACCCACTATCGAGCATAATTACTCCCTCTTGGAGTTACAAGTATCAACTTGGCAGAGCCTCTACTAGCAACGGAGAGCATGCAAGAACATAAACAACACATATATGATAGATTGATAATCAACTTAACATAGTATTCTCTATTCATCGGATCCCACCAAACACAACATGTAGCATTACAAATAGATGATCTTGATCATGTTAGGCAGCTCACAAGATCTATAACAATGAAAGCACAAGCGGAGAAGACAACCATCTAGCTACTGCTATGGACCCATAGTCCAAGGATGAACTACTCACGCATCAATCCGGAGGCGGGCATGATGATGTAGAGCCCCTCCGGTGATGATTCCCCTCTCCGAGGGTGCCGGAGGCGATCTCCTGAATCCCCCGAGATGGGATTGGCGGCGGCCTCTCAGTAATGTTTTCCGTATCGTGGCTCTCGGTACAGGGGGTTTCGCGACGAAGGTTATTTGTAGGCGGAAGGGTAGGTCAAGGGCGACGCGAGGGGCCCACACACTAGGCCGGCGCGGCCAGGGCTTGGGCCGCACCGCCCTGGTGTGTGGCCACCTCGTGGCCCCACTTCGTCTCCCTTTCGTTCTTCTGGAAGCTTCGTGTAAAACTAGGCCCCTGGGCGTTGATTTCGTCCAATTCCGAGAATATTTCCTTACTAGGATTTTTGAAACCAAAAATAGCAGAAAAACAGCAACTGGCACTTCGGCATCTTGGTAATAGGTTAGTGCCGGAAAATGTAAAATAATGCTGTAAAGTATGTATAAAACATTCAAGTATTGTAATAAAAGTAGCATGGAACATAAGAAATTATAGATACGTTTGAGACGTATCAAGCATCCCCAAGCTTAGTTCCTACTCATCCTCGAGTAGGTAAACGATAACACAAATAATTTCTGAAGTGACATGCTACCAACATAATCTTGATCAACATTATTGTAAAGCATATGAGATGAATGGAGTGATCTGAACAAAAGATTGCTAACAAAGATAATGACTAAGCAAATGAATCACATAGCAAAACTTTTCATGAATAGTACTTTCAAACAAGTATCAATAAGAGTTGCATAAGAGCTAACTCATAAGCAATAAATTCTAAGTAGAATGCATTGAAGCAACACAAAGGATGATTAAGTTTCAGCAATTGCTTTCAACTTGTAACATGTATATCTCATGGATATTTGTCAACATAGAGTAATATAACAGGTGCAATAAGTAAACATGTAAGAATCAATGCACACAATTAACACAAGTGTTTGCTTCTAAGATAGAAAGAAGTGGGTAAACTGACTCAACATAAAGTAAAAGAATGGCCCTTCGCAGAGGGAAGCATGGATTACTATTTTTGTGCTAGAGCTTTTGTTTTGAAAACATAGAAACAATTTTGTCAACGGTAGTAATAATTCATATGTGCTATGCATAATACTTCCTACAAGTTGCATGTCTCATGCATAGAGTACTAATAGTGCTCGCACCTTGTCCTACTTAGCTCGGAAACACGGATTATCATCACATGACATATGCTTCAACCAAGTGTCACAAAGGGGTACCTCTATGCCGCCTGTACAAGTGTCTAAGGAGAAAGCACGCATTGGATTTCTCGCTTTTGATTATTCTCAACTTAGACATCCATACCGGGACAACATAGACAATAGATAATGGACTCCTCTTTTAATGCTTAAGCATTCAACAACAGTTAATATTCTCATAAGAGATTGAGGTTGTATGTCCAAACTGAAACTTCCACCATGATACATGGCTTTAGTTAGCGGCCCAATGTTCTTCTCTAACATATGCATACTCAAACCATTTGATCATGAAATCCACTTACTTCAGACAAGACGAACATGCATAGCATCTCACATGATATCCAACAAAGGTAAAGTTGATGGCGTCCCTAGAAAACATGGTTACCGCTCAACAAGCAACTTATAAGAATTAAGACACATAACTACATATTCATCACCACAATAGTTTTTAAGCTATTTGTCCCATGAGATATATATTGTAAAGGTAGAGGAATGAAATTTTAAAGGTAGCACTCAAGTAATTTACTTTGGAATGGCAGAAAAATACCACATAATAGGTAGATATGGTGGACACAAATGGCATGGAGTTTGGCTCAAGGTATTTGGATGCACGAGAAGCATTTCCTCTCAGTACAAGGTTTGGGCTAGCAAGGTTGTTTGAAGCAAACACAAGTATGAACAGGTACAGCAAAACTCACACAAGAACATATTGCAAGCATTATAAGACTCTACACTGTCTTCCTCGTTGTTCAAACATTTTACCCGAAAATATCTAGACTTAGAGAGATCAATCATGCAAACCAAATTAAACAAGCTCTACGGTAGTTCTTCATTAATAGATTAAACTACATGATGCAAGAGCTTAAACATGATCTATGAGAGCTCAAACAATTGCCAAATTGCCAAACCATATGTAGCATTTTCCAATTCCAACCAAATAGCAATTTAACGAAGCAATAAGCCTTCGCCATGAACATTAAAGCACAATTAAGAACACAAGTGTTCCATATGAAAAAGCGGAGCGTAATATCTCCAATATAAGAATGGCGGGATCCAACTTTATTCAAACCAAAACAAAAAAAAGTAAACCGACGCTCCAAGTAAAGAACATAAGAATGTGACGGAATAAAAATATAGTTTCACTAGAAGTGACCTGATAATGTTGTCGATGAAGAAGGGGATGCCTTGGGCATCCCCAAGCTTAGATGCTTGAGTCTTCTTAAAATATGCAGGGATGAACCACCGGGGCATCCCCAAGCTTAGACCTTTCACTCTTCTTGATCATAGTATATCATCCTCTTCTCTTGACCCTTGAAAACTTCCTTCACACAAACTTCAAGCAAACTCATTAGAGGGTTAGTGCATAACCAAAATTCACATATTCAGAGGTGACACAATCATTCTTAACACTTCTGGACATTGCACAAAGCTTCTGAAAGTTAATGGAACAAAGAAACTCATTCAACATAGCAAAAGCGGCAATGCGAAATAAAAGACAGAATCTGTCAAAACAGAACAGTCCGTAAAGATGCATCTGGAAGGGGCACTTAACTTTCTCAAATGGAAAAACTCAGAACTAATAAAAGTTGCGTACATATCTGAGGATCACGCTCGTAAATTTGCAGATTTTGTCGATTTTTTTACAGAGACTTGTGCGAGAATTCGTGACAGACAGCAATGCTGTTTCTGCGCAGCGATCCCAAATATAGCATCAACTTTAACATAGAAACTTTTCTTGGCACAAAAACATGATAAGGAGAGGTTGCTACAGTAGTAAACAACTTCCAAGACTCAACAATACAGTAAATAAAATAAAACATGGGTTATCTCCCAAGAAGTGCTTTTCTTTAACGCCTTTCAGCTAGGCGCAGAAAGTGCAAATCAAGTAACATCAAGAGAAGAAGCATCAACATCATAACTTGTTCTAATAATAGAATCAAAAGGCAACTTCATTATCTTTCTAGGGAAGTGTTCCATACCTTTCTTGAGAGGAAATTGATATTTAATATTACCTTCCCTCATATCAATAACAGCACCAACGGTTCGAAGAAAAGGTCTTCCCAACACAATAGGACAAGATGCATTGCATTCGATATCCAAGACAACAAAATCAACGGGGACAAGGTTATTGTTAACCGTAATGCGCACATTATCAATCCTCCCTAAAGGTTTCTTTTTAACATTATCAGCAAGATTAACATCCAAATAGCAATTCTTCAATGGTGGCAAGTCAAGCATATCATAAATTTTCTTAGGCATAACAGAAATACTTGCACCAAGATCACATAGAGCATTACATTCAAAGTCATTGAATTTCATTTTAATGATGGGCTCCCAACCATCTTCTAAGTTTCTAGGAATAGAAACTTCAAGTTTTAATTTCTCTTCCCTAGCTTTAATGAGAGCATCTGTAATATGTTTTGTAAAGGCTAAATTTATAGCACTAGCATTGGGACTTCTAGCAAGTTTTTGTAAGAACTTTATAACTTCAGTAATATGACAATCATCAAAATCTAAACCATTATGTTCTACAGCAATGGAATCATTGTCACCAATATTTTGAAAAATTTCAGCAGTTTTATCACAAACAGCAGTTTCAGGCAATTTTGTGCGCTTTGCACTAGGAGTAGAAACATTGCCAACACCAATTATTTTACTATTTATAGTAGGAGGTGCAGGAACATGTGAAGAATCAACATTACTAGTGGTGGTAATAGTCCATACTTTAGCTACATTATTCTCTTTAGCAAGTTTTTCTTTTTCTTCTCTATCCCACCTAGAATGCAATTCAGCCAACAATCTAATATTATCATTAATTCGAACTTGGATGGCATTTGTTTTAGCAAACCTAGCATCTTGAACTTCCTCAGGCATAACTTTCAATTTTAAAAGATCAACATCAAGAGCAAGACTATCAACCTTAGAAGCAAGAATATCAATTTTACCAAGCTTTTCTTCAACAGTTTTATTGAAAGCAGTTTGTGTACTAATAAATTCTTTAAGCATCACTTCAAGACCAGAGGGTACACTCTTATTATTGTTGTAAGAATTACCATACGAATTACCATAAACATTACCATTATTAGAAGGATATGGCCTAAAGTTGTTGTTACCATAATTATTCCTATAAGCATTGTTGTTGAAATTGTTGCTCTTAATGAAATTCACATCAACATTTTCTTCTTGAGCAACCAATGAAGCTAAAGGAACATTATTAAGATCAATATGAGATCTACCATTTGCAAGCATAGGCATAATAGCATCAATCTTATCACCCAAAGAAGAGGTTTCTTCAACAGAATTTACCTTCTTACCTTGAGGAGTTCTTTCAGTGTGCCATTCAGAGTAATTGATCATCATATCATCAAGTAATTTAGTTGCGGCGCCCAGGGTGATGGACATAAAAGTACCTCCAGCAGCTGAATCCAATAGGTTCCTCGAGGAAAAATTCAATCCTGCATAAAAGGTTTGGATGATCATCCAAGTAGTCAGTCCATGGGTTGGGCAATTCTTTACCAAAGATTTCATTCTCTCCCATGCTTGAGCAACATGTTCATTATCAAATTGTTTAAAATTCATTATGCTACTTCTCAAAGATATAATCTTAGCAGGAGGATAATATTTACTAATAAAAGCATCTTTACATTTAGTCCATGAATCAATACTATTCTTAGGCAAAGAAAGCAACCAATCTTTAGCTCTTCCTCTTAATGAGAAAGGAAACAATTTCAGTTTTATAATATCACCATGTATATCCTTATACTTTTGCATTTCACAAAGTTCAACAAAATTATTAAGATGGGCAGCAACATCATCAGTACTAACACCAGAAAATTGCTCTCTCATAACAAGATTCAGTAAAGCAGGTTTAATTTCATAGAATTCTGCTGTAGTAGCAGGTGGAGCAATAGGAGTACATATAAAATCATTATTATTTGTGCTAGTGAAATCACACAACTTAGTATTTTCAAGAGTACCCATTGTAGCAGTAGTAAAAGTAACTAAGCAAATAAAGTAAAGACAAGTAACTAATTTTTTTGTGTTTTTGATATAGAGAACAAGACAGTAAATAAAGTAAAGCTAGAAACTAATTTTTTTGTGTTTTGTTTAAGTGCAGCAAACAAAGTAGTAAATAAAATAAAGCAAGACAAAAACAAAGTAAAGAGATTGGAAGTGGAGACTCCCCTGTGTCTTGATCTCCCCGGCAACGGCGCCAGAAATTTAGCTTGATGCGCGTAGATGTACACGTCCGTTGGGAACCCCAAGTGGAAGGTATGATGCACACGGCAGCAAGTTTCCCTCAGTATGAAACCAAAGTTATCGAACCAGTAGGAGCCAAGAAGCACGTGAAGGTTGTTGGTGGAGGAGTGTAGTGCGGCGCAACACTAGTGAAACCGGCGCCAACGTGGAACCTGCACAACACAATCAAAGTACTTTGCCCCAACGTAAGAGGTTGTCAATCTCACCGGCTTGCTGAAAACAAAGGATTAAGCGTATCAAGTGGAAGATGGTGTTTGTTTGCAAAGAACAGTAAAAGTAGAATGTATTCAGATGTAAAAGAATGGACCGGGGTCCACAGTTCACTAGTGGTGTCTCTCCAATAAGATAACTAACATGCTGGGTGAACAAATTACAGGGGCAATTGACAAATAAAGATTCAATACATATCAACGATGATTACTATGTGATTTAATCAGGCATTACGACAAAGTACATAGACCGCTATCCAGCATGCATCTATGCCTAAATAATCCACCTTCAGGTTATCATCCGAACCCCTTCCGGTATTAAGTTGTAAACAACAGATAATTGCATTAAGTATGGTGCGTAATGTAATCAACACAAATATCCTTAGACAAAGCATCAATGTTTTATCCCTAGTAGCAACACATCCACAACCTTAGAACTTTCTGTCACTGTCCCAGATTTAATGGAGGCATGAACCCACTATCGAGCATAATTACTCCCTCTTGGAGTTACAAGTATCAACTTGGCCAGAGCCTCTACTAGCAACGGAGAGCATGCAAGAACATAAACAACACATATATGATAGATTGATAATCAACTTAACACATATTCTCTATTCATCGGATCCCACCAAACACAACATGTAGCATTACAAATAGATGATCTTGATCATGTTAGGCAGCTCACAAGATCTATAACAATGAAAGCACAAGCGGAGAAGACAACCATCTAGCTACTGCTATGGACCCATAGTCCAAGGATGAACTACTCACGCATCAATCCGGAGGCGGGCATGATGATGTAGAGCCCCTCCGGTGATGATTCCCTCTCCGACAGGTGCCGGAGGCGATCTCCTGAATCCCCCGAGATGGGATTGGCGGCGGCCTCTCAAGCTTTCGTATCGTGGCTCTCTGCAGGGGGTTTCGCGACGAAGGCTATTTGTAGGCGGAAGGGTAGGTCAAGGGGCGACGCGAGGGCCCACACACTAGGCCGGCGCGGCCAGGGCTTGGGCCGCGCCGCCTGGTGTGTGGCCACCTCGTGCCCACCGTCTCCCTTTCGGTCTTCCGGAAGCTTCGTGTAAAATAGGCCCTGGGCGTTGATTTCGTCCAATTCCGAGAATATTTCCTTACTAGGATTTCTGAAACCAAAAACAGAAAACAAATGGCACTTCGGCATCTTGTTAATAGGTTAGTGCCAGAAAATGTAAAATAATGCTGTAAAGTATGTATAAAACATTCAAGTATTGTAATAAAAGTATCATGGAACATAAGAAATTATAGATACGTTTGCGACGTATCAGTTTGCAGTGTGGAAGTATCTCTCTCTTAGTTAGTTATTTATGTATCCGTTGGTGTGAGTTATCGTTATGGAATATTAATGAGAAGTCTTATCATTTACTTTTTGCACACCTTATTTTAGTTTGCAATTTCTGTTATATGATTACTCTTGACATTAGTATTGATATCACTTTGGGAGCATCAAGTAAATCTATTTGGTTTTGGCAAACTTAGCATTGGTCAATAGCAACAACACCTTGATGTTTAAATAGAAAAGGGAAATACATTTAGATATATTACTTTATTATCTTTCTGCTAATGAGTTTAGTATTCTGAACTTAAAATTGCTTGTGCTTACGAGAAAGATGCATGATTGTTTCTATCACATGTATATTTGTTTGTTTCCCTCAACTCTTATGCTTGCTACCCAACCTTGCTAGCCAAAGACCTGTATTGAGAGGGAATGCCTCTCATACATCCATAACCTTAGACCAAACCCATGCCATTTGTGTCCACCATAACTACCTACTATGTGGTATTTTGCGCCACTCCAAGTAAATACTTCATGTGCTACCTTTAAATAATTCAAACTATATTACTCCTTATTTGTGTCAATGTTTTATAGCTCATGAGGAAGTATGTGGTGTTTTATCTTTCAATCTTGTTGGGCGGACTTTCACCGATGGACTAGCGGCACATCCGCTTATCCAATAATTTTGCAAAAAGAGCTGGCAACGGGGTTCCCAGCCCCAAATAATAACTTTCATTAATAATTCTCTTCACATGTTTTGCCCTGATTTATCAGTAAGCAACTTAATTTTGCAATAGACACTCCTCCATGGTATGAGAAATGTTGGAAGGCACCCGAGGATTCGGTTAGCCATGGCTTGTGAAAGCAAAGGTTGGGGGAGTGTCATCCATGATAAAACTAAAATACATGTGTAAACAAAAGAGAAGGGGGATGATCTACCTTGCTGGTAGAGATGACGTCCTTCATGGGAGCCGCTCTTGGAAGGTCTGTTTGGCAAGGGGGTTAGAGTGCCCACTACCATTCGTTGACAACAACAAACACCACTCAAAATCTTACTTTTATGCTCTTTATATGATTTCAAAACTTGAAAAGCTCTAGCACATGATTTAATCCATGCTTCCCTCTGCGAAGGGCCTATCTTTTACTTTTATGTTGAGTCAGTAAACCTATTTCCCTCTATCTCAAGCAAGCAATTGAGTTGTTGTGATCCAACCATTTATGCTATGATCTAGTTAATCATGTCTTTTATGCTTTCTTGTTTAGTACAAATTTTATCTGAATGAATATGACTTTGAAAGTTATCAATGATTATGAGGAGATTGTTATGATTAAGGATGAGAGCCCTGCCATATAAATTCTGATATGAAAGCTTTGCTTAGAAGATAAGTACAATCCGTTAATAGTTCTCTGACCAAGAACAAAGTTCGCCATAACCGTTTATGATTTCCTATGCACCTCTATTTGTGATTTCTCTTTACTTATTTCAAGCTGAGTTATATGAGGAGGATGTTTACTAGAATATCTTGTGTGAATCAATATGATGCTTCTTGTCCGTATTTTATTTATCGACTCTTCACTCCGTAAACATGTGGTCTTGTTTATTGAGCTCAGTTTCGCTTGGGGACAAGCGAGGTCTAAGCTTGGGGGGAGTTGATACGTCCATTTTGCATCACTATTTTATATCATAAATTGCTGTTATTCATTGATATATTTCATATTTAGAGATGATACTTATGTTATTTCACCTATTTTGCATGTTTCATGATTATTGCAGAATTATTCACCGGAGTCAGGATTCTGCTGGAAAAAGCACCGTCAGGACACCATATTTCTAAAGATCAACAATTGACGAAAATTATAGAACATCCTATTTTTCCAGAAGACGAAGCCAGCCAAAAGGAGGGACCGAGGAGGGCCGCCATGGGCGCCCCCATAGGCCGGCGCGGCCTAGGCCTGGCCGCGCCGCCTTGTGGGAGGGGGCCCACAGCCCCCTCGGCCGCCTCTCGCGTACTTCTTCGTCCCGAAAACCTAAGGCACTGGGGGATACGAAGAATAGACACAGCCGCCTCTGCGGGGCGGAGAGACACCAGAGAGAAAAGAGCTCTCCGGCGGGCAGGAATCCGGCGGGGAAATTCCCTCCCGGAGGGGAAATCGACGCCATCGCCACCGTCATCGAGCTGGACATCATTGGGATCATCATCATCATCATCTCCACCATCTACACCACCATCTCCACCGCTGCATCTCGTCACCGCTGTAACATCTAGGGTTGAATCTTGATTGTTTGATAGGGGAAACTTTCCCGGTGTCGATTAATACTTGTTATTGATGCTATTGAGTGAAACCATTGAACCAAGGTTTATGTTCAGATTGTTATTCATCATCATATCACCTCTGATTATGTTCCATATGATGTCTCGTGAGTAGTTCGTTTAGTTCTTGAGGACATGGGTGAAGTCTAAATGTTAGTAGTTAACTATGTTGAGTAATATTTAATGGTTTGATATTTAAGTTGTGGTGTTATTCTTCTAGTGGTGTCATGTGAACGTCGACTACATGACACTTCACCTTTATGGGCCTAGGGGAGTGCATCTTGTATTCGTTTGCTAATTGTGGGGTTGCCGGAGTGACACAACCTAAACCCCCGTTAGTATATCGGTGCAGGAGGGATAGCAGGATCTCAGAGTTTAAGGCTGTGGTTAGATTTATCTTAATTACTTTCTTGTATTTGCGGATGCTTGCAAGGGGTATAATCACAAGTATGTATTAGTCCTAGGAAGGGCGGTGCATTAGCATAGGTTCACCCACACAACACTTATCAAAACAATGAAGATTAATCAACTATATGAAGCGAAAGCACTAGACTAAATCCCCGTGTGTCCTCAAGAACGTTTGGTCATTATAAGTAAACAAACCGGCTTGTCCTTTGTGCTAAAAAGGATTGGGCTACTCGCTGCAATTATAACTCTCGCATTTTATTTACTTGTACTTTATTTATCTGCTATATCAAAACCCCCTGAAAACTTGTCTGTGAGCATTTACAGTGAATCCTTCATCGAAACTGCTTGTCAACACCTTCTGCTCCTCGTTGGGTTCGACACTCTTATTTATTGAAAGTACTACGATACACCCCCTATACTTGTGGGTCATCAATAAGCTGCATACAACAACCAACATAGCATAGATATATTCACGACAGATCCAAAAGTAGTACCGATAGATACAACATAAGCTACATTTTACAAGAATTTGAGCTGCTCTACAGATAGAGCAGTCACATACAGAGAGTGCAGTAGGCACGTTCAACGCCTCCAGGTAGCGCCTGTGACTCGCTTGGAGGTTGCGCAGGTGAATCCCAAGTGCTTTGTGTTTGGCCATGAACGCATGCACGTTCACGGTCGTTCCAACTCTAGCGCCACATCTGCCAATGGATTCAGCATGGTTCACCAGGGAGTTGAAGTCGGTGGCGCGGAGCTTCCTATTGCAGAAGGGGCACTTGTAAATGCCTCGAGCAAAGGGGCCATCGTAATGGCCGGACTGCAGCCTCCTGAGGACGTGACGAGTCTTGGTGTGGAAGGACTCGTCGTCGCTGTCGACGTCGCTGCTCTGCACCTGTCACGTAGCACCAAAGATCGTGAAAAAAACACGGAGTCAATTGCAACAATGATGGAACAGAGAGTGAACAAAAAATCATGCATGATAATATGGGCTCGAAAAAAAGAGGTAGCCTCAGTTACATTGGACTCACTTATATCCAGGATTTGAGTTAGCAAACCAAAGATCATGCACAACAAATTTGTACACACCAATTGTTTACCGACCAAACCATGAATCAATTTATGCCCAAATATTCATCATCATCGGCACAAATCTTAAACAAAAGCAAATCACAAACACTAATAACGCAAGATCTAACACAAAAGGATTGAACTAGGAACAGACGAACACTAATAACGCAGGATCTAACACAAAAGGATTGAACTAAGAATAGACGAACCCTAATAACGCAAGATCTAACACAAATGGATTGAACTAGAAACAGACGAACCCTAATAATGCTAGATCTAACACAAAAGGATTGAAATGAGATAAGAACAAGGGAACAAAGGGTTACCTCCGGCTCGTCGTCAACGATGCTGGTGTCGTAGGGGTTCTCCGGCGCGTCGTACGGCACTGGTTCGTACGGGTCCCAAGCGACGGGGGCCTGGACGGTGGCGGCGGCCGATGCGCCGGCGGCTGATGTGCCGACAATGGGCATCTCATTCTTCTCCATCACCGGCTGTTTTCTTCGTGGTTTTTTCTTCGGTTGTGGAGAAGATGATGGGACAGGAGAGGCGGTTGCAGGAGAACGTGCGTCGAGGGAGAGAAAGAGGGGCTCTATAAAGACGAAGGTGGCGTGTACCGCAACACGCGTCCGCTATGCACGGCTGCAGCGTGCACCGCTACACGAGTCTAACCCTGGGACGTTTGGTGTACTCAGTTATAACCTCGGGTCTTATACAGAATTTTATCTGTACTCAGTTTTCCCCTCGAGGACTTAGACCGGCAAGTGCAATATACTCAGTTTTACCCTAAGTAGCTGGTCAACAGAGAGTCAACAAATGAGATTAACATAGCTAATTGAGTCATTTCATGCGCAAAAAAATCCAAAAAAATAAAAACATAGTGGCACCTACTCATGGAGTCTTCCTACGCAACCTGCCACCTAGAAAACCTTAACAAACATATATAAATCAAGTTTTACCACAAATTGCCACTTCTCAGAATCACTAGTGTAGCTATGAAGATGCATGGTTTTCCACTCAAACCCCTTTGCAAAACATCTTTCCCAAAAACATATTTTGTCTAAATGATGCCATAATTGTCACACTCATGTATATTTGAATTGCAAATAATTTGATGTAGCCCAATATGAATTATATTGTACAAAACACGCATTTTTCATTTTGTAATTCTTTTGTTTGAATCCCTTAGTCTATTTACTATTTATGTGCCCTTGGATTCTTAGTACTACTCAGTTTTGCCCTCAAGTACTGTCACAAATGCTCTCAGAAGCCCAAACTTATCCTGATTGGTTGAGCCGTTGTCACACGGATCGACTCCACGAACCGTTGATCCACTGATCTAACGGGCAGTATACCCCTCTCCGTCTCTTCGTGACAACGTCTCTCTCTCTCTCTCTCTTCGTGGCCACCCCTCTCTCTCTCTCTCTCTGTCGGTGGAGAGTTCCCACCCCTCTATTTATGTGCAATAACGAGTTTGCCCCTTAATATAGTTTGGGATATAGTATTGGTATAAACACGAGGCATACATATTTGCGGATTTCGGTGAATGCATTATTTGTCACCCCTATAACAATTATCAACAATCTTTAGCTTTCCTTTTCTTTTAGGGAATATAGTTTGGGATATAGTATTGGTATTTTGAAACGGCCCAAAAGTGGTATAATTTTGGTATAAACATGAGGCATACATATTTGCGGATTTCGGTGAATGCATTATTTGTCACCCCTCTAACAATTATCAACTATCTTTAGCTTTCCTTTTCTTTTAGGGAATATAGTTTGTGATATAGTATTGGTATTTTGAAACGGCCCAAAAGTGGTATAATTTTGGTATAAACATGAGGCATACATATTTGCGGATTTCGGTGAATGCATTATTTGTCACCCCTCTAACAATTATCAACTATCTTTAGCTTTCCTTTTCTTTTAGGGAATATAGTTTGGGATATAGTATTGGTATTTTGAAACGGCCCAAAAGTGGTATAATTTTGGTATAAACATGAGGCATACATATTTGCGGATTTCGGTGAATGCATTATTTGTCACCCCTCTAACAATTATCAACTATATTTAGCTTTCCTTTTCTTTTAGGGAATATAGTTGGTAATTTCGGTGAATGCACACACTAACTTTGAAAACAACTACAAGTACATGTAACTGAATAATGGATTTGTAACAAGGTATCCCTTGTAACAACTTCTAGCGCATGGTGAGCAATGATAAGAATCCGGTCCTAGTTATACAACAAAAAAAAACAACCAGCCATCAGATTAGCTTGCTTCTTTAACTCGATCAGCTGCCTTAACTGCTTGTTCATTTTCTTCAGTTCTCCCTTCACTTCCACCAGTCCTGCATTGGGAGCATTAGGCATAATCGGAACGGCTCCTCTCTCCGCCGCATTCTCTACAGCAAGTCCCCCTCCCAAATTGCGCTCCCCAATAGCGCCAATTGATTCCTGCAATTGAAGCCTCTGAACGTACACATAGATCCACTCGAAATGCCTGCATTTCTTCAAGATCTGAAAACAACAACGTGAACTCTAAATCCCAAATTCGAGGGAATAACAAGAAAATTGAGAGAAAACAGAGAAATTGGAGCGAGATCTAACCTTATCCCCCTCTCTATATGGCAAGCTCTCGCATGCAACGAACTCACGTCCACGGTTGCCGTTCTCGTCCGTCTTACAGATCGACCGCTTCAGAGGCTCCTGGCGTGGGCAGTCAGGGCATCTTGTCAAAGGCACGGGTCCATACTGCGGCCATGAAGAACGGGAGGTCGAAGAGAAACTAGACATCACCCGCCTGCCGGAGAAGGGCTGCCGCTGGCGGAGAAGAAGAACAATGGGGCGCGGGGAAAGAAAGGGGAAGCAATGGCACGGGCACGGGGCTGGCTCGGGCTCCCATTTTGCAACGGTCACCTAGGTAAGCTGTGGGTCCGGCGCGCTAACGTGGACAAGTTGTGGGTCCCACGATGATCTGGATAAGTGGAGACGTGTCCACTACGGGGCACCAACAGCGGCCCCACTTGCCAGCACCAACCAACGTCAACTAAACGGGAATCCTCCATCCGAGCTCCTTCTGCGGGTTACAGACAAGGGATTGGGGAAAACTGAGGAAAAACTAAGGAGCTGGGGAAAACTGAGTACAACTACGGACCCGAGGGCACGAAAATAGAAATCCCTATATTTAAATTCAAAAATTCAAAAATTGGAATTTGTTTTGGTAATTTCATTTCTTATTTTATTCTAGTTAAGAATAATTTTTAATTCACTAATAAAAAATTCTTGGATTTTTAGAGGTATTTATTATTATTTAGAATTTGGTAGAAAGGTTATTTCTAAAAATAAAAAGACAAAATACCCCTCTGGCCCATTTGGGCCAGCCCACTAAGACAACCCACTTGGGCCTGGCCAAAAAGGTTCGGTGGAACCGAACGCGTCGGCCCGCTCCTCACTTGCTCTAACTCGTCTCTCTCGCGTAACCCTAACCCTAACAGGCGATCCCGTGGCGACTGTTTCGTCGCCATGGTCGCCGCCGTGCTCCGGCCGACTTCGGCCGAACTAGGGCACGCCGTTGGTTGCTATCGACGTAGCGCGCGACGGTGCATCTTCTCGTCTGCGTCGATCTGACCTATTCTTCCTCGACGGCTCTCGCGCATGCTCGCCTCTCGTAGATGCCGACGGATCCGCGGCGATCTCCATCGATCTGCACCGCCTCGCCCTGCCTGGGCGCTCGCCGCCTCCCACGCTGGCGGTGCATGGACTGGCACGGTCCTGGCCGCGATTTGGCGCCGCTGTGGCTGGCCTGTGCCACCGTGCCGCCCTGGTCGCCTCCATGACTCGCCAGGTAACCTCCTCCTCTGCTTCTACTACCTCCTCTACTCCATCCTCTCTGCCTGCTGCTCCCTATGCGTATGCTGCCGATGCTGTGCTGCTGTGCTTGCTGTTTGTGTTGTGCTGTTGTGCTGCTGTTCGTGCTGTGCTGCTGTGCTTGCTGTGCTCTTTGCCTAATCCTACTGATGCCATGATCTAGCCTATTCCTTTCTATTGGTGCTATACTACTGCCTGTGTAATTCATGCCGGTTCCCTATGCTAGGCTTATCCTATTGGTTCATGTCCATGTGTTGTTCATGTGTCTACTCGTTCTTGTTCATATGCTTACTGGTCCTTGTTCATATGCTTACTGGTCCTTGTTCCTCCTATTCTATCCAGTTGTGCTCCTCAGCTATGCAATTGCTTGTTAATGGCCTTGTTATTGGCCTAGGTTAGCACTACTGACACTTGTGGTGTCAGTGATGCTCACCTATACCATGTGTATGCTTCAGTTGATCCAAATCTTGGATCACTGCATGCTTGTGATGCTTGCTGTGCCTTTTGCTTGCTCTAATTGATCCATTTTCTCAATCAGATGCTAGTGGCTAGCTAATGGTTTAATCCTTGGCTATTTGAGTGGCTTACTAGTTACTGTTGTGACTTATGCTTGCTCTAGCTGATGCACAAGTGTGTGTATGTGCTGCTGTTTCTATCCAAAGCTCATTGGACAAGATCCAATTTATAGAAAGCAATGGTTCATGCTACTGTTGCCTCTCAGTGATGCTATTGCCTTGTTAAAGCATGGATTACTGTGTATATATGCTTGGGTGAATTATTTACGGATGAACTGCTTATGCAGTGTTGATTAAATACATTGTTGTGCATGATTTGATATTTCCATGATCAATTTGAAAATAAATGAAGTCTGAATCCATTTCTGGATGATGATGACTTATAGTTTTGGTTCAAATGGATGGATTTGTGGTTGATGTGACCACAGTAGCCTTGCTACTGCTCAGTTGCTCACACAGTTTGGCTACTTGTTGGCTACTCATCTCTGCTTGCATAGTAGGGAATCATACATGATATGAATGCCACTATGCTTTCCTCTGAAGAAATATAGGGTTAACTGATGGTTTCCTTGGCTAGAATCTCACTAGGTGGTCTCTTGGTAGCTTCTAGTACTTGTAAATCCTCTACTAGTGCTATCTGTGCATGTATGCTTGTTTATTTGCACTTGACTAGTATCTAGATGGTTTTGGGCTCTAGCTGCTCCATTTCTGACAGTGATCCTTGGTTAACAACAAGCGATGACAACCCCATGAGCATCTGCTCATCTCATGCCTTGTGTCATGTAGTAATTATGGATTGGATCCACTGGATCCTCTCCAGGTACTTTGTATACCTTGTTCTAGCTCCTAGATGTCTATGCTCAGCTGCTGTTGAGCTGTTGCTTGATGTTCTTGTTTACTTGCCCTACTCCTCCTAGCTCCTGGTGATGTTGCTTAAGTTCCCATCTTCCTACTGGTTTTGGTTGGTGGATTCTAATGGATGGACGGTTTCAGTGGTTGGTTTTGCTGTTCTTGAGCAAGAAAAGATATGAACTGTCACTCTTCCTTGTTGGTTGCTTGATGAATGGTTATCTAGTCGACCTATGAATTGTTTCTAGGGTTTCTACCCTTTTATACCCACTGCTGGTTCTTCTCTGGCTGTGACACACAAGCCTAGCATGGCTTGGTGACTAAGCTGTGGCTTGGCTTGCTGTTGGATGCACAACAACTCCATGAGCTGTGTGTTCCTTTGGTGAAACTTGAGCCCGTCATTGGCTCAGGTTTGGTATGCTGGAGCTTATCTTGGTTCTGGCCAGGTTTTCGACATGGACAAGTGTCCTGGACACTTGGTTTTAACCCCCTGTCTAGTTCCTTCTCTTATTTGCAGGTTTTAAAGATGGAAATGATCAAGGAACAATTCTTCCAAGACACTTGGTTTTGATTTTAGCATAGATTCAAATTCTTGTAATCTTCTTTTACTTTGTTTTATTATTCATCCAATTCTTGTAATAATAAATATTGTAAAGACAATGTATTATGTGTGTATGATCAATAAAGCTCAAGTTTTGTTTATGAGATTATTTGTAAATGTACTATTTACTTATGAATTATTTGTATATGTATAACATGGTTTGAATTATAAAGTGATTTTTAATTATGAATTCATAATTCATTTCTATATTGTTTATCATTGCTTCTTTTGTTCTAAATTCAAATATGAATTGCCAATTCAAATCAACTCCCAAAATGACAAGTTACAAAAGAGATCATGTCAAAGTTCTTAACCTCACATTGCCAAACCCTAATTGCAATTCAGAGAGAACCTCGACCCCTCTTAGGTTTTTATGCAATAAGGCACAAAAATTTCCGTCGTTTTGCGATGAAATGCACATCCCATTTCTAAATCTACCCTTCGATGTTGCTATGTTCTGTTTTATTACAACCTCTTCCCCTCAACAGAAACTTCGTCCCGAAGTTGTGATTGGGGTACCTGAATAGCTCGGGGTTGGATTTTCTGAGAACGTACTCCTTTTCCCAAGTTGCTTCTCGCTCGGGGTGATGTTGCCATTGTATCTTTCAGCACTTGATCGCCCTATTCCTTAGCTTCTTCCAATGTACTTCCAATATCTTCTCAGGTTTTTCCACATAAGTTAGGTCTGATTACAGTTCTAACTCTTCATGTGAAACTGGATCATTTTGGAAACACTTTCTGACTTGAGATACATGAAATACATTGTGAATCAAACTCAACTGCTTAGGTAGTTCTAGCTCAAAAGTTGTTTCTCTGTTTTGACTGAGTATCTTGAATTGTTCTATATATCGAGGACTTAACTTTCCTTTCACTCCGAACCTCTTTAGTCCTTTCATTGGGCTAACTTTCAAATATACCATTTGGTTCCCATAATCTTCTTTTCTGGTCGGCATAACTCTTCTGTCGACTTTGAGCTATCTTGAGTCTATCTCTGATAACCTCGATGACTGCTTGTCTCCCCTTGATGTAATCTGGTGCAAACTCCTTGTTTTCTACCGTCTCAAACCAACAGATTGGAGATCTTCACTTCCTTCCGTACAGTGCTTCATACGGTGCCATTTGGATACTACTCTGATAACTATTGTTGTATGAAAATTCTGCTAATGGTAGATGGTCCTCCCATGAGCCTCCAAAGTCTAGAGCACAAGCTCTAAGCATGTCCTCCAGTATTTGTGATTGGTTCTTTCCGTCTGTCCTCCGGTTTGTGGGTGATATGCCGTGCTGAAATCCAACTTGGATCCCAGAGCTTCTTGGAGTTGTTTCCAAAATGCTGACGTGAAGATCGAACCTCTATCCGAGACTATCTTCTTTGGTACTCCATGTTTGCTAACTATTTCCTTGACATATATATCCACAAGCTTCTCAGAAGTATCCTTGTGATTTACCGTTATAAAATGAGCACTCTCGGTAAGTCTATCAATAATTGCCCATATCATATCCTTTTTTTTACTGGTCATTGGTAGACCGGTAACAAAATCTATTCCGATTTCATCCCATTTCCATTCCGGAATATCTAAAGGTTTAAGTAATCCAGAAGGACTTTGATGTTCTTCCTTTACTTGTTGACATGTATGACATTCCGAGACATACTTGGCTATTTCACTTTTCATGTGGTTCCACCAGAACATTTCTTTCAAATCCATATACATCTTGGTACTTCCCGGATGTATTGAGTACGGTGTTTCATGAGCTTCCTTCAGTATGATTGCCTTAACTTCTGGATCATCTGGTACACACATCCTCTTCTGGAAGTATAATGAATCAAACTCTTTTTTTGAATGAATGAATGAATCAAACTCTCCTATATTGAATTCAGATGGTTTTCCTTCCCCAATCCTCTTGATTTTTTCTTGAATGAATGAATCATCAACTTGCTTTCGAATGATCTCATACTTCAAATCAGAATACATCTCATCCATGATTCTCAGAGTTGCTATACTTCCTACTGTATCACCTTGAATGAGTAAGATTTGGGCTTCTTCTAACTCTTTCCGAAGTTCCTTTGGAATTTCCCATTCCGTAGGTTGATTCTCGGTACTCTTTCTTCTTAAAGCATCTGCTACTACATTAGCTTTGCCTGGTGTATAGTTGATTGTCAGTTCATAATCCTTAATCAACTCTAACCATCTCTTCTGTCTCATGTTCAATTCCTTTTGGGTAAAGAAATAATTCAAACTCTTATGATCTGTATATAGCTCACATTTGAATCCATAAAGAAATTGTCTCCAACTCTTCAGAGCATACATGACGGCCGCCAACTCTAAGTCATGTATTGGATAGGTTTTTCATGTGGCTTCAGTTGCCTTGATCCATAAGCTATTACTTTACGGTCTTGCATCAGAACACACCCAAGTCCATTCTTGGAAGCGTCACAATATCCCGTGTAATCCTTTCCTGGTTCAGGAACTGCTAACACTGGTGCTGTGGTTAACTTCTCCTTGAGTTTCTTAAAACTCGCTTCACACTCATCAGTCCACACAAATGGGGTGTTTTTCTTGAGTAACTTGGTCATTGGTCCTGTAATCTTCGAAAATCCCTCAATGAATCTTCGATAATAACGTGCGATTCCAAGAAATCATCTTAGCTCCTTAGCATTCTTGGGTGAATTCCACTCCAATACCTACTGAACCTTGCTTGGATTCACAACTATCCCTTCTTTGGTTACGACATGTCCAAGAAATTCAACACTATCTAACCAAAATTTGCACTTGCAAAACTTAGCATAAAGCTGATGTTCTCTCAAGATCTGCAAAACTATCTTCAAATGCTTTGCATGTTCCTCTTTATCTTTGGAATAGATCAGAATGTCATCGATAAACACTATCACAAACTTGTCCATGTACTTCATGAATATCTTGTTCATCAAATTAATGAAAATAGCTAGTGCATTTGTTAGTCCAAATGGTACAACCAAATATTCATGGCGTCCATACCTTGATACAAAAGCTGTTTTTGGAACATCTTCCTTCTCCTCAAACTATCTTCGAAAAGATTCCCGCTCCTTGAACCTGATCAAAAAGATCTTGTATTATGGGCAAAGGATACTTGTTCTTGATTGTTACATTGTTGAGATTCCTATAATCTCTACACATTCTCTTACCTCCATCTCTTTTATCCACAAAGATAACTGGTGTACCCCATGGTGACACACTTTCTTGGATAAATCCCTTCGGTTCTAGTTCATCAATCTGAGCTTTCAATTCCACTAGCTCCTTTGGTCCCATCTTATATGGTGGCTGAGCTATTGGTGTTGTGCCTGGAATCAGGTCTATCGTAAATTCTATCTCCCTATCTGGTGGCATACCCGGTAGTTCCTTGGGAAATACATCTTGAAACTCGTTTACTACAGGGATTTCTTCAATATTCACCTCCTTCAAACTGTTAAGCTTGAATCCTATCTCCAACTGAGTGTATTTTTCCCCTTGAAACACTATCTGACCTCCAATGGAATTGCGGAGTGATACTGTTTTGTCTCCACAGTTAATCACTGCTCCATTTTCTGTCAACCAGTCCATCCCTAGGATGAATGATATGTCTTTCATAGGAATGATGAAAAGGTCCGCGAAATAAACACAGTCACATATGGTGATGACCTGTGCTTCTTTCACGTGGGTTACTAAGATCGTCCCCCGCAGATAAGACAGTTATGGGGTATTCCACCAACTCCCGTGCAAGAAATGATGTAGTTGCTCCAGTATCAAATAATACTTTGCCAGGATGAGTAAGAATGCTGAGCGTACCTAAAACTGCTTGATCCGACTCTCCAGCTTGTTCCAAGGTTGTGCAATTCAGCTTTCCATATGGTTTGTTGTTGTTGTTGTTGTTGTTGTTGTTGTTGTTGTTGTTGCTGCCTGTAGTCATCCTCGAAAGTGATTGCCGAGTCAATCAGTTCCTGGAATTCTGCAGTCCGTGCCAACCTCAATTACATCTTCATGTAAGGGTTCATGCCCTTCATAAACCTCTTCTTCCTCTTTTCATCCGAGTTCACCTCCTCCGGTTGATACCTTGATAGTCTATTGAAGTCTCGAATGTACTGCATGATTGTGCAGTTCTGTTGTAGTTCGTCAAACTCCCTCTTCTTTAACTCCACCACGCTTTCCGGAACATGAGCATCCCGGAACTTCTTAAATTCTTCCCATGTGAACACCTTTTATGGAGGATGTACTGCGAAGATATTCTCCCACCATGATGCCGCTGGTCCTGACAACAGATAAGTGGCATACCTTATCTTCTCCTCATCGTTGCATCCAACGGTCCTTAACTTCCTTTCTATATCCATCAGTCAGTCTTCAGCATCCATTGGTTCTGGAGCCGATGCAAAAGGTAATGGCCTTGCATTCTGAAAGTCCGATAGAGTCACGCCTCTTCCTTCGTTACCCTTGTCATTGATAACTTGAGCGAAGAAATCTTGCATATTCTTGGTTTGACTCTCCTGATACCTCCTTCTATCTTCCTCCATCGCCCTCATGTACTGTTGAAAGTCTGGATGTAACATTGGATCTCCCATTCTGGCTGCTGCATCTGCTTCTTCCTTTTCTTTCGCCTCCCGCTCTCTTCTAGCCTCTTCGGTTTCCACTAATGCCATATTCCCATAGTCCTGTAACAAAGAGCGATTACTCATAATTACACCATGTAAATGTTTTCTGAGCTCAACTCATTGTCCAGTACTAGTCACACAATGAAATCAAGAAGCAAATCCAAAGCAAACATTTATCTTTACTATTAAATTGCAATAGGTGACTGGCTGGTGTCAGGGCCAAAGTTTTTTTCTATGGGCCCAGAAAAAGATCCACTCCGTTCCGATCCAGAAATTGCTAAGTGTTGCTCAAAAAAAAAATTCCTAAGTTGTAGTGTTGTACGCGTGTGTGGACTTTATTCGAACGGAACACAAGGAAACGATCGGATGATAGCTGATCGGTCTAGAGGTGTAAACAAGTGATCTATCCAAGTTCAACACGTATCTTACGCACACACATCTATCTCCTACCGTATACTAGAGCCCAAAAGCTTATACGTATCAGGCCGAGTACCTCTATGTGAGGGCACATATATATATACACAGCCCGAACAACGAACTTGATCGGCATATCTAACGACCCCCGGCCCTTCCAAAAGCGCACGTCTGAGGTCCGTTGATTCATAGGGGACGCAGGTCAAGCAGTCATGCATGGATCTCCCCGATTTACCCCGGCATTGGATTTGTCTCCGACTCACAGCTTGGGGCTCCGCGGGGCGCCTCCCGTGTAGGAGCAAATGGCCCGTCCGAAGAGGCGCGCAGGTGGATATCTGCGAACACGCGAGGCACCAGCCGAGGTGGAGCGCGGCGCTACTCCTGGCCAGTCATGCTCGGAAGGCTTCGTATGAACTGAAAAATACGATGACTGGTGGCGTCAATCTTATCGAATTCATGTGCTGCTCGTGGATTGCGACAGCTTCTTCTCCTCCGAGTCCGATCATGTGCTGCTCATCGCCTTGTGGGACGCAGCCTCTTATTCTACGACGTGGAGGTGGACGGCAGCGGTGGTTGATGGTGGACCTGCCAATGTCGAAGGTAGGAGGTCGCAGCCTGTGTCCACTTAGCGGACGCCATTGACCGGACACTAGCTCCGGCAGTCCTGTAGACGTGGTGGGACACGGCCGTCGCCGGCTCGCTATGTACACAATGCAGGGACCTCTCCAAGCGTTCGTCGGTGAGGCGGTGAGCTCGATGGTCCAGCAGAAGTTCCAACGCTGCCCTTCTTCAACAACGGGGACAGGGACTCAGGGAGGGCGGGTAGTGGTGTTCCTCGAGGTATCCCAGCAGCTGATCACCGTGAGGTTACAGTCCAAGACGGCATCTCCGGATTCGTGACCATAAATGGTCGTCATCATCCAGTTCACTCAGGTTAAAGTATCATCTCATGCTCTGTCGTCGTTCTCATCGGAGGTTTGCTTCCTGGACGATGCTTTTGGCCGATCGCACGCGCAGTACCAGCTAGGACTTGACGCAGCAGAAAGCTAACCCAAGGTGAGGACATTTAAACGAAATTTAAGTGCTACAGTGAATTATTTACATCTGAAGCTAATGTAACTTTTTCTACTACTGTAGTTCCAATATTCAATATATTGGTATTATATTATATATAGCTCGGCAATGATAAACTTGTAGATGTTTAATCTGACGAGCTCTCACAAAATAACTTCAAAGTGCCTAATGTAAGGGTACCTACACGATGAAATACTAAATAAGGTCGCCTGGCTGTATCGGTGGACAGAGCGGAAGTGGAGGCACGACTGACTGTAGAGCACGCCATGGATGCTTAAAAGGGGCTGGTTTTTGCGACACGTCATGGTTGTACCGATGGAAACTTACTTTGTGCATCATCATGAAGTAAAAAAATAAAATCTTCCCGTCGCAACGCATGGGCATTTTTTCTAGTTATGTATATACACCGTATATAACATAACATTACACACATATATTACATGTGGCATATATAACCACCTATTTGGCTCAAAGCCCAAGCCAACGGAATTTAAAATACGTCTTAGTACAATATCATCTATACTACACTATTCCTCTCTCGAGCACTACTACTCATCATCTTCGTTCGCCTCCGTGTACATGCCTGGAGTCCATCCGGTACAGCGGTTGGTCTTTCGAACACCGTCCGGAACATAAGTCCTTCCATTTGGAATGTAGTCTGAGTCGGACGAAGTGCCGAGACAGAGATCTGTCATGCCGAAATAGCTGGGCAGTGACTCGTATGTATCCCCAGTAGGATACACACCTCCCTCATTTGCCATCCATGAAGGGTTTCTATCAACTTGCTCCCTCATCTTCTTCTATTTCTTCTTCTTCACTCCGGAACTCTCACCTCCTCATACTGAGATGTTTTTGATACCCCCATCTCCAAATCCAGAGAAATGGAGTTGGTATCTTTCTCTTCCTGCCCGTAGTGTCGGTTAATATAATGGTTAACCTCGCCTCCTTTATCTTCCGTATCACACGGTGTCGTGGTATCGTCACGGCATATGCCATAGGATGGCTAAAGAGAGTGGTTCCTGCAATGGTCAACGGTGGTATCCGGATGCGGGTATAAGCACGAGCGACACGGCGACGTACCCAGGTTCGGGGCCCTCGTATGGAGGTAACACCCCTACTCCTGCTCTAGAGTGTATAAGAGATATCACAATACAATGGTGCTCCTTGAGCTGTATCCGGCTGCTCGGGGAGGCTAAAGGTAGACGAAGGTCTCTCTCCCGGAGCAGCTCTAAGACTAGAATGGCAAGTGATCGATCGTCCCCCGCACGAGCGGGGGTACCGCAGCTTATATAGGCGCTGGCAGTTTACAAAGAAGTCCCTATGACCTACTGGCCGGCTCCGCCGGCTCCGGCTTTACCGCTCCTTCCTGAGGCGCTGTCGTCAGCAGCCGTTCAGGCGATGAAGCTTGTCCGTCCTTCTGCCGAAGTCAGCGGCGACAGGACGTGCCAAGCGTCGTGGGAGAGGTGTCTCTGTCGGTACCGGTAACCTGTAGCAGTACGGCGTAGCTCGAGCCATGATGGCCTGTCGGATGCGGGGCACTGTTGCTCCACAGTGCCCCTTACTTTATGGTAGATGAGATCAGCGTGGACTTTCGCACCCGGATCGCCCTTCCAATTCCTTTTCCTGCAAGGCTCGCCAGCCTCGAGCCGGTCAGGCGAGAGACAAACACAACCGGATATGGCACGTAGAAGCCGGCCTAACCACAACGCAGACGGCCGTGGCTAGATCAGCGTAACTTTGAGCCAGCCGGCTACGGCTCCAGCCGGCTGCTCTCCTGCCGACCTTTGCCGCGGGCCAGCCGGCCTTGAGCCAGCTACTCCTAGTCTTTTGCCCTACCCGGGGTCTTCCCCCCGACATTACCCCTGAAGCTGGCAAGGCCCTGCGTAGAGAAGGGCCTGCGCAGGTTTTCCTGGCCGTTAGTCTTTGATCCCATGAATCTTGTTTCAGAAAGCACTCGAGGGGCCGACTGAGAATTCTCCTTCAGCCGGTTGCTCCCTCATCCGGCTGCTCTTGAGCCGGACGCCGCTTATATCTCGCGGATTTGTTTTTCATAAGTGTTGGAGGAATCTCCGCCTTGTTGGGAGAGCACGGGCCGGCTTGGGAGGAGACATCCGACTGTGACTTGGGCGCGTCGGAGTCTCCGCCGCCTCGGGTCCTGCGCCCGACTTGACCGGCTCTGACAGCATCTCCTGTAGCATCGCCTCGCCTGGTCACATCAATGTTCCCTCCGGATCTTCTGCGGTAGTGGGCGACGTGGCACGGCTGTTACTGGTAACCGTCGGAGATGTGGGGGAGATCGTGGCGCAGTTAATCCAGCATCGTGGCCCACGCCCCCCAACTGTGCGCCCGCCAGACGGCTATAAATAGGGGAGGGGAGGCACCGAGGCAGCCTCCCAGCACTTCTTCTTCTTCCTCGCGCCCGTCGCTTCACCTCTCTCCTCCGCTCGCTCGTTTCCTGCGCGCTCGGTCGATCTCGCCGGCGGATCTTCGGCGGACTCCTGCAATCGGACGCAGCTGGCGTCCTCAGGCGAGCCGCAGCCGTCACGCCACCGTTCCAGCAACACAGGGGCCCGCCCGTCCACGGTACGCTCGTTGCCGCCGCGCGTCTCGTCCTCGAGCTCCTCCTCATCAAACTTCTCTTTCTCTTGGTCCTCCTCTTCTTCCTCTTCTACGGCGAAGATGGCTCTCCCCAACGGCTCATGGGAGGGCTGGTTCATCACCGACGAGGACATCGCTCGCCTCGTTCGCCTCCGCCGGATCCCGACGCAAGTGATAACGCGAGCTCCAGGGAACGAGGTGGAGCCGCAGCCAGAGCCCGGCGAACATGTAGTCTTCGGGGCGCACTTCGATCGGGGGCTGGGGCTGTCGGCTTCAGCCTTCTTCCGGCACTGCTTGGACTTCTTCGGCCTGCAGCCGCACCACCTGCCGGCTAACGCCTTCGTGACGCTGAGCTGCTACGTGGCCTTCATGGAGGGCTACGCCGGCTTGTGGCCAGACGTGGAGTTCTGGAGCCGGCTGTTCTTCCTCAAGGCTCAAACCACCGACGGCCACCTGCGAGCCTGCGGCGCCGCCTCCATCTACTCGCGCGCATCCAAACCCTTCCCGAGGATCCCGACTGTGGACTCGGTGAAGAAGTGGCAGACGATGTTCTTCTACGTGAAGAATGAGAACGCGGGGTTCGACTGGGTTAACCTGCCGGAATACAACCTGGAGCCACCGACTGCCCGGGTCAACTGGGGCACCAACTACAGGCCGGATGACCCGGAGGCGGAGGTGAACATGCTCTGGAAATTTCTCCGGGAGTGTGTTGCCGACGAGCGACTGTGCGCAGCCGACCTCCTTTGCTGCTACGCCTCCCGCCGGGTGCTGCCTCTGCAGGCACGCGCCCACAAAATCTGCCACATGACCGGCCGGTTCGACCCGACCCGGACGTCCAAGCTGGAGCTCACCAAGGCCCAGGTCGCCAAGCGGGTCAACTTTGTCTCCCAGGCCAAGTTGCCGGACAACTAGGACTGTGGGATGGAGCCCTATAGCCGGAACGATCCACCGCCACTGGTAAGTCTTCTTTCTTCTGGCCGAATGCCGGCTTGCGGCTGCGTGGCCGGCTTGTCTTACTGTTTGCTTGTTGCTTGCAGATCTTCGCCCGGCAGCAGGTTGAGGACGGCGACCTGGCGCTGAAGAATTGGATGCCGGATCATGTTGATCCGGCTGACCAAGCCGGCAACGACGAGAGCCCGGAGGCGGCCGACCAGGCCGCACAAGGGCACGACTACCCTCCGCCTTCTCCGCAGCCGCACGAGGAGGAGCCGGAGGCGGACGCGCCGACTTCTTGGCACCAATCCGTGCGGTGCCCCTAGCGGCGAGGGCGCCTGCGGCTTCTGCGGCCTCCGCATTTGCGCCCAAGGGGCGGAAGTGGCCCACCGAGCGGACCACCGCCCAGCTCGAGGCGAAGCTGAAGAAGCAGCGCCGGGCGGGGCCGAAGACGGTTCCGGAAGCAGCCGAGTGAGTTTCCTTGCTTTTGTTGTTTGATTCCTTTTCTTTCCTCTTTTGCTTATGTTTTCTTCTGTTTGTCCAATCCAGGGCCTCCATCAAATCTGCCAAGGGCGCCGGCTCCGGCCCGGCCTCTGGCGTTGTGTCGCCGCTTCAGCGTCAAAGGAGGGAGCTGACTCCGCAGCCTCCGCCGCGCTCGCACACACCACCGGTCGTCCCGCCGCCTGCTACGGGGGCGGGTCTTTCTTCAGATGCACCTTCGCCAGGTGCCTCTGGCTCCGGCTCTCGGAGCGAGCTGCCTCGCCGCGCTGGTCAGCCTTCCATAGATGATCTTTTCCCGCGCCGCAGCCGACCTATAGGGCGTGCAGTCGGAGCCGGCAGGGCCGAGCCCGAGGTGGTCGTCCTCGACGCGAGCCCGAACGATGCGCCGCCGCCGCCAGAGTCCACCATCCCCACCGACCCGACAGGCCCAGCCGTGGCGCCTCCAGCTTCGGAGCTGCTGAGGCAGGAGCCGGCTCGTCCGGCTAACGCAGATGCCATGGCGCTGGTGAAGGCGAAGGGCCTGGCGCAGGCGCCTCAGGGGCCGACGCAGCCACTGATCAGCCTCCATGTTTCTCCAGTTGCCTCGTTGCTGAATGTGGTGTCCACCCCCGACTCCAGCCTCGGCTCAGCCGGCACCATGGAGAAGGAATGGTGCCAGGCCGACGTCTGCGAGGTGACCAGCCAGGAGGGAAACAGGGAGAAGGCATCCATGGAGATGTTCTTCTCCAGCTTTCGAGCCTACGCCAAGGCCTCAGCCGCCGAGACCAGCCGCCTGGCACGGCTGGAGAATGTCAACAAGGTTAGTTCGCATCTGTGCTGCTTTTTGCAATTTTAGTATTGTCCTGGTAGCCCTCCGAGGCACGGGCCGGCTGCTTGGAGCCGGCCGGGGTTTCGTTTAGATGCTCATTTTCGGCTTTTCTTCTTCAGTCGGTCGAGGACAGGCGGACCGCGCTGAACAACCAACTCGTGGCCAGCTACCACAAGGCCAAGGTCGAGCGGTCCGACATGGCCCGCGAGCTGGAGGCTGCCAAGGGTAAGGCTTCTTCTCTTTGACCTGTTCCTTTTTCTTTCTTTGGTTCAGCCGGCTGACGGCTTCCTTTTGCTGACTTGCAGCTGCTGCCGCCTGGGTCCCTCAGCTGGAGGAGGATCTCCGGGTCGCCCGCGCACAATGCGCTGAGGTCGAGAAGGCGGCCAAGGCCGCAGCTGCCAAGGCGCAGGAGACCGAGGGGGAGCTGACGCGGCTGCGCCGGCTCGAGGCCAACCACATCACCGAGCTCGACTCCATCAAACGGGTTGAGCAGGAGAAGGTGGACAACCTCAGCAAGCGGCTGGAGTAGGTGGACCAACAGCGCCTGAAGCTGTGCGACGAGGTGACCTCCAAGTCGAACGAGCTAACGGCCACCGCCAAACGCTGGGTGGAGGAGATTAGCTCGCTTGACCACGGCTTGGCGGGTAAGTCTTTGCTTTTTTCTCTTTTCCCTCTTCTTGCCGGCTTTCGGCTGTCGCCTGCCGGCTTAAGCGGGGAGCCGGCGGCTGAAACAACTTTGAACATTTGGTATCTGCATCTTCAGGCTGGGGGCAGGCGGCGTTTCTTCGCCGGCTGCCGCCAATCTTTGCTTTGAAACTTCGATGATCTCCATCTTCAGGCTGGGGGTAGGCGGCGTTTCTCAGCCGGCTGCCTCCAGTCTTTGCTTTGAAAACTTCGATGATCTCCATCTTCAGGTTGGGGGCAGGCGGCGTTTCATCGCCGGCTGCCACCAGTCTTTGCTTTGAAACTTCGAAAATTTGCATTTTTTCTGTCCTTTCCCCGGTTTGCGGCTGATGCAGTCAGCAGGGACATGCCGGCTGTTGTCAGCCAGATCTTCAGGCTTTTAACATGCTTCATGTTTGCAGCGGCTTTCCCCGAGGCACAGGAGAAGGCGCTAGCAGCGACCGGCAGGGCGCGGGAGGCCCACCGGCAAGCCACCGGCGAGGAGAGCTCTGCGCACTTCTCCATGGACAACTACTTAGCGTCCATGGCCGCCCGCATCGAGCCGATCACCATGTTGGGCTGGGAGCTCAGGAAGGCGGCGGAGGAGCTGTTCCGGCTGCTCTGGCCCATGCAGACGCTGCCGAGCAAGCTCGCCAATCTCATCAAGTGGCTCGAGTCCACGCCTGACCGCTTCCTCGACTGGAAGGACTCGGCCGCGCGTGCTGGGGCCGACATGGCGCTGTCCTTCGTGCTCTCCTGGTACGACGAAGTCAGCCTCGACCGGCTGGAGAACCGGCGGGCCGACGTGGAGGATAACCTCAACGCGGAGACCAAGACCGCCCGGCTTGCTCGCGCCTGCGCCATCGCCGACTTCGTCGACAAGGGCATTTTCATCGAAGATCCGAATCCGCCTGAAGAGGAGGAGGAAGAAGAAGCCGAAGACGAGGAGATGGCGGACGTGCCGGATGCGCCAGAGGCGGACCCGGCGGCCGTCTCGGCAAATGCTCCCCCGGCTGGTCCTCCTCCAGCCAGCGCCTAGATTTATCTATTTAAGTATCTTACTTTTGGCAAGACAAATCGTTAAATCCCCGGGATGCCGGGTGCACATGTAAGACAATGTTATTATCCTTTTTTATGAGATCACACTTTAGTGTGTTTGTTAATCATCTGTGCGCCGGCTCGTTTTCCCTCTGTTCGTTCGCTTTTTCCCATCCGCCCGGCCCACTCTTTGGCTTTTCTCTTGCCGATCATACGTCCGACTTGCGGTCCGTCGCCGGATCAAGAGCGTGCCGCTGGGTGAGGCCGATAGTATTTCAGTCGAACGAGCCGAGTTGAACAAGCTGACACTTTATGAAAAGCTAGACAAGGGCCAATTCGCCTTCACTCTTTCCCTTAGTCGTTTTTCGCGTGCCGGCTCCTTAAGCATCTACCCCCGCCAACCGGCAGCCGGGTTGCGGTCTGTAGCTGGATCATGAGCTGGCTGTCGGGAAGCCGGATCACGGTACTAAGCCGGCCGCGTGAGAGGGTGCAAGCCAATCGGCGAAAGCAATAGAGTACGCGAAAAAACTTGTTGAAACCGGCGCTCTTGGCGCATGCTTTTTCAATAGCACAGGTTACAAAAGGGATACAAGGGATACATACATTCCTCTTCTCAAGTGTAAAAGGGGCTAAGCAATCTGACATTCCAGGGACGTTTAGTCTCCTCGTCAGTCTTGTTCGACTTGTTTTTCTTAGCCTCTTGGGCATCTATGAGATAGTAGGAATCATTGCCTACCGCCTTGCTCACGATGAAGGGACCCTCCCATAGGGATGACAGTTGATGCTGTCCGGCTGTCCGTTGGATCAGCCGGAGCACTAGGTCTCCTTCTCGGAATGCTAAGGGCTGAACCTTCCAGCTGTGATAGCGTCGGAGGCTTTGCTGGTAGATGGTGGATATGGACGCAGCCAGCAGCCGGGCCTCTTCGACCAAGTCGACTCCATCTTCGCGAGCTTCTTTGGCTTCAGCTTCAGTGTATAACTTTATCCTTGGCGCGTCGTGCTCGATATCAGTCGGTAGGACGGCTTCGGCTCCGTATACGAGGAAGAATGTCGTGAAGCCGACAGAGCGGTTGGGCGTGGTACGCAAGCTCCAGAGTACAGAGGGCAGCTCTTCTATCCAGCAGCCGGCTGCTCGCTCAAGCACTAGTAGGGAAATGATTATAGGTGGAGCTTAGTTCTGTGGCGCACCAGTAGAAATGAGCCACAGAAAGATTTTTTGTGGCGCACGAGCAAAATAAGCTATTTTTATGGCGCACTACTGAAACGTGCGCCACAGAAATTATGTGGGGCCCACATCCTTCCACCACCAATTATTAGTGTAGGTATTTCTATGGCGCACATGGCGTGCTGCGCCACATAAATAAGTGTTTCTGTGGCGCACTTTTTCTGGTGCGCCACAGAAGTATTTGATTCTGTGGCGCACTTGTGCTGGTGCGCCATAGAAATAGCGCCTTCTATATCCAACCGTACCCCCTCCCCCACCCGTACTTCCTCCTCCACCCCTCTTCCTCTCCCTCCCGCCGCGCGCCGCCGCCTTCCATGGTGAGCGTCGCCGCCGCCGCCTCCTTCCTCCGCGAGGGCCGCATGCCGCCACGCTCCACCCATCCCCGCCACCAGCAGCACAAGCCGCTGCGGCGTGGAGGAGGAGGGGCCGCCGCATGGAGGAGGAGGGGCCGCCGCATGGAGGAGGAGGGGCCGGCTCCGCGTCAAGGAGGAGGAGCCGCCGCGTCTTCCTCCTCCTCCACCCCTGCCGTCATCGTCAACCTCCTCCTCCACCCCTACCCGGCCCCTCCCTCTTCCTCTACCCGGCCCCTCCTCCAACAGCATCGTCGGTGAGCTCCACCTCTCCCCTCCCCTCCCTCTTCCTCTCCCGTGCGGGCACAAAGTGCTCGACGAAATTACTTTGTCTCTTTGTCCCTGGTTGCCTCCTTAATTGATGCCTTATGATCCAAATTACTATATTATTGGATTGAGTGATATGGCTACTGCTTGTTTGCTCTCCAAATTACCAAGTGATGAATATATAATCCCTTTGGAGCATCTGCCCCATGCTATATATGTGTATTTGACCATGCTTATGATGGATTTCTTTTAAGGACTCTAGCTAGATTAGAGGGGAAAAAGTTGCTGCTTTGTTGCCTATGATAATGGATCATCAAATGTTTCCCTTTGTCCCTGGTTGCCTCCTTAATTGATGCCTTATGATCCAAATGACCCAAGTCCCTTGCATGATCCCATTTGTCCCTAATGTTGCTTAAGATGAATAAATTCCCTCTAATCACCATTTGGAGATCAAGACTAGTTCTTGATTTCCATTAGCTAGACTCCAATATTAAAAATGTCTCCCAAATATGGAGACAAACATTTTAACATTACCCCAATGTTATTTCTCTCAAATGGACAGTTTCTGATGGTATGCTTGCTCCTCACTGTACTTTATCAATTCCCTACTGATCCTAAGTACCCATGAATATCTGGTGGTGTTCTTCTGCTGTTTAGTTACTGTCAACACATGTGTTTGCATGTGTGTGTGAGCTGCTTGTAGTGTCACTTGACTGTTCAAGTTTCAATGTTGGTTACTTTTCCTCTAGTGCAAGAAATGGTTGAGCAGATGTTTATCCACTGTTGGCCTTTATTCTTGGTAGCTCAAAGTGTCATGCACTTACTGGATCATCAAATGTTTCCCTTTGTCCCTGGTTGCCTCCTTAATTGATGCCTTATGATCCAAATTACTATATTATTGGATTGAGTGATATGGCTACTGCTTGTTTGCTCTCCAAATTACCAAGTGATGAATATATAATCCCTTTGGAGCATCTGCCCCATGCTATATATGTGTATTTGACCATGCTTATGATGGATTTCTTTTAAGGACTCTAGCTAGATTAGAGGGGAAAAAGTTGCTGCTTTGTTGCCTATGATAATGGATCATCAAATGTTTCCCTTTGTCCCTGGTTGCCTCCTTAATTGATGCCTTATGATCCAAATGACCCAAGTCCCTTGCATGATCCCATTTGTCCCTAATGTTGCTTAAGATGAATAAATTCCCTCTAATCACCATTTGGAGATCAAGACTAGTTCTTGATTTCCATTAGCTAGACTCCAATATTAAAAATGTCTCCCAAATATGGAGACAAACATTTTAACATTACCCCAATGTTATTTCTCTCAAATGGATAGTTTCTGATGGTATGCTTGCTCCTCACTGTACTTTATCAATTCCCTACTGATCCTAAGTACCCATGAATATCTGGTGGTGTTCTTCTGTTGTTTAGTTACTGTCAACACATGTGTTTGCATGTGTGTGTGAGCTGCTTGTAGTGTCACTTGACTGTTCAAGTTTCAATGTTGGTTACTTTTCCTCTAGTGCAAGAAATGGTTGAGCAGATGTTTATCCACTGTTGGCCTTTATTCTTGGTAGCTCAAAGTGTCATGCACTTACTGGATCATCAAATGTTTCCCTTTGTCCCTGGTTGCCTCCTTAATTGATGCCTTATGATCTATTTCTAGTTGGCTTTGATGAAAATAGAGATATCCACAGTAGGGGATTGACACGCGTGAAGCACACGTCCGTTGGGAACCCCAAGAGGAAGGTGTGATGCGTACAGCAGCAAGTTTTCCCTCAGTAAGAAACCAAGGTTATCGAACCTGTAGGAGTCAAGGAACACGTGAAGGTTGTTGGTGGAGGAGTGTAGTGCGGCGCAACACCAGTGAAACCGGCGCCAACGTGGAACCTGCACAACACAATCAAGATACTTTGCCCCAACGTAACAATGAGGTTGTCAATCTCACCGGTTTGCTGAAAACAAAGGATTAAACGTATGGTGTGGAAGATGATGTTTGTTTGCAAAGAAAAGTAGAGAACAATGATTGCAGTAGATTGTATTCAGATGTAAAAGAATGGACCGGGGTGCACAGTTCACTAGTGTGTCTCTCCAATAAGATAAATAACATGTTGGGTGAACAAATTACAGGCGGGCAATTGACAAATAAAGATTCAATACATATCATGACGATCACTATGAGATTTAATCAGGGCATTACGACAAAGAACAAAGACCGCCATCCAGCATGCATCTATGCCTAAATAGTCCACCTTCGGGTTAGCATCCGCACCCCCAGTATTAAGTTGCAAACAACAGACAATTGCATTAAGTATGGTGCGTAATGTAATCAACACAAATATCCTTAGACAAAGCATTGATGTTTTATCCCTAGTAGCAACAGCACATCCATAACCTTAGAACTTTCTGTCACTGTCCCAGATTCAATGGAGGCATGAACCCACTATCGAGCATAAATACCAACCTCTTGGAGTTACAAGTATCAACTTGGCCAGAGCCTCTACTAGAAACGGAGAGCATGCAAGAGCATAAACAACATATATATGATAGATTGATAATCAACTTGACATAATATTCTATATTCATAGGATCCCGCCAAACACAACATGTAGCATTATAAATAGATGATCTTGATCATGTTAGGCAGCTCACAAGATCTAAACATGATAGCACAAGAGGAGAAGACAACCAACTAGCTACTGCTATGGACCCATAGTCCAACGATGAACTACTCACGCATCAATCCGGAGGCGGGCATGATGATGTAGAGCCCTCCGGTGATGATTCCCCTCTCGCGGTGCCGGAGGGATCTCCTGAATCCCCCGAGATGGGATTGGCGGCGGCGGTGTCTCGGAAGGTTTTCCGTATCGTGGCTCTCGGTACAGGGGTTTTCGCGACGAAGGCTTTAAGTAGGCGGAAGGGTAGGGTTGGAGGGCGACCGAGGGGCCCACACCATAGGGCGGTGCGGGCCCCCCTTAGGCAGCGCGGCCCTATGGTGTCGGCGCCTCGTCGCCCCACTTCGTAATCCCTTCGGTCTTCCGGAAGCTTCGTGGAAAAATAAGACCCTGGGCGTTGATTTCGTCCAATTCTGAGAATATTTCCTTTGTAGGATTTCTGAAACCAAAAACAGCAGAAAACAGCAATTGGCGCTTCGACATCTTGTTAATAGGTTAGTGCCGGAAAATGCATAATAATGATGTAAAGTATGTATAAAACATGTGAGTATTGTCATAAAAGTAGCATGGAACATAAGAAATTATAGATACGTTGGAGACGTATCAGGGATCATGTAAATGAATGCCACTGGGGTATCCTTTGAAGAAAATGGAATGTTTCTGATGGTTTTAAAAGGCTAGGTGGTGCTAGGTGATTAAGTTGGCTACCAAGACTTGTCTCATCTGGTTAGCTGGGATATGCTATGTGTTGTTGCTTGTTTAGGCATATCTATCACTTACTGGATTTACTGGTTCTTGATTGGCCTCTCTTTTGCCAGCATCACTTGGTCTATATACCAAGTGATGAATAATCCCTTTGGAGCATCTGCTCCATGCATGCTATGTGTGTTTGAGCATCTTGACTTATGTCAACATGGTTGCTGGTTTGGTGGTGTTTTTGTACTTGCCGATGATTAGATGGTTGGTCGATCACTCGTACACTCGGGGGTGGAGCAAGTGAGCCTGGTGTGATGGCACAAATATCAATATCTTGTGCATCCTACCTGGCCTCACTTACTCCATCCCTAGATGTTAATATTTGTTTTGACCAACAAAGTATGAGGTATTCCATTTAGTTCATACTAGCTACTTCTTAATTGCATTGGCCTTTCTTCCATTTTAGTGCCGATGATTAAATTGTTTGGTCACTTGTACACTCTGGGGTGGGGCCAGTGAGCCTGTTGCGATGGCACAAATATCAATCTCTTGTGCATCCTACCTGGCCTCGCTGTCCCCATCCCTGAATGTTAATATTTCTTTCGAACAACAAAGTATGAGGCATATGATATCTAGTTGAGATACCACTTGGCTCTTTTTTCCATTTTAGTGCCGATGATTAGAATGTTTGGTCACCTATACGCCGCAATATACTTTGTAGACGGGCCCCCTTTCCCCGGCCGTCGTTCCGTGAACGAGTCCTTGACGAGACAACAACGCCGACCTGCCTCTCCGGCGCAGAACCACGCCAGTCCTAGCCGCCTCCCTTGTGGCCGCGTCTCCTGCGCTCTGCGCTTTTCTCCATGGCCGGACCACGATTGGACACACCGAGGGAATAATGATAATCGCCATCACCACTATCGTCAGACTCCACAGGTGTAGAGTACTTTGCAGCAGATGCCACTTTTCTTCTCTCGCCGTCCAGTGAACGAGTCCTTGATGCAAAGACCGTGCCGGCCTCCCTAGCATCATGCCGACCCCTTTGCCGCGCTTCAGGCCGTGTCTCCCGCGCCCTGCACTCTTCGCCTTCTTGCCCGGTGAACAATAGACTGATCGTTGGAATAAGGAAGCCGATGACCGCCGATCGCAATCTAATCTTGCGACCGGCCGTCATCGGTTTCCTTATTCCAACGATCAGTCTATTGGTTCACCGGGCAAGAAGGCAAACAGTGGGCGCGAGACACACGGCCTGGCGCGGCAACACGGCATAATCTTTGGGCAGGCCGACGGTCTTTGCATCAAGGACTCGTTCAATGGACGGCAAAGAAAAGTGGCATCTGCACCCCGTGGGAGTCGGCGATAGTGGTGATGGAAATTATTCCATTAGTCCAATCGTGGTCCGGCCATGGAGAAGAGCGCAGGAGACGCGGCCACAAGGGAGGCGGCTGGGACTGCCGTGGTTCTGCGCCGGAGAGGCAGATCGGCGTTGTTGTCTCATCAAGGACCCGTTCACGGAACGGCGGCCGAGGAAAGGGGTCCCTTCTGCAAAGTACACTGCGGCGTATACTGCAACTATGGTTTCTGACCATGGTATTTGTGTTGACCAACAATGTATGAGGCACTTATTCCATTTTGTCATTCCATTTGCTTTGGTATTTTCAAAATGCCGATGATTAAAATGTTTGGTCACCGTACACTCGGGGGTGGCGTAAGTGAGCCTGGTAAGATAGCACAAATATCAATCTCTTGTGCATCGGACTTGGTCTCACTGACGCCATCCCGGAATGTTAATATTTGTGTTGACCAACAATGTATGAGGCATTTATTCCATTTCTCTTGTGCATCGGACTTGTTGGTCTCACTTTCTTCCATTTTAATCATAGTAGGAACTGGATGAAGACCCCGATGCAAGCGAGCCTGGTGGGTAGAGAGGAGGGAGCAAAGGAGGAACCGGATGAAGACTACTTTGTATCTCGAAATTGTGAATTTTGTATGAATTAAGAGTTGTATGCAAAACATTTGACACTTGCCACTATATATGTATCTCGATCGGGCTCTAAGTACTGTGATGATGATGTATAATGTTGCTATGTTATATGTGTCCATATTATATCTGTCTATCTGTCTATATTATACTTATATACTGTGTACAAAACCTGTATAAAACCTATATAATACACCAGGGAGCACAAAATCGAGTATACTTGTACATTGTTCTGTGGCGCACCAAAATAGAATTCGTGGCGCACCTATTTCGTGGCGCAGGCGGCGTATGCTCCACAGAACACCTTAATTCTGTGGCGCATGGGCAGGTGCGCCACAGAAACCTTATTCTTGTGGCGAGAATTCTGTGGCGCACCGAACATGCGCCACAGAATCAATTTTTGGTGCGCCACTGATGAGGCTTTTCCTACTAGCGAAGCGGCTCCACCAGCCGGGGCCGGATTCCGGCTAGGATCAAGCCGTTGGCCTTTTCCACCTGCCCGTTGGACTCAGGGTGTGCCACGGACGACAGGTCCATCCGGATTCCCTTTTCCTCACAAAAGCGAGAGAAGATGCCTTGGGCAAAGTTAGTGCCATTGTCGGTGATGATGCTGTGGGGATAGCCATATCGCACGATGATTTCCTTGAGGAATGTGACGGCTGTGGAGCCATCCAGCTTCTTGATCGGCTTGACCTCTATCCACTTAGTGAATTTGTCGACCATCACCAAGAGGTGTGTCATGCCGCCTCGGGCAGTTCTGAATGGGCTGACCATGTCGAGTCCCCACACAGCAAACGACCAAGTGATGGGGATGATTTTTAAGACGGAAGCCGGCATGTGCCTTTGCTTGGCAAAACGCTGGCAACCGTTGCATGTTTCACCATCTCTTCCACATCTTTTAGCGCAGTCGGCCAATAGAAGCCGTTCCAGAAGGCTTAGCCCACTATGGCTCTAGAGGAGGCGTGATGTCCGCATTCTCCTTGATGGATTTCCCGAAGGAGTTCAATCCCTTCAGCCGGCTCGACACACCGCTGGAACACCCCACTTACGCTTCGTTTGTATAGCTGGTGATTGATGATTGTACAGGCCTTGGCCCTTCTCTCAATCTGCCTGGCTTGGACCCGATCTTCGGGCAATATGCCATCTTTTAGGTAGGAGAGGAATTCTTGTGCCCATGATGGTACATTTTATTTCAAACACGCTGACCATCAAGGCCTCCATCTTCGGAGCTTCCGGATTCGACTGCGTGGTCGCCGGGTTCGGCTGTGGAGCCGGCGGGTTCGGCTGAGCCCCAGAGTTTGGCTGAGAAGCCCCCGGGTTCGACTGAAGAGTCGCCGGGTTCGGCTGTTGAGCCTGAGAAGCCCCCAACTTTGGCTAAGAAGCCCCTGGTTTCGGCTGAGAAGCCCCCGACTTTGGCTGAGAAGCCCTTGGCACGAATATTGAATCCGAGTCCGGTGAGGGTGTGATGGACGGCTTCCGCAGACGCCCAGCGGAATTGCTTGCCGGGTTGAGCCTATCTTGGATAGGGCATCAGCCGCCTCGTTGTTGGCCCGTGGCACATGGTGGAATTCACACCCTTCGAAGAAGCCGGACAGCTGCTGGATATGGAAGCGGTACGACGCTATGTTGGCATCCTTCGCGCAATCGCCAGAAGCCTGCTGCACGACCAAATCGGAGTCGCCGAAGCATAAGATGCAACGGACGCCAATCTCTTTGGCCATCTTGAGCCCATGGATGAGCGCTTCATACTCTGCCACATTATTGGATGCGGCGAAGTGGATCTGCAGGACATAGTCCAGCCTGTCCCCTTTGGAGAGGTGATGACGACTCCGGCTCCCAAGCCGGTGCGCATCTTGGAGCCGTCGAAGTGCAGCTTCCAGTGTGTGGAGTCCGACACGGTGTAGTCGCATCTCGGCCTCGACGAAGAAGTCGACTAGGACCACGACTTGATGGCAGTTCTTGGCTCGTACAGGATGGAATGAGCTGCCAGCTCCAGGGCCCACTTGGCAACCCGGCCATTGGCGTCCGTGCTACCGATGATTTCCGCAAGGGGGCTGACGTGGGCACTACCCTTCGGGTAACCGCGGTTGCCCTATCCTATATTTCCTAGTTGGAGGCCCATGAAGGCACTTGAAGGCAAGGCGGCCCATCCGGGTGGTGCACCAGAAGATTCCTTGACAAGCAAGACAAAGAAGCAGTCGAACAAGGAAAGATTAGATTTAAAACTACTGTAAACCTAGTCGTATTCGGTTAGACCTCTTGAGACCTGGCCTCCTATATAAAGGCCAGGAGAGGGGCTGCCGAGGGACAATCAATCTAAACAATCTTAGCCACCAGAAGCTTAGAGCTAGGTCACCATAGCGCTTAGCCATCTCGATGAGATCTCAGCCGAACTATTCGGCACCCCATTGTAACCTATTATCATCATAATCAAAACAGACAGGCAGGACGTAAGGGTTTTACCTCATCGAGGGCCCCGAACCCGGGTAAATCGCTCTCCTGCTTGTCTGCAGAACGATGTCTCGTGTCAGCTTGCAGGATTCCATAAACCCTAAGCCCCTATCGGAGGGCATTGCCGAGGAGCACCCTCGACAATTGGCGCCGTCTGTGGGAACCCTGCCGGCACAAGATCGGTCATCGGCAGATCCAGTCATGTCATCGGCATCTTCATCGACACCGTCATCGCCAAACCTGGGAAGCCCGATTCGATTCGGCTCCTATGAATTCACCCCGCACAGCGATTCCTCTCGCTCAGCCTCCTCAGATCTACAAGGAAACATGGAGATGACCTTCGGCAGCGTCCACTACAATGTCAACGCGGAAGGAATTCTTCGGCTGCTGGAATCGCCCACTTCCAGATCGACGAGTCCCGGCGCGTCATCATCACTCGACCTTTCGGCTGGCCTGACAGGATCGACGAGTTCGCCTGCGCCCTCGACTCCCCGTTCGGCGTCTTCCATGTCGGTAGGATCCGACGATCCCACATCTTCGGAGTTAACCTCGTACTACTGCTTGAACTGCGACGCCAGGCACGGGTTTGGGTCGAGCGACACACCGTTCATCTGCAATGCCCAATATTCATCGGGAGAGGACAGTGTCGACAGCATCGTCCAAGGAACCACCCGAAGAACGGCACACCACCAGGTTTATGTCGCCAATAACACGGGAAACACAAGGCACAGAGGAGACGGAGACCACACGCCTCGTTCTAGTAGGCGAGCAAGTTTCGAAAACAGCGCCAGCAACCACAACAGCGATTACACCATCGCGGACGAGGAGTGGGCGGCAGCTAAGGCAGCCGTACTTAACAACACCCCGCTCCCCGCGGGAACCTCGGTTGGAACCCTAAACGCCTATCGCTCTATACTAGAGAAAAACCGGGAGCACTGTCGAGAGAGAAAGCCACCCTCGAGAGACGTCTATCTGCGGCAGACCGATCCAGCAAACGACGAAGAGGCTCGCAAGGAAGCGCCTCTCGAAGTACTCATGGTGCAGTGGTATCGTCACGGCATATGCCATAGGGTGGCTAATCGAAGTGGTTCCTAGTGGTCTCATAGCGGTATCCGGATGCGGGTATGGGCACGAGCGACACGGCGACGTACCCAGGTTCGAGGCCCTCCGATGGAGGTAACACCTCTACTCCTGCTATGTGAGTATATGGAAGTATCACAGTACAAAGGTGCTCCTTGAGCTGTATCCGGCTGCTCGGGGAGGCTAAGGTAGACGAAGGTCTCTCTCCCTGAGTAGCGCTAAGACTAGAATGAAGTGAGAATGATCGATCGTCCCCCGCACGAGGGGGTAGCCCAGCTTATATAGGCACTGGCATTTTACATAGAAGTCCCTAGAGTCTAGTGGCCGGCATGGCCGGCTCCGGCTTCCGCTCCTTCCCGAGGCGTTGACGTCATGGAGTCGTTGAGACGTGGGCACGTCCCATCCGTCTGCTGATCGGCATGGTGAGGAAGCGTCCTGTCGCCATCATGCATGGCGGTACGGACCGACGTACGCCATGATGGCCTGTCCGCCGTGTGGCACTATTTCTCCACAGTGCCCCGCGCTTTACGGGAGGTGAGGTCAGCGTGGACCTTTGAACCCGGACCACCTACCCAGTTCCTTCTCATGCAAGACTCGCATTCGGATATGGCTTGTAGAAGCCGGCCCAGCCACAGCGCAGTCGGCCGCAGGATCTTCTTGGTGTCGTTGGCCGGCTGGAAATGAGTCGTCCCAGCCGGGTTGCCAACAGCCGGCATGCCCGACTGCGCGGCCTTGGCCATGGCGACAGCGTCGTTGATGAGCTGCTTCTCGGCAGCTATGACCAGTGTTTGGTCCATCTTCGAGCTCTGGGTGGCGCACTCCATAGAGCGGCGATAGTCGCCGGCTATGGTAATGACCCCCTTTGGGCCCGGCAGCTTCATCTTCAAGTACCCGTAATGGGGCACCGCCATGAACTTGGGCCGGCCTGCCCAGGAGCGCGTGGTAGGGACTGACCGGGTCCACCACCTCGAACTCGATGTTCTCCGTGCGGAAGTGGTCCGGCTTGCCGAACATGACCTCCAGGGTGATCCGACCGATCGGCTCGCACGAGTGGCCTGGCACGATGCCGTGGAAGACGGTGGGGGTGGGGCGCAACTCGGCCTCCCACCAGCTTGTCGGCGGTGTCGCGGTAGAGGATGTTGATGCTTCTGCCGCCATCGATGAGAACGCGCGAGAATCGCACGCTGAGCCGGCTTGTGCCAATGGTGGGGTCGAGGACCATGGCGTAGCTGCCCGGCTGCGGCAGCCGGTGTGTCGCGGCGATCAAAGGTGATGGCCTGCTCTGACCAGTTTAGGTACTGGGGGACCGGCGGCATGACCGCGTTGACTTCGAGGGAACGGCGCTGTTGGCTCGTTTTGTCCTCCGGCTCGGTGGTGAAGATGATGTAGGTGGCATCCAGGTACCGGCCGCCATGGTGCACTTGGTTAGCCTCGTGGTGCTCGAGGTTGGCGTTCTCTGCGCCGGCAGCCACCCGGCCCGCCGGTGGGTGGGGGTGGAGGCGGAATGGCTCGCCGCTTGTCAGCCGCTTCATGAAGTGGCAGTCGCGAGTGGTGTGGTTGGAGGGGTTCTTGCCGCGTGGTACTTGCACGGCGAGTCGAGCATTTGCTCAAAGGTGTACTTCGGCTTCAGGGGCCGTCCTGCTCGCGCCGGCTGCCGCCGGCCGCCGCGTGATCTGCACGGCTGCCACGTGGGAGGAGCCATACCGGCGGTCCGGCTGGTCGTGTGCTTGCCGCGGTAATGTCCCGCCGGCTGCCATGTGAGCCGCCCTCGGCCGGCTTATGCTCGGCCGGCTTGTTGTTGTCCCTGGACGGAGCCGGCGAAACCTCAGCGGAGCCTTGCCGGCTTCTTCCGGCGCGTACGATGCAATGGCCATCAAGGCGGCCATCGTCTTGGGCTCGTTGCGAAGCTTATGCCACACATGGTGTTTGGCCGGCAGCCGCCATGAAGAAGCCGACGCCTGGATCTCGTGCACGCCCTAGCAGGAGTTGCGCATTTCGCACCAACGCGTCAGGTACGCGCGATCCGTCTCGTCGGGGCCCTGCTTGCACATCTCGAGCTGTTGGTGGCGACCCGGCCGGTGATAGGTGCCGGTGAAGTTGCTGATGAAGGCCTCCTCAAAGTCGAGCCAGCCGTTGATGCTGCCGGCTGGCAAGTTGTTGAGCCATGTGCGGGCGGAGCCGAGCAGCATGAGAGGGGAGTAGCGCACAGCCCAGCGCTTGTTGCCTTTGGCGATGCCGACTGCGGTGGAGTAGTCCAGCAGCCAGTCCTCCGGCCCGCTTGCCGTCGTGCAGGGGTATCGCGGGGGAGCTGGAAGCCGTCGACCATGGGCTCGTTGAGGATCCGCGGCCCGAAGCATTTTGGGCCGGCTGGCCCTCTTCTTCCGCGATGCGGGATTCGACCACCGCCGAGGCGATCTCTGGCGTCGGCGGCTCGTCTGGCGGGGCGGAGTGGGCCGGCTGCCGGTGGCCGCTGGCCTCTGGGCCGGCCGGTGCTGGCGTCTTGGCGCCGGCCTCTCGGATTCTTTGTGGCACCCCCGGATCAGGGTTAGACAAATACCAGATCTTTGTCTGAGATAAGTCTAACCTAGAGCTCGAGAGACTACAGTGAGAGAATCGGTAACACATCAGTGACTCTACGACTCAAAAAGTAATACAAGCTCATAACTGAGCGAAGAACCAAAGAATTACAAGCAGAGGTCACTGACCTGACATACATCAATCAACGAAAGCGAAGTTATGCTATTAGAGATAGCAAGATAGCAAAAGGCCTAAGAGGCCAGGAGCATAACGGCGACGCCCCATATAGATTCCAGGCTGCCACCTGGGAACCCCAAGCTACTCGTCGATGTCGACCTAGAAACCACCATCTGTTAGAGCAACTTCGTCTGAAACAAAAGCATGCAAAGCTGAGTACAAGGACTCAACAAGACTTAGTACAACCTTTTAGCAAAGCGGGTATGCGGGCTTTCTATAGAGCTTCTTTTGCGTAAAGCCAGTTTTCCTTTAATAAACAAGAGGGAGAAGAAACTTGACTACTCAGAATCTTTAAAAAGGGATAAGAGAGCGATATCTCTATCTCTATTGATCATCATATTGTATCCACCAATCTTCATCATCTCGAACCACTATCCTCGGATCACCCCCTCAACACCCGGACATTAGGCCTTCCGACTAATTGTGTTAACCACGACATCAATCTTGCCGAATTTACAGAGAGTCCTATGTCAAAAATCCTTGAGGAACACCAACCATCATTGCTGCTTGAGATTCAGCTTAGGTTAGGTGTAAAGATATTTCGGACTCAGAATGTTTGAATGTAAGATTTGCAACAGTTACCACCAAGGTAAAGTTGCTAGATTCTCAAGACATGGACCACAATGTCAAGCTCCAAAGGATTGAGCTAGATTGCGTAACACATACGGTTGCAACTGTCAAAGACAATTGCGTGCATATGAACTTGCAATGTAACACAAGTGAGTCCTTATGGGGACATCAAAGAAGATTTTTAAGTTCTTAAGCTTCTTGTCTTTCTTTAACAAACCAGTCAATGGCTTAGGGTGCATAAAGGAACTTTTCAAGAAAATGGAGGCAACAACCTTCCATCTCAAGAGTATTCTTCACATGCATGACCGACTTGCGATGATTCCTGAGGGAAACAAAGGGAACTCTACTCGAATCCACGGCGACATCTTTCAGCAAATGCACATGAACTAGAGAAGGTCACTTCCAGCATCCAGAACACATACTTCATGATAACACAAAGATGGTTCTCAAAAGTTTCCAATATAAGTGCCAACTGTTCAATATGAATCTCTTTAAACATGGAGGAACTAAGAATGTCATCGATGGGCTCAATAACAAACTTATCAAGATACTCTAATGAGAGACTCATATGTTGCATGAACAAGGCAAAAGTATTGGTCAGACCAAAGGACATGAAGGTATACTCAGACGAGACACCATGAGTATAAACATCATCAAGATAGTCCTTGGAACTGAGTTTGATTTGACGATAGCCCAAACTCAAATCAAATATGGGGAAGATAGCATATCCATAAAGGAGATACTTCCTAACTTCAACACGAACATAACTAGATATCCCTTTATGAAGGAACAAAGTTGGATAGAGCATTTGTCTTTCAACTCTCCAAGTTGTTGATTAAGCTCAACCAACTAGTCCAGGGTTATCCAACACGATTTTTTGGAGAAGGAGTAGTTTAAGGAACCAACGTACTCATGAACTCGACAACACGGTCATGTGGTGACATGGCGATACTTCTAGAAAGACAACTAGAATATCACGAACCGCCGGTATAGCACTGAGTTCGAGAGGAGATCTTGCTTTACAAAGAACCTGATGTTGTCTTGCGAGCTTTGGGATTAACCTAGCTCTTTGCCCGAAGATGTGCGCTTGAACAAAAGGACTTGGCAGCACAATCAAACTTTGCTTAATAATTGGCGAACCAATCATGCTAAGAATGACGCAAGCGTCCTTGGATTTCGAAGCAATAACAATTGCTAACAAATCTCAGATGGCCACATCAATACGCAAACCCCAACATTCCCAAGCACAGACAGCTCGGAGGAAGGGCGAGTAAAGATATGTAAGAGAATCACTTCATCAATAAGGCCATGAGACTCAACACGACCTCATGATACAAAAGAGGGTGATACTCTAAGATAGAACAGAACAGAAGCTAATGAGGCCTCTTAATCTGCGGATTACAACACTTTGACCAAGTCTTTAAAATGGACAAGGTACTAGAGTTTGTTTCTCCTGACATACTGAAATGGAATGTCTTGACGAACCACAAGGGTAACATTCACTGGAGACATCAATGCACATTTGCAACTTGGTTGCTAACTAGCAGACAAATGTTGGAAAGCACCTAAAGAAGAACACGATCAGGATCATAATTCCTGAGAGGTAGATGCACAAGTTAACACTCTTGAGAAACTCATGCTGAAAAGGGAGGTGTGGCAGAGTCACGGACATAGATGCGAGACTCACAAAGAGCACTCTTGTCGTGATCCATTTGGTTTGATGACAAAGCCTCTGCGATAGCTAGTGGAAGGGAAAGATCTTTATTGCCGCAATTCAACACGACAATAACCACAAGCTTGAAGGATAGCTCGATTTGAATTTAACCATCCCGATGTAATGTTTGAACATTAACACCAATTTTCAATGGCATGGATCTTGTGTTAAAGGCCAGCTTCATGTACTAAGATTCAGTAGAATCCAGCACAATCGGGGACCTTCGGTTCAAGTCCAAGGGTTAAAACCCGAGAAAAGAGTAACCACTAAATGAGTGACACGGAGGACACTATGACGTATTAAACACGATGTAGCTTCTAGAAGTCATGCATAGCTTCCGAAGTACTAAGCAAATAGAAAGGAGGCATTCAAGGCGAAAGGAAACCTCAAAGCCTAGAACAGAATTTTGTGGAACCCACAAAATAGATAGATCATGATGGAAGAAGATTTCTCTATTAAAACAAAACAAGGAGGATGCACAGAACACACACGACTCTAGCAAACTCTGCACTAGGTCAACTGGTTTAGAAACGACATGCCCCTGAGGCACCTAAGTTTGAAAGACAAGAAGAGATAGAAAAACATTCAAATCAACACAAGGTAAGGCACCTTAGAATTAGAGCGATACCAGATAAGGAGTAAAAAGAAGCCTAATCAGATTTTTGCAAATACTTTTAGCTTTCAAATAGTTTTCTCAAACACTAGACTCAACATCGACCAGTAGAAAGGGCTTCCTACAGGCAGTCCTGCTCTGATACCAAAACCTGTGGCACCCCCGGATCAGGGTTAGACAAATACCAGATCTTTGTCTGAGATAAGTCTAACCTAGAGCTCGAGAGACTACAGTGAGAGAATCGGTAACACATCAGTGACTCTACGACTCAAAAAGTTATACAAGGCCATAACTGAGCGAAGAACCAAAGAATTACAAGCAGAGGTCACTGACCTGACATACATCAATCAACGAAAGCGAAGTTATGCTATTAGACATAGCAAGATAGCAAAAGGCCTAAGAGGCTAGGAGCATAACGGCGACGTCCCAACCCATAGATTCCAGGCTGCCACCTGGGAACCCCAAGCTACTCGTCGATGTCGACCTAGAAACCACCATCTGTTGGAGCAACTTCGTCTGAAACAAAAGCATGCAAAGCTGAGTACAAGGACTCAACAAGACTTAGTACAACCTTTTAGCAAAGCGGGTATGCGGGCTTTCTATAGAGCTTCTTTTGCGTAAAGCCAGTTTTCATTTAATAAACAAGAGGGAGAAGAAACTTGACTACTCAGAATCTTTAAAAAGGGATAAGAGAGCGATATCTCTATCTCTATTGATCATCATATTGTATCCACCAATCTTCATCATCTCGAACCACTATCCTCGGATCACCCCCTCAACACCCGGAGAAGGTATCCGTAAACACACATTGTTTGCCAAGTTTTACGATTAGGTTAAAGTTCTCTATGATCTCCACGTCTGTTCCCAAGTCGTCCATAACCGTGGACACGGCTTTTCGAAAAGATTTAACCCTGCAGGGGTGCACAACTTTATCCACACGTGCCAACCGATTCTTAGTGCCAGTACATTAGCTCTCTTCCTTGGAAAGCCGGCAGAGAGTGGTTGACCACGACCTTTACCTTGCTGTCGCCGAGACCATGAGTCACGCGCTAAGGATTGTTCCGCCGTAACGGGTCAAGTCCCGAAGCCGGTCCTTAACGATGTGTGCCGAGGTGGGTTTCCCCAGAGGCCGCAACCCCCAGCCACCACGACCACGCTTACCTACCTGTTATGTACCTTTTCCCCCAAGCAAAAATGCAATGCATATGTCCAGGTAACGCGCAAACTATGTGACTCATGGAATCTACTAGGCAAGTTAGTGAGTCGAGAGGGTACCATAACATGGCCTCGTGTGGTTGTACGCTCAGTCTTGGTTCAAGAGGCGAGAACTCGGTTCCTAGGGTCGGCAGAAACGAAACACCCACATCCCAATGTGGCCTTTCGTCTGAGCCTTTAATCATGTTTAACACTCATCTCTATACTTACCACGTCAACCTGTCATGCTAGTTTCATTTCATTGTAAGGCTCCAGTCCGAAGACCGGAGTAGAAGCGTAACATACTAAGCATGGCTAAGCATAAAGATATAAAGGCTCTAGCGATGCACACATGCCAAACCTAGTTATGCTAGGAGCAGTGGATCGGGGATTTAAGGCTACAAAGGTAGGACATGCAATAGATAGGGTAACTCTATCTATCGATAAAAGACAGTTGAATCGCATGCAATATGAAGGAACCAGAGATAAAAGCATTTGGAAATCATATATGAACCAGGCTAGGGCTTGCCTTTGTCCCTGACAAACCGATATGGACCTTCGGAGATCCCATGCTTGAATTGTTCGTCGATGGACAATCATTGATCTGCGTCGTTGTCGATCTTCATCGTCTTGGTCACGTGCTCTATCGATCGCGAAGAGGCAAACACTAGAAATAGAGAAATAACAATCAACACATGACATTGATGCAATGCGCAAACAAGAATGATGACATGACATGTTAATAGTAATAAAAGTGATCCTATAACATGCTCATCAATTTAAATAGGGTTGGAATGCATAATACTTTGCAATTCCATAAACCCCGCATATTAAAGAAAATGGTTCATTTGTTCTTCTATTAAGGACAGGGTTCAAAGTTGTTTAACAATGCATGCTTTTGATACTAAAGTGTAGAACTCATTTTTCTGAAGATTTTGATTTATTACACATTTTTCTGATTTTAAATGAATTTGTTATTGATTTTATAAGGTTGCACTTTTCCTTAAATTCGGAAAACAGTAGGACACGCAGTAAACTGTTTGAACAGATCTCACGAATTTGTTAGGCAAAACAGAGTTTAGATGTTAAGTACTGAAGTTTTTAAACTGAAAACATAGATAAAACAGCTAGTTGAAACATCAGGCTAAACTGCATCTTCGGCTGTAGCTCTTCTCCTAAAACATGAACAACGGTACTGAATCTATTACTATGACTCTCTGAGCACTAACAGCTACCTGCTGGTTGTTAAATTTCGAAAAGAAAGTGTTCAGTTGGGCATGTATTTGCACAACACGGAAAGGATTTTCAGTGGTCATAAATATGCAAGTACTGAACCTATTGTACCAGTTTCAGATTGGTTTGCTCCTCGCATGAATAGGGGATTCAGTGCAACTCCAGTACAGAGATCCGTATGTGCATGGATTAAACATGGATACCACTCAAGTATAAGCTACCTCCAGCCAAAAAGAAGGATTATATTGCCAGCAGGTTAGCAAACTGAAAGGGACGATGCTATGTTGCTCTCTCTTTCTTTGACTGAACATATTTGCTGCAGCTCCCTCTCCGTTCGAGCACGGATTCCGCGATTGAACGCGCGCCAGGACGCAGGACTAGGAGCGCTAGACACAGGAGGTCACGGTGAACCAAATGGAGGCGAAGCCAGCTGCAAATGGTCCCGGAGACGCGCCGGACGTGGTGCTGCGGCGGTGGCGGACGGAGCCGCGCGTCGGCCGGGCGCTGCAGGGGGAAAGGGGGAGCGCGGAGGGCATCAGGGAAACGGCATGCTCACCAGGAGCGCGACGGAAGGCTCAGACGAGGCAGAGGCGGACGGATGGCGACGCCATGGTCGTCGGAGGCGACGGCCGTCTGCGGGGAAGATGGGGTCGCCGACGGCGATTGGGGGCGCCCGCGACCGATTCCTTTGGAGAGGAGGCTCGGGCTGGCGAGGTAGAGCTCCCAGGCTCGTCGGAGGAGCTCGGGGAGGCTTCAATCAGCGAGGCTACGCGGCGGCCGGAGCTAGGGTTAGCTCGGGCGCGTGCACAGAGAGAGAGGGAGAGAGCGCTGGGGAGAGGGAGAGGATAGGGACGAGGGAGGGAGAGACGTGCGGGCTCGGGGTCTCTCGTTCAACGCCGGCCAGCAGGAGGTGGCGCTCGACGCAGGTAAGGAGGACACGCAGGTGCTTGGCTTCGTGAGGAAGAAGACAAACAGAGGATTTTGCAAAAGCCCCCTGGGTTTTGGTTATTTCTCGGGAAAACTAGAAACAGAGCAAAATCAATCCTATTTTGGTATTTTGCAACCTTTTGAGATCCAAAGTAACTCAAAAACTTTAGGCAAAATATTTAGTGGCTTTCCTAATAATAGTTGAAAGTCCACATATTTTTATTTTGGGGTTTTTAAACATTTGAACACATTTCAAATAGACAAAGACTTGCATAAACCTAGGGTTTCCATTTTAATTTATTTGCAAATTTTTCCTAATGCATTTTATATGATGCTCATGATGCACAAACAACTCCTAATTAGGATTTAGAAAAACAGGGATGTCACAACTCTACCCCCCTTACAAGAATCTCGTCCCCGAGATTCCTAAGGTAGGAAAAGAGAAGGTAACAAGGACTACAACGGTCTTCAACGAGCTGGTCGATACCATGACGATCTTCTTTGTTGAAGAAGTTGATCCACGACACCATGAAGAACTCTTCATTTGCTTTCTTCACCCTAAAGAAAAGAGGGAATAACTCTAGAAGATCGAGTATCTCATGGTCAACTCATGGAAGGAGTGTTTAAAAATAACTCTTGAACTGACAAACATGAAACACGTCAAGATAAAGGAGGAGATGAAAGAAGTTTCAAATTTTGGTAGGCAATTGCTCCACGCTTTGCAAGAATACGAAGAGATAAGGTAGCGAAGAGTTAAACTGCCTTTGATACCATAACGAGGCACTCTTAGAGAGGGTGACTCGTAGAAGCACAAAATATTACCAACCAGATCATCTTTCGATTTAAGAATCATAGTCACTCTTTTGATATGGGTACATGAAACAATGGAAGTGTTTTCAAAAGGCTGGGGACCATAGATGACTGACGAATTCACACAACGTGTGAATCGATTGGAACTTCAGGTACAAACCAACGAGAAGGGAAGGAGCACTAGCTAGTGAAGTATCAACGATCACCGGGGAGTGAAATTTCTCCTACCGGAGTGGTTGTCATCGGAGAAATGATTTCGAGGGATTGACCGGGAGATATTTAGCAACTCTGCTTATAAAGTTCTCCTTGATGTTGTAGACACCAATTTTAGGCTATTGACGAGCCTTCAATAGGTCATCAAGTGAAGGCAGACTTCGGAATTTAGAAAGACAACATAAGGGCAACTCCTAGAATAAGTAGCACAAGATCCTCATGGAGAGTGGTTATTCTTGATGATTCAAGAGAGTTATGACATTAGGCCTTCCGACTAATTGTGTTAACCACGACATCAATCTTGCCGAATTTACAGAGAGTCCTATGTCAAAAATCCTTGAGGAACACCAACCATCATTGCTGCTTGAGATTCAGCTTAGGTTAGGTGTAAAGATATTTCGGACTCAGAATGTTTGAATGTAAGATTTGCAACAGTTACCACCAAGGTAAAGTTGCTAGATTCTCAAGACATGGACCACAATGTCAAGCTCCAAAGGATTGAGCTAGATTGCGTAACACATACGGTTGCAACTGTCAAAGACAATTGCGTGCATATGAACTTGCAATGTAACACAAGTGAGTCCTTATGGGGACATCAAAGAAGATTTTTAAGTTCTTAAGCTTCTTGTCTTTCTTTAACAAACCAGTCAATGGCTTAGGGTGCATAAAGGAACTTTTCAAGAAAATGGAGGCAACAACCTTCCATCTCAAGAGTATTCTTCACATGCATGACCGACTTGCGATGATTCCTGAGGGAAACAAAGGGAACTCTACTCGAATCCACGGCGACATCTTTCAGCAAATGCACATGAACTAGAGAAGGTCACTTCCAGCATCCAGAACACATACTTCATGATAACACAAAGATGGTTCTCAAAAGTTTCCAATATTAGTGCCAACTGTTCAATATGAATCTCTTTAAACATGGAGGAACTAAGAATGTCATCGATGGGCTCAATAACAAACTTATCAAGATACTCTAATGAGAGACTCATATGTTGCATGAACAAGGCAAAAGTATTGGTCAGACCAAAGGACATGAAGGTATACTCAGACGAGACACCATGAGTATAAACATCATCAAGATAGTCCTTGGAACTGAGTTTGATTTGACGATAGCCCAAACTCAAATCAAATATGGGGAAGATAGCATATCCATAAAGGAGATACTTCCTAACTTCAACACGAACATAACTAGATATCCCTTTATGAAGGAACAAAGTTGGATAGAGCATTTGTCTTTCAACTCTCCAAGTTGTTGATTAAGCTCAACCAACTAGTCCAGGGTTATCCAACACGATTTTTTGGAGAAGGAGTAGTTTAAGGAACCAACGTACTCATGAACTCGACAACACGGTCATGTGGTGACATGGCGATACTTCTAGAAAGACAACTAGAATATCACGAACCGCCGGTATAGCACTGAGTTCGAGAGGAGATCTTGCTTTACAAAGAACCTGATGTTGTCTTGCGAGCTTTGGGATTAACCTAGCTCTTTGCCCGAAGATTTGCGCTTGAACAAAAGGACTTGGCAGCACAATCAAACTTTGCTTAATAATTGGCGAACCAATCATGCTAAGAATGACGCAAGCGTCCTTGGATTTCGAAGCAATAACAATTGCTAACAAATCTCAGATGGCCACATCAATACGCAAACCCCAACATTCCCAAGCACAGACAGCTCGGAGGAAGGGCGAGTAAAGATATGTAAGAGAATCACTTCATCAATAAGGCCATGAGACTCAACACGACCTCATGATACAAAAGAGGGTGATACTCTAAGATAGAACAGAACAGAAGCTAATGAGGCCTCTTAATCTGCGGATTACAACACTTTGACCAAGTCTTTAAAATGGACAAGGTACTAGAGTTTGTTTCTCCTGACATACTGAAATGGAATGTCTTGACGAACCACAAGGGTAACATTCACTGGAGACATCAATGCACATTTGCAACTTGGTTGCTAACTAGCAGACAAAGGTTGGAAAGCACCTAAAGAAGAAGAACACGATCAGGATCATAATTCCTGAGAGGTAGATGCACAAGTTAACACTCTTGAGAAACTCATGCTGAAAAGGGAGGTGTGGCAGAGTCACGGACATAGATTCGAGACTCACAAAGAGCACTCTTGTCGTGATCCATTTGGTTTGATGACAAAGCCTCTGCGATAGCTAGTGGAAGGGAAAGATCTTTATTGCCGCAATTCAACACGACAATAACCACAAGCTTGAAGGATAGCTCGATTTGAATTTAACCATCCCGATGTAATGTTTGAACATTAACACCAGTTTTCAATGGCATGGATCTTGTGTTAAAGGCCAGCTTCATGTACTAAGATTCAGTAGAATCCAGCACAATCGGGGACCTTCGGTTCAAGTCCAAGGGTTAAAACCCGAGAAAAGAGTAACCACTAAATGAGTGACACGGAGGACACTATGACGTATTAAACACGATGTAGCTTCTAGAAGTCATGCATAGCTTCCGAAGTACTAAGCAAATAGAAAGGAGACATTCAAGGTGAAAGGAAACCTCAAAGCCTGGAACAGAATTTTGTGGAACCCACAAAATAGATAGATCATGATGGAAGAAGATTTCTCTATTAAAACACAACAAGGAGGATGCACAGAACACACACGACTCTAGAAAACTCTGCACTAGGTCAACTGGTTTAGAAACGACATGCCCTTGAGGCACCTAAGTTTGAAAGACAAGAAGAGATAGAAAAACTTTCAAATCAACACAAGGTAAGGCACCTTAGAATTAGAGCGATACCAGATAAGGAGTAAAAAGAAGCCTAATCAGATTTTTGCAAATACTTTTAGCTTTCAAATAGTTTTCTCAAACACTAGACTCAACATCGACCGGTAGAAAGGGCTTCCTACAGGCAGTCCTGCTCGATACCAAAACTGTGGCACCCGGATCAGGGTTAGACAAATACCAGATCTTTGTCTGAGATAAGTCTAACCTAGAGCTCGAGAGACTACAGTGAGAGAATCGGTAACACATCAGTGACTCTACGACTCAAAAAGTAATACAAGCTCATAACTGAGCGAAGAACCAAAGAATTATAAGCAGAGGTCACTGACCTGACATACATCAATCAACGAAGTTATGCTATTAGACATAGCAAGATAGCAAAAGGCCTAAGAGGCCAGGAGCATAACGGCGACGTCCCAACCCATAGATTCCAGGCTGCCACCTGGGAACCCCAAGCTACTCGTCGATGTCGACCTAGAAACCACCATCTGTTAGAGCAACTTCGTCTGAAACAAAAGCATGCAAAGCTGAGTACAAGGACTCAACAAGACTTAGTACAACCTTTTAGCAAAGCGGGTATGCGGGCTTTCTATAGAGCTTCTTTTGCGTAAAGCCAGTTTTCATTTAATAAACAAGAGGGAGAAGAAACTTGACTACTCAGAATCTTTAAAAGGGATAAGAGAGCGATATCTCTATCTCTATTGATCATCATATTGTATCCACCAATCTTCATCATCTCGAACCACTATCCTCGGATCACCCCCTCAACACCCGGAGAAGGTATCCGTAAACACACATTGTTTGCCAAGTTTTACGATTAGGTTAAAGTTCTCTATGATCTCCACGTTCCCCAAGTCGTCCATAACCGTGGACACGGCGAAAAGATTTAACCCTGCAGGGGTGCACAACTTTATCCACACGTGCCAACCGATTCTTAGTGCCAGACATTAGCTCTCTTCCTTGGAAAGCCGGCAGAGTGGTTGACCACGACCTTTACCTTGCTGTCGCCGAGACCATGAGTCACGCGCTAAGGATTGTTCCGCCGTAACGGGTCAAGTCCCGAAGCCGGTCCTTAACGATGTGTGCCGAGGTGGGTTTCCCCAGAGGCCGCAACCCCCAGCCACCACGACCACGCTTACCTACCATGTACCTTTTCCCCCAAGCAAAAATGCAATGCATATGTCCAGGTAACGCGCAAACTATGTGACTCATGGAATCTACTAGGCAAGTTAGTGAGTCGAGAGGGTACCATAATAGGGCCTCGTGTGGTTGTACGCTCGGTCTTGGTTCAAGAGGCGAGAACTCGGTTCCTAGGGTCGGCAGAAACGAAACAACCCACCACATCCCAATGTGGCCTCTCGTCTGAGCCTTTAATCATGTTTAACACTCATCTCTATACTTACCACGTCAACCTGTCATGCTAGTTTCATTTCATTGTAAGGCTCCAGTCCGAAGACCGGAGTAGAAGCGTAACATACTAAGCATGGCTAAGCATAAAGATATAAAGGCTCTAGCGATGCACACATGCCAAACCTAGTTATGCTAGGAGCAGTGGATCAGGGATTTGAGGCTACAAAGGTAGGACATGCAATAGATAGGGTAACTCTATCTATCGATAAAAGACAGTTGAATCGCATGCAATATGAAGGAACCAGAGATAAAAGCATTTGGAAATCATATATGAACCAGGCTAGGGCTTGCCTTTGTCCCTGACAAACCGATATGGACCTTCGGAGATCCCATGCTTGAATTGTTCGTCGATGGACAATCATTGATCTGCGTCGTTGTCGATCTTCATCGTCTTGGTCACGTGCTCTATCGATCGCGAAGAGGCAAACACTAGAAATAGAGAAATAACAATCAACACATGGCATTGATGCAATGCGCAAACAAGAATGATGACATGACATGTTAATAGTAATGAAAGTGATCCTATAACATGCTCATCAATTTAAATAGGGTTGGAATGCATAATACTTTGCAATTCCATAAACCCCGCATATTAAAGAAAAGGGTTCATTTGTTCTTCTATTAAGGACAGTGTTCAAAGTTGTTTAACAATGCATGCTTTTGATACTAAAGTGTAGAACTCATTTTTCTGAAGATTTTGATTTATTACACATTTTTCTGATTTTAAATGAATTTGTTATTGATTTTATAAGGTTGCACTTTTCCTTAAATTCGGAAAACAGTAGGACACGCAGTAAACTGTTTGAACAGATCTCACGAATTTGTTAGGCAAAACAGAGTTTAGATGTTAAGTACTGAAGTTTTTAAACTGAAAACATAGATAAAACAGCTAGTTGAAACATCAGGCTAACTCCTAAAACATGAACAACGGTACTGAATCTATTACTATGACTCTCTGAGCACTAACAGCTACCTGCTGGTTGTTAAATTTTGAAAAGAAAGTGTTCAGTTGGGCATGTATTTGCACAACACGGAAACGATTTTCAGTGGTCATAAATATGCAAGTACTGAACCTATTGTACCAGTTTCAGATTGGTTTGCTCCTCGCATGAATAGGGGATTCAGTGCAACTCCAGTACAGAGATCCGTATGTGCATGGATTAAACATGGATACCACTGAAGTATAAGCTACCTCCAGCCAAAAAGAAGGATTATATTGCCAGCAGGTTAGCAAACTGAAAGGGACGATGCTATGTTGCTCTCTCTTTCTTTGACTGAACGTATTTGCTGCAGCTCCCTCTCCGTTCGAGCACGGATTCCGCGATTGAACGCGCGCCAGGACGCAGGACTAGGAGCGCTAGACACAGGAGGTCACGGTGAACCAAATGGAGGCGAAGCCAGCTGCAAATGGTCCCGGAGACGCGCCGGACGTGGTGCTGCGGCGGCGGCGGACGGAGCCGCGCGTCGGCCGGGCGCTGCAGGGGGAAAGGGGGAGCGCGCAGGGCATCAGGGTAACGGCATGCTCACCAGGAGCGCGACGGAAGGCTCAGACGAGGCAGAGGCGGACGGATGGCGACGCCATGGTCGTCGGAGGCGACGGCCGTCTGCGGGGAAGATGGGGTCGCCGACGGCGATTGGGGGCGCCCGCGACCGATTCCTTTGGAGAGGAGGCTCGGGCTGGCGAGGTAGAGCTCCCAGGCTCGTCGGAGGAGCTCGGGGAGGCTTCAATCAGCGAGGCTACGCGGCGGCCGGAGCTAGGGTTAGCTCGGGCGCGTGCACAGAGAGAGAGGGAGAGAGCGCTGGGGAGAGGGAGAGGATAGGGACGAGGGAGGGAGAGACGTGCGGGCTCGGGGTCTCTCGTTCAACGCCGGCCAGCAGGAGGTGGCGCTCGACGCAGGTAAGGAGGACACGCAGGTGCTTGGCTTCGTGAGGAAGAAGACAAACAGAGGATTTTGCAAAAGCCCCCTGGGTTTTGGTTATTTCTCGGGAAAACTAGAAACAGAGCAAAATCAATCCTATTTTGGTATTTTGCAACCTTTTGAGATCCAAAGTAACTCAAAAACTTTAGGCAAAATATTTAGTGGCTTTCTTGATAATAGTTGAAAGTCCACATATTTTTATTTTGGGGTTTTTAAACATTTGAACACATTTCAAATAGACAAAGACTTGCATAAACCTAGGGTTTCCATTTTAATTTATTTGCAAATTTTTCCTAATGCATTTTATATGATGCTCATGATGCACAAACAACTCCTAATTAGGATTTAGAAAAACAGGGATGTCACATTCTTCCTCCTGATGCCGGGTTGACGGTGGCCAGCTGCGGCCGACCGTAGCCGGCTTGTGCGTGGAACTCGCATGGGTGGCGGGAGTCCGGTCTTGACTTGGTGCGGGGGGCGGACTCGGCTGTGTCCTGGCCGTCCTGTCGTTGCACAGCGCCGCGTGAGCTCTGAGGGCGGTGGCGTGCACAGGGGTCGGCCGCTTGGTGGCCGCGTTGAGCGGCTCGATTACCGCCGTGCGCGGCGTAACTCTTCGCCATCGAGGCGGTTCAGCTCTTCTGCGGCGGCTTGCTCCGCGCGCATGTTCTTGTCGGGGGTGTTGTAGACGGGTTGCTCCGAGAGGGCCGGCGATCTGCGCCATCCCGGGCGATCTCGCGCCAGCCGCCTCCTCCGGCGTCAGGCCAGCTCGGCTGGGGTTGTCGCCGGTTGGCATGAAGCCGTGGGTGCGGTCGTATTCGCGCCGGTTGATTTCCAGCTGGCGCTTGGCAGCAGCCAGCTCTTCAGCCTGCTTGAGGAGGAGCTGGCGGTGCGCCTCTAGGTCCTTCTCGACGGTGGTGGGGTCCGCTCCGGCTGTGAGCGGGGAACTCAACTTTGCCCGGACTTCGTCCAAGCGGGACGGTGGTGCTGGGGCCTTCGGGCCGAGCCGGATGCGCCGGCGTCCCTCGCGGTGCGCTCCAACTCGGGGCCGCGGACGCACGTGGACTTGTCGCCGGCGTCATCGCCGGTTGCCATGACCTCCGCAGCGCGAGTTGGCGGTGGTGAGTGGCCGCTCCAGGAGGAGGGCTTGCGGCGCAGATCTCGCGCGGGTAGCGCGGTGGCGTGACGGTGGCGACGTAGATGTCGAAGCCGCCGAAGCGATGACGTTACCGCCGGGGGAATGGCCGGTCGGCGAAGCAAGCGTTGTCGCTGACGCGGTCGAGGAGCAATCTCCAGATCAAGCTGAAGCGACCCGCTCGCCGGTGGTGATGGTGAGGCCCGTCCGGATGAAGACACCGGCCGCGGGCTGAAGGCCCCACGGTGGGCGCCAAATGTCGTGGTATCGTCACGGCATATGCAATAGGGTGGCTAATCGAAGTGGTTCCTAGTGGTCTCACGGCGGTATCCGGATGCGGGTATGGGCACGAGCGACACGGCGACGTACCCAGGTTCGAGGGACTCCGATGGAGGTAACACCGCTACTCCTTCTATGTGAGTATATGGAAGTATCACAGTACAAAGGTGCTCCTTGAATGTCGGCTGCTCGGGGAGGCTAAGGTAGACGAAGGTCTCTCTCCTGAGTAGCGCTAAGACTAGAATGAAGTGAGAATGATCGATCGTCCCCCGCACGAGGGGGGTAGCCCAGCTTATATAGGCACTGGCATTTTACATAGAAGTCCTTAGAGTCTAGTGGCCGGCATGGTCGGCTCCGGCTTCCGCTCCTTCCCGAGGCATTGACGTCATGGAGTCGTTGAGGCGTAGTGGCACGTCCCATCCGTCTGCCTGAGTCAGCGGCATGGTGAGGAAGCGTCCCTGTCGCCATCATGCTGTGGCAGTGCACGGAGACGTACGCCATGATGGCCTGTCCCCGCGTGGCACTATTGCTCCACGGTGCCCCGCTTCCGGAGGTGGTCGCGTGGACCATTGAACCCGGACCACCTGCCGTTCCTTCTCATGCAAGACTCGCCGCCTCGAGTCGGTGCAGTGTAAACCCCAGTCGGATATGGCTTTTAGAAGCCGGCCCAGCCACAGCGCAGTCGGCCGCGGCCAGCCGACTAAGACTTAGAGCCAGCCGGCTCCTCAGACAAGCCGGCCCCAGCTCCAGCCGGCTGCTCCTCAGCCGGCCTTTGCTGCGGGCCAGCCGGCCTGGAGCCTGCTGCTCCTCGTCTATTGCCCTACTCGGGGTCTTCCCCCTGACACATGGGGCAGACAAGAACCGATCAAGACTATCCAGGCTTTCGGAAGACGATGCTAGTGAAATAACGTCGAACCTAACCAAGTCCTTTATGACCACGGACACCGCGGGCATGCCACAGCCGAAAAACGTTGCTGGAGCAACAGCCAACCTCGCTGCATACCTCATCAACCAGCGCCCTGAAGGATCCATGGCTCAAGCCCACCGAGGTGCCCTAGAAAGTCTCGCGATATTGGGAGATAACCTAGTTCCACGAAAGGAAAAGACCACGTTACAGGCTAGTGGCTCAAAGCATCGTGCGAGAGATGCTCGGGATGAAATCACCCAGAGCAGGATCGACAAAGCAAGGCGACGACGTGCCGCTAGGGAGGAGGATGATAGTGATTCTTCGGATGAGAATCAGGAGAACGACGGCGAGCTTAGGGGAGACGATTGTTTATGTTACATAATCCGCGAGGCAATGCCACCCAAAAAGTTCGACCCCACACCTACTAACGACGGGCAGCAGGAGCCAAGATCTTGGATAGACGACTACCTGCAGACCGTGATTCTGCATAAGGGGAACCAGATAGCAGCAATGCAGTGCTTGCAGCTTTAGTTAATGGATTCAGCGCGAGCCTGGTTGAGGGGTCTGCCGAAGGGTTCCATCAAGTCATGGGACGACCTAGTAGATGCCTTCGTTGCCAATTTTCAAGCAACGTACAAAAGACCCGTCGGGATCGAAGAGTTACGGCATTGCCAGCAAAAGCAGAAGGAATCGATGCGCTCATACATCGGAAGATTCACCAAACTCCTAAACGAAGATGTATCTTTGGACAGAGCAATCGATGCTTTCGCGATGGCGTCCGACGTGAAAGCTACATAGAAGAACTCGGACGCAAAAAGCCAAAAACCATAACCAAGTTAATGGAAATCGCCAACAGCTGGGCTGATGGCGAGGACAACGTGCGAAGGCCGCGGCAATGGATGGCAACGAACGATGATCAGCCGAAGCACGACTCGGGTGGTCGAAGGGATCGCCACAAGAGAAGGAAGAACCGCAGCTATGACGACAACAACCTGGTAGCCGCAGGGTACTCCGATCGGCAGGACGATCGATATGACGATAGAAGAGACGATCGACAGGACGGTAATCGGAATAACTCTGGGAATCGTGGCAATTATAAACCACGGCAGCAGAGGACTCCCGAACTGCCCTACGCTGAGCAGATCAACGCTCCCTGTTACCTGCACTCGTATGTCGATTCTAAAGCCGGCAAAACGAAGTCGAGCCACCTGCTTAGGGACTATCGGCAGTTCATTGACATTCATAAACTCATCCAGCAGGCAGGCCAGCAACCGCCACCACCACCACCACCTCCACCGCAACATCAAGTTCAGCAGGCTCAACCTCATCAACCCAACGAGGCGTTTCCACCACCCCGTGGTCAGATGAGCATGATCCATAGGACAGGTGTCTCGAGAAGAGAAATGAAGAAGCTCACCCGAGAGATTAACCTGGCAGAAAGCATCATGGCGAATATCCCCGAGTATATCGAGGGTCCTCTCAGAACATTACGTTCAGTCGAAGCAGATCACCCGATGACCATACCAAAGCCAGGACACGCTGCCTTAGTAGTTGAGGCACAAATCGGGGGTTCAAGATGAGCAAAGTCTTCATGGATTGTGGAAGCGGGCTAAATCTGATATTTGTCGACACAATCAAAAGTATGGGGATCACCATGAGGATGCTAGAAGAAACAGACACTTGCTTCCATGGGATTCTTCCAACTGCACCGGGTTACTCTCTTGGCGTTTACCTGAACGTCGTCTTTGGCAAAACCGACAATTTCAGGAAGGAAAGATCGAGTTCGAAGTAGTGAACTGGGAGTCACAGTATCACGCTATACTCGGAAGACCAGCTTATGCCAAGTTCATGGCTGTGCCGCACTACGCATACCTCAAGCTGAAAATTCCTGGGAACAACGGGACAAACATCACAGTCTATGGAAGTTTTTCACGCTCGGATAATTGTGATCGCGACTTTCAGAGGATTGCTGCGAGGTTTGGGTTAAAACAAGAAATTATCAACCCTCCACCCCAAGCTGTCGATACGCGAAATTAAGGAGGAGAAACATGCCAGGGAGATCAAGAAGAAGCCAGCCGACCTTGCTCTAGAAGCTTCGGCAGCAAAAACTTCGGCAGTTGATGGCAAAGCAGTCTTAGAAGAAAGCAAGACACTGGCAGTCGCTGTCGAGTCACCTACTATAATCAACGACGCTTCGAAAACCGCTAACGTGGTAGACAAGCCTGAAGATAAGAAGAACCCCTCCTTTGATTAGAATAGTCGAATAATGTTTAGCTTTTCCTTTATTTTCAGCAGGGCTTCCTTTTTTACGCCCTTTAGTACCGTGTTTACCTTTATTAATGAAAACTTCAGTTTTGATCCCTTGGTAAGCATGCAGTAATTTGGAGCACTTAAATCCGCATCATCATAACCATTGCTTACACCCCTCGGTGAACGATGGCGCAATGTAGTACGCGGCAAAAGATTGTGTTCCGAAAAAGCCTCTACGAGTGCTAAAGGATGCAAAAAACAAGGGTGATGACCTTTCCCTCTGCTATAGATGCCTCTACGAGTGCCGAAAATAGCAAGAGTTTGGAAATACACATAATACAACCCACGTTCGATATTTTACTTACGGAAATATCAAAGAACAACGGGCTCATCGGCAGAATCATTGCACCTGAAATATTCGGGAGTGACTGTCGAAACATACATCGGTTGAAAGCAAAGTTGCACATACAACGGGTTTTAGCAAGACCTGCAACACGAGCTGATCACTCAAACAATTTGCTGACCAACGAATACGAAAAACGCTTAAACGGACAATTAAGATTTGCTCCCTCAAAATTTGCCAACGGCATCAACACGGTAAAAGTACATATACATGTATCTACCGAATAAAAAGCTTCGGCTAAATAATCCTAACACTTGGATGAAGTAGCCAAAATAGCCTATTTACAAAATAACCTTAATCCCTGAAATCATCCTCGCGGAGTTTCTCTTTCTTCAGGTACCCTTGAATCCTTTTCAAGCTTGTCGACAATTATATTGGCGGGCAGCAATACCTTCGGATACAGAGTCTCCAAGTCACCAACTGCGTTGGCTATAGTGAGCAGATTTGCTGACGGGTAACGTGCAAGGACAAGGGCAAGTGTAAACCTGGCCCCGGCAAAAACCTGTGCTCGCACCAAGTCTCGAATCTTTTTGGTATTCCCAAACTCAGACATCAGAGTCAACAGCGTAGGAGGAATCGCGTTCAACGGGAACATAGTCCTCCAAATTACCCTCAGGGCTTTGTAGCACTTGTCGAAGAAATGGTGGACTTGTTGGACCCGATCCTGAAATCGTGCGACAGCCGAAGCCTTCGAGTGTTCCCACCAAAAAAATTCTTCGGCTGATGACAGCTCAGTCAACGCGTTCACGCGCTCGTGAATTCGCTTGTTCTCTTCAGCACGGTTCAGGGCTATGACTAGCAATGGAATTAATAGAGAAATCAGGCGATATGCTCAACAGAGAATAATAAGCACGAGGATCATGAAGACTTACAGTTCAAGCTTTCAGTGGCTTTATGCAGTTCAGTAAGAGCATAGCGCTCTATGTCGGCTGCAATTTCGCCCTTCTTCCTGACAATAGCAGCCAAGGCATAGGTATTGCGCAGATCTTTTTCCATCTGCGCAATCCGATCCTTCATACGCTGGATCCGATCCTCTTCAGAAAGAGCACCCGAAGAATCATCAACAAACGGCGGCACTGGGAAAATCTGCAAAGAACAGCGTTAAAGGGATGACGGATCGCTTCAATTCAGACATCTAAAGTAACTCCCATCGGGAGAAGTGCAAGTGGAAATATCATAGCAAGCGTGTACTAGCAACATTGCTAGTACAAAGTCTATTACAAACATAAGTTTTTCGGCAAATCATCGTTTCACATCAAATCAAAGAAAAACTTGTTACAAAAGTCAAGGGGCTTGAGTTTGGGATGATAGACTTGGGCCAGCCGGTGTTTTCTTCGATGAAACCAGATCAAGGAGCTGGCGTGCGCATTGAACAGCTGACGTTTTGAACATGCCTAAATCAATAAACTGCTCATCTTGATCTTTCGGCAGTTCCTTAGACATCTTCTCGATATCGGCCTTGAAGCCATGACCCATCATAAGTTGGAAGGCTAGGAGGGCACCATAAGTACGCGAAGTACGTTTGAATACCTCGATAACCTCCTTGGTGTCGACCGCGAAGGCGTCAATTAGCTGCCCCAAAGTCTTGTCTTGACTAATTTTGGGGAAGATCATCGAATGCATCCGCGCCATGGCACCCTTGCCCTTATCAAGGAGCTCCCGTGTAAGCTGGTGGGCGGCGAGAGTCATCGACACACTGTTTGCCGGAGAGTTGTTTGGAATTTTATCCAATGCAGCAACAGGGATGTCGGCGGCCTCTGAAAGGAGATGAAATGGAAAAGATTACTATCAAAGGATTAGATTTGCAAAAGTCGCTAAGAAGGCGTAAAGAGGAAGTACCAAGCAAAGCCAATGAAGATTGGCGCAGGAGATCATCTTTTTCGGCTGCCCGAGCTTCGGCAGCCAACCTAGAGGCTTCCTCTTCCTTCAGCTTCTCCTTTAGCTTGCCGAGCTCCTCTTTGAGGGAGTCGACTTCTTGGCAAGCTGCGGCGGCTATTTTGACAGCATCATCCAACTTCGAGGAAGAAGATTTAACTTCCTTCTGCAGCCGAACCTTGTCTGCTTCAAGGGAGGTGAATTGGGAGGCGAAGGCCTCCAAAGAAGAAATAACACCCCGCAGGTCCTTGAGAAAGAAGGATGTTCATTAAGCAAGGTACGCACTAGGTCAATTCGCGTTATAATCAAAAGGGGCTTACAGAAGGAGGAGTCACGGCGGCGGCGGTCGAAGGAACATCTTTCCCCTTGGAAAGGAAGAAGCAGTCGATGCCTGAGCCGCGGGGGTTGCCTTAGGAGCCGAAGCTTCGGAAGCCGCAACGTCCGGTGTAGCAACGCCAGATTCGGCCTTCTTAGACGGAGGCTCAGTGAAATCTTCGTCACTACGAAAAGGAAATGATCGACAGAAGTTATGAAAAGAATGCGAGAAATAAGGGGACAAAATATGGCATCAGGAAAGAAGGTGCTTACATATCGAAGAGATCTTCTTCATCGGCAAAGCCGCCGGTTGATCTCTTCACGGGTGAAGCCCTGGCCTCCTCCACAGCTGCATTAACAAAGGCATCACGATCAGCGTCATCATCACGCACTGATCCCTCTGTGTCGCAAGCATCATCGGCTGGGGGAGGAAGATTGGTGTGAGCAGTTTCAGAATCTATCGGATCATCGTGTTTGCTCTCTGGGCTGTGTGCTCGACGGTGTGAAAATTGACAGGTACTGAGGAACCTCTTCCCTCAGAAGTATCATTTGGCGAATCGTGCAAGTTTCCAGAGACTATGGGGATCTGTCGAAGAGAAAAAACAAATAAGAATAATGGTAATTATGTCGACTAAGTGGAAATAGCATAATGAAAATATGAAAAGGGAAGTTACCTCTGGCGGTGGATGATCGGCATCAAGAGGAGTGTAAGAAGATATCTATGGGATCGAGTCCTCTTGACTAAAGAAAGTAAGGCGACGGACTTCATGAAGCAGCTCCTTTTCCGATAGTTCGGCAACATTAATCCTGGTTTCATCCTTCGGGCCTGAATACAACCACATTGGACGAACTCTGGCCATGACTGGTTGGACTCGACGTTTCAGGAACACCGCTGCCACCTCTGTGCCAACCATAGTTTGGCCATCGGCCTCTTTGATTCGAAGAAATTTGGAAAATAATTCGTCGGCTACTGCCCTTTTGTCGGGAGAGAGAATGTTCTTCCAGGAATCCTTAGGCTTGGCTTCGAGGACATCGGCAAAGCAAGGAAGCTGGGACTCGGTTGACAAGGAATCCTTGACATAAAACCATTTCAGTCTCCATCCTTGCACGAATTCTCTCATTGGGAAATTGAAGTAATTAACCTCCGAACGAGCCACAAACCCCACTCCTCCGATGACAAAAGATCCATTGCTACTGTTGTACCTCTTTACATAAAAGATCTTTTTCCACAATCCAAAATGAGGCTCAACGCCCAAAAACGCTTCGCAGAGAGTAATGAAAACAACGACGTGAAGGATTGAGTTAGGAGTGAGTTGCCACAGTTGGATTTCGTAAGTCCGCAGAAGATGAAGAAGGAATTCATGAGCAGGAAGCGAGAGACCCCGATATAGGAACGTCTGGAGCGCTCCCCTTCGGAAGATTCGAGGAGGATTTGGCGGCGCCACCACTAGTAGAACTGGCGGCGGCGGTAAGCCTCTTCTTCTTCACCATTGCGAGATCTGAGGAAGATTGGAAAAGCAGTGGTGGCGGCGCAGCAGTAGCGACGGGAGGAAGAAGAAGAAGGGCAAGAAGATGCTACGGAAAATATGGGAGAAGAATAGAGATTTTCGTCCTTTGGAGATTTTAATAAAGGGAGAACTTGAGGGCCATGTGGGCACGTGTCGTTGCTACCAGTTCATCAAGTGGATCTTTTCCATTAAAGATTGCGGAAATCGAGGAGGTGCCTTGGTAACTGTGCGAGAGGGGCGGATGTTGCTTAAAAACAGGGTTAGACAGAGAAAGAATAGGCCCAGCGGGTCGCATCCTGTCAGTCAAAATCAAGATATCAGTAAAAGCGTCATCAATGACGTCATGAGGACTGCTTAAAGCATTCGAAGGAATAAAAAGGTGTCGGATGGTGAACTTGGGTCTATGCACAGATTGCAAAGCTTCTGCACTTAGACTCGGGGACTACTCCCATCGGGAGCGCTGGCCGCGCACCCGATAAAATGAGGTCTCGAAGATATATTTAGAGAGAAGGATGGAATGTTCAGCTCGAGTCTGCACCCGGTTTCAAGCATCCGTGTCCAGACTCGGGGGCTACTCCCATCGGGAGCGCTGGCCGCGCACCCGATAAAACTTTTTTGCACTCCAGGATCATGCCCGGGGACTTGATTCTATGTAGGGTAACGTTGTTTTGCCATTGGCAGTTAACCAACAAAGGTTGGGCACGTTACTCATTATCCCTTGCATGAGGAAATGTATCGAATGACTTATGAAGACTTGCAGAAAAAACTTCGGCAGAGCAAAATGTTCAAGTGGTACAACTTGAGTCTACGCACGGATTGCAAGCATCCGTACCTAGACTTGGGGGCTACTCCCATCGTGAGCGCTGACGCGGACCCGACAGAAGAAGAACAAAAACAATCAAGGAGAAGAACATTAGGTGAAGCCATGCTTTAGTCTCTACCGAACTATCTTCGGCTAGACACTCGGGGGCTACTGACGTGGGCACTACCCTTCGGGTAACGGCGTTGCCCTATCCTATATTTCCTAGTTGAAGGCCCATGAAGGCACTTGAAGGCAAGGCGTCCCATCCGGGTGGTGCACCAGAAGATTCCTTGACAAGCAAGACAAAGAAGCAGTCGAACAAGGAAATATTAGATTTAAAACTACTGCAAACCTAGTCGTATTCGGTTAGACCTCTTGAGACCTGGCCTCCTATATAAAGGCCAGGAGAGGGGCTGCCGAGGGACAATCAATCTTAACAATCTTAGCCACCAGAAGCTTAGAGCTAGGTCACCATAGCGCTTAGCCATCTCGACGAGATCTCAGCCGAACTATTCGGCACCCCATTGTAACCTATTATCATCATAATCAAGAACAGACAGGCGGGAAGGGTTTTACCTCATCGAGGGCCCCAAACCTGGGTAAATCGCACTCCCGCTTGTACGGCGGCTGTCTCGTGTCCACTTGGGACCCCGCCATTGGCGTCCTTTGCCGATGATTTCCGCAAGGGGGGCGGTGCACACCACCTTGATGGGATGCTCTTGGAAGTAGTGCTTGAGCTTCTTAGCCGCCATGTACACACCGTAGGTGAGCTTCTGGTAGTGGGTTCGACTGGGAGAGCACCTCGCTGAGGTAGTAGACTGGGCGCTGAACCGGCTGCTCTTTGCCGGCTTCTTTGCGCTCCACCACCAAGACAACGCTAACCACCCGATTGGTGGCTGCGATGTACAATAGCATGGGCTCTTTCGCAGCCGGCGATTGATACGTCTCCAACGTATCGATAATTTCTTATGTTCCATGCTACTTTATTGATGATACCTACATGTTTTATGCACATTATATGTCGTATTTACGCATTTTCCGGAACTAACCTATTAATAAGATGCCGAAGAGCCAGTTCTGTTTTCTGCTGTTTTTGGTTTCAGAAATAAACGAAATATTCTCGGAATTGGACGAAATCACCGCCCAGGGTCCTATTTTTGCACGAAGCTTCCGAAGACCGAAGGAGTCGAAGTGGGGCCACGGGGTGGCCACACCATAGGGCGGCGCGGCCCGGGCCCTGGCCGCGCCGCCTGTGGTGTGGGCCCCTCGCGCCGCCTCTTGACCTACCCTTTCGCCTGCAAAGCCTCCGTCGCGAAACCCCGATGCGAGAGCCACGATACGGGGCCTTCGAGAGCGCCGCCGCGAATCCCATCTCGGGGGATTCGGGAGATCGCCTCCGGCACCCTGCCGGAGAGGGGATTCATCTCCCGGAGGACTCTTCATCGCCATGATCGCCTCCGGAGTGATGAGTGAGTAGTTCACCCCTGGACTATGGGTCCATAGCGTAGCTAGATGGTCGTCTTCTCCTTGTTGTGCTTCATTGTTGGATCTTGTGAGCTGCCTAACATGATCAAGATCATCTATCGTAATACTATATGTTGTGTTTGTCGGGATCCGATGGATAGAGAATACTATGTTATGGTGATTATCAATCTATTGTTTATGTGTTGTTTATGATCTTGCATGCTCTCCGTTATTAGTAGAGGCTCTGGCCAAGTTTTTGCTCTTAACTCCAAGAGGGAGTATTTATGCTCGATAGTGGGTTCATGCCTTCATTGACACCTGGGACAGAAAGTTCTAAGGTTGTGATGTGTTGTTGCCACTAGGGATAAAACATTGATGCTATGTCTAAGGATGTAGTTGTTGATTACATTACGTCTGTTGCTTTGCAACTTAATACTGGAAGGGGTTCGGATGATAACCTGAAGGTGGACTTTTTAGGCATAGATGCAGTTGGATGGCGGTCTATGTACTTTGTCGTAATGCCCAATTAAATCTCACTATATTTATCATATCATGTATATGCATTGTTATGCCTTTCTCTATTTGTCAATTGCCCGACTGTAATTTTGTTCACCCAACATGCTTTTATCTTATGGGAGAGACACCTCTAGTGAACTGTGGACCCCGGTCCTATTCTTTACATAGCATACAATCTACTGCAATACTTGTTTTACTGTTTTCTTGCAAACAATCATCTTCCACTCGTACGCTTAATCCTTTGTTCTGCAAGCGGTGAGATTGACAACCTCACTGTTTCGTTGGGACAAAGTACTTGGGTGTGTTGTGCAGGTTCCATGTTGGCGCCGGAATCCCTGGTGTTGCGCCGCATCACATTTCGCGACCATCAACCTTCAATGTGCTTCTTGGCTCCTCCTGGTTCGATTAAACCTTGGTTTCTGTCAGAGGGAAAACTTGCTACTGTGCGCATCATACCTTCCTCTTGGGGTTCCCAACGAACGTGTGAGTTACACGCCATCAGCGATGCTAGTACGGGTGCGGTTGCCAACACGCGTTTTAAGTCGCGGAAGGCTTCATCCGCCTGCGGTGTCCAGATGAAGGTGTTTGTTTTCTTGAGCAACGGTACAGGGGCAGTGCCTTCTCCCCGCCGGTGACGAGCGGCTCAAGGAGGCCAGGCAACTGGTGAACTTCTGGATGTCCTTGAGGCACTGCAGCAGTTCCATCTTCTCTAGGGCACTGATCTTCTCCGGGTTGGCTTCAATCCCTCACGGAGAGACGAGGTAGCCCAGGAGTTGGCCGGCTGGCACGCCGAAAGTGCACTTGGCCGGGTTGAGCTTCATCCGGAATCTTCGGATTGGTGAAGGTCTCTCTCAGGTCATCAAGGAGGGTATTCCTCTCCTTGGTTTTTACAACGACATCATCCACGTATGCGTGAACATTTCTGCCGATTTGCTCTTGTAAGCATTTTTGCATTCACCTTTGGTATGTGGCGCCTGCGTTTTTCAAGCCGAATGGCATAGTCGTGTAGCAATAAGCCCCATACGGGGTAATGAACGAAGTCTTTATTTGATCAGCCGGATTCAAAGGAATCTGGTGGTAGCATGAATAGGCATCTAAGAAAGACAACAGTTCACAACCGGCAGTCGAATCTATGACTTGATCTATGCGCGGCAGGGGGAAGGGGTCCTTTGGGCACGCCTTGTTCAGGCTAGTGTAGTCGACACACATGCGCCATGAGCCGTTCTTCTTCAAAACCAGGACTGGGTTTGCCAACCAGTCCGGATGCAGTACTTCCATGATGAAGCCGGCTGCTAGGAGCCAGGCGATTTCTTCACCGATGGCCCTCCTTCTTTCTTCGGCGAAGCGGCGGAGGGGTTGCTTCACCGGCTTGGCCTCTGGCCTGACGTGGAGGTGGTGCTCAGCCAACTCCCTCGGCACACCCGGCATGTCCCTTGGAGACCATTCAAAGATGTACCGATTCTCACGGAGGAAGCTGGTGAGCTCGCTTTCCTATTGCTGCTCAAGCCGGCACCGATGTTGACGAACCCTGTCCGGCGCCTGGTCAACGGGATCTTCTTCGTGTCGTTCGCCGGTGGAAGTGAGTCGTCCCAGCCGGGTTTCCTACAGCCGGCATGCCTGTCTGCGCGACTTTGGCCATGGCGACGGCGTCGTGGATCAGCTGCTTCTCGGCAGCGATGACCAACGTCTGAGCCATCTTGGAGCTCTACGTGGCACACTCCATGGAGCGGTGATAGTCGCCGACTACGGTGATGACCCCTTTTGGGCCCGGCAGCTTCATCTTCAGGTACCCGTAATGGGGCACCTGTATGCGCGATCCGTCTCCTCCGGGCCCTGTTTGCACATTTCCAGCTGCTGGGGGCGACCCGGCCGGCGGTAGGTGCCGGCGAAGTTGCTGACGAAGGCATCTTCAAAGTCCAGCCAGCCGTTGATGCTGCCGGCAGGCAGGTTGTTGAGCCAGGTGCGGGCGGAGCCGACCAACATCAGAGGGGAGTAGCGCATGGCCCAGCGATTGTTGCCCTTGGCGATGCCAACTGCGGTGGTGTAGTCCAGCAGCCAGTCCTCCGTCTTGGCGGTGCCATCATACTTGGGCGTGTCGCGCGGGAGTGTGAACCCATCGATCATGGGCTCGTTGAGGATCCGCGGACCGAAGCACTTGGGGCCGGCTGGTCCTTCTTCTTCCGCGATGCGGGATTCGATGAGCCGGTCGAGGTGGTCTCGGGCGTCAGCGGCTCGATGCGTGGGCCCAGCCGGGAGTGGGCCGGTTGGCGGGCGCCGGATGCTTTCGGAGCCGGCCGGTATGGGCGCCTTGGCGCCGCCTGCTCGTTCATGCTCCTGGTTCCGGCTTGGTGGAGGCGGCTAAGGCGCTGCGCGCTTCTCGGCGGCTTGTCCGGCAGGCTGTTGTGCGTGGCCAGGGAGTCTCGGCGCCGGCTTGGCGCGGGTGAGGATGACTCGGCCGTGTCCGGGCCGTCCACTGGGTTTCCGGCTGTACACAGGGTGTACCTTGGTTGTTCGCTGCTTTCGGTGGCGATGTGGAGCAGCTCAGTTACCCGCTTTGTCTGGCGGCGCAACTCTTCGCCCTCCAGGCGGCTCAACTCTTCTGCGGCGGCTTCTGCCGCGCGCATGTTCTTGTCGGGGGTGTTGTAGAACGATATCTCCATAGATGGAGCCGACTCCTCCGCGCAGTCACGGTCGATCTCGATGCCTAGGGCGCCTCCCCCGCGGTGGATCTGGCCGGCTCGGCTGGGGTTGTCACCGCCTAGCGTGAAGCCATGAGCGCGGGCGTAATCGCGCCTGGTGATCTCTAGCTGGCACTTGGCAGCAGCCAGCTCTTCACCTGCTTGAGGAGCAGCTGGCGGTGTGCCTCCAAGTCCGCCTTGATGGTGGAAGGATTGGCTCCGGCTGTGAGCGGGAGCTCAGCTTTGCCCGGACTTCATCCAGCCGGGACGGTGGCTGTTGTGGGTATACTTCATGGGTGTACCATCGACAGTGCCTAGATCCGGCAAGCCCGGGTGGCCCATAGACGGTGATGGTGGCATGTGGCCCATCGGGCGGCCCAGTTGTTGTTGATCATGAAGGATGAAGTACGGCGGGATCAGATAGCCGGATCCGTACCGACCTTTGGAGGAACCCGGATCCATGGAGGCCCATGAGGAACCCGGATCCAGTACGACGTATAGGGGAGGCGGATCCTTGACGTACACGGCAAGATATTGTAACGTAGACTAGGCAATCTGTAATCCGGCTAGGACTCTCCATGTAAACCCTAGATTTGTGCGCCTTTATGCCGGATCCCGGGAGCCCTAGAGGCACAACCACAACTCATTGTAACAACGCGCAAGCGCCCGGATAATTCCAGACAAGCAGCAGTAGGCCCTGTCATCGTGCAGGTGTTCCGAAGCCGGGTAACTCGCGTACCACCGTCCCGTGTGCACTCCGCCCTATGGCCCCTACTTCTTCTCCCTCGTGAGGATCCCTCCTCAGGTATTGTCGATTAGGCAACAGTTGGCGCCCACCGTGGGGCCTGAGGCGTCTGGAGGCCGGAACCGGGAGGGCTCCGCCATGGGAAGCTACGATGACTCGATCGCTGTGGGGCGCGTTCTCTACGCCGGAAATTTTCCGATCGTCCGTCCGGACGAATTCTGGATTCCGGCTAGGACAAACCCCGTCAAGCTCTCCATCGTCCCAATCGGCGGCATCCACATCTTCATCCGTCGACTCCGACGGAAACGCACTGGTAAGTAACGCTGACGCGTCCGCCGCTGAGCTGGACGCCGTCGCCGAAGATCCGATCGAGTCGCAGGAGCTTCTTAAGGAAGATTCCGCCTTGGATCGGAAAATCAAAACCCACCCAATCCGCCTGAGCAGAGAAAACGGTGGAAGACCAATGCAGATCCGCTGGGTCTCCCAGGTGTTAGAGAAGCAAAGGTGTCACTTCGTGCACTTCTTGGCCCATACCGCAGGGGACGCCCTCCACCAGGACGAGGCCGATCCTTTGCAGGTGTTGACGTCAGAAACCCACCGGCGGGCAGTGACTGGTCAACACCGTAGAGCCGGGAACAACTAGGGCTGCGGCTGGCCCCGGTCCCTCGAGCGACGGCCCGCAAAGCCTCCTGGTCGCGCGCCGATGCAAATTGCAGGGCGTGCCACGACCTATACCTGGTCGGGAAGGTGTGGATGATGCCTCGCTTAGTTTCTGCAGGGCACACACGTTAAATTCGAGCCTCGATCGGCTCTCAGGTTGTCTGTGAATCGGCTCATGGAGCCGATCCACCCATGATTCGTCCAAGGTGGCCGAATATATGGTGGTCCTTGATCATGATAAAGCATATGAGATCCACGACGATCTGGGGTTTTCACCGCATAATCGGATCATCCTACTCACGATTGGGCCTCGCGCTCACGCACGGTGACCGTAAGCCAGCCCTAGACAAGGCCTAAAACCAACACTAGGTTGATCCTCGGAACGTCTGTCTAGGGGCAGCAAACCACCCTACATGCCGGCTGGATCCTCCAACCCTTTGTAAGGCCTAACTATTGCAGATATTAAACTAACCCTTGATGAATCAAGGAGCGATCGTAACGGATCAGATCTACTAAATAACGATCAAGCGGGTGCCGCCCTGCACCCATGATGAGGTACAGGGACGGCTAGATGCGCAAGGGTTGCACTACGACAGCATAGGATACTAGGAACAATGCTAACCCTAACACATCTATGGTAACTACGTTGCTCGCCATCAAAAAGGCTTCAGCACCGCATGAACAACTAGGCAGGCTCGTGCTGCCTAGATCGCGAGATGCGATCTAGGCAGCATGGTGCTTACCGGAGAAACCCTCGAGACGAAGGAGTTGGCGATGCGCCGAGATTGGTTTGTGTTGAACGTTGGTTGTTGTTTATTCCATAAACCCTAGGTACATATTTATAGTCCAGGGGACTTTCTAATGTGGGCGTGCACCAAACCGTGCACGGGTAAAACTCTAACTTCTAAACTAAGATGCGATCTAATATGTTACAAATACATGGGCAATTAAGCCCGAACTCTTGGCGCAAGGCCGCCTCGAAGATGCTCCACGTGTACGCCTTTAAGCCCATCTTCACTTACGGCCCATCTCCTGATTGGCAAAATCGGTGATAACACATGCCCCCTGGTTTTGGTAATGATAATATCAAAACCATCTGTTTTTCCTCGAGGGGTCATGTCGTGGCAGAACCGTCGCAGTTTCCTTCATGATGACGTCTTGCCTCCTCGCCTTCTCTGCACGACTTGAGGTTCGGCACCACGTCCTCGGGAAGGCTTGGCATTAAACCATATATTCCCCCTTTTATTCGGCCACTTCCTGTAGCTCTCTTCCTCATCCTCCCGGCACTAGCACTTCCAAAGAAAAAACCCTCCTGTGCCACCATGTCCTCCTCTTCGTCGGATCTTTCGCAGTCCTCCCCCTTCCGCGAGCCGACGCCGGAGTGGAACCCGGAGGAAGCCCACGCGGCCAGCATTCGCCGCGCCATCGAGGCCGGGGATGAGCCAAGCCACGACTTCTCTACCTGGTCGAGGACGACCAGTCCCGACCGACGGGGAGGCGACCTCCGCTTCCTTGCCAATGAGGAAGCGGTGGAGGAAAGCGACGACGACCACCTTCCCTGGGACGGGGCCCCCTCCTCCGAAGAGGAGGGGGAGGAGGAGGAAGAAGATGACAGCTCCTCAGACGAGCCGCCGGCCAGCGCCACGCCCCCGGCTGGCAATCTCAGCGATTTCGGCACGACGCGGCAGACGGCGATGAAGAAGACGAGGACAACGAAGGTCCTGCCGGCGGTCGCTAGCGACGACGATGAGCCGGCTGGAGCAGCGCCGACGACGGCGATGATGGCGACGACGACGAGGGCAGCAACGGCCCCTAGATAGGACCTTAGCTTAGGGCCAGCAATAGTAAATGGGCAATGTAGCCCCTAGGATCTTCTTTTGAGAGCAATCAGCTCTTTATGTAAGAACTCTAGTTGATCAATGGAGAATTTCCCCGACTCGACCTTGTCGTCCTTCTTCATGGTAATTTAGCCGATTGCCCTTTATACCGAGCTTGCCGACTGCCAATCTGGTCGGTGCTTAAGGAGCCGATGGCAATGCATCGGACTCTCATGGTAAACTCGAGGTAGATCCATCCGGACCTCCACCTCCAGGACGAGCCGCAATCGTGCAAATCCTAGATCCTGGAAATGCAGATTCAACTGCACGGAATATTGGATCTTAGCGGCATTCTCATCTTCCGGATCTTCTTTGCCACTGTCCTGGTAATGCTTCATCTCTTTGCAGTCACACCTGGTCCAGAGTCCGTCAGCGATCGTTGCTTCTTCCCACTACCTCCAGCCGTTCCCTTCTGCAATAATTCACCCTCTCTCGATGAGTTATGATGCAGAGCAAGCCGATTACAACCAAATCGGCTCCATAGAACAAGGAACCTTAAGGGCGAGCTGCCCCCCGAGCCTTAGTCTAGGCGAGGATAAAAGCAGACCAGCTGATTGAGCCACCATCGGTTTCCCAACTGTATCGCTGTGTTAGGCTCAAAGAGCCAGCACCTGGCAGATTCTGGAAAGGTCAGCAGCTCCCTTGAACCAAGGAACCACCTTGCTGTTCTGATTAGCTCATCATCTTGGGCGAACTGATGCAGCTTCTGGTGCAAATGGTTCGACTCGAATGGTTCGGCTCTATGAGATCATCGGACGATCATCGGTTGTTCTCATGACCCTAACCTGATCCACAGGCTTGCGCAAACACTGCCGATTTGGTGATGGCTGCTCCATAAGACCTCTGCCTGTAACCACCATATCCCTTGAGTCGACGGCCAAGCGTCGGCTTTGCCCCATGAGACCTCAAACGAGATTATGACTTTTACCAGCCAACCCAGCGGGCTGGCCATCTGGTTCCGGGCAGGTGCCTACAATAGAGCCCTGTGCGTGTCACTCAATTGGCTTGTATGTAGAAACGATATTTCGGCGACATCAGCACCGTTCTTCGAGCAAGCTGTGATGCGGGCAGCCGATTCCGAAAAATCGGCTTCCTATGGCGAAGGACCCTTCAGGGCCAGCTGCCCCCCCGGGCTTCTCCCGTTCAAGTCCTGCGTCTCGTCGATCATATCGGTCGCATCCCTTAAGTCGATGGCCGTGCATCGGCTGTGCTCAAAAATTTCGATGTTTTCGATTTTTGTGGCCGATTTGTTTATGTATCGGCCCCCATACTTGAGCTGCTCTGTTGGAAATTTGACATCCGTTCCCAACTCCGTATCCTCGTATATCATCCCTCTATGTGCCCCCCGAGCCGATACAGTCAAGTAATTGATGGTATCGGCTCTTCAGGCATCCGTTGGATCAATGCTGAACACAGACGAAGGTATGTTGAGGATAATTTCGGCCGATTACCAAAATCGGCCTCCTTTTTTGTTGCAATGCTTGACGATGGTTTGCAACTCCTTGGATTTCACTGTGGCATGTTGGAGATAAGATCCTCCTTTTCATTTTTTTTTTTTTTTTTTGAGGGCCGATCGCAGGGATCGGCCTTGCCACGTATGTCCAATGTCTTGGACGTGCTATTCCGTTAGGCCGGTGGATAAAACCAGCCTTACCCCGTTCTTTGTCACATCGATGCGTTCGCAGTCATCCAAATTGATGCCCGAGAGTGGTTCTTGACCTGATGCCTCCCAAATGCCCATGCCGGCTGTTGAAATCTCGGCTGAATCATCGGCGTGGACGACCTCCACTTCATCTCCATCCCACTGTATTAGGCATTGGTGCATCGTGGATGGGATGCAACAGTTGGCGTGGATCCAATCCCTTCCTAATATTACAGCATAGGTGCTTTTGCTATCGACAACAAAGAACGTCGTAGGGATAGTCTTCCTTCCTACGGTCAGATCCACGTTTAGAACACCTTGCGCGTCAGATGCTTGGCCGTTGAAATCGCTCAATGTTACATTGGTTTTGATTAAATCCGAGGTGGAGCGTCCCAACCGCCGTAGCATAGAGTAAGGCATAATGTTGACTGCCGCTCCGGTGTCCACCAACATCTTATTGACAAGCTGCCCATTGATGTAACCTCGTAAGTACAGGGCCTTCAGATGCCTGTAACTTCTTTCTCGCGGCTTCTCGAAGATGACCGGCCGTGGGCCGCAGTCCAATTGTGCCACAGGTGCTTCAAATAACCTCGGAGCGCTAAATTCCGCAGGAAGGATGAAGACCATGTTTGTGCCAGCCGATGTTTCATCATCGGCTTTCCTCTGCTTGGGCGCCACTCTTTTCTTTGTGGCCGACCTTCTACATCCAGGGTTCGCTGAATTTTGGCGGCCAGGTCAGGCCGTGCCTTCCTCAGCGCGCAGATATAACCTTTCGGCTTCTTCCAACGCACGTAGTCGCTGAACCCTTCGTTTTTGGGAGCAGCTGAGTCCGTCAGGACACCATCTTGGCCGATGATACTTATCCTCTTCACCATCGTCCTCTAGTTCCTCGTGATCTCCCGTCTGCACGGACTCAGTATGCTTGCTCCAAGGCGGGAGAGGCCCTAGACGCTCGAACACGGACCCCTTAGCTGTACCCTTCTCCTTTTGTTTACATTCTGGGCAATTGCCGATTGTTGGCAATCGGCTCATTCCGGAATCCCAGCAGTGTCTGAAGAAGGGGCAGTCCCAGTGCCTATCCACGCTGTCCGGTTCCTCAGACCTCCCTCTGGCGCGACGTTCGTACCCGTCGTCGTGGCCGTTGCTCTGCCGATACCTCCCGCTTGCATCAGACCGATGATTTCTTTGGTCGTCCTCGCCGTAGCGGCGTCGGTCGTATGGCTGATCATATTTCTTGAGATGCTCGGGTGATGGGCGTGGATGCCGTATGTCACCTCCTCCTCGGCCAGGTACCGTTTATCGTCGTCTTGGGGCCGGTCACGTGGAACGGCTTCCTCTTTCTCTTTGCCACGCGCGTGGCTGCTCTCTGCTTTGTCCGCATCACGGCGAATCACGAACCCTGCCATATGGGCATCGAAAGAGAACCCTGGTTCCCTTATGGAGTGGCTGAGATCGACCGTGTTGACGCCACGCAAAGGACGCGTGTCTCCGTTGAGCTTGATGCCGTGCGCACGGGTCTTCTCCCAGCAGCCGATGAGTTCGGTTCCGAGGACCGCCTTGGCCTTGCTATGTTTCTTCTTGAGCTTGTCAGTCAGGTCCTCGTACTTGACCGGAGTTTCTTCTGCCATCTCTGATGTAGATGGCGATGTGGTTGATGTCGAAGATTGTCCCACCGGGCGTGCCAGAATGTGTTGACGTCAGAAACCCACCGGCGGGCGACTGGTCAACACCGTAGAGCGGGAACAACTAGGGCTGCGGCTGGCCCCGAGAGCGACGGCCCGCAAAGCCTCCTGGTCGCGCGCCGATGCAAATTGCAAGGCGTGCCACCTGACCTATACCTGGTCGGGAAGGTGTGGATGATGCCTCGCTTAGTTTCCTGCAGGGCACACGTACACGTTAAATACGAGCCTCGATCGGCTCTCAGGTTGTCCTGTGAATCGGCTCATGGAGCCGATCCACCCATGATTCGTCCAAGGTGGCCGAATATATGGTGGTCCTGCTTGATCATGATAAAGCATATGAGATCCACGACGAGGGGTTTTCACCGCATAATCGGATCATCCTACTCACGATTGGGCCTCGCGCTCACGCACGGTGACCGTAAGCCAGCCCTAGACAAGGCCTAAAAACCAACACTAGGTTGATCCTCGGAACGTCCTGTCTAGGGGCAGCAAACTACACCCTACATGCCGCTGGATCCTCCAACCCTTTGTAAGGCCTAACTATTGCAGATATTAAACTAACCCTTGATGAATCAAGGAGCAATCGTAACGGATCAGATCTACTAAATAACGATCAAGCGGGGTGCCGCCCCTGCACCCATGATGAGGTACAGGACTAGATGCGCAAGGGTTGCACTACGACAGCATAGGATACTAGGAACAATGCTAACCCTAACACATCTATGATAACTACGTTGCTCGCCATCAAAAGGCTTCAGCACGAGCAACGCATGAACAACTAGGCAGGCTCGTGCTGCCTAGATCGCGAGATGCGATCTAGGCAGCATGGTGCTTATCGGAGGAACCCTCGAGACGAAGGAGTTGGCGATGCGCCGAGATTGGTTTGTGTTGAACGTTGGTTGTTGTTTATTCCATAAACCCTAGGTACATATTTATAGTCCAGGGGACTTTCTAATGTGGCGTGCACCAAACCGTGCACGGGTAAAACTCTAACTTCTAAACTAAGATGCGATCTAATATGTTACAAATACATGGGCAATTAAGCCCGAACTCTTGGCGCAAGGCCGCCTCGAAGATGCTCCACGTGTACGCCCTTTAAGCCCATCTTCACTTACGGCCCGTCTCCTGATTTGGCCAAAATCAGGTGATAACAGCAGGTTGAGGAACCCGGAAACAACGTCGCTCCGGATCTGCCGGGAGCAGTCGGAGATAGCGACGCTCCGGGGCAAGAGGAAGCCGGAAACCCCGAGGAATCAATCCTCGGTAACTTGAGCCCAGATTCCGATGATGCCTCCTCAATAGGCACAGAAGAATACAATCGCTTGACGAAGGAGCTCGCAATCGGGGAAGAAGATGACGACGCTTCATCCATGAATACAGAGGAATTCAACCGCAAGCTCGAGGAACTCGGAGGCGGTGAGCAAGCTGAAGTGGAATCCGCCCAGCCGATGCAGGTTCTAGCAACCGTGGCACCGCTGGATCAGCCGGACACGGAAGACGAAGCCTCCAACTCCAGCCCAGGACCATCCAACGTGCGGCCTCCCTTGGGACCACAACCGCACAGGGATGTCCTGTCACCAGAAGAGATAGTCGAGCAAGCACGCATGGATCTAGTCGCGAAGTCTGATATTCTCAACAAACCAATAACTCCAGAGGAGGCTGCAGACCCGGAGGCCTTAGAAGCCAAACGGCAGGAGATGCTGGCAACAGCTCAGAAGTTCGCCAGGACTGCAGCCGCAATGGCAGAAGAAAGAACCTTGGCTGCAAATTTCGTGGACTACTCCCTAAAGAAGGATCGTGAAGTCGACGAGATGATGGCGACAGCCAAGGGACTCCGGATAGAGTGGCAGAAAAGGTTAGACTCTCTGCAGGTGGAGGCTGATAGAATCGCTCGAGAAGCCATCCCTCCCCTGCAGGATTACCTTCGCAACACCCACAGAGCAGCAGCCGCTCGCAACTCCAAAGGATAACATGAAGAAGGCTGCAGAGCTCCTAAAAAAGAAGGACGAGGAGATTGACATCAACTACGTCCGGAAGCTCGTTGCTTCAGCAATGCAGCAACAGAGCAAGGACACTTCGCGCAGGTTAGCATCCAATCCGGAACAGTGCATATCCACCGCGCAGAAGGACGCCATAGCAAGTCAACATCGTGATGGCGAGTCGCGCACCGGATCCACGGAGCGCAGGAGGATAGTCAGAGATCATCCAAATCCAATCCCCATACCATCGGATTCAACTCCGAAAGACCCGGCAAAGGGAAAGGATGCGATGTATACTGGCAGAGACAAGCACCGTGTTCCATCGCCACCACCCCGAGCTTCGCGTCCTCCGCTACCCCCTCGACGTCGCAGTCCTGCCGGAAACCCCAGGCCCCATGGGCCAGGTGGAATCAACATCCGCACATGCCGGCACCTAGAGACGGGAACAGGGAGCGTACGCTGGAGCAACGCAGAAGCCGGAATCAAGACCGCGAGCCAGGCCTCGTCGGAATCAAGAACGCGACCCCGAGCCTCGCAGAAGCCAAGGACGCGATCCGGAACCAAGGAGGAGCCGGAACGAGGAGTACGCACCTGAGCCACGCAGGAGCCGGAACGACGGAGGCGACCACCACCAAGAGGAAAGGAGCCACCGAAGCCGGAGCCAGCCGAGGGAGCCACGCCACGAGTCCGAAGGCGGAAGATCATCTTACAGGCCCCCTCGCAGATCTCCCTCACCACCACCAAGTGGAGGCGGAGGTGGAGGCGGAGGCGGGCCGGAGATCCCGTTCCCGCTCAAAATCACCCGGCGGTGCCCCTCGTGATGCCCGGGATCGCCTCAACGAGTACAGATCCGACTACATCGGTCCAAGGTGCTTTGGCCAGATGATCCGAGAGGAACCAAAGCCAAGAAGCCTGAACCTTAAGCTACCAGGAAATAAGCATTATGATGGCAGCGAGAGGCCGGATACCTGGATCGAGGATTACTACAATGCACCTTCGCCGGAGGAACCCCGAATATAGCCCGCCGCATGCTCCAGTTGTACCTTATTGGTCCAGCTCGCGTTTGGCTCAGCGACCTCGAGGAGAACACCATCTTTTGCTGGTTGGACCTGAAGAAGGCTTTCGAGAACCACTTCAGGGGTACCTACAAGAGACCGGCCACCACCAGCGATCTTCAAGCTTGCATCCAGAAGAAGGGTGAGACATCCAGAAGTTTCCTTACCCGATGGTTGGCAACCAGAAACGAGTGCGAGAATGTAGATAACCGCACAGCAATGCATGCCTTCATTGGTGGTTTGCAGCGCGGGGGGCTGCTGCGTCACAAGCTTACTTGTCTGGTGAACGCAAACAAACTCACTCTTGATGAGATGATAAACATCGCCAGCGATCACACTGCCGCCGATGACGACGCAGGCGGAGATCTCGCAGCTACAGCCATACCCCTGCACCAACAGAAGCGTGATAACGGCGTCAGCAACACAACAAGCGGAAGAACCCCCGAAGACCAGAAGGGCGGAGGATCCGACATGGTAGCCATGACGTTCCAACGCGGAGGTCCAGGGAGGCGGAAGAGGCCGCGGACGTGGAGCGGAGCAGGCAGGGGCCAGCAGCGCGCTGACGAGGTCACCGCAGCCGGATCCCGCGCCCCCAAACATACGAAGAATACAGGGATATGCCGTGCCTGGCCCATCTGGATCCGGCTACGGGCAAATCCACCCATACCAATCGCCTGCAAGTGGGTCAATGATCTGAAGAACGACCCGGAGGCAGGGTACAAGCGAGCCCGGAAGCACCGCCCTCGCGGCAAAGGAGGCAAGGGCAAGAACAAGGATAAAGAGGAGGACAGTTCCGAGGCCATGGACGAGGATGACGCTTCGCCGGAACCCAAGGAGGGTACCGCAGCTAACAAGTCCAACCCCTTTGGTAGGAAGAGTGTCGGAACTTACCACACTTTCCTCGGAACCCCGACTGTCCGCGCGAAAAAATCGGCGCTCCGGATCTTGAACGCCACAGTTCCGGCTGTGCCGCAGTATGTCAAGTGGTCGGAGAAAGCCTGTACCTTTGACAGGTCGGATCACCCGGCCGTCATCCCCAAAGAGTGCTACGCTCTGGTTGTGAGTCCCCGCATCGACGGGTATGACTTCTCCAAGTGTCTTATGGACGGAGGAGCTAGCCTGAACATCATGTACCTGGAGACCCTGGAGAAGATGAACCTCACCAAGGAACAGCTCAAACACAGCACCACTGAATTTCATGGTGTGGTTCCGGGTAAGAAGGCAAACTCTCTGGGCAGCATCAAACTTCCCGTGGCCTTCGGCGATGTGAACAACTACCGCGAAGAGATGATCACGTTTGAAGTAGTGCCCTTCAAAAGCTCCTACCACGTGATCTTCGGCAGGCCCACCTACCACAAGTTCCACGCCAGAGCATGCTACATCTACAACAAGCTCAAGATTCCGGGTCCTAACGGTTGGATCACCGTGTCCGGAGACTACAAGAAAGCTAGAGACTGCGAGGAGGGCGAAGCCGCCTTTGCAGAATCCGTCATATCTGCAAGGCTACAGAGCCGCGGTGGATCCGACTGAGATGCAGACCACCAAGAAGCAGATCTCCGAACAGAAGACCTCGTTCAAGGCAGCGATAGAAACCAAGAAGCATGACCTCATTGAAGGTGACAACTCCAAACAGGTTTCAGTCGGAGCCAACATGGACCCCAAATAGGAAGCGCGCTCGTCGAGTTCCTCGAGCTAACATGGATATCTTCGCATGGCAACCTTCTGACATGTCCGGAGTACCAAGGGAACTCGCCGAGCACTACCTCAACATAAATCCGGGTGCAAAACCGGTGAAGCAAGCTATGCGACGCTTTGGAGACAAGAAGCGCCGCGCCATAGGAATGGAATTAGCAAAGTTACTAGAGGCAGGTTTTGTAGTAGAAGTTATCCATACTGATTGGGTCGCAAACCCCGTCCTTGTACCCAAAAAGAATTCTGAAATACTAAGAATGTGCATCGATTACTCCGGCGTGAATAAGCATTGTCCGAAAGATCCGTTCCCTTTGCCGCGCATTGACCAAGTCATTGATTCGACGGCAGGGGCGGAACTACTATGTTTTCTTGACGCATATTCCGGGTATCATCAGATCTTGATGAAGGAATCCGACCAAAAGGCGACTTCCTTCATCACACCCTTTGGCACATATTGCTATGTTACCATGCCTTTTGGCTTGAAAAACGCAGGTGCATGCAGCGGTGCCTGAAGGACCAAATTGGTCGGAATGTGCACGCCTACGTCGACGACATCGCGGTCATGACCCGAAAGGGATCCGACCTGCTGAGCGACCTTAAGGAAACCTTTGATAATCTCCGACGGTACAAGATGATGTTGAATCCGCTGAAGTGCGTCTTTGGCGTACCAGTGGAAAACTCCTTGGCTTCATTGTTTCCCACAGGGGAATAGAAGTTAACCCGGAAAAAATCAAGGCTATCCTGAACATTAAAAGGCCAACTTGTCTCAAAGATGTGCAACGATTAACTGGTTGCGTCGCTGCAATCAGTAGATTTGTTAGCCGTCTTGGCGAGAAAGCCCTACCTCTATACAAGCTGCTGAAGAAAACAGACAAATTTGTCTGGGATGAGACAGCAGATAAAGCACTTCAGGAGTTGAAGAACATACTCTCCTCCCCACCTATATTGGCAGCTCCAGCTGAGTCAGAGCCTATGCTCCTCTACATAGCGGCTACCAACAAAGTTATCAGCCTCGTAATCGTGGTGGTGCGAAAGGAAGAAGGATTTGAGCACGGAGTCCAAAGGCCTGTCTATTACATTAGCGAAGTCTTGACGGAATCCAAGCAGAGATACCCTCACTTTCAGAAGCTAGCATACGGAGTTTTCCTAGGCAGCCGGAAGCTGAGACACTACTTCCAGGAGCACCCAATGACAGTGGTGAGCAAGGCTCCCCTGGCGACAATCATCAACAACTCCGACGCAACAGGACGCGTAGCAAAATGGGGCATCGAGTTATCTGCCTTTGACATCAACTACGAAGCCCGAACTGCAATCAAGTCTCAAGTTCTAGCGGATTTCATCGCGGATTGGACTGAAGCACCGGAGGGCACACCTGTGCCGGAACCTGAAGCTTGGGTCATGCACTTTGACGGATCCAAGCAACATCAAGGCTCGGGGCTGGAGTCACCCTGAAGTCACCGGAGAAGAACTGCAGTACGTTCTGCAGATTCACTTCGAAGCAACCAATAATATGGCGGAATACGAGGCTCTACTACACGGTCTGCGCATCGCTAAGGAGATTGGGATCAAGCACATCATATGCTGCGGAGATTCCGACCTGGTGGCACAACAAGTAGCCGAACCTGGAACGCCGAAACTCCGTCATGGCGGCTTACGAGACGAAGTGGACGAGATCGCCAAGTGCTTCCTCGGATACGAAGTCAAGTACGTCAGGAGAGACGATAACGCAGCAGCGGACATGCTGTCCAAGCTCGGATCCGGCGGAAACCAATTCCGCTGGAATTTTCCTTGAGCATCTGCGAGTACCCTCGGTGAAGGGTGCAAACCCGGAAAATCCTGGCAGTTTCTCCGGCTAAGGAAGTGATGGCAGTCATTCTGGCCTGGACTCAGCCGTTCTTAGATTACCTCATTGATCAAAAGTTGCCGGAGGACGAGGTCCACGCACGACAGATCATCAGACGAGCAAGATCCTACACAATTGTTGATGGACAGCTCTACAAACGAAGTGCAAACGGGGTATTTCTCAAATGCGTCTCCAGTCAAGATGGCATTGAAATCCTCAGAGAGATCCATGCAGGGGATTGCGGGCATCATGCCGCTCCCAGGTCCCTCGTTGCAAAAGCCTTTCGGTTAGGATTTTACTGGCTAACAGCTAAAGAAGATGCTGACAAGCTGGTGAAAACTTGCCGCGGTTGTCAGTACTACGCTACCCAACCAAACGCTCCAGCCCAAGAGCTGAGGACCATCCCTATCACCTGGCCGTTCGGTCTGGGGGCTCGATATGGTTGGTAAGTTAAAGAAATCATCTCCTGGTGGCCATGAATACCTCCTGGTCGCTATTGACAAGTTCAGTAAGTGGATCGAGGCAAAGCCAGTGAGAAAAGCCGATGGTGCTACGGCACTGAAATTTGTTTGCAGCCTCGTAACGAGATTCGGCATCCCACACAGCATAATCACAGACAATGGCACAAACTTTGCGCAGGGAGAACTCAAGGATTACTGCGATGAAGTTGGGATCCGGCTTGACCTTGCGTCTGTGGCTCATCCACAATCTAATGGTCAGGTCGAAAGAGCCAATGGCCTTATACTAGCCGGAATCAAACCTCGCCTTGAAGAACCGCTGCGCCGCGCAGCCGGAGCTTGGGCTGATGAGCTGGACTCTGTTCTGTGGAGTTTACGAACTACCCCTAACAGGTCAACAGGATTTACTCCTTTCTTCCTGGTATACGGATCGAAGCTGTGCTCCCCACTGACATCATCCATGATTCACCGCGAGTTTCCGCCTACAATGAAGAAACTGCTGACGAGGCTCGACAGCTATCTGTGGACCTGATCGAAGAAGCTCGGAATCTAGCTGACCAACGCTCCACCATTTACCAGCAGAAGCTCCGACGCTATCATAGCCGTCGAGTTCGGAACCGCTCGTTCATGGTCGGAGACTTAGTCCTCCGCCTTCGCCAGGTGAAAGATCACAAGTTGCAAACTCCATGGGAAGGACCCTTTGTCATCAGCAAAGTACTACACAACGGATCCTATTACCTCGTTGATTTCCGGGAACTAAAGGATAGACCTGCCAACTGGCATCGGAAACGAAAACGGGAACATATATGATGAAACAGATCGTCCCTGGAACATAGCACAGCTACGTCCTTTCCACACTTAGCGCTTTACGCATTACATACCTTGTAATATCTATGATACATGATCAATGAAATAAAGCTTTTGGTTCACTCTTAGAGTCTTTTACCTCCTTTAATTTTTCATTTCTGGATCGTGTATGTTTTTTCCGACTAAAACCGCAGAGCTGGATCTTTCCGCCTAGGCGTGTATGAAAGTTGTGATTTTCAAAATCGTCCCTTAGGACGTAAGCTTAAGTTTTCTGGCGGAAATTTTTTTTGTTGCGAACCCATGGATTCCTGGTAGCGACTTCCGGCACTTGGGCTGGGGGCTTGTTTCCGCGGTTATTGACGGATTGCCATTGGGCTTCGTCGCCGCTGGCGAGCGTTTCCGGCACGGGTTTCCGGCTCGTGGAAGGTCAAGTGGGCAAGCCGGAAATTATCAAACCAGCACTTGCTTTCCAATAAAACGAAACATGCAAATAATATTAAACACGGATTGCAGGATAAGTGTTTTCCGCCCACGCATGCATGCCTGTTTCGTCCCTAACTACTTAAGAATTTAAGTTATATTACAAACCCACTCCGGGGCCAAAATGATGCAATTTCTCATTGTTTTAAACATGAACTCTACTCGGAGTCCTCTTCTTCAGACTGCTGGTAGGTGGAGCCGCCATCACTGTCGCCAGATCCGGCTTTGGAGTCGTCGCCTGAGTCTCCTCCGGAGTGCTCGCCGCTTGACCCGGAACCTTCCCCATAATACTCTGGCTCTCCTGCTTCCTCCTCTGCATCGGAAAATCCCGAGGGCAGATCGTGTTGGTTGTACCAGAACGAGTGATCAACTCGCCTGACAAACAACTGCTCATAGCCTTCGGTCTCCGCGAGGAGGGCACCCATGTCGGAATCCTCGGGGGCTCCGCGTGCAACATTCGCCAGATTGAGCGAGGGAAAGTGAGCCTTGCAGGTGGCCAGGACTAGGGAGGCGGCTCCGCGTGCTGAAGACTTTTGCCAGTCCTTGATAAAATCCGGCACTTGTTGCATAAGTTTGGTCATCGTGTCAATGAGCGTGGTTTTAGCCTTCTTCAAAGACAGAGTCTTGGCAATTCCGCGACAGGCTTCGAATAGCGCGTCGATTGAAATCCGCGCTTCATCGTATGCCTCTGTCCTCTTCAGATTTGACTCCTTTGACCATTCAAAGCCAAGGCTTGCTGTGAAACAAGGAGATTCAGTTCCGTTAGAAAGAAAACTACAAGGTAGTCGAATCAACGACACGGAAAATGCTTACGGAAGATAAGTTTGTCAATGGCCTCCGCCTCCGCTTCCAGAACTCTGTTCTTGGAGATCACGGAAATGACGCGGCCCTGGCTTTTCTCCAGTTTTTCATTCAGCTCCGCCAGGTCACGGGCATGCTTCTCGATCAGCTCTTTCCGCGCTTGATTCTCCTGAGAAGCGGAGTTCTTCACAAATTCCTTGAGGGATTCGTTCTCCGCCTCAAGCACCTGGACCTTGGCGGATAGCTCGTCAAACTTGGAGTGCTTGGCAGTCTCTTCTGAAGGCAGAAAAATTGCACATATTATGCATCCTGAACAATTATATCAGAAAAAAGCAGACTCAGATATCGTACCTTGAAGACGGGACTCAAGCAGCCGGATAGTCTGTTGGCTATTTTCCGCGTTCTGGCGCAGCCCCTCGATCTCCGTGATCTGCTCCAGCACGTGCACGCGCAGATCTTCGTGAAGCTTCCGCGTGGTCTGCAAAGCAGCAAGGAGTTAGTCGGATATTTAAAATCTTGGGGGCTAGCGAGGAATTCAAAGTCTTAGTATAAAAATTTTAAATTTCCGCCTCAGGTACATTTTGGGAAAGCATCGGTTAATACATGTTACACGGAAATATATCACCCAATGCTTGGGGGCTAGTATTACCTGCCGCACTTCCCTGTGCTTGGCGAAAAATTCCTTCAGGTTGTCCTCCAGGTCGGCGAGTTCACGCACCTCTTCGTCCGGCTTCCCCCACACCTTGTTCAGCATGTCGGAAACTTCCGCGTGGCGCTGTGAGAGGGTAAGCTTTTGAAGAGACGGAGTTGGTTGGAGGTGGACTCGAGTCGCGTTGGTAACTTGAAGGAGCTTTGCCTTTTGCTCCTTTTCTTCTTCTGTCGGCCCCGCGAAAGCGGAGCCTGGTTGAGTTGACGGAGGAACAGGTGAGGAGGTTCCCTTGGCGGAGTCGCCGTGGTGGGCGGAGTCTTCAGGAAGATCATCAACATTGATGATATCTTTCGGATCCGGCTTGGAGGCAGATGAAGCTTTGGGCGGAACTTCAACCTCGGGAGTAATAGGAAAAGAAGCCGGAGACGGCTTGGCCTTTTTCTTCGGGGCCCTTGGGGCCTTGGGGGGCTGGCTGCCGGAACTTCAGAAAAAACATAAAAGTATAAGTTTGAGCGTAAAACCAGAGTCTGGATCTCGGAAATAGGCGCTTACCCGGAAGGCTTGAAGAAATGCTGGACATCAGGCTGTCCCTTGTTGCTGGTATCAATCAGTGAGAGGCGCTTCTTTTCCGCTTCCGCCCTCCGGGTAGCAGCGGTGCTAGGCACTTCGCGGGCGCGTTTCGCATGGGGGCTGGAGGGAGCGGCCTTCTTCCTCTTCGCGGGGCGGGAGGTCTCGGGAGCTTCCGCCTCCGACGCGGCATCCGGATCCGTGTTTCCGGTGGAAGGAACTCGGAGGAGAGTTCCGAGTTCGTTCTCTTCGAGCGCTTCGAGCTGATACAGAGTTAAACACTTAGACAAAAAAGTTGAATGCGAAAAGAAACAAGAGGTTACAGTCAAGCCGACGTACCGCGGTTCCGGAGCCGTTCATGTGGATGTCTTTGTTGCACACGTGAACGCGAAGTTCACGCGGAACTTTGATGAGAACCCGGATTCTCTTGTCGAGGGCGTCGGCGGAAAGATTGTCTTTTGTGACGCGCATCGGGTCATCGCGCCCTGTGTACTGGAACATCAAGCGATCCCTGTGTTGAAGCGGCTGGATCCGCTTGGTGAACCAGGAGAGGGTCAGGTCCTTCCCCGTCAGCCCCTCCTCCGTCAGCTTGCAGATCCGCCTGACGGCGCGCGTGAGCTGGAGTGACTCGGAGATGTGGGGGCAGTGCGACCATGTCGGAAGCTCGGTGGCGGGGCAGTTCTTGAACGGTGGCAATTTTCTTGCGTTCGCGGGGTCGGAGACGTCCTTCAAATAGAAGAAGCCTGCGGACCAGTACCGCGCGGATTCGTGACGGTCGGTGTGGGGGTAGACGCGGCCCGGGCGAAGCATAAAAGTGATGGTTCCGCATGTCGCCAGTTCGGAGGACTGCCGGATCCTCTCCTTCTTGACAGTAAAATAGTATTGAAACAGGGAGAGTTCGGGAGCTACCCGGAGATGGCCTTCGCAGAGAGTGACGTGATTGCTAATTGCAAGCACGCTGTTCGGAGAGATGTTGTGGGGTTGGAGCCCATAAGCCTTCAGAATCTCGAGGAAGAAGTCCGAAGGCGGAAATGAGAAGCCTCGCTCCACCAACGCCTTCGTCAGCACCATCTCGTTGTCCTGAGGGGCCGGGGCTAGGGCACTCGGAGTCGCCCTCCAGCTTCCGGGTTGCAAGAACCCTTCTCCCTCCAAGTTCTGCAGCTCGATGTTCGTAGTGGTGCAAGGCCACCATTTGCCTTTGGATTCCGAGTCCCGTTGGCGAGCTTTGGATTTTTTAGCAGCCATTTCTTCCGCCTTCTTCTCCGCCTCAGATGTCTTTTCAGGGATAGCTGAGGTGCCCTCGACGTCTTTGCCGGAATCCTTGGTAGGATCCAGCTGGATTGGGATGAAGGGAGGCGGAGCGGAGGAGATGGGCGTCGCATTGATCGGCTCGTCGGCAGGAGGCGGAGTCATGGACGACATCTGAAGATGTAAGAGTAGTGGCGGAAAACGTAATTTAGTCGGATCCTCATCGTCAACCTAGCGATCATCCCTACCAACTACGGCAGAAGGTCGAAGCTCGGAGAACTTACCGCAATGGAGTTCGCGGTGGTCGGAGTTGCCGGCGGCGAGGTTTTTTGTGCGGTGGCTCGTCGGAGTTAAGAACACGAAGAACACCACGGTGGTGGACTCGCTCCGGTGACGCTCCGGCGACTTTCCGGCGGGTTCCGGCACGGCGGAGGAAGAGCTCGCGGGCGGCGCTGTGTAGAGAGGTGAGAATGGGGGGTGAATGAGAAGTGAGGGTTGACGGTGGATATTTATAGGCTGAGGGATGAGATTCGTGCTCCGCATCCTGTGGTCGGAACGCAAGCGTCGCGCCGTTGGATGCGTGACACGTGTCCTAAACCCTAACAGTAAAAATGGCTAGAGATAAGTTACCGCACAAACCGCGCGAAAATGGCGCCAGAATTGGCGGAACCGTTTGAGTCTGTTAAGACTCCGGGTAAAAGCGTGAAGATAAACAGTTCACATTCGCAAGCAGGGAAGTAACCCGGAGACATGTTTTAAGGCTGTCGATGGATGAAGTCCCGCAGGATGGGGAATCTTCCGACTTATAGTTGGAAAAAAGAAGATACGAAGTTGGAGTTCTTCAACTTTCTCCGCGTTACCATCAATGCCGGAGATCACAAGGTGCAAGCATGGCGGAAACTGCAGGAGGAACTCGGAGAACTCTGGGGCTACTGTGGTGGGTATACTTCATGGGTGTACCATCGACAGTGCCTAGATCCGGCAAGCCCGGGTGGCCCATAGACGGTGATGGTGGCATGTGGCCCATCGGGCGGCCCATTTGATGTTGATCGTGAAGGATGAAGTCCGGCCCAGGATCAGATAGCCGGATCCGTACCGACCTTTGGAGGAACCCGGATCCATGGAGGCCCATGAGGAACCCGGATCCGGTACGACGTATAGGGGAGGCGGATCCTTGACGTACACGGCAAGATATTGTAACGTAGACTAGGCAATCTGTAATCCGGCTAGGACTCTCCATGTAAACCCTAGATTCGTGCGCCTTTATAAGCCGGATCCCGGGAGCCCTAGAGGCACAACCACAACCATTGTAACAACGCGCAAGCGCCCAGATAATTCCAGACAAGCACAGTAGGCCACGTCATCGTGCGGGTGTTCCGAAGCTGGGTAACTCGCGTACCACCGTCCCGTGTGCACTCCGCCCTATGGCCCTACTTCTTCTCCCCTCGTGAGGATCCCTCCTCCAGGGTGTCGATGGCAACGACAGTGGCGGTGGTACCTTTGGGGCCGAGCCGGATGCGCCGGCTGCTGCGGTGCGTTCCAGGGCGGGGCCATGGATGCGCGTGGTCTTGTCGGCGGCGTCGTCGCCGGTTGCCATGACCTCCTGCACGATGCAGGGGCTGGCGAGGTTGTGGCTGCCGCCGGCTCTAGGGGGAGGGCTTGCATAGCTCAGGATCTGGCGTGGGTAGCGTGGTGGTGCAACGGTGGCGACGTAGATGATGTTGCCGCCGACTGGGAAGGGCCGGTCGGCGAAACAGCCAGCGTTGTGGTTGACGCAGTCGAGGGAGCCGAATCTCCAGACCAAGCCTGAAGCGACTCGCTCGCCGGTGGTGATGGTGAAGCCCGTCCGGATGAAGATACCGGCCGAAGACGCTGATTGCCCCACGGTGGGTGCCAAATGTCATGGTATCGTCACGGCATATGCCATAGGATGGCTAAAGAGAGTGGTTCCTGCAATGGTCAATGGTGGTATCAGGATGCGGGTATGAGCACGAGCGACACGGCGACGTACCCAGGTTCGGGGCCCTCGTATGGAGGTAACACCCCTACTCCTGCTCTAGAGTGTATAAGAGATATCACAATACAATGGTGCTCCTTGAGCTGTATCCGGCTGCTCGGGGAGGCTAAAGGTAGACGAAGGCCTCTCTCCCGGAGCAGCTCTAAGACTAGAATGGCAAGTGATCGATCGTCCCCCGCACGAGAGGGGGTAGCGCAGCTTATATAGGCGCTGGCAGTTTACAAAGAAGTCCCTATGACCTACTGGCCGGCTCCGCCGGCTCCGGCTTTACGGCTCCTTCCCGAGGCGCTGTCGTCAGCAGCCGTTGAGGCGTTGAGGCTTGTCCGTCCTTCTGCCGAAGTCAGCGGCGACAGGACGTGCCAAGCGTCGTGGGAGAGGTGTGTCTGTCGGCACCGGTAACCTGTAGCAGTACGGCGCAGCTCGAGCCATGATGGCCTGTCGGATGCGGGGCACTGTTGCTCCACAGTGCCCCTTACTTTACGGGAGATGAGATCAGCGTGGACTTTCGCACCCGGATCGCCCTTCCAGTTCCTTCTCCTGCAAGGCTCGCCAGCCTCGAGCCGGTCAGGGGAGAGACAAACACAGCCGGATATGGCACGTAGAAGCCGGCCCAGCCACAGCGCAGACGGCCGTGGCTAGACCAGCGTAAACTTTGAGCCAGCCGGCTCCCAATGGAGCCGGCATCCTTCTCTTCCTGCCTTAGTGTCGGCTGCTCCTACTGGTTAACCTCACCTCATTCATCTTCCGTATCACACGGAATAGGTTCTTCTTCATCTCCAAATGGTTCCCCGAATCGCCAACCAGTCGAGTTCTCGATTGGTGACTCCGAGCAAGCTAGGTTTCTTGAATCGTCTCCCCTATATCCTGAATCATATGATGCTGACACATGTGGATAATGTGGAATCTCTTTGGCACCTGGTCACTCAAATCTACGTAGCTGTTTAGGCTGAAGAAAAGTGTTGTATGTTGGGGTTGTGCCCTAAGATCATGCATTCGAGCCTGGACTTTGTCAGGGTCCGTGAACTCAGCTAGCATGTGTGTGACTTCCTCCACCATCTTCATGTGAAGTAAATACATCGTAGTCAGCAAGGTCTTGCAGCTTTCCATGTGCTGCGCTGCAACTTCAGGATGTTTATGGACCATCAGTAGATGATTCAGAGTAGGATCCTCATCTTCCTCGGCATGAGGTACATGAGAATACTAATCACAACAATTCTACGGATTTGTGTTGCCTGATCTCAAGAATTGCCTTAAAGATAGCCATATGGTACGTCGTGGTGAGTGTTTTGGCTTCTCCATACGGCATAATGCGACTCATCTCCAGTTGCATAGGTAGTTGGACTGAAACTCTGCACTTGGCTACTATCTCTCCATCATAGTAGATGTACTTGAGAACAGGAATCCTAGTTTCACAATGAAGTTCTTTCAGCATCCCTCGCATGAGATCTGTAAGATTTCCATCATAATCGCCGAGCCAGCCTTCAACCTTCCTTAAAGTCCTCTTTGGAAAAGTGTACACCATTTTGGCTGTATAGAAAAGTAAAATATTAGTAGTGATGATGCATCATAATAGTTATAATAAAGATATATCGCACTAAAAGATATGATTTTGCTATTCTCAAGTGAATAAAAACACCATATTTCTAGAGAATTCTTTACTATTCCTACTTGACTTCTATAGGTTTTTCCCTTTACTAGGTTCTGCACAAATATCACATCCCTCAGAGTGGTACAACAGAAACATTGCGGGTCATAACACTCTCGATTATATTACAATCATGGTCTTAACAAGTTGGTATTCTCACAGTGACATAGGCATCCCCAATGGGCCTGCCGAAGATGGTACCCGGGGTTTACTGAAGGCCCAGGACTCGAAGAATAAGAAGATTCGGAAGCCCATCTAGTGTTAAGGAAAGATAGATTGTATTAAGAAATATAGAGACTTGTAATCTTACGGGACGGGTACGAAACCCTCCGGACTCTGTAACTTGTGTATTACGAAAATCCTCGGCTCCACCTCCTATATAAGGGGGAGTCGAGGGACAAAGAAAGGATCGAATCTATTGTCAACAGAACCCTAGTTTTCATAATCAGCGAGTACTTTTCGGCTGAAACCTTCGAGATCTACTTGCCCTCTACTTCCAACAAAACCCTAGTCTACAATCTGTAGGCATTGACAAATTAATCCTTTGTCAATTGGCGCCGTCTGTGGGAATTAGAGGTTGCAAGGAGCTGATCTCGATGGCACGTCCAGAATCGTCGACTTCGTCGGTGGCAAGCAATGCGATGGATCGAGGTAAACGGGAAAAAACTGATCTAGTCGATTTTATTCCTCACCCGCCCTCCCGTTTGGATGCATGTGCCTATCTGGAGGAGCCCATCATCATGACGTTCGGAGAATTCCGATTTGGCGTCAATAAGGAAGGATCATATCGTCTCGGAGTTCCGATCTCGTCGGAATTTTCAGCGATCGATTCTGACTTTTCGTCGAGCGACGAAGAATTTTCGTCGCCACGCTTCATCGACACCAAGGCAAGCGGAAAACTCGCCAAGATCTTCAGCGACACATCCTTCGAGTCGTCTGCGGACTCCGTTATAAGCAGCAACTCCGACAGCATCGACAGCTTCAACTTCATCGACAAATCTGTTGCCATTGGAAAGGTCTTCACCAATCTCTATGATGGTGTCACCAATCCTGATAAAAATCAATACTCAAAATATCATCAGGTCTATGCGATCGAGGAGACAAACCGAGCACAACCTGAGACGTCAGAGGATTTCGACGATTTGGGAAATCCATACGTTGATCCCTCTGATCTCAGAAGAGGCCTAGGCACTAAATATGTCGGGTCTTCACCTCGCGAAAGAGTTCAACTCCCGCAAGCAGCGTGGGATAGGGCCGCAAGAGCCATGGATGGTTCAGAACCAATGAACACCACTGCTACTGCAGAAGAATTACAAGCCTATCAATATAGACTTGCTCGTGTGAGGAGGGAGCTGGAAAAACAGACAACATCCCTGAATAGAAGAAAAGAGGCAGCCTCCGCGTCAAGCAGGCGACGAGCAGAGCTCAGTCGACAATCAGGAACTTCGGGAGATAGTCATAGAGACGCTCGGAGGAGAGCAAGATCTCGACTGCAAAATATACCTGAAGCAGAGAGAGGAAATATAATTCAAAATCTCGACATGTCCTTCATGACGATTGATACAAGGGGAAATATTATCCCGAAAACACCAGAAGCTGGGTACATGGCTACGCAAGCTTATATCCTCGCGTCTAGACCACCTCCGGGTGATCCGAGAGAAGCATTGTTCAATATGGCAATGGCTGGAGTTGGAGTCATGGGAACGGCGTTCGCGGCTACACCTCCCGAAGGAACTCCAAGGCAAAATAGTCCACGACCCACTGCAGCGTGCAAGATCCACCGAGAGCAAGTGGAGCAAGAGACACAACGGCTCAAGCAAGGGTGGATAGAGCGCGACAAGAAAGAAGAGAACATCAGCATTCACCGGAGGTTGCCGACGAAGATATGTGTGGGCTCCCGTGCTTTACGAGACGAGTTCGAAAAACTCGAGTCCCGAAAGGGTTTAAATTACCCGAAAATTTCAAAAAATTCGACGGCCTTCAGGATCCCGAGGATTGGCTCGTTGATTACCTCGAGATGGTGAAGCTGATAGGAGGAACCAGAGCAACAGCCATGCAAAGCATCCAAGTTCACTTGAGTGGTGCCGCGTGATCTTGGATAAAGAAACTTCCCCAGGTTCCATCGACACTGGGATAGTTTTGAGGATATCTTCGTGAGGAATTTCCGATCCACCTGCAAGAAACCTGCGTCATTGGAAGAGCTGAGGGCGTGTCGACAGAAACACGAAGAATCAATGAGAAAATATATACAGAGGTGGACCATTATTAAAAACTCGGCAGAGGATATATCTGACGAGAGATCAATAGACGCGTTCGTGGCAGGAAATCGACGGGGAGATTTCGTCAAAGACTTAGGGAGAACCAACCCTAAGACAATATCAGCATTGATGGAGATAGCAAATAAGTGGGCAGATGGAGAAGATGCGATATACAACAAGCGACATAGGTCGCCAGAAGACGACCGCGGTCGAAATTTTCAAAATAGAAGGCGATTTTCTCGCCAGTTTTACAATAATGATGCTCCTGGCCACATATCGGCTGGTTTCGAGGAAATTCCAGAGGAAATAATCGAGATGATTACCAAAGGAGTAATGAGCAACAAAGGCGACAATAGAGGTGATTTCCGTGGTAACAGGCAAAATAGTGGACCAAGGTTTCAGAGACCTTATGTGTCCCCCGAGGAAATGATGAACGGGCCATGTCGGATGCACTTCTATCTCGACAGCAACGGAAAGAGGCAGTCGGGACATCTCCAAAAAGACTGCCGCAATTTTCGGCAATGTTGCGAGCCGCAGGAATTGCAAATGCCCAAGCAATGAACAAGAAACCCCCCAGGGCCAAGGAGTGAGATCCACCTCCCACCTCCTCCCGCAATTACGGACGAAATCGGCACCAGCTCAGAATAGCGGCAGCACCACATCCACCTCCATATGTTGACCCCAACTCCAATGGTGCGGTCTCGATGATCCAGAAAGCTAGGCCATCTAACAGGGCGCAGAAAGTAATCTCGCGGCAAGTGTTCATGGCAGAGAAGATGCCTCCACCAACAGTTGAGTACCTAAATTGGTCGGGACAAGACATTGGCTTCACAATTGCGGATCACCCGTAGCAAGTTCCTCGACCAGGGCAATCTGCACTTATCTTACCCGCAATGCTGGTTTTGATGTGTCGAGAGTTTTTATAGATGGTGGCAGCAGCTTAAACCTTATGTATGCCGATACATTGAGGAAGATGAACATATCCCTGGCAAACCTAAAACCAACTGATACACGTTTCCATGGGATCACGCCAGAGAAGCCAAGTTATCCGTTGGGCAAGATCAATCTCGACGTTCAGTTTGGGACCCGAGAAAACTACAGGATAGAGAACTTGAGTTTGAAGTTGTGGATTTCCCGTCGCAATATCACGCCTTGTTGGGACGACCAGCATATGCCAGGTTTATGGCGGTACCTCATTACACATACTTATTATGGAGGTTGCCTGGACCTAAAGGACCAATAACAATTAAGGGAAGTTTCGCGCTGTCTGATAAGTGCGACAAGGATTTTCATCGACTGTCAGAAACCTTCGGGATGCAAGCAGAATATACGGCGCCAAGCCTCACTGATTACGATGTGTTGCCAGATACAGGGAGGCCACTCAGGGAACCAACCTTCAATACTGCCAGGATTCAAAAGAGGTGCAGATCCACCCGACAGATCCAAAGAAAACGACATCCATTGCAGCAAACATGGATCTCGCATAGGAAAGCGCGCTCGTCGAGTTCCTCCGTGAGCACTAGAAAATCTTCGCATGGTGTCCAGCTGACATGCCAGGAGTACCCAGGGAACTTGCCGAGCACCACCTCAACTTGGATCCTCTTGCGAGACCAATCAAACAACCTTTGCGGCGTTTTTCAGAACCAAACCGCAAAGCTATGCTATCAGAAATAGATCGACTAAAATATGCTGGTTTTATCAAAGAGATATCTACAGAAGCCACATGGGTAGCTAACCCATTGATGGTGCCAAAAAAAAACATGAAAGTCCTTCGCATGTGTGTCGACTTTACGTGTCTCAATAAACATTGTCCAAAGGATCACTTTCCCCTCCCAAGGATCGATCAAATCATCGACTCCACGGCAGGATGTGAACGTCTTTCCTTCTTAGATGCGTATTCTGGTTATAACCAAATCAGATTAAAGGAAGATGACGAAGCCAAGACAGCGTTCATAACACCTTACGGCGTGTTCTGCTATAGAACAATGCCCTTTGGTTCAAAAAATGCGGGAGCAACATATCAGTGGATGATGCAGAAGTGCCTTGCAACACAGATTGGAAAAAATGTACAAGTCTACATTGACGATGTCGTGATAACATCAAAAAAGGGGACAACACTGATCGAAGATTTGAAAGAAACCTTCGACAACCTCGACAAGTTCTGCCTTAAGCTGAACCCGACAAAGTGCTCTTTTGGTGTTCCTGCGGGAGAACTTCTCGGGTTCTTGGTATCAGCAAGAGGGATTGAAGCCAACCCAGAGAAAATACAGGCCATCATAACTATGAGGAAGCCGACAAAGTTGAAAGAAATACAACAGTTAACGGGGCGAGTTGCAGCTTTAAGCAGATTCGTCGCCAGGCTAGGAGAAAAGGCGCTGCCGTTCTATGCATTGATCAAACAAGGAGAGAAATTTCAATGGAACGAGGAAGCAGATAGAGCTTTCGAGAATCTCAAGCGCACAATTTCGACACCACCAATTCTGGTGGCGCCTAAAGAGAAGGAACCTCTCCTGTTATACATCGCAGCCACGCCTCAGGTGGTCAGCACGGCTCTGGTAGTCGAGAGGGAGGAAGAAGGAAAGCTCCATGGAGTACAGAGGCTAGTATATTTCATCAGTGAAGTACCGTCGCCTTCAAAACAGCGGTACCCGCAGTACCAGTTGGTATGGAGTATTTACGACAGCAAGAAAATTGCGACACTATTTTTCAACGCACCCGATAATAGTGGTCAATGAGGCCTCCGTCAAATATATTAAACAACCCGTGAAGCTACGGTCGTGTCTCCCTTTGGGGAATAGAGCTTTCCCTCGGGACATCACGTATGAAAAGAAAAGCAATAAAATCGCAAGTCCTACCAGATTTCATCGCAGAGTGGATGGAGCTACAAAACACAGGGCCTCCAGATTTATCGAGAACCTGGATTATGGACTTTGATGGGTCCAAAAGGTTAGAAGGCGCTGGAGCAGGCGTGCTACTAGTATCACCTGAAGGCGACAAATTGAAGTATGTCTTATGGATGACGTTCCCAAACGCGTCCAACAATGAAGCAGAATATGAAGCTCTCATACACGGGATGAAGATGGCGAAAGCCTGTGGTGCAACCCGACTGAAAATCTTTGGCGACTCACAGTTGGTAGCACAACAGGTTATGAATCAATGTGATGCAGTCAACGAGAGTATGATAGCATACAAGGAGATGTATAATGAGTTAGAAAAGCTGTTTGACGGATGCGAGGTAAACCACATCAGTAGGTTGAGCAATGATGAAGCCGATGTTCTTGCAAACATCGGGTCGCAATGTGTCGCGATTCCTCCAGGCGTGTTTTGGGAAGAAATAAGCGAGAGATCAACAAACCCAATGAAACCAAAGAAGAAGGAGAAGGAAGAAAACCCATCGAGTGTTACCAAAGAACCATTGGAAGAAAAAGAAGAGGAACAGGAGCTAGTCATGATGGTGCCAATTCCATGGATGCAGGCGTACATATCATACATCCTAAGAAAAACAATACCCGACGATCCAGTTGAAGCAAGGCGAGTAATTAGACGATCTAAAGCTTTTACCGTGATCAAAGGGGAGTTGTACAAGCGAAATATTTCGGGTGTGCTACAGAGGTGCGTCACACCCGAAGAAGGAAGGATAATCCTGAAAGATGTGGGCATCACGCAAGCAGTCGAGCTATCGCGGCCAAAGTCTTCGGGGCAGGATTTTATTGGTTAACAGGCAATTGAGGACGCGAAGGAAATAGTGCGAACTTGCGACGTGCCAGATTTCGCCGCAAAACCTCACTCTCGGCAGCAGAATTGATGCCAATCCCATTGTCTTGGCCTTTTGCTCAATGGGGTCTCGATATGGTGGAAAATTACGCAAAGCTTCGCCAGGAGGATAAGAGTATATGCTCGTTGCTGTCGACAAATTTACCAAGTGGATAGAAGCAAAGCCGATAAATTCACCGGACGGCGCGTCGGCAATCAAGTTTGTGAAAAGCATTGTTTTTCGATTTGGAGTTCCCCATAGCATCGTCACAGACAATGGCAGTGTTGCCTGCCAAAACCCACCGGCGGGCAGCGGTTAAGCAAAACGAAGAGCCGGGAGGCTCCAAGACTGCTGGTGGGCCTTGGTCCCTGGCCAACGGCCCGCACTGCACACGTCCCGGCGGATGCAAGCGTGCCACCTGACCTATACCTGGTCAGGAAGGTGTTGGATCGCTTCGATTAGTTTCCTGCATGGTAGACACGTAAACATTAAACAGCCCTCGATCGGCTCTGTTACCTGTAGATCGGCTCAAGGAGCCGATCAACCCATGGTTCATGTTAGATATGCAATAACATGGGTTTCTTGCTTTATCAGTATTAAGCTAATTAGATCTACGACAGTTTAGGGTTTTCACCGCATAACCGGAACATCCTACACGTGATTGAGCCTGGCAGATACGTAAGATAACAGAAAAATAACCCTAAAAGAGGCCTAAAAACCAACATGGTGTCGATTCCCGGAACGTCCCTTCTAGGATCAGCAAACCGTACCCTACGCGCTACTGGATCGTTCAACCCGTTTGCAAGGCCTAACTATGCAGATACTAAACTAATCCTTGAAGAACAAGGAGCAACCGTAACAGATCGAATCTACTAAATAAAGACAAAGCAAGGCGCTGCCCTTACACCAAAAATAGGTGTAAGGGCAGCTAGATATCGAGGGGCAGCATAGCTAAGCAAGCAGATCATAAGAGCATCAATGCAAGCCCCAAAACACCTAAGATAAACAGTACTACTCGCCATCAACAACGCTTCAGTACGAGCAATACCAGATAACGAATAAACGTATACTGCCTAGATCGCAAGATGCGATCTAGGCAGCATGATGCTTACCCGGAAGAAACCCTCGAAACAAGGGGTGGCGATGCGCCTGGTTTGTGTTTGTTGTGAACGTGATCGTCCTCCTTTCTCAATAACCCTAGGTACATATTTATAGTCCGTGGACTTTCTATCTTTGGAAGTACACCTAACCGTGTACGAGCTAAACTCTATCTTTTAATTCTAAACTAAGATGCAATCTACTATAATACAGATACACGGGCAATCTAGCCCAAATCCTCGTATGAGGCCGATTCAGAAGCACATTACGTGTATATCCTTCAAGCCCATCTCCATCACGGCCCATCTCCTGACTTGGCCAAAATCTGGTGATAACACATGCCCCCCTGGTTTTGGCAATAATACCAAAACCACTCTATTTTTCTTCACCATGATTTGACATAACAGAGCAAACTGCACTGCAGAGCAGAACCGTCCAGTGCCCTTTCATCATGATGCCTTGCCTTCTCAACTTCTCTGCACGATCTGACTTTGGCAACGCATCCTCGAAACTGCCACAGCATTGAACCGTTTTTCATTATATCCCTTTATTTAAACTCGTCCAGGCAGTTTGCTTCTTCATCCCCCTGCTCCACAGTAGCCATCGGCAAAAAACCCTTCTCAGCCGCCATGGACTCCTCCTCCTCCTCCTCTGTCTCCTCACGCCTGTCCTTCCAGTCCTCCTCCTCTAGGGAGCTCGAGCGGGAGGTCAATCTGATGGCCATCTACGAGGCCCGCGCCCCAGAGTATTGGGACGCGCGGGACTGGGATTCCTCCATCGAGTCGGAGGACGACGAACCCCTCACCGACGGGGAGGAAGACCTCCAGTTCCTTGTTGACGGTGAGCTGGAGGCAGCAAGCGACGACGACCTCTTCTCCTGGGAGGGGAACTTCTCCTCCGACGAGGAGGAAGAGGAGGAGGAAGAGGAGGACTCCTCCTCCGAGGAGTACCCACCGGCCAAGCGCTTCCGCGCCGGGTCGGACGACGACGACGACGACGATGAAGAGGAAGATGAAGCCCCGCCGGCGGCTTCATCAGCAGCGATGAGGACCTTGCCGGAAGCAGCGCCGACGATAGCTACGACGGCGACGACGAGGGCAGCGACGGGCCGTAGATTAGGAGCTAGAACAGGACTAGTGATAGTGCATTAGGCACTAGATGATTCCTTTTGAGAGCAATCAGCTCTTCGTTGTAAAATCCCTTTTCGAATCAATGAAAATGTCCTTCCAATTTGATTCTCGAATTGTCCGATTTCGAATCTTCCAATGGTCAAAACAGGTCAACGCCCCAAGAACCGATAGCAGCGTATCGGTCCCTCATCATCAAAAGCTCATAGGACCAACCCGAAAACCAAATTCGACAGGTTTAAGCAGACATTTCCAAAATTCAGATAATAACCTGATGCTGGCTCACAATATTTTGTACCTCTATAATCGATGGCTGCGCATCGGCTGTTTTTATTCAAAAGTCGATGTATGTGCATTGGCTGTTTCTATTCTAAAGTCGTTGTCTGTGCATCGGCTATTTCCCCCAAAAAAAAATTTTACTGGCCGATTTCATGAATCGGCCCCCATATTTACTGTCCATCATCCCACATACTTGGGAAATACTTCTTGAGATGCTGGCCATTGACAGCCACTGGGAATTTCACACCATCCAGCTGCTCGAGCATGTATGCATTACCCTTTAAAACTTGGTCGACTCTGTACGGCCCGTGCCAATTTGGAGACCATTTACCATATACTGCATCCTTAGTTCCCAACGGCAATACAACTTCCCATACCAGATCACCAACGAGGAACTCCTTCGGTCTCACCTTCTTATTATATGCATGAGCTACCTTGGCTTTGTTCTCTTTAATCTTCTCAAGCGACCACAGCCTAAGCTCTGTTGCATCCTCAATGCTATCGCTCATCAGGGCTGCATATTCTTCAGTTGTTAAATCATTCTGAAACGTAACACGTCTCGACCCGGCCGTGATTTCCCAGGGCAGTACAGCTTCTTGTCCATAGACTAGATGATATGGCGAGGTTTTGATCGCTCCATGACATGACATACGGTAAGCCCACAAAGCTACTGACAATACCTCGTGCCAACGTCTAGGGTACTCGTCGATTTTCCTCTTAATCAGCTTGATAAGGCTCTTGTTGGACGCTTCAGCTTGCCCATTTGCTTGAGCATAGTATGGAGACGATCGGATCAGCTTAATTCCCAGGCCCTCGCAGAATTCTCTGAACGGGAAACGAAAACCGAACCTCCATCGGTCGTGATAGTCTGGGGAATCCCAAATCTGTGAATGACATGCTCCTTCACAAAACTGATAACATCTTTTGATGCCACTGACCTCATGGGAACGGCCTCCACCCATTTAGTGAAGTAATCTGTAATGGCCAACACCCACGCATGGCCTTTGCTCGAAGGAGGATGTATTTTGCCGATCATATCCATGCCCCACCCTCGAAACGGCCACGACTTGATGATGGGATTCATTGCTGATGCAGGCACCATCTGAATGCTCCCAAACTTCTGACATGCTTGACATCCTTTATAATAATTAAAACAGTCTTCAAGCATGGTGGGCCAATAAAACCCTGATCGTCTGATCAGCCATTTCATCTTATGAGCCGATTAGTGAGTTCCACAGGCACCTTCATGTACCTCATGTAAGAGCCGATTTGACTCGGCTGGTCCCAAACATTTGAGAAGTAAGCCTTCCAAAGTCCTATAGAACATGTCATCTCTAATAAGGACGTACTTCATGGCCTTATATCTTATCCGTTTAGGTGCCCCCCGAGCCGAATCCTTCAAGTAATTGAACATATCGGCTCTCCAGTCATCCGGCTCCAGGGCCTGAACCTGGACATCGGCTCCATCTGCTACGTCCTTGTAGCCTGACGCCATCTGTGCGAGATCATTTGCCTCGGTATTTTGCGATCTTGGGATCCAATTGATGTTTATATATTTAAATTGTGCCATCAGCTCGCGGCATTGCATCCATAATGGGAAAGCGACTCGCTCTCACATTTGTATTCTTCCGTGAGCTGGGAAATCACCAATTTGGAGTCTCCAAAAAGTTCCACTGCTTCTGCCCAGCTTCCAATAGCAACTCCATTCCCTTGCATATAGCTTCATACTCAGCAACATTATTGGTGCAAGGGGTAGATAACCTGATGGAAAAGGAAAATGTTGCCCCCCGGGGCGACACGATTAAAATACCGATGCCACAACCACCATCACAAACCGATCCATCGAAGAACATGGTCCACGCCCGCACAGACAGTGCTGCTATATCAGTGTTGATTCGTTCAGCAATAAGATCGGCCAACGCTTGTCCCTTGACTGCTTTCGCAGGCTGATACCGGATATCTAATTCCGATAATGCAAACATCCATTTTCCGAGTCGGCCTTTCAACACAGGAGCCGACATCATATGCTTGATGACATCCGATTTGCAGATGACGACAATCTCCGCAGTGAACAAGATGTGGTGAAGCTTGGTGCAGGTAAAAAATAGGCAGAGGCACAACTTCTCGATCTCAAGGTACCTCGTTTCTGCATCCAACATCCTTCTGCTGAGGTAGAAAACGACTTTTTCCAGGCCATCATAAACTTGCACCACCACTGAAGCAATGGAAGTGTCAGCTACTGATAAGTAAATATAGAATGGCCTATCTTGCTGGGGTGGCACCAACACAGGTGGCTTCGTCAGATACTCCTTGATCTCGTCAAACGCTCGCTGTTCGCTTCCTGGAACTCGTCATCGACTTAATCTTGACCAACCCCATGAACGGCTCAATTCGTCCTGACAGGTTGGAGATGAACCTTCTGACGAAGTTGATTTTGCCGATGAGGCGTTGGAGTTCCTTCTTCGTGGTAGGCGGCTTCATTGTTCGCACTGCCTCCTGACTTTTCAGGCCGATCTCAATTCCGCGTTCATGAACCAAGAAACCTAAGAACTGACCGGCCGAGACACCAAAGGCACACTTCTTTGGATTCATTCTCAATCCGAATTTTCTAGTTCGGTCTAGGACGTGTCGCAGATCCTCCAAGTGTCCTTCCACTGAGACAGACTTAACTACCACGTCATCAATGTAAATCTCCACCAATTTGCCGATTAGATCATGAAAGATGTAATTCATGGCTCTTTGGTATGTTGCGCCGGCATTTTTCAGGCCAAACGTCATGACTACATATTCAAACAAGCCCACCGATCCTGGTACTCTGAATGCAGTCTTGTGTATATCTTCTGGAGCCATGAAAATCTGGTTGTAACCGGCATTGCCATCCATGAAACTTAAGACTTTATGACCAGCAGCCGCATTGATCAATGTCTCTGCTACTGGCATTGGATACTCATCCTTTGGAGTGGCACTATTGAGATTCCGAAAATCTATGGCGACGCGCCATCGGCCATCCTTTTTCTCCACAGGTACGACATTAGAAATCCATTCAGCATACCTGCACGGCCTGATGAACCCTGCGTTCAACATTTTCTCGATCTCTTTCTTGACTTCTTCTAAAATTTCAGCCTTCATCTGTCGTGCTCTTTGCTGGAACGGCCGAAATCCTTTCTTCAGAGGGAGCCGATGCTCAATGATGCTCCTGTCTAACCCAGGCATCTCTGTGTAATCCCAGGCAAAGCAATCTGGGTACTCTTTCAACAAAGCTATCATCGGGCCCCTCAGATGTGGTTCTAACTTTTTGCTGATAAATGTTGGTCGTGGCTTATCCCCAGGACCAATGTCAATCTCTTCTAGCTCATTAGCCGATGTAAACCCATACCCGAGCTTTCCGTCGCCTGCTAGATCAATACTGAACACAGGCAAAACGCATGGTAAGGATAATTTTGGCCGATTGCTGGAATCGGCCTCCTTTGTATTGCACCATGAAGGTTTACACCTTATCTGTACTCCACGACTACGTGACATGCTTGAGGTGAGATCATTGCTTTCTATTTTTTGGGGCCGATCGCAGGGATCGGCCTTGCCACGCACGTCTGTCGACTCTGGTCTTGCTACTCTGTCAGGCCGGTGGATAAGACCAGCCTCACCCCGTTTTTTGTCACCTCGATGCGCTCACAGCTGTCCAAGCTAACCCAGAGATCGGCTCTTGGTCGTTTATGTCCCAAATACTCATGTCAGCTGTTGAGATCTCGATCGAGTCATCTGCATGAACGACCTCCACTTCATCTCCATCCCACTGTATCAAGCATTGGTGCATCGTGGATGGAATGCAGAGTTGTGAATCCAATCCCTCCCTAGCAGGACCGCATAGGTGCTCTTGCTGTCGACGATGAAGAACGACGTAGGGATGGTTTTTCGGCCGACGGTTAAGTCCACGTTCGAACGCCGCGCTTTTGATGCCTGGCCGTTGAAGTCGCTTAATGTGACGTTGGTCTTGATCAGATCTTCAGTAGAGCGTCCCAAACGCCGTAGCATGGAGTATGGCATGATGTTGACTGCCGCTCCTGTGTCAACTAGCATCTTGCCGACAGGCTGCCCGTTGATGTAACCCCTTAGATACAGGGCCTTCAGATGTTTGTAGCTCCTTTCTTGTGGCTTTTCAAAGACGACTGGCCGTGGGCCACAGTCCAACTGAGCTACTGGCACTTCTTCGATCCTTGGAGCACAAAACTCCGACGGAAGTATGAACACCATGTTTGTGCCAGCCGATGCCTTTGCATCGGCTTTTGCTTGCTTGGGGCGCCATTCCTTCTTTGGTGGACGTGTATCCGCCTCCAAAGTTTGCTGAATTTTCACGGCCAGATCGGGCCGAGCTTTCCTCAACGTGTACAGGTACTGTGCCTCGGCTTCCTCCAAACTACGTAGCCGTTGCACCCTGCGCTCTGGGAAGTGACTGAGTCCATCGGGCACCACCTTGGCCGGTGGTATCTATCTTCTTCTTCGTCATCTGTCTCCTCGAAGTCTTCCCCTTGAGATGACTCAGCTTTTCTGTTCTGGGATGGGAGAGGCCCTAGACGCCTGAATACTGAAACGTCTCCCTTATCCTTCCTCCTCCGCATTCCGGGCAGTTGTCGATTGTAGGCAATCGGCTCATTCCTGAATCCCAGCAATGCCTGAAGAACGGACAATCCCAGTGTCTGTCCATGTCCTCTTGTTCCCTTGACCTCCCATAAGCGCGGCGTCCATATCCCTCGTCGTCTCTATCATGCCGACGAGATTCTCTGTTGTCAGCATCAGACCGACGATATCTTTCGTCATCTGTATCGTGTCGCCGACGTCGGTCGTACTGATGCTCATACTTGTTAAGGAGGTGCGCGGAAAGTGGTCGTTGGTATCGCACGCTTCTCACTTGTTCCTCGGTGACGTACCGTTTATCCTCCTGTCGGCACCGGTCGCGCGGACCGGCCTCCTCTTTATCCTTGCCACGGGAGTGACTGTTTTCTTCCTTGTCGTTGTCGTGGTGGTGCACAGGCCCTGCCATGTTAATACCAAATGAGAACCCTGGCTGACACTGCCCTGGGTGACCTAGCTCCACCATGTTGACGCTCGGAAACGGGTGCGTGTCCACTTTCATGGCAAACTGACTGAAGATCAAACGGCCTTGTTCTATCGCCGATTGGATTTGCTTACGCAGCTCTTTGCAGTCATTGGTGGTGTGGGAGAACGAGTGATGCCACTTGCAGTATGGTCTCCCATTCATCTCTTGCGCCGTAGGGATTTTATGGCCTTCGGGTAACTTTAGCTGTTTCTCCTTGAGCAACAAATCGAAAATCTGCTCAGCTTTGCTTATATCGAAGTCAAACCCTTTTGCAGGCCCTTGTGGCTTCACCCATTTGCAGGACACAGGGACTGCCCCCCGAGCCCATTCGGCCACGGCAACTTCCTGGTCTTCAGGGTCCTCAACCTCTGCTGTCTCGACCAGGGCGATTGGGCGCTTGATGAATGTCAACACCCGGATTTTTAAGTCCGGATGCCCTATTACATCATACATCGCAATCCCAGGAAGATTGTTTTTGCGAGACATAATAGTAAGTAGTTCAGAGTCATCATTTATTACAACACATAAGGTCTTACAACAAGGGATCACCTGATCCAATATTACACAAATAGATTGTTCAACATCACAAATAAGTAGCGGAAGCGTAGTAGTAGTGGACTATATATTCCACAGGCAACGCTTGACGTTAGGAGACGATCCTAGTTATCGTAGACATCCTGCTGTCCGTCATCCTGATACTGTTGCTCCTCTTCAAAGTCTGGCATTTGAATAGCCAGGGCAAAGCCATGAGTACTTTTAAAGTACTCGCAAACTAATACTAAGGTAAAACATATTAAGTGTAGTAAGGGGTACTAAGCTCTAGGTTTATTTGCATAAAGCAAAGTTTTCATTTGATAAACATTTAGTAAACACCCATCATTTGCTAGACTAGCTTAAGTGGGAACATTAGTGTCATTCCCACAATTCATTTGGAATCCAAGTCAAGTCACCATTCAATTCATCGTTTCAAAGGAAATTCTGATAACGGAAATAGTATGGCCTTTCCAATCGTCCATAACCGCGGACACGGCTATTCGAATAGGTTTAACACTCTGCAGAGGTTGTACTCTTGTGCCACAACTTTTGATTACATCCGTCGAGGATAACCCCGAATCATCGTAACTCAGTACGCGGATCATCAACCATAACCTTTCACTTATATGTCCTAGTATAGGCACCTCTCCCCATGAGCTTGGCCTCCCGGTGAGAACCAACTGTTAACCTGGGAACTGCACAGGGCTTGGGTCGTACATTCACCTCATATTCACATTATTTCTCATATACGGAGGCAGCCTCGGCGTAACCCCTATGATGCTTGTTTAGAGGGAACCCATACTAAAATACACAAGTTTCTAGTTAAGCCCTACCCATAATCAGGTATTGTGGGGGTACTTGTATAATTGGGAAGGTATCGCATTCAAACCCATATCAGTTTTATATCAAAAATCACCATCTTCTCTTGGTCATATTCACCTTCAAAGTCATTCAATGGAATGAACCATCATTCCAAGGTTTCAACTTCATTTCAAAGTCACATGTTCCCATCTAGAGTAGTCCAATTTTAATTGATTAGCGCTAGCAACTATTTCATGAGGGGTGCTATCTAGCTTTGATTGTTTCTAAGATAACCTTTGATCTTGTTCTACTCTATACCAAGTAAAAATCATAAATTCAAAAGTACTTTGAAATAAATAAGCAAAAGTAATTGCAAGGTAAAAACATGGGATAGGTAAAACATAAATTAAAAGGGGGGATGGTGCATTGCTCTTGTAGAGCTTTGCATCATGGTGGTTAGGTCACGAGGGGTGCTAACTAGCTTGTAATGCTCTAGGCTAAATTTGATACTCTTGTACTACTCTATATCTAGACCAAGTGAATCATGAATCAAAAAGTACTTTGATAAACCAAATTTAGTAAAGCTTGTAAAGTAAAATCTTGGGATAGGAGCATTAAGCATAAAGTAAAAGTAATGGTGCCTTGCTCTTGTAGAGCTTTGCATTGTTATAGTTGCATTGGTAAAAGCTTGCACTACTATAGCTTGCCTTGATTGGTGAGGTGATCAAAGTTTTCTTGCTCTTCCTCTTGGTAGAAGACCTCTTCCTCTTGATAGTCTCCGGTACTAGCGTCTATAAACGAATACGAGGATACAATCACCAAACAACACTTAAGTAATCTTAATTAGCCTTATTGGCTCACACAAATGATCTAGCATCACTATTTAACATTTATTCACAAATTATGCTAGGGTTTCTTACATAGTAATAGGACAATAATTTCCTATCATTGAAATTGGAGTTAGGGTTTTCTATCTAGTTCTTTGGAGAAAATAATTTCCTCTCATTGAATCTTCTTAAGATTTAATCTTCTCAAATAACCATGTATGATCACATGTTGACCAAGGTCAACACTTCACACTTATCATTTGAGAAAAATGATTTAAATGAGATTCATTATCTCATGTGATTTCAATAACCATTGTAATTTAACTACTATTTTGATTTAAGTTCCATAAGTGAGCAAGTATGAGCCCATGCAATAGAGGTCATCATATTACTTCATAACACTTGGGAAAATGATTTAAATGAGGTGCTACACCTCATAGATTTAAATTCCTAAAAATTGAAATAGTTTAAATGGACTAGTATTGACTACATAGCCAATATTTTGCTTCTAGCCCATGATCATGTACAGAACCTATATCATATTTTTACATAGTAAATTAGATTTGGTGAAATGTGAATTATAGCAATTGGATTTACTTCAAAATTCAAATTGGTTGATTTTTAAGATTTATTTGAAAACTGAAAAGTCTCTGTCTTGTTATTTTTGCTATTCAAAATATACACAAGTTATGGGGTTGAATCCAGTGGGGTTAGCTAGATCAATTCATAAGCTTTCTGGAACATTTTGATTTGCTAGATTTGAACTTGTAGGTTTGAAACTATTCAATTTATAGCACAGACCAGTATTGAACATTTGCTGAAACATTAATATTTGAATTTAACCAAATGGGCTAGGCGGGAGAACTAGTGGGCCGAAATATTTGAAACAGAGAAACCAGCCCAGTAACGATTCGGGCCATCTGACAAGAGGTCCCACTAGTCAGCGACTCAATTCTACCGAAACGGTATGCTCTGACCTGGACCGTTGGATTAGATGTGGATCGAGCGGTTGACAGTCGTCGTCGTCGACGGGGAGAAGACCTTGCTGCGACTGCGAGGTAGGGGGTCGGCGGCGTGTCGGAGCTCCGGCGAGGGGTGGCGCAGGTGCTAGATGAGGTTGTCGAGGACGAGGATTCCACTGGTAGCCGTGGGAGGAGTGGAGGTGGACGGAATCATGCGATTGCACTGTGGTGGACTCCGGCGATCGACGGAGAAATTGGGGCGGGCTAGGGCGTAATCGGCGTGGAGAAGAGGTGGATGAGGTCGAGGAGAGGTAGGGAAGCAGGAATGATGTGGAGGATGCAGTGCGGGAGGGTCCCTATTTATAACCGCGCGAAAGCTGTGAGGGGCCGTGGAGGGTCATCGTCGTCCATGGCGCTCCAGGGCGCGAAGGGGCAAGGAGATGAGGGCGTGGCATTGCAGGCATCATGGCGAGTATGACGCGCGTGAAGGGGCAGCTAAGGGAGGACGGGGGCTGATACATCGCAAACGTATCTATAATTTGTTATGTTCCATGCTACTTTTATTACAATACTTGATTGTTTTACACATACTTTACAGCGTTATTTTACATTTTCCGGCACTAACCTATTAACAAGATGCCGAAGTGCCAGCCTGTTTTGCTGTTTTTGGTTTCAGAAATCCTAGTAAGGAAATATTCTCGGAATTGGACGAAATCAACGCCCAGGGTCCTATTTTTGCACGAAGCTTCCAGAAGTCCGAAAGGATAACGAAGTGGGGCGACGAGGCGCCGCCACAACAGGCCGCGCGGCCAGGCTGGGGCCCGCGCCGCCCTGGTGTGTGGGGCCCTCCGCCCTTTGACCTACCCTTCCGCCTACTTAAAGCCTCCGTCGCGAAACCCCCTGTACCGAGAGCCACGACACGGAAAACATTACTGAGAGGCCGCCGCCGCCAATCCCATCTCGGGGATTCAGGAGATCGCCCCCGGCACCCTGCCGGAGAGGGGAATCATCACCGGAGGGGCTCTACATCATCATGCCCGCCTCCGGATTGATGCGTGAGTAGTTCATCCTTGGACTATGGGTCCATAGCAGTAGCTAGATGGTTGTCTTCTCCGCATGTGCTTTCATTGTTATAGATCTTGTGAGCTGCCTAACATGATCAAGATCATCTATTTGTAATGCTACATGTTGTGTTTGGTGAGATCCGATGAATAGAGAATACTATGTTAAGTTGATTATCAATCTATCATATATGTGTTGTTTATGTTCTTGCATGCTCTCCGTTGCTAGTAGAGGCTCTGGCCAAGTTGATACTTGTAACTCCAAGAGGGAGTAATTATGCTCGATAGTGGGTTCATGCCTCCATTAAATCTGGGATCGTGACAGTAGGTTCTAAGGTTGTGGATGTGCTGTTGCTACTAGGGATAAAACATTGATGCTTTGTCTAAGGATATTTGTGTTGATTACATTACGCACCATACTTAATGCAATTATCTGTTGTTCGCAACTTAATACTGAAGGGGTTCGGATGATAACCTGAAGGTGGATTATTTAGGCATAGATGCATGCTGGATAGCGGTCTATGTACTTTGTCGTAATGCCCTGATTAAATCACATAGTAATCATCGTTGATATGTATTGAATCTTTATTTGTCAATTGCTCACCTGTAATTTGTTCACCCAGCATGCTAGTTATCTTATTGGAGAGACACCTCTAGTGAACTGTGGACCCCGGTCCATTCTTTTACATCTGAATACATTCTACTGCTTTTACTGTTCTTTGCAAACAAACACCATCTTCCACTCGATACGTTTAATCCTTTGTTTTCAGCAAGCCGGTGAGATTGACAACCTCACTGTTACGTTGGGGCTAAGTACTTTGATTGTGTTGTGCAGGTTCCACGTTGGCGCCGGTTTCACTGGTGTTGCGCCGCACTACACTCCTCCACCAACAACCTTCACGTGCTTCTTGGCTCCTACTGGTTCGATAACCTTGGTTTCTTTCTGAGGGAAAACTTGCTGCTGTGCGCATCATACCTTCCTCTTGGGGTTCCCAACGGACGTGTATATTTACGCGCATCAAGCCATTTTTCTGGCGCCGTTGCCGGGGAGATCAAGACACGCTGCAAGGGGAGTCTCCACTTCCAATCTCTTTACTTTGTTTTTGTCTTGCTTTATTTTATTTACTACTTTGTTTTTTGCACTTAAACAAAACACACAAAAATTAGTTGCTAGCTTTACATTATTTACTGTCTTGTTCTCTATATCAAAAACACAAAAAAATTAGTTACTTGTCTTTACTTTATTTGCCTAGTTTACTTTACTACTGTTATAATGGGTACTCCTGAAAATACTAAGTTGTGTGATTTCACTAGCACAAATAATAATGATTTTATATGTACTCCTATTGCTCCACCTGCTACTACAGCAGAATTCTATGAAATTAAACCTGCTTTACTGAATCTTGTTATGAGAGAGCAATTTTCTGGTGTTAGTACTGATGATGCTGCTGCCCATCTTAATAATTTTGTTGAACTTTGTGAAATGCAAAAGTATAAGGATATAGATGGTGATATTGTAAAACTGAAATTGTTTCCTTTCTCATTAAGAGGAAGAGCTAAAGATTGGTTGCTTTCTTTGCCTAAGAATAGTATTGATTCATGGACTAAATGCAAAGATGCTTTTATTAGTAAATATTATCCTCCTGCTAAGATTATATCTTTGAGAAGTAGCATAATGAATTTTAAACAATTTGATAATGAACATGTTGCTCAAGCATGGGAGAGAATGAAATCTTTGGTAAAGAATTGCCCAACCCATGGACTGACTACTTGGATGATCATCCAAACCTTTTATGCAGGATTGAATTTTTCCTCAAGGAACCTATTGGATTCAGCTGCTGGAGGTACTTTTATGTCCATCACCTTGGGCGCCGCGACTAAATTACTTGATGATATGATGATAAATTACTCTGAATGGCACACTGAAAGAACTCCTCAAGGTAAGAAGGTAAATTCTGTTGAAGAAACCTCTTCTTTGGGTGATAAGATTGATGCTATTATGTCTATGCTTGCAAATGGTAGATCTCATATTGATCCTAATAATGTTCCTTTAGCTTCATTGGTTACTCAAGAAGAAAATGTTGATGTGAATTTCATTAAAAGTAATAATTTCAACAACAATGCTTATAGGAATAATTATGGTAACAACAACTATAGGCCATATCCTTCTAATGGTAATGGTTATGGTAATTCTTATGGTAATTCTTACAATAATAATAAGAGTGTACCCTCTGGTCTTGAAGTGATGCTTAAAGAATTTATTAATACACAAACTGCTTTCAATAAAACTGTTGAAGAAAAGCTTGGTAAAATTGATATTCTTGCTTCTAAGGTTGATAATCTTGCTCTAGATGTTGATCTTTTAAAATTGAAAGTTATGCCTGAGAAAGTTGAAGATGCTAGGTTTGCTAAAACAAATGCCATCCAAGTTAGAATTAATGATAATATTAGATTGTTGGCTGAATTGCATGCTAGGTGGGATAGAGAAGAAAAAGAAAAACTTGCTAAAGAGAATAATGTAGCTAAAGTATGGACTATTACCACCACTAGTAATGTTAATTCTTCATATGTTGCTGCACCTCCTACTATCAATGGTAAAATAATTGGTGTTGGCAATGTTTCTACTCCTAGTGCAAAGCGCACAAAATTGCCTGAAACTGCTGAAACTGCTGTTTGTGATAAAACTGCTGAAATTTTTCAAAATATTGGTGACAATGATTCTATTGCTGTAGAACATAATGGTTTAGATTTTGATGATTGTCATATTACTGAAGTTATAAAGTTCTTACAAAAACTTGCTAGAAGTCCCAATGCTAGTGCTATAAATTTAGCCTTTACAAAACACATTACAAATGCTCTCATTAAAGCTCGGGAAGAGAAATTAAAACTTGAAGCTTCTATTCCTAGGAAGTTAGAAGATGGTTGGGAGCCCATCATTAAAATGAAATTCAATGACTTTGAGTGTAATGCTTTATGTGATCTTGGTGCAAGTATTTCCGTTATGCCTAAAAAGATTTATGATATGCTTGACTTGCCACCATTAAAGAATTGTTATTTGGATGTTAATCTTGCTGATAATGTTAAAAAAACCTTTGGGGAGGATTGATAATGTGCGCATTACGGTTAACAATAACCTTGTCCCCGTTGATTTTGTTGTCTTGGATATCGAATGGAATGCATCTTGTCCTATTGTGTTGGGAAGACCTTTTCTTCGAACCGTTGGTGCTGTTATTGATATGAAGGAAGGTAATATTAGATATCAATTTTCCTCTCAAGAAAGGTATGGAACACTTCCCTAGAAAGAGAATGAAGTTGCCTTTTGATTCTATTATTAGAACAAGTTATGATGTTGATGCTTCTACTCTTGATGTTACTTGATTTGCACTTTCTGCGCCTAGCTGAAAGGCGTTAAAGAAAAGCACTTCTTGGGAGATAACCCATGTGTTTATTTTACTACAGCTATTTTTGTTTTGTTGAGTCTTGGAAGTTGTTTACTACTGTAGCAACCTCTCCTTATCATGTTTTTGTGCCAAGTAAAGTTTCTATGTTAAAGTTGATGTTATATTTGGGATCGCTGCGCAGAAACAGCATTGCTGTCTGTCACGAATTCTGGCATAAGTCTCTGTAAAAAAATCGAAAAAATCTGCAAATTTACGAGCGTGATCCTCAGATATGTACGCAACTTTCATTAGTTTTGAGTTTTTCCATTTGAGCAAGTTAAGTGCCCAGTCCAGATGCATCTTTACGGACTGTTCTGTTTTGACAGATTCTGTCTTTTATTTCGCATTGCCGCTTTTGCTATGTTGAATGAGTTTCTTTGTTCCGTTAACTTTCAGAAGCTATGTGCAATGTCCAGAAGTGTTAAGAATGATTGTGTCACCTCTGAATATATGAATTTGTGGTTATGCACTAACCCTCTCATGAGTTTGCTTGAAGTTTGTGTGAAGGAAGTTTTCAAGGGTCAAGAGAAGAGGATGATATACTATGATCAAGAAGAGTGAAAGGTCTAAGCTTGGGGATGCCCCGGTGGTTCATCCCTGCATATTTTAAGAAGACTCAAGCATCTAAGCTTGGGGATGCCCAAGGCATGCCCTTCTTCATCGACAACATTATCAGGTCACTTCTAGTGAAACTATATTTTTATTCCGTCACATTCTTATGTTGTTTACTTGGAGCGTCGGTTTGTTTTTGTTTTGTTTTGAATAAAGTTGGATCTCACCATCCTTATATTGGAGATATTACGCTCCGCTTTTTCTTATGGAACACTTGTGTTCTTAATTGTGCTTTAATGTTCATGGCGAAAGCTTATTGCTTTGTTAAATTGCTATATGGTTGGAATTGGAAAATGATGCATATGGTTTGACAATTTGGCAATTGTTTGAGCTCTCATAGATCATGTTTAAGCTCTTGTATCATGTAGTTTAATCCATTAATGAAGAACTACTGTAGAGCTTGTTTAATTTGGTTTGCATGATTGTTCTCTCTAAGTCTAGATATTTTCGGGTAAAGTGTTTGAACAACAAGGAAGACAGTGTAGAGCCTTATAATACTTGCAATATGTTCTTGTGTGAGTTTTGCTGTACCTGTTCATACTTGTGTTTGCTTCAAACAACCTTTCTAGCCCAAACCTTGTACTGAGAGGAAATGCTTCTCGTGCATCCAAACACCTTGAGCCAAACACCATGCCATTTGTGTCCACCATATCTACCTATTATGTGGCATTTTTCTGCCATTCCAAAGTAAATTACTTGAGTGCTACCTTTAAATTTCATTCCTCTACCTTTACAATATATAGCTCATGGGACAAATAGCTTAAAAACTATTGTGATGGTGAATATGTAGTTATGTGTCTTAATTCTTATAAGTTGCTTGTTGAGCGGTAACCATGTTTTCTGGGGACGCCATCAACTTTACCTTTGTTGGATATCATGTGAGATGCTATGCATGTTCGTCTTGTCTGAAGTAGTGGATTTCATGATCAAATGGTTTGAGTATGCATATGTTAGAGAAGAACATTGGGCCGCTAACTAAAGCCATGTATCATGGTGGAAGTTTCAGTTTGGACATACAACCTCAATCTCTTATGAGAATATTAACCGTTGTTGAATGCTTAAGCATTAAAAAGAGGAGTCCATTATCTGTTGTCTATGTTGTCCCGTATGGATGTCTAAGTTGAGAATAATCAAAAGCGAGAAATCCAATGCGTGCTTTCTCCTTAGACACTTGTACAGCGGCATAGAGGTACCCCTTTGTGACACTTGGTTGAAACATATGTTATGCGATGAGAATCCGTGTTTTCCGAGATAGTAGGACAAGGTGCGAGCACTATTGGTACTCTATGCATGAGGCATGCAACTTGTAGGAAGTATTATGCATAGCACATATGAATTATTACTACCGTTGACAAAATTGTTTCTATGTTTTCAAAACAAAAGCTCTAGCACAAAAATAGTAATCCATGCTTCCTCTGCGAAGGGCCATTCTTTTACTTTATTGTTGAGTCAGTTTACCCACTTCTTTCTATCTTAGAAGCAAACACTTGTGTTAACTGTGTGCATTGATTCTTACATGTTTACTTATTGCACCTGTTATATTACTCTATGTTGACAAATATCCACGAGATATACATGTTAAAGTTGAAAGCAATTGCTGAAACTTAATCATCCTGTGTGTTGCTTCAATTCATTCTACTTTGAATTTATTGCTTATGAGTTATCTCTTATGCAAGTCTTATTGATACTTGTCTTGAAAGTATTATTCATGAAAAGTTTTGCTATATGATTCATTTGCTTAGTCATTATCTTTGCTAGCAATCTTTTGTTCAGATCACTCCATTCATCTCATATGCTTTACAATAATGTTGATCAAGATTATGTTGGTAGCATGTCACTTCAGAAATTATTTGTGTTATCATTTACCTACTCGGGGACGAGTAGGAACTAAGCTTGGGGATGCTTGATACGTCGCAAACGTATCTATAATTTCTTATGTTCCATGCTACTTTTATTACAATACTTGAGTGTTTTACACATACTTTACAGCATTATTTTACATTTTCCGGCACTAACCTATTAACAAGATGCCGAAGTGCCAGTTGCTGTTTTCTTGCTGTTTTTGGTTTCAGAAATCCTAGTAAGGAAATATTCGGAATTGGACGAAATCAACGCCCAGGGTCCTATTTTTGCACGAAGCTTCCAGAAGACCGAAAGGATAACGAAGTGGGGCGAGGCGCCGCCACAACAGGGCCGCGGGGCCAGGCTGGGGCCCGCGCCGCCCTGGTGTGTGGGGCCCTCGTGCCGCCCTTTGACCTACCCTTCCGCCTACTTAAAGCCTCCGTCGCGAAACCCCCGTACCGAGAGCCACGATACGGAAAACATTGAGAGGCCGCCGCCGCCAATCCCATCTCTGGGGATTCAGGATCGCCTCCGGCACCCTGCCGAGAGGGGAATCATCACCGGAGGGGCTCTACATCATCATGCCCGCCTCCGGATTGATGCGTGAGTAGTTCATCCTTGGACTATGGGTCCATAGCAGTAGCTAGATGGTTGTCTTCTCCGCGTGTGCTTTCATTGTTATAGGTCTTGTGAGCTGCCTAACATGATCAAGATCATCTATTTGTAATGCTACATGTTGTGTTTGGTGAGATCCGATGAATAGAGAATACTATGTTAAGTTGATTATCAATCTATCATATATGTGTTGTTTATGTTCTTGCATGCTCTCCGTTGCTAGTTGTTATCACCTGATTTTGGCCAAATCAGGAGATGGGCCGTAAGTGAAGATGGGCTTGAAGGACGTACACGTGGAGCATCTTCGAAGCGGCCTTGCGCTGAGAGTTCGGGCTAAGTTGCCCATGTATCTGTAATTTAGTAGATCGTATTGTATTTAGATTAAAGAGATAGAGTCTGGCCCGTGCACGGTTAGGTGCACGCTCAATTAGAAAGTCCCTTGGACTATAAATATGTATCTAGGGTTATCGGAAAAGGAGGACAATCATCGTTCAACCAACACAAATCAGGCGCATCGCCACCCCTTTCTTCGAGGGTTTCTCCCGGGTAAGCACCATGCTGCCTAGATCGCATCTAGCGATCTAGGCAGTATACGTTTATTCGTCAACCTTGTACTGCTCGTGCTGAAGCCTTGTTGATGGCGAGCAGTACTATTTATCCTTAGGTGTTTAGGGGCTTGCATTGATGCTTTCACGTGCATATCTGCGTGGCAATGCCGTCCCTCGACACCTAGCTGCCCTTACGTCTATCCAGACGTAAGGGCAGCATCTTGCTTGTTCGTTACTTAGTAGATCCGATCCGTTATAGTTGCTCCTTGCTCCGCAAGGATTAGTTTAATATCTGCATAGTTAGGCCTTATGCTGGGGTCGGACGATCCGGTAGTGCGTTAGGCGTTGTTTACCGTCGCTGCGAGGGATGTTCCGGGAATCAACGTTATGTTGGTTTTTAGGCCTCTCGTAGGGGTAGTTTGCATCATCTCTCGTAGCTGCTAGGCCCGATCGCACGTAGGACGTTCCGATTATGCGGTGAAAACCCTAAACTGTCGTGGATCGTTTTAGCTTTGTCCTGATCAAGCAGGATCCCCATGCCATTGTAAATCCAACGTGAAACATGGGGCGAACGGCTCTTTGAGCCGATCCACAGGGAAACCTGAGAGCCGATAGGGCTCGTATTTAATGTTTACGTGTCTGCCATGCAGAACAATCGAAGCACTAACACCTTCCTGATCGGGTCTAGGTCAGGTGGCACGCCCTAGCAACCGCCAGGACGTTTGGCCGAAGATTTGCGGGACGACGCGAGGTGCCAGGGATCCACTAAGCGGCCCTGGGAGCTTCCCGGCTCTTCGTGTTGCTTAACCAAAGCCCGTCGGTGGGTTTTGGAGGGTAACACATTCTGGCACGCCCGGTGGGACCGCCTTCTGCAACATCCACGTCAACATCCACGTCAACATCGACATCCGAGATGGCAGAGGAGCAAATCACCTACAAGGATCTCCCTGCGGAGCACGAGAAGAAATACGACGAGCTGAAGGCCATCTGTGAAGCCGAGCTCATCGGCTCCTCTGAGATGACCCGTTCTCGCAACATCAAGCTCAGAGGAAACACGTGTCTGTCGCATGGCGTCAATACAGTAGATCTCAGCCACTCTATAAGGGAGCCAGGGTTCTCTTTAGTGTCAATATGGCTGGGCTGGTGAATGGCCATGGCGCGGACAAAGCAGAGAGCAGCCACTCTCGTGGCAAAGATAAAGAGGAGGCCGTTCCACGCGACCGGCCCCAAGATGACGATAGACGGTACCTAACCGAGGAGGAGGTGAGAAGCATACGGTATCAGCGCCCATTATCCGTGCATCTCCTCAACAAATATGAGCAGCAGTATGACCGACGTTGACGCTACGACGAAGACGATGAGAAATGTCATCGGTCGGATGCGGGAAGCAGGAGGTATCGTCAGTATGATGAAAGCAACGACGGGTACGAACGTCGCGCTAGAGGGAGGTCAAAGGAGCAAGATGACATGGATAGGCACTGGGACTGTCCTTTCTTCAAACATTGCTGGGACTCAGGAATGAGCCGATTGCCAAAAATCCAGAACTGCCCAGAATGCAAACAGCAAAGGAAAAGGACAAGTGACGTTTCAGTGTTCGAGCGTCTAGGACCTCTCCCACCTCAGAGTAAACGAGCTGAGTTATCTCAAGAAGAAGACTTTGAGGAGTCAGATGGAGAAGAAGATAGGTATCACCGACCAAGGTGGTGCCCTGATGGACTCAGCTATTCTCAGAAGCGTAGGGTGCAACGGCGGAACCCTGGAAGAAGCCGAGGCACAGTACCTGTACACATTGAGAAGAGCACGGCCCGATCTGGCCGTGAAAATCCAGCAAACATTGGAGACAAAGGCGCGCCCACCAAAGAAAGTATGGCGCCCAAAACAGGCGAAAGCCGATGCACAGGCATCGGCTGATGCCGATGCAGAGACATCGGCTGATACAAACATGGTATTCATACTTCCGTCGGAGTTTCGCGCTCCAAGCGACGAGGAAGTTTCAGTGGCTCAATTCGATTGCGGTCCACGACCGGTTATCTTTGAAAAGCCACGAGATAGAAGCTACAGGCATCTGAAAGCCCTATACTTGAGGGGTTACATCAACGGGCAGCCTGTCAGCAAGATGTTGGTTGATACCGGAGCGGCAGTCAACATAATGCCGTATTCCATGCTGCGTCGTTTGGGTCATTCCAGCGACGATCTGATCAAGACCAACATCACATTAAGCGACTTCAACGGCCAGAAGCGAAAGGTGTTCTGAATGTAGAGCTTACTGTAGGCCGGAAGACCATACCTACTGCGTTCTTCATCGTTGACAGCAAAAGCAATTACGCCGTCCTATTGGGAAGGGATTGGATTCATGCTAACTGTTGCATCCCGTCTACAATGCACCAGTGTATCATACAGTGGGATGGAGATGAAGTGAAAGTCGTTCAGGCGGATGACTCAATCGAGATATCATTAGCTGCCATGAGCGTGTGGGAAGCAGATGACCAAGAGCCGCTCTCTGGAATCAGTTTAGAGAGTTGTGAGCGCATCGAAGCCTCGAAAAATGGGGTAAGGCTGGTTTTATCCACCGGCCTAACGGAGTAGCAACTCCAAGACATTGGACATACGTGGCAAGGCCGATCACTGAGATCGGCCCTCAAGGATTGAAAAGCAAAGGATTTTATCCCCAACATGCCACGCAGCTACAGTGGAAATCCAAGAAGTTGCAAACCATCGCCAAGCATTGCAACGGAAAAGGAGGCCGATTCCCGCAATCGGCCAAAACTATCCTCAACAAACCTTTGTCTGGTTCAGCGTCGATTCAACAGATGCCTGAAGAGCCGATACCATCAATTACTTGACAGAATCGGCTCGGGGGGCACATAGATGGATGAGACATGAGGATACGAGGCTGAGAATGCATGCCAAATGCCCAGCAGCTCAGCAGCTCAAGATTTAAAAATGGAAAATCCAAAAATTTTGAGCACAGCCGATGCGTAGACATCGACTTAAGGATTCAAAGCCGATGCACGGCCATCGACTCAAGGGGTACAAACTGTTACATGGCGAGGCTCTACTTTGCGAGGACATCCAACTGTTTGGTGACTCAGGTCTTCTCTGCGACCTTCAAGTGTAACAGTGCTAGCAGAAGCGTCAAGTTGGGCGCCCGAAACTGCCCTTTTCTTCGTGCAAGCTTGAAGGGTCACGGCCTCGACCATAGGGCTCGGCCAGGGTGACGATCTCAACATTCTCACCATAAGCTGCATCGTTGAACTAAAGGAGCTCGGGGGGCATATACGGAGGAGGTACAAGGCGTACAAGGCCGCGAAAATGTACCCAGGTGAGCCGATTCAAGGATCAATCGGCTGATGAAATTTTTTTCAGCGCAGCCGATGTTTGGACATCGACTCTAGTACAGTTACACAAGATCTACCAGCTGCATGTTCAAGATGCGAAGTCGGCAGTACTGTCAGAGGCATTAGTGAAGCTGGTGGTGATTCATCTACTACATCGGCTTTCAGCGGAGGGAAGGTAGTCGATGGGGGCAAGTTTGGCTGGTTCTTCATAGTGACTGCCTCGAATTACCTGCAAAGCCCTTTCTTCGATCTGCGTATCCTTACCGCTAGCCTCGCCTTGACTGAGGCTCGGGGGGCAGCTGGTCTGATGAGTGTTCTGTTTTCGAAGCCGATTGGGGTATCATCGGCTGATCCTTCGTCGCAACTTCCTTCAGCAAATGATGAATTCTTGAAGAGTACCAGGTCTCAAAGTCATCAGTTGAGGAGTGGAGGGATGGATTACGTAGGACCGATGCGTTAACATCGGCTTATTAAGCGTTGGTTAAGGAGAATCGGCTAAATCAATTTGGGGAAAATCGACAAAGTCAGATTGGAGAAAATTCTTCATTGATAAAAGGGATTTCTTACAAGGGAGAGCTGATTACTCAAACAAAAGGGGAACAGATTACTACTGCTAGTCTTATGCTAGTGAATCCCTACTCTAAGGGCTGTTCCCGTCTTCGTCGTCGCTGGGGTAGCCGCCCTCATCGCTACTGTTGACGAATTCCTCGTCGCTGCTACTGTGACCTTCAGCGGAGGCTTCCTCCTCGTCATCATCATCATCTTCATCGGACCAGGCCCAGCCACGGATGCGCTGTGGCGGCGGTTCCTCGGAGGAGGTGTCATCTTCTGGTTCCTTCTTCGTGTCGGAGGAGATATCTTCGTCTTCATCGTCCTCTTCTTCTTCTTCTTCCTCTTTGGTGGAGGAAGTGAATTTACCCCGGAAGAGGGGGTCGTTGCTGTCGCTCTCCGCCTCTAGTTCTCCATCGATCAAGAACCGAAGATCATCTTCCCCGTCAGTCAGAGGCATGTCACCATCCGACCAGACAAGGTCTTCGGGTCGGCCTTCAGGCACGAAGTCGAAGTCGAATTCTTGCTCATCCCAATGCTCGGGGGCGCGCCGGTTGTATGCTTCCGTCTGATTGACCTCCGGCTCTCCCTCGCTTGCGGAGGAGGATTGGGAAGAGGAAGGAGAAGACATGGCTATGAAGGAGGAGGGTTTTTTGGCTGACGGCTGGTTTGGAACAAAGGGATGAGGAAGAGAACTGTTTGATGCGGTTAAGTAAAAGGGGATATATTGGAGATCAATGCTCGAGCAGTTCCCGAGGACGTGGTGCCAGAACCGTCAAGTCGTGCAGAGAAGTTGGAAAGGCAAGACGTCATTATGAAGAAAACTGCAACGGTTCTGCCATGACATGACCCTTCGAAGGAGACAGATGGTTTTGCAATTATCATTATCAAAACCAGGGGGGCATGTGTTATCACCTGATTTTGGCCAAATCAGGAGATGGGCCGTAAGTGAAGATGGGCTTGAAGGACGTACACGTGGAGCATCTTCGAAGCGGCCTTGCGCTGAGAGTTCGGGCTAAGTTGCCCATGTATCTGTAATTTAGTAGATCGTATTGTATTTAGATTAAAGAGATAGAGTCTGGCCCGTGCACGGTTAGGTGCACGCCTCAATTAGAAAGTCCCTTGGACTATAAATATGTATCTAGGGTTATCGGAAAAGGAGGACAATCATCGTTCAACCAACACAAATCAGGCGCATCGCCACCCCTTTCTTCGAGGGTTTCTCCCGGTAAGCACCATGCTGCCTAGATCGCATCTAGCGATCTAGGCAGTATACGTTTATTCGTCAACCTTGTACTGCTCGTGCTGAAGCCTTGTTGATGGCGAGCAGTACTATTTATCCTTAGGTGTTTAGGGGCTTGCATTGATGCTTTCACGTGCATATCTGCGTGGCAATGCCGTCCCTCGACACCTAGCTGCCCTTACGTCTATCCAGACGTAAGGGTAGCATCTTGCTTGTTCGTTACTTAGTAGATCCGATCCGTTATAGTTGCTCCTTGCTCCGCAAGGATTAGTTTAATATCTGCATAGTTAGGCCTTATGCTGGGGTCGGACGATCCGGCAGTGCGTTAGGCATTGTTTACCGTCCCTGCGAGGGATGTTCCGGGAGTCAACGTTATGTTAGTTTTTAGGCCTCTCGTAGGGGTAGTTTGCATCATCTCTCGTAGCTGCTAGGCCCGATCGCACGTAGGACGTTCCGATTATGCGGTGAAAACCCTAAACTGTCGTGGATCGTTTTAGCTTTGTCCTGATCAAGCAGGATCCCCATGCCATTGTAAATCCAACGTGAAACATGGGGCGATCGGCTCTTTGAGCCGATCCACAGGGAAACCTGAGAGCCGATAGGGCTCGTATTTAATGTTTACGTGTCTGCCATGCAGGAACAATCGAAGCACTAACACCTTCCTGATCGGGTCTAGGTCAGGTGGCACGCCCTAGCAACCGCCAGGACGTTGGCCAGAAGATTTGCGGGACGACGCGAGGTGCCAGGGATCCACTAAGCGGCCCTGGGAGCTTCCCGGCTCTTCGTGTTGCTTAACCAAAGCCCGTCGGTGGGTTTTGGAGGGTAACACTAGTAGAGGCTCTGGCCAAGTTGATACTTGTAACTCCAAGAGGGAGTAATTATGCTCGATAGTGGGTTCATGCCTCCATTAAATCTGGGATCATGACAGTAGGTTCTAAGGTTGTGGATGTCTGTTGCTACTAGGGATAAAACATTGATGCTTTGTCTAAGGATATTTGTGTTGATTACATTACGCACCATACTTAATGCAATTATCTGTTGTTCGCAACTTAATACTGGAAGGGGTTCGGATGATAACCTGAAGGTGGATTATTTAGGCATAGATGCATGCTGGATAGCGGTCTATGTACTTTGTCGTAATGCCCTGATTAAATCACATAGTAATCATCGTTGATATGTATTGAATCTTTATTTGTCAATTGCTCACCTGTAATTTGTTCACCCAGCATGCTAGTTATCTTATTGGAGAGACACCTCTAGTGAACCGTGGACCCCGGTCCATTCTTTTACATCTGAATACATTCTACTGCTTTTACTATTCTTTGCAAACAAACACCATCTTCCACTCGATACGTTTAATCCTTTGTTTTCAGCAAGCCGGTGAGATTGACAACCTCACTGTTACGTTGGGGCAAAGTACTTTGATCGTGTTGTGCAGGTTCCACGTTGGCGCCGGTTTCACTGGTGTTGCGCCGCACTACACTCCTCCACCAACAACCTTCACGTGCTTCTTGGCTCCTACTGGTTCGATAACCTTGGTTTCTTTCGAGGAAAACTTGCTGCTGTGCGCATCATACCTTCCTCTTGGGGTTCCCAACGGACGTGTATATTTACGCGCATCAGGGGCGTGCTGGCGTCGTCGCCATCCCCGCACTACGGGTGCGGCAGAGCGTTGATCATGGCGACGGCGACGTTGCTTCCGCGGGCTAGCGAGGGTGTCTAGGATGTAGCTGGGGGTGTGGTGATCACGCGTGCAAAGTGGGAGAGGGAGAGGAGGACTGAGGCGACCGTGCGACGGCGTGCTCTGGCGCGTCCAGGGTGGTGATGGTGCACGCTCTGGCGTGCCATGGCCGTTCTGGCCGCATCTGGGCGCGAGGGGTTCTGGCCAATGCCAGCCTCTCGTGAGCCAGGGCCGTGCATAGGCGTGTTCAGGGATGTACCAAGAAGCTAATGGACATGATGAAAGTGCAAGAAGAGGAGCAGAGAGGAAGAGGGCATGTTGATGTCTTTGGGCTCGGCATGGTGAGGTTTTTGATCATGGCTTCACTTTAAGCAGGGCTGCAGGTGTCGTCGTGGTGAACAGACAGATGCCATGGGACGGCTTAAGTTGGGGCCGAGTTGGACGCTAGAGGATTCGGGGGAGGGTTTTGGATCGGGTAGGATGAACTTCCGGGTGCTTTCCTCAAGAACTTGGCCAAGGCTAGAGGTAGAAGAAGAGAGACACAAGGATGAACTCCGTTACAGATCTTCTCTATTGCATGAACATGGTTACAAGTGGTTTTCGTATCTGAAGATAACGTGCCCGCGATGGAGCATGCCCCCTCTCCTTATATAGGGGAGAGGGTGGCTTACAGGGGAAGGAACCCTAATAAACCCTAATGGCATCTTTGAACAGACAAACTACTTTACAAAGCTACTTTATAAAGCTACTTTAATCATAGGTGACGCCGGTATCTTCTTTAAACAGGGAGGCTGATGTCCTCCAGCTTCTTTGGGCGTCACCCTTGTCTTTTACGTCATTGCTTCGTTTAAAGCTACTTTGCTTAGCTCATCTTTGTCTTCTAGCTCCTAAAGGAATCTTTGACCAGCTTGCTCATACCGGTAATCCGGTATCTTCTTAGCTCCTTCCGGCATGCCTCTCTTTGGGCATACCGGTATTGGTTTCCTTAGCCAAAAGCCTAAGTTCACCGTCCGGAATGAATATCAAACCGGTATCTTGATGGCTCAAACCATCCGGTTTGGCATGCCTTTGGCATACAGGGGGTCATCCCCCCAACATTAGTCCCCGAAGCTGGTATAGTTCGGTGGATTTTATCCGACGGACCATGCCAGTTTCCTATCTCACAAGGTACCGGTTTGATCTTTCCAGCACTTGTTCGAAGATGCCGGCCTCCTTGCCTTAGCCTTTTTCTGTTATCTCCCGGATTTTTCCGGTATCACATGTCATATTCACATTTTCCTTCCTTTGCGAAGTGTTCCCGGTATCTTTTCCTCCGGTATCTTTGTCATTAAACTCTCCTCGGTGAGGTCGAGGATTTCTCGGGTATGGTGCCTGTCAGAAACATGCGCACTGTTTCTGCTGTGTCAGTGTCAGTGGTCACTTCCCTTCGACTCCCGCGCCAACATTAAATGTGCCGCTCTGGATCCCACTGACCATTCCGGATCCGTGCGGCGACCGTGTGGCTCCTTTATTTTTACGCGTGTATCTGTGTGCCACGTGGCGGCCCACGAAGCGAACCGCCGCGGCCCGGCAGTTTCCGGCCCGCTTCCTTCTCTCTCTATTTAAGGGCGGAGCAGTTCCTCCTCTTCCCCTTCTTCGCATTCACCCCCATTCTCAGAGCACTTCGAGCCCTTCGCCGTTCGCTTCCTCGTCGCCGCCGGTCGCCGCCAGAGCTTCGCTCCCGACGAACCTGCGCCGTTCGCCCCGCCGCGGTGAAGCTTTCCACCGCGCCAGGTTTCTGCGGTGCTTCTTCCCCGCTGCTGTCTCAAGCTTTCTCCGCCGGACCTCGCCGCTCTCCGTCGCCAGCCCTCGTCGACGGCCAGGAGCTTGCCTCGCCGCCGGCGACCTTCTCCTTCAACTTCTCCGCCGCCTCAGGTTAGGCCCGACGCACTTTTACCTCTCTCTCCTTTGCTTTCCAGATCTTGGGTCAGTGGGGTATTTACTTCCTCTTTTCTTTCGCTTTTTCTCTTACTCGTAGATCTTCGTTCAAGAGTAGATCTTGGGAAAGCTGTTTTCGAGTAGACACCGGTTTTTCTTCGATCCTTATATCTAGCGAGCAGTATCTTTCCGATTCTTCCTCAAATAGCCGCGAGAGTCAAGCTTCCGGCGAGCCCCGGATGGAAACCGATGCCGGAGCAAGCCAAGATGCCGGTAGCTCTAGCCAAGCTTCCGGAGTCGATCTTTCCGGCGTCACACGCGGGGCCTGGAAAGGTTCCGAGGTAACCCAGCATGAGATTGACTGGCTTTACCGGTCTAGAAGGATACCGTAAGGAGTATCCTGCCGGCGTCCCGGCGACGAGATCGAACCGGATCCTAAAGACGGTGAGTTCGTCGTTTTCCTTGCGCACTTCGAGCGCGGCTTCGGCCTTCCCGCCTCTGATTTCTTTCGCCAATTTCTTGACTTCTACAAACTCCAACCTCACCATCTTCCTGGCAACGCCATCTTCTACCTTTCTTGTTACGCTACCTTCATGGAGGCCTACATGGGTCTCCGCCCCACTCGCGAGACTTTCGCTCGTTTTTATTCCCTTCGGATCAACTCCGTTCAGGGCAAGAATATCCCCAAGCCTAAACCTCCCGTTCAATGCGGGTCTTGTATCATCGGCTTCCGCCAGGGGGGCCCCTTCTTTAAGTTTACCAGTCTTGACTCATGCCGGGCATGGGAAAGGACTTTCTTTTATGTGAAGAACACCAGCCGCGCGGATCTCATCAACCTGCCGGCTTTTAATCCGGCAGTGCCCACGAGGGCCAACTGGAGCTTCAACCCGAAGGGCACTCACATAGAAACCAACCGGATTATACGCTTCATGAAGCTACTCATGAAGGACACTGCCTTCTGTCCGGATGATATTGTCCGGACTTTTATCTCGCGCCGGGTTCTTCCCCTCCAGTGCCGGGCTCACAAGATGAGCGAGATGTATGGCCCCGACGATCCTACCAAGATCACCGGCCTTCCTCTTAGCAAAGAGGACGTTGTCCTCAAGGCCAAGCACATCTGCCAGACCTCCATGACGCCGGATTGGGAATGGGGCCTTTTGCCTCTTAGCACCCTCAACCCTCCATCTGAAGAAGTAAGAGATTAGGCGATCCGGGTTGTTTTCCGGTATCTTTTCAATATATTATTAACTGTCTTTTTCCTTCTTTGTAGGCCAAGCTGCGCTTCCCCCGCATCGACGCGGACAGGCGAGGCATTTGCCGGAACCGGGCTTTAGATAAAGAGGACCCGGATCCTTATATCCACTGGGCTGACCTCAAGATGGGCCGGATTCCGATTTCTCGCCCCGGTAACTTTTCCAAGAAAGACTCCGGCTCGGATGATGATGTTGTGGTACTTGAGGTATTTGGCCTTTTCGTTTCCTTACCGGTTATCTTTTTGTAGAAGCTCCCTCAGCCAGCACCGACCCGCAGGTCCACGAGCATGCGGTTCCGCTGCAGGCCGAGGTCGGCCAAGAGTTCCTGGAGAAACTCACCTCCCAGGACAAGAAGAGGAAGGACCCGGAGCCTGACGCCGGCCCGAGAGCGGCTCCCCCGCCAAGCGCCCCAAGAAGCCCTCCAAGAGGCATTACGTGAGGCGGGAGATGCCCACGTCTGACGGGTAAGACTCCTCTTTTCCTTTGCTGTTTTGTTGTTCCAACTTTCCCTTCCGGATTCTTTTTCCAATCCTCTTTTTTCTATCTTTTCCAGCCCAGCGCTCAAGGTTTCAAAGAGCGCTTCCGGAATTCCTCCGGAAAGCTCTGAAGATCCCGCGAGGTCTTCACCTCCTCCTCATCAAAGTCCGGTACCATCTGGTGCCGGCAACTCTTCTGCCTTCCCTCTGGGGGGCACTACAAGTGCGGGGCGCGCGGCCCCTAACTCTCCAGATCACCGCGCGGAGGAGGACCTTGTCTCCCCTCCTGAGAACCAAGATATCGGCGCCAGCAACACCGGCGCCGAAACCGAAGATGCCGGGCCGGTGGGAACTTTGGTTCCTACCGCGCCCAAGAAGAAGAAGAAGATCTCCACTTCCTCCTCCGCAACGTCCTTGCCGGAAACTTCCGCGCCGGCGAAGACCATAACTGCACCGGGCGCGCCCTCTGCCTCCGCGCCGCCCAGGGCTACTTCCATGCCTCCTCCGGCTGGTTCAGCCGGAGGCTCTGGTGCGGCCAAGCCTCCAACGCCACCGCCAAGCCAAGAGCCCGTTGCGGCCAAGAACAAACCGGCGCCACCGCCAGAAGACGCCAGGGTCCGCGTGCTGGAACCTTTCAAGGGGAAGGCAACGGCCTCTGGTCCGCAGCCCTTGGTGCTGCACACCGGCCCCGCCGCTGTCGTGGCCGGAGAGAAGGCTACCGGCCTGCTCGGCCGGATCACAGAGCTCAAACGCGAGGGCCGCGAGCTGGGGCACTTTCTTGATTACGCTGAGAAGTGGAATCAGGCAGATGTCTCCACGGCTACGCGCGGCGTGGGGAAAGACCGGCTTCCTATCGTCGATCCGGCCGGCCCCAAGAGCACTGAAGAGCACTTCATGCGGCTCAAGCGCGCGGTGAGGGAGTTCGACAATGCATGGCACGACGCCACCAGCAACGTTGTGGTAAGTTTCACCAAACTCCAACTTCTTTTTTACAAACATGCCGGTTTTTATTCTTTTAAGATTATGTATATCCTCCCAGTCCCCGAGTTTTGGGTTGAGAGCGCAGCTCTTAGCGCAAAACTTTTTAAAGATACCGCAAACTCCCAGTCCCCGAGTTTTGGGTTGAGAGCGCAGCTTTAGCGCAAAACTTTCTTAAAGATACCGAAAACCGGCATCTTCACACTTGACTTTTTATTTAAACAGAGCACGGCGGACGCCCGGAAGCAGCTCTTCGAGGAGCTTCTCTGGGAGCACCGGGATCTGGCGGAGGCCCACAGCCACTGCCAAGGTTTGTTTCCCTTATATATCCGGCTTCTTTTGTTCGGACAAACTTTCCTTCTTAACATTGTGATTTTTCGCATAACAGCCATTCCGGAAGCCTCCATTGAGGCCCTCAAGACCCAGCTCAGCGACCTCCATGGTACTGTCACCTTCCGGTTGCTTTCGCCTTTGCGTGCTTTATCTGTTTCATTTTTTGTTAACATTTTCTCTTTCCGGGTTTCAGCTGAAAAGGAGCAGCTCATCCGGAAGCACCAGGAGGCCTTGGACGCCCATAAGGAAATCTCCAGGCAGCTCAAAGAGCAGGCCATCCAGGCCGGTCTCCGGCATGATGAGGCTATGAGGGAGGCCAAGGCAGCTGCTGAGGCCAAATTAGCTGAGGTGCTGGAGGATTCCGCCAACGCCAACGCGGTGATGAGGGCTGAGCTGGAGGAGATGGGCAAGTTCCGGAAGGCCGCCGAAGACCAGGTCGCTCGCTTGACCGGGGAGCAGAAAGAATACGATGAGCTGGTGATGCGCACCGACGCTCTTGCCCTCAATAAGTTTTTTTTCTTCCTTTTCCAGCTTTTGCTTAGGAGCTTGCATATTCCGGTAACATTTTCCTTATCTTTTCTTCTTTGTGTTACAGGGCTCTTCCCGGACTCGCAGGTGCATGCGTAGAAAAAGGTAACGGATCGCCGGGTCGCCCAGAAGTTCAAGAACCTGGATGCGCCATGGGATCCATATGATCATCTGGTTGCCCTCTCAGCCCGGGTTCAACATATGCGCGCAGTGGACCGGCATCTTGTCGATCTGCCAGACCTGGCGCTCCAGCTTTATAAGGTGCTCTGGCCGGAGGAGGCGGTGCCAGACAATCTGGTACTCATCTCTGATAAGCTGCAAGGTGCCGGGCGCCGGATCCGGGAGTGGCAGTGCTCCGCTGCCCGTGCCGGAGCAGACCATGCCTTGCGCATCGCTTGCTCCTGGTACGAGGACCTCGACCTGGACAGCTTCCACAGCCTCCGCCGCGACGCTCCCACGGACAAGGATCCGGCCCTCACCGCAAAGCGGAAGGACCGGGCCTACCAGATCGCGGAGTCCGCGCCGATCCGCACCTTCATCCCTCCTCCTCCTGGAGTCCAAGACTGGCTCAGTGAAGAAGAAGAAGAGGAGGAGGAAGAAGATGAAGATGCCGGAGACGCGCCCCCGGAAGCTCTAGAGGCCGGTGCTGCTCCCCTGAAGCCCCCGTTGCTTGAACATTACCCTTTGTGCCTGTTATCTTGAAACAATGCCCGTCAAATTCTACCCCGGTATGCCGGGGTCTTATGATGTAATATAAAACTTAGCCGTCCTTTTGTGGTACAACTTTTATGCCGGTGTCTCTTTAACCGGTATGTTGTTAAGTTAAGTTGTCTATGAGTTTACCATATTGTCTTTGTTGTTTGCCTTTTTCTTGCACTGTGAAGATTCCGGAATCGTTTCCGCATCCAATTCGACGCACACTTGGTTCTTTCCCTTTGCCTCTGCCTACCTCTTTTGGGCGTTTTGGCGTATGAGTTACAAAGTTCTTTTGCCAAGTGAACATTTTCTTGAACTTAGGAATAATTCGAAATTTTTCACAAAAAACCGGTTAAACCGGGGTTAGTTAAGCTTTTCCGGATTGACTGTTCCCACTTCCCCTTTTCGCCGTTCACGTGCTTAATTACTACCGGTTTATCTTGCTTGCCATGAAGCCGGTTTGCGGACAACAGCAGAGTCGAAGACTCCGGTAGGTTTAGCACGTTACTAAACCGGAAAGAAAAAATGTTCAACAAGCAACCGGTAAACAGAAAACATATTACATGCAAGTTTGATAGAGGCAGTCCCCGAGAAACATTCGAGGTGCCGGAGTCTTTTATTCATAGCATAAGGTACAAAAAGGAACTTCTTACAGTACAACTTCATGAGTAGAAAGGGCGCAACAATGCTATGTTCCATGGACGCTTGGTCTCATCTCCGGATTTGTCCGCCTTTCCTTCTTTCCATTCATGTGCGTCAATTAGGTAGTAGGCATCATTGTGCAGTGCTTTGCTTACAATGAATGGCCCTTCCCAAGGAGGTGAAAGTTTATGCCGTCCTTCAGTGCGTTGCACTAGGCGTAGCACCAAATCTCCTTCCCGGAAAACTCTCGGGTTAACCTTCCGGCTGTGATAGCGTCTGAGGTTTTGCTGGTAAATGGTTGTTCTTGCCAAAGCCAGTTCTCTTGCTTCTTCTAGCAAGTCCACATCGTTTTCTCGGGCCTCCTTTACCTCTTGTTCGGTATAGAGTTGCACCCTTGGTGAATCATGGAGAATGTCGGTTGGTATTACCGCTTCTGCTCCGTAAACCATGAAGAATGGAGTGTATCCGGTTGACCGCTTATGCTCCACAACACCGATGGTAACTCATCGAGCCAACATCCCGGTGACTTTTCAAGTGGTTCAATGAGCCTTGGTTTTATGCCGGAAAGCACCAACGCATTGGTTCTTTCAACTTGGCCATTGCCTTGTGGGTGTGCCACTGAGCACAGATCCAACCGGATGTTGTTATCCTCACAGAATCGCTTGAATTCTCCTTGGGCAAAGTTTGAGCCATTGTCAGTGATAATGCTATGTGGATATCCATACCGGAGGATAACATCTTTTAAGAATTTCACCGCTGTGTGGCCGTCACATTTTGCGATAGGCTTCACTTCCAGCCACTTGGTGAACTTATCTACCATTACCAAGATGTGGGTCATGTTTCCCCTTGCATTTTTGAATGGGCCAACCATGTCAAGGCACCAAATAGCAAATGGCCACGTTAACGGTATAGTCTTTAATCCGGAAGCTGGGGTATGATTTTGCTTGGCGTACCTCTGGCAACCATTGCATTTTCTTACCAGATCCTCAGCATTTTCCAAAGCTGTTGGCCAGTAGAAGCCATGCCGGAACACCTTTGCCACTAGCGCCCTTGATGACGCATGGTGCCCACACTCTCCTTGGTGAATCTCCTTGAGCATTTCTTTTCCTTCTTCTGGTTCCACACATCTTTGCAGGACACCGGTAACACTTCTCTTGTACACCTCTCCATTGATAAAAGTATATGCTTTGGCTCTCCTCTGAATCCTTTTCGTCAACCGGCAAGGTGCCGTTGATCAGGAATTCCTTAATAGGTTTAACCCAAGATGGCGCTTCTCTAACCACAAACACCGGTACATCTATGTCCATGCTATCCACAAGCATTGCCTCTTCCGGTATGGGCGTCACAGTCCCCGAGCTTACCGGAGCAGTCCCCGAGCCTTCCGGAGCAGTCCCCGGGTGTGCCGGAGCAGTCCCCGGGTTTCCTTCGTCAATCTCCATTGGTACCACATGGGACTCCGGAACAAAAATTGTTTCCGATTCTGGACTTGGTTTGATTGATGGCGTTCTTAAGTGCGCCAAAGCTATTCCGGGAGGAATTTCCTGTCTCGATGAGCCCAGCTTAGATAAAGCATCCGCGGCTTCATTTTCAACCCGCGGCACATGGTGAAACTCACAACCTTCGAAGAAACCGGCTATCTTTTGCACATGAAACCGGTACGAAGCCATGTTGGCATATTTTGCATCCCAATCTCCAGAGCACTGCTGCACCACGAGATCTGAATCGCCGTAGCAAATGATCCGGTGTACTCCGATTTCTTTTGCGACTTTTAGCCCATGAATCAGAGCCTCATATTCAGCGACATTTTGTTTGACGCCCTGAAATGCACCTGCAAAACATACCGGAGGTGATCTCCCTTAGGTGAAGTAAGTACCACCCCGGCACCTAGGCCTTCTTTCAGTTTGGATCCGTCAAAGTGCATTTTCCAGTATTCCAGCCTTTGTTCTGGTGGCTTATATTGCATTTCCGCCCAATCGACCAGGAAATCATCCAAAGCTTGTGATTTTATAGCATCCCTTCTTTCATATACCGGCACGTATGGTGACAACTGAATTGCCCATTTTGCAATTCTGCCGCTGGCATCTTTGTTGCCCATGATATCTGAAATAGGTGCTTCACTTGCCACTTTCATGGGGTGTTCTTCAAAGTAATGCTTGATTTTTGTGGCAGCCATGAACACGACATAGGTCATCTTTTGAAAGTGCGGGTAGTTTTGCTTTGAAGAGGAGAGCACCTCGCTCAAGTAGTATACCGGCCTCTGCACGGTTTTTCCTTCCTCTTCTCGTTCTACCACAACCACAACACTCACAACCCGGTTGGTTGCTGCTATGTACAACAGCATGGGCTCTCTCTCCAAAGGTGAGGCCAAGATTGGGGCCGTTGCAAGCATGGTTTTCAGCTCTTTAAACGTCGCGTCTGCCCGAGGGGTCCAGACGAAGGTATCGGATTTTCTCATCAAAGCATAAAGTGGTAAGGCTTTTTCTCCCAGCCTGCTTATGAACCGGCTTAGCGACGCCAAGCTTCCGGTAAACTTTTGCACGTCTTTGAGTTCTCGCGGTATCGTCATTCTTTCAATTGCCCTGATCTTTACCGGATTCACCTCAATGCCCCGTCTTGATACAAGGAAACCAAGCAGTTTACCGGCAGGGACACCGAAGGTACACTTTGCCGGATTAAGTTTCATCCGGAATCTTCTTAGGTTATCAAATGTTTGCCGGATGTCATCAATTAAGGTGTCTTTTACCTTAGTTTTTATCACGATATCGTCTACATAGACTTGCACATTTTTTCCGATTTGATCAAACAAGCATTTTTGCATACAGCGCTGGTACGTTGCACCAGCGTTGCAAACCAAAAGGCATAGTGACATAGCAATAAGCCCCGTGCGGGGTAATGAACGCAGTTTTTATTTGATCTTCCTTTTTCAGGGGAATTTGGTGGAAACCGGAATAGGCATCCAGAAAGGATAACAACTCACACCCAGCAGTAGAATCAATCACCTGATCGATCCGGGGCAGAGGAAAGGATCTCTCGGGCAAGCTTTGTTGAGGTTGGTGTAGTCGATGCACATGCGCCACACCTTTGGAGCTTTTGCCTCGAGGTTCTCATCTTTCTTCATTTCAACCATTACCGGATTGGCCAGCCACTCAGTATGTGTGACTTCCACGATGAAACCGGCAACTAGCAGCTTGGTAACTTCTTCTCCAATAATTTTCCTCCTGTCTTCAGCGAACCGGCGTAAAGGTTGTTGCACCGGCTTGGCATCCTTCCGGACGTTTAGAGAGTGCTCAGCCAGCTCCCTCGGAACACCCACCAAGTCATCTGTGGACCAGGCAAAGATATTCCGATTCTCACGGAGGAAGCTGACGAGCGCGCTTTCCTATGCTTGGTTCAGGCCGGCACCGATACGCACGGTGCGCTCTGGGTAAGCCAGATCCCGCACAATGTCCTTTGTTTCATTCGTCGGCTTGAATGCCGGTGTGCCCAAGTTCCCACTCATTGCCGCTAGGCTCAGCTTTGAGGATTGAGCCAGCGCTACGGCAGTTTGCATCCTTTTCTTTTCCTCCGCTATCACCAGCGATTTAGCTAGGTTTGATCCGGCGGAAGCGGTTTCCATTGAGACTTTGTAGTTTCCCACCACAGTTAAGGGTCCACGAGGTGCCGGCATCTTCATCTTAAGATAAGCTGTGTGGGTCGAGGCCATGAAAGCCGCCAATGCCGGTCTCCCAAGCAGTGCATGGTAAGGACTGTCTAGGTCCACCACTTGAAACAGAACATTTTCCACCCGGCAATTGTCACGTCCTCCGAACGACACATCCACTCGGACTTTTCGTACCGACGCACAGGACAGGCCCGGAACGATCCCATGGAAAGTTGTGTGAGTTGGCTGGAGCATGTTTTCTGTTATGCCCAGTGTACGCATTGTATGCTTGTACATGATGTTTATGCTGCTTCCGTTGTCTATCAGCACTTTGCTGAACTTGACTCGAGTTTCCGGCCCTCGCATGATTGGGTCCACCACAAGAGCATAACCACCCGGATTCGGCATGATCTTGGGGTGATCCTTGAACGACCAGGTGATTTCCTGATCTGGCCACAGCATGTATCTGGGTACCGCCGGCATCACCGCGTTTACTTCCATGGAACGGCGATGCACACTTTGCCTGTCGGTTGGCTCGGTGACAAAGACAACCATGCACAAATGTGGGTCCTCGTAAACATTCTGGCCTAAAGGTGCCGGTGGATGTGGTTGGTCACGATTCTCCTCCACCCGGTTAACCTGCTAGTGTTGTTGTGGTTGAACCGGTATGGTGTTGGCTCCGGTAAGTGGTGGTGGTGGTAATGGGTGTTGATGCAACATGTCGTGCGAGGGTGGTAGTATAGTGAAACATCCCTGTGCTTGCGCATCTTTCGCCGCACCCCTCAACATCAAGTGCTTGATCCATGAGCAATCTTTTGTCAAATGGTTCGCCGGCTTTGACGGATGTGGAGTATGAAGCTTGCACGGCTGATCCATTGCCGCTTCCAAAGTGTACCTCATATGTTCTTGCCAATCTTTTTTCTGTCCCCATTTTTCCTTTTCAACCCACTTCTTTTTAGGACCCGCCCACGGCTGCGATCCGGTTTTTTGTCTTTGGCTTCCGCTGGGGCTGGAATTTTCCTGCACCGCGGCTACTTGCTGTGGACCATACCTCCGATCCGGAAAATCTTCCCTTCTTTTGTTGTGCCGGTTATCCCGGTGATGATCTTGCCGGGGTTGGCCTGACTGCGCCGGCTCGGCTTGCACAGCCGGTTGCAGCGGGTCTCCCAACGCATAGTTTTCCGCCACTCGCATCATTTCAGCCAATGTGCTTGGCATGTTCCTCTGCAGCCTTTGCCACAGTGGTGATCCTCTCCGGCATCCTTGACTGAACCAAGCAATCGCTTCTTCTTCAATCACTCCTTCACACGTGTTTCTTGTTGAGTTCCACCGGGTGAGATAGTCCCGGTCTGTTTCACCTGCACGCTGCTGGCATAAAGCGAGCTGCTGGGGCCGGTTTGGCCTCTTGTAAGTGCTGCTGAAGTTGCTCACAAAGGCTTCCTCAAAGTCCAACCATCCATTTATGCTTCCTGCCGGCAAGTTGTTAAGCCAGATTCGCGCAGGTCCCACTAGGTAGGATGGTATAATCCTTACAGCCCAACGTCGGTTTACTCCACCACCAGCTACATAAACAGCTGTGACGTAGTCCGCCAGCCAATCTTCCGGCTTGGTTGTGCCGTCATATGTTCTCGTGTCCCGGGGCAATTGGAAATTGCGCACCGGTGGCTCTTCTCTCATGATCCGCGGGCCAAAGCACTTGGGGCCAGGAGGACCCTCAGATTCAATCATTTCGGAAAGATACACTCTATCCAGCCTGTGCCTCGCATCCTGGCCTGGTAGGCATCTTTCCCCCACGCGTTCCCCCAATGTGTTCCGGCGGGCTTTGGTTCGTTCCACCTCGGAATCCGCCTCATCATATCTTTCCGGTTCGGCGGCTCTTGCCTGCCGGTACCTTGGTGGTGGCATTTCCTCTTCAACATACGCTGCCCTTGCAGCTCGATAATTTTGCCCGGTTTCGTGTCTACCGGCATGATTGTTTCCGGCATAACCATTTCCGGCATGATCATCTCCGGCATAACCGCGACCTGCCCCATAGCTTTTTCTTCCGGCATCGTGTGGCCAGCCTTTTTGTTTTCCGTCTAAAACCGGATCGTACACGGTCATTTGCCGCGCATTCATTTCTTTTTCCTTTCTTTTATCCGGATGGGGGGACGATGCCTGCCCATGGGATTTGCTTCCGGCAACTTTTGTCGACCGGGCTGATTTTGCCTCGAGCGCTGCTTTGTTCATTCTAGCAAGCTCATCGTTCTGTGCTTGTATCACATCAAGCAACTCTCTGACTCTATCCTGCTGCTTAGCTAATTCATCTCCAGATAACGATTCACACATCTCCTTTGCGGCCTTAGCAGCTTTTATAGTTTTATCCGGGCTACTGTACTTAGGCTTCTCTACGATGCTCACAGATACAGAGGTACTTTTGGCAAGAACTTCCTTACGCAGATCCCGATCTAGGTTACGAGCCTTAAGCCGGTTCTCCGGTATCCTAGCAGCCTGAGCGCTAGAAGCAAAGCCATGGGCAGCGTTATACTCACGTAGGGTTAGGTTCAGCTCGCGCTGAGCCCGGATGATGTCCGCGCCCCCGGAGAGCAGCCTCTTGCGCGTTGCCTCCAGCTCCGCTTGTGCCGCCGCCGGGTCGATGTTCTGCGCGATGGGCGTTGCCAGCGTGTGCATCGCCGCTTGGAGAGGAGTTTCCGGTGGTGCCGAGGATGCTCCCGCAGCGCCCACGTCACGCTCCAGCGGTGGCTTGGCCGCGCGGGTCGATGCCGCACGCCCAGCTCCTTCTTCTACAGCTTCTTTGCCGGTGTTGACCGCGCCAGCCATCATGACCTCCACGCTGCCGGCGGCACGGCCAGCACACAGCCACCTTGGAGGATCCGGCGCCACCAGCACCGGCGAGAGGTACTGGCGCACAGGGACGGTGCCGAAATAGATGCGGTTGTCGTGGTATCGTCACGGCATATGCCATAGGGTGGCTAATCGAGGTGGTTCCTAAGTGGTCTCACGGTGGTATCCGGATGCGGGTATGGGCACGAGCGACACGGCGACGTACCCAGGTTCGAGGCCCTCCGATGGAGGTAACACCTCTACTCCTGCTATGAGTGTATAAGGTAGAAACACAGTACAATGGTGCTCCTTGAGCTGTATCCGGCTGCTCCTGGGAGGCTAAGGTAGATGAAGGTCTCTCTCCCAGGGAAGCGCTAAGACTAGAGTGAATGAGAAGTGATCGATCGTCCCCCGCACGAGGGGGTAGCCCGGCTTATATAGGCACCGGTACTTTACATATAAGTCCCTATAGTCTAGTGGCCAGCTTGGCCGGCTCTGGCTCCCGCTCCTTCCCGAGGCGTTGACGTCAGGGAGCCGTTGAGCGTAGTGGCACGTCCCATCCGCCTGCTCAGGTCAGCGGTATGGAAGGTGGTGTCTCTGTCGCCATCATGCCCTGTAGCCGACGGACCGACGTACGCAATGATGGCCTGTCCGGCGCGTGGCACCGTTGCTCCACAGTGCCCCGCGCTTACGGGAGATGAGGTCAGCGTGTCGGCCCGAGTCGGTGAGAAACCCCGCCGGATATGGCTTGTAGAAGCCGGCCCAGCTACAGCGTTGAAGGCCGTAGCCAGGCCGACCAGGACTTAGAGTCAGCCGGCTCCCGGGGCAGCCGGCCACGGCTCCAGCCTGCTGCTCCTCAGCCGGCCTTTGCCGCGAGCCGGCCGACCTCAAGCCGGCCGCTCCACGTCCATTGCCCTACCCGGGGTCTTCCCCCCGACAGCGGTGGCTGCCGAACTCGATGGTGCGGCCGTTCTGCGGGAACTTGCCGCCGTTGGCGAAGCAGCCTGCGTTGTCGTTGATGAAGTCCATGTTGTAGATGCGTTGCACGAGCGCAGACACCGTGCGCTCGCCGTTGACGTCGAGGATGCCCGCCCGAATATGAACTCCAGCAAGCGCCAATTCTTGCCCCACGGTGGACGCCAACTGTCGTCGTGGTGAACAGACAGATGCCATGGGATGGCTTAAGTTGGGGCCGAGTTGGACGCTAGAGGATTCGGGGGAGGGTTTTGGATCGGGTAGGATGAACTTCCGGGTGCTTTCCTCAAGAACTTAGCCAAGGCCAGAGGTAGAAGAAGAGAGACACAAGGATGAACTCCGTTCAGATCTTCTCTATTGCATGAACATGGTTACAAGTGGTTTTCGTACATGAACATGCCCGCGAAGGAGCATGCCCCCTCTCCTTATATAGGGAGAGGGTGGCTTACAGGGGAAGGAACCCTAATAAACCCTAATGGCATCTTTGAACAGACAAACTACTTTACAAAGCTACTTTATAAAGCTACTTTAATCATAGGTGACGCCGGTATCTTCTTTAAACAGGGAGGCTGATGTCCTCCGGCTTCTTTGGGCGTCACCCTTGTCTTTTACGTCACGGCTTCGTTTAAAGCTACTTTGCTTAGCTCATCTTTGTCTTCTAGCTCCTGAAGGAATCTTTGACCAGCTTGCTCATACCGGTAATCCGGTATCTTCTTAGCTCCTTCCGGCATGCCTCTCTTCGGGCATACCGGTATTGGTTTCCTTAGCCAAAAGCCTAAGTTCACCGTCCGGAATGAATATGAAACCGGTATCTTGATGGCTCAAACCATCCGGTTTGGCATGCCTTTGGCATACCGGGGGTCATCCCCCCAACAGCAGGGCTTAGGACGATGCAGAGGAGGTACATGAACAACAATGATCAAAGATCAAAAGGGATTTAGGCAAAAATCCAGTGGTGAAAAGGGTGTATTGCATTTTCCAAATTGTGCCTGCAAGGTGTTTGAGGAAATGGCCGCATGAGAAAAATATTCAAATTTCGAAATTCTTTTTGGTGGAGTTCCTTCATATTTTTAATGTGATCGAAGGATGGTGTTGGTGGTCAAATTGATGAAGGTTTGCAAAATTTCCAAATGGGGATCATCTTCTCTTTGTTTCAAAGCCCCCTCTTGTCAAATCATTTCTGGTCAACCTGGTCAAAGTTAGTATGGGTGGTCAACAGCAAAGTTGTTCACTTGGACATGGTCTTGGATGAGGTGTCAAGGGTTGACCAAGTTTGGTTTAAGAAAAGTAAAAACCAGAGGGGTAAAGTGGTGATGATTTTATAAAATGGCCATATGACCATTATCATATGTAAGTTGAATTTGAATTCATCTTTGATTTGGATTGGGTTTCTTTGATTCAAATGGATGTGTTATTGATATATAGGTGTTTTACAAATAATGGCACAAGCCTTGGTGGCCTTGGTTAAAGATTTGATAAATTGGCCTATGTGTATGTGAGTGAATAAATAGAATTTTCTCACCATTTGATTTCTCTCTATTTGATTTGAATATTCTTGAATCCAAAGTGATTCTTATGAGTTTAGGAACCTTTTACAACATTGAAACCATTCCAAAAGGTCTAGCTCAAAGATTTAGCAAAAATGGCCATAAACACATAAGAGGTGATTTTCCAATTTTGCTTATTCTTCTATTTTGTTTCCCTTGCTCTACTTGAGCATGGGTTAGGGTCAAATTAGGGTTAGATTAGGGTTAGAGATGGTTTCACACCATTTGGGCAAGGTACAAAGGCATAGAACAAGATTTGGGTACAATGGTTATGTGCCACCTATGCCTCTATGCATATGTTGCATTTGATTTTTAATTTGACTAGGCTTGACCCAATTGATGTTGTGGAGTGTTGAAATGGTATAGAGGAGTGATCCAACCATTCACAACATGTCTTAGGGTCAAGATTCTCAACTTCATAAATTTGCATTTTTCTCTCATATGCCTCTATGGCATTTTTAGTTTCTTTTTATTTTCTTTGGATTCAACTTGGATTTGGTTTGATAAGTACTAGGTAAAGTTTATGAAGGTTTTCCAAACCTCTAAACAAAGTAGAAAGGCCTAGGGTAAAGATTTACAAAAATAGCCATGGGCACATATACTTTGTTCTTATTTAATTTCCTTTTATTTTATTTTAACTTGGGTGATGAAAAGAGGGGTGAGGTTTAGGGTTTAAGATCATTTCAAAATACTTTGACAAGAAATCATGGCAATAGCACAAGAATTAAGCATGCTCACTATGCATCTAACTAAATTTAATAAAAGTTTTTGTTGGTTCCAAATTTTGGAAAAAGGGAAATTCATTTGTTTTGTTTTGAAATGTTTGGGATGTTACAAGGGGAGTCACATGCTCCAGCACCTGGGGGTTCGGGTCAGCTGAAGCAGATTCTACAAAGGAAAAGTATATGAGATAGAGAAAGGTGTAGAATGTACCTCAAGAACAACGACCTCATCATTAGTATCGGAATCATTTGCCGGATGCTGAGTTGAAAAGTTACCGGGGCGCCGGGAGTGTGTTTTCCCTTCACGTAGGGATCGGCGTCCACGTCGTCGTGAAACTTGCGCTTGGGGGTGTAAGAGGGCGGCTCTTCCTTAGCGATCCGAGCAAAGTCAAAACAAAGATTTACAAGCATACCCAAAGAAGCTTTCCGGAAATCCCGAGATCTTACTCGGGGCGGAGGAGGATCGGAGCGGCTGTAAGGCTTTAGGCCATACTTCCCGTTATCCCGCATATTGTTCCGGCAAATCTGCTTGGCCGTAAGGACCAAGTCTTTGGGGCTCTGATGACCCACAAGTATAGGGGGTGTATCGTAGTACTTTCGATAAATAAGAGTGTCGAACCCAACGAGGAGCAGAAGGTGTTGACAAGCAGTTTCGATGAAGGATTCACTGTAAACGCTCACAGAAGTTTTCAGGGGTTTTGATATAGCAGATAAATAAAGTACAAGTAAATAAAATGCGAGAGAAATAATTGCAGCGAGTGGCCCAATCCTTTTTAGCACAAAGGACAAGCCGGTTTGTTTACTTATAATGACCAAACGTTCTTGAGGACACACGGGGATTTTAGTCTAGTGCTTTCGCTTCCTATAGTTAATTAATCTTCATTTTTTTGTTAAGTGTTGTGTGGGTGAACCCTATGCTAATGCACCGCCCTTCCTAGGACTAATACATACTTGTGATTATACCCTTGCAAGCATCCGCAAATACAAGAAAGTAATTAAGATAAATCTAACCACAGCCTTAAACTCTGAGATCCTGCTATCCCTCCTGCACCGATATACTAACGGGGGTTTAGGTTTCTGTCACTCCGGCAACCCCACAATTAGCAAACGAATACAAGATGTACTCCCCTAGGCCCATAAAGGTGAAGTATCATGTAGTCGACATTCACATGACACCACTAGAAGAGTAACACCACAACTTAAATATCATAACATTGATTATTACTCAACCATAATTCACTACTAACATTTAGACTTCACCCATGTCCTCAAGAGCTAAACGAACTACTCACGAGACATCATATGGAACATGATCAGAGGTTCTATGATGATGAATAACAATCTGAACATAAACCTTGGTTCAATGGTTTCACTCAATAGCATCAATAACAAGTAGTAATCAACACCGGAGAGTTTCCCCTATCAAACAATCAAGATCCAACCCAAATTGTTACAGCGGTGACGAGATGCAGCGGTGGAGATGGCGGTGTAGATGGTGGAGATGATGATGATGATGATGGAGATGATGTCCAGCTCGATGACAATGGCGATGGCGTCGATTTCCCCCTCCGGGAGGGAATTTCCCCGGCGGATTCCTGCCCGCCGGAGACCTCTTTTCTCTCGTGTCTCTCCGCTCCGCGAGGCGGCTGTCTATTCTCCGTAACTCCCGTGGCTTAGGTTTTCGGGCGAAGAAGTACGCGAAGGAGAGGCGGCCGAGGGGCTATGGGCCCCCTCCCCACATGGCGGCGCGGCCAGGCCAGGGCCCGCGCCGGCCTATGGGGCCATGGCGGCCCCTCTCGGCCCTTCTGGCTCCCTTCGTCTTCTGGAAAAATAGGATTTTTCGTATAATTTCCGTCAATTGTTGATCTTCCGAAATATGGTGTCCCGACGGTGCTTTTTCCAGCAGAATCCCGACTCCGGTGAATAATTCTCCAATGATCATGAAACATGCAAAATAGGTGAAATAACATAAGTATCATCTCTAAATATGAAATATATCAATGAATAACAGCAAATTATGATATAAAATAGTGATGCAAAATGGACGTATCAGGCTCAGCGTATGAGTGGTGATCCTTGTCGGATCCCTTAAACCTGACATTTGGCTCATCTTGTGAGCACGACGCTGGAGGGGCAGGCCCCGGCGCGAGAGAAATAGTCGGACTATATCATCGGAGCAGAGGTTGGTCTCCTCCTTGCTCTTCTCGACGAACAAAGCGACCCGCTTGGATTCCTTGTCATCCTTGGGGTGGTGCAGCCAGTTGGTCATGGCAGGAGGCCCGAGAACATACGCCAGTAGGTTGATAAAATCTACCGGGCCTCCTTTCCGAACATAGAAAAAGGATTTTTGCCAGGTCTGGACTGATTCCAGACCAGCAAACTTAAAGAAGGTGCTCCCTTGGCGGGGAGAAAGGATGCACCCCCCCGCACCGGACAAAAGGCTTGGGGTACGGAAGCTTCTTATCTTGGATAGAGTTCTTCCGAAGATAGTAGAAGTAAGAGAACTTGTCGACAGAGGGAGTAATACCGGCATATCCCTCCATGAAAGCAGTAAAAGAAGAGAGGCAGAAGGGAGGCAGAAGATAGAATTGCCCGGAAGATGGTGGGGCTGAAGCTCGTAGAAGTTTAGAAAGTGCCGGAAGAAATACGACACTAGAAGGCCTAAGCCGCGCTCAAAATGGGCGGCAAAGACAACGTATTCGCCTGGCTCGGGCGTAGGCTGCAGCTCCTTGCCGGGGATCCGGTAGAACACCTCTTCCGGTATTCTCCTGGACCGGTAGAGCCAGTCGATCTCAGCTTGAGTAACGTCGGAACCAATCCAGGCTCCGCGCGTATAGGAGTCCAGATCTATGCCGGCATAGTCCGCATAGGCGCCCTGACCCGAGCTGCCGGCATGTTCCCCATCGTCACCGGTAGCTTGATCAGAGCCACCGGCTTCTTCTTCGGACTGGGCGAGGTCCTCCTCGAGGCCATCATCAGGTTGATCTACCAGGATTTCTTCCCCCGAGGAGATCTCCGGGCTCTCGCTATGCCGGGTGCTAGCAGAGAGTTCCGGTAGAGAGTCTTCAGACGACATTTTCAGCTAAGTTCGGAAGCTACGTAAAAACAAGTTCCCCCAAATCTATCCCTTCGCGACGATCTACGCAAGAGAGAAAAAGGAGAAAAAACAGGGGATAAATATACTACCGCACCCAAGAACAACGGTAAAGAAAGGAGAAGTGAGCCAGATCTAGGAAACTGACCTGAGAATGACGACGATGAGCCTGCGAATTGGCTGGGCCGAGGGTTTGTCGGAGGCCAGCGAAGAGGGCGTCGACGGCGGCGAATCTGGAGGCGCAACCGGGCACGGGAGTGAGTCCTTGGGGAGAAGAAGAGCCCTGCGACGCAATCTTGACGAAGAAGGAGAAGTGCGCTCCGCAGTGCGCTCGTGCGGGCTGCGTCAAGGAGCGGGAGCTCGGCAGCAAACGGTGGCGCGGTGAGTTCGAAGCAGCGAGGAGCTCTGGGAGTTGGAGAATGACGATGAAGTGGAAGCGTGGGGGACGGAAGGAAACCGTCGCACCCTTTATAGAGAGGGTTCGTGGGCCGGAATACGGCCAGGCCCGCTCCGCTTTGCCCGTGGGCCACCACGTGGCGCTGAGATACACGCGTAGCGGAAGGGTGCCACACAGAGGCCACAAGGATCCGGTGCGGCACATTAATTGCGCGCGCGGGAGTCGAAGGATTTTACGCCTGACACTAGCGCGTCAGGCACAATGCGCATGTCACGGACGGGCACGATTCCCAACATATTCTCGACTTCGCCGAGGAGAATTTAATAGCAAAAGATACCAGAAGGTTTTGTCGAGACCGGTGTGTTAATGTGAGTCCGGCAAAGACGCCGGGAAAGTTTAACTTGAAACCGGAAGGATTAATCCGGTACCTTTGGAGTAGGAACCTGGCATGGTCCGTCGGATAGAATCCGCCGGACCATACCAGCTTCGGGGACTAATGTCGGGGGGATGGCCCCCGGTAGGCCAAAGGCCTGGCAAAGTTGCCCTGTTTATCTATCAAGATATCGGATAAAAGATTAATCCGGATGACCATGTTAATGTGGAACATGCTAAGTTGAAGTGTACCGGTATCCCGGGAGGGGTATACCGGAATTCGATAAACATAAGAGGAGCCGGAGTATCGGCATGGATTCAACTGTAGCCTGTCAGCTCTCTGGTCAAAGATTCCATCAAGGACTACAGGACAAGGATGAGCGAAGCACATCAGATTTAATCGAAGCCCTGAAGCTAAAGCAGAAGATGACGTAAAAGGTACAGGACGAGGTCATCTCTCCCTGATTAAAGACAAGACCGGTGTCATCAAGGCCAAAGAAGCTTTATAAAGTAGCTTAGCTCATCAAAGATGCCATTAGGGTTTCTTCCCCTGTAAGCCACCCTCTCCCCTATATAAGGAGAGGGGGCACACCCCTGCGCGGGACGGATCATTAGACGATAGAGAGAAGTAGAACAGGATAGAGGTGCTCACCTTGTAGTCCGTACGTTCTTCAACCTCTGGCCAAGGGCCAAGTTCATCAAATATATACCGAAATTCCTTCCCAAATCCTTCCCCTTGTTACCAAAACCCTCACCCGAATCCTCTAGCGCACATTCGGCCCCAACTTAAGTCATCCCATGGCATCTGCCGTTCCACCACGACGACAGTTGGCGCCCACCATGGGGCCAGCAGCTGCGCTTGCTGGAGTTTACATTCGGGCGGGCCTCCTCACCATCTCCGGCGAGCGCGTGGTGTCTGGCCTCGTCCAGCGCCTCGGCTCGTTGGACTTCATCGATGACAACGTGGGCTGCTTCGCCAACGGCGGTAAGTTCCCCAAGAACGGCCGCATCATGGAGTTCGGCTCCCACCGCATCTACCTCGGCACCGTCCCAGAGCGCCAGTACCCCTCGCCGGTGCTGGTGGCGCCGGACCCGCCAAGATCTTCTGCTGGTCGTGGGCTGCGCACGAGCGTGACGACTTCCAATGGGATATTCCTACGTCTTCACAGGTTCTCCATGACGATGCCCCGGTGGATCCGAACGTGACGACTTCGAAATATCTATGCTCCAAGAAGCTGTTCGATTCTCAAGAAAAAAGTTGTGGAGGAAGAGGAAACGCCTGAGGAGGCTGCGCCGCCACCGCCAAAAAGATGCTGAGCCCAAACACACTCCATGCTACGACCAATACGGCGATGGATGCTATAGGCCTTCCGAAGTGCCTACAACCCAAGAAGCGGAAGATGCCAGCGAAGAAGGACGCCAAAGCCAAGACGGAGGCTGATGCGCGTAGATGTACACGTCCGTTGGGAACCCCAAGAGGAAGGTATGATGCGCACAGTGGCAAGTTTTCCCTCAGAAAGAAACCAAGGTTTATCGAACCAGGAGGAGCCAAGAAGCACGTTGAAGGTTGATGGTGGCGAAATGTGATGCGGCGCAACAACAGGGATTCCGGCGCCAACGTGGAACCTGCACAACACAACCAAAGTACTTTGCCCCAACGAAACAGTGAGGTTGTCAATCTCACCGGCTTGCTGTAACAAAGGATTAACCGTATTGTGTGGAAGATGATTGTTTGCAAGAAAACAGTAAAGAACAATTGCAGTAGATTGTATGCGATGTAAAGAATAGGACCGGGGTCCACAGTTCACTAGTGGTGTCTCTCCCATAAGATAAAAGCATGTTGGGTGAACAAATTATAGTCGGGCAATTGACAAATAGAAAAGGGCATAATAATGCATATACATGATATGATAAATATAGTGAGATTTAATCAGGGCATTACGACAAAGTACATAGACCGCCATCCAACTGCATCTATGCCTAAAAAGTCCACCTTCAGGTTATCATCCGAACCCCTTTCAGTATTAAGTTGCAAAGCAACAGACAATTGCATTAAGTATGGTGCGTAATGTAATCGACAACTACATCCTTAGACATAGAATCAATGTTTTATCCCTAGTGGCAACAGCACATCACAACCTTAGAACTTTCTGTCACTGTCCCAGGTATCAATGAAGGCATGAACCCACTATCGAGCATAAATACTCCCTCTTGGAGTTAAGAGTAAAACTTGGCCAGAGCCTCTACTAATAACGGAGAGCATGCAAGATCATAAACAACACATAAACAATAGATTGATAATCACCATAACATAGTATTCTCTATTCATCGGATCCCGACAAACACAACATATAGAATTACAGATAGATGATCTTGATCATGTTAGGCAGCTCACAAGATCCAACAATGAAGCACAATTAGGAGAAGACGACCATCTAGCTACTGCTATGGACCCATAGTCCAGGGGTGAACTACTCACTCATCACTCCTGAGGCGATCATGGCGATGAAGAGTCCTCCGGAGATGAATCCCCTCTCCGGCAGGTGCCGGAGGCGATCTCCCGAATCCCCCGAGATGGGATTGCGGCGGCGGCGTCTCGGAAGGTTTTCCGTATCGTGGCTCTGGTACTGGGGGTTTCGCGACGGAGGCTTTAAGTAGGCGGAAGGGTCAGGGGCCACACGAGGGGCCCACATGACAGGCCACGCGGCCAAGACCTAGGCCGCGCCGCCCGTTGTGGCGGCGCCTCGTGGCCCCACTTCCTTTACTCTTCGGTCTTCGGAAGCTTCGTGTAAAAATAGGACCCCGGGCGTTGATTTCGTCCAATTCGAGAATATTTCGTTACTAGGATTTCTGAAACCAAAACAGCAGAAAAACAACTGCTCTTTGGCATCTTGTTAATAGGTTAGTTCCAGAAAATGCGTAAATACGACATATAATGTGCATAAAACATGTAGATATCATCAATAATGTAGCATGGAACATAAGAAATTATCGATACGTTGGAGACGTATCAGCATCCCCAAGCTTAGTTCTGCTCGTCCCGAGCAGGTAAAACGATAACAAAGATAATTTCTGAAGTGACATGCCATCATAATCTTGATCATACTATTTGTAAACATATGTAATGAATGCAGCGATCAAAACAATGGTAATGACATGAGTAAACAAATGAATCATAAAACAAAGACTTTTTATGAATAGTACTTCAAGACAAGCATAAATAAGTTTTGCATAAGAGTTAACTCATAAAGCAATAAATCAAAGTAAAGGTGTTGAAGCAACACAAAGGAAGATTAAGTTTCAGCGGTTGCTTTCAACTTATAACATGTATATCTCATGGATATTGTCAACATAAAGTAATATAACAAGTGCAATATGAAAGTATGTAGGAATCAATACACAGTTCACACAAGTGTTTGCTTCTTAAGGTGGAGAGAGATAGGTGAACTGACTCAACAATAAAAGTAAAAGAAAGGTCCTTCAAAGAGGAAAGCATCGATTGCTGTATTTGTGCTAGAGCTTTTATTTTGAAAACATGAAACAATTTTGTCAACGGTAGTAATAAAGCATATGAGTTATGTAAATTATATCTTACAAGTTGCAAGCCTCATGCATAGTATACTAATAGTGCCCGCACCTTGTCCTACTTAGCTTGGACTACCGGATCATCACAATGCACATGTTTCAACCAAGTGTCACAAAGGGGTACCTCCATGCCGCCTGTACAAAGGTCTAAGGAGAAAGCTCGCATTTTGGATTTCTCGCTTTGATTATTCTCAACTTAGACATCCATACCGGGACAACATGGACAACAGATAATGGACTCCTCTTTAATGCTTAAGCATGTAACAATAATTATTATTCTCATATGAGATTGAGGATATATGTCCAAACTGAAACTTCCACCATGATTCATGGCTTTAGTTAGCGGCCCAATGTTCTTCTCTAACAATATGCATGCTCCAATCATTAAGGTGGCAGATCCTTCAGACAAGACGGACATGCATAGCAACTCACATGATATTCAACAAAGAATAGTTGATGGCGTCCCCAGAAGCATGGTTATCGCACAACAAGCAACTTATTAAGAGATAAAGTGCATAAGTACATATTCAATACTACGATAGTTTTTAAGGCTATTTTGTCCCATGAGCTATATATTGCAAAGGCGAATGATGGAGTTTTAAAGGTAGCACTCAAGCAATTTACTTTGGAATGGCGGAGAAATACCATGTAGTAGGTAGGTTTGGTGGACACAAATGGCATAGTAGTTGGCTCAAGGATTTTGGATGCATGAGAAGTATTCCTTCTCGATACAAGGTTTAGGCTAGCAAGGTTATTTGAAGCAAACTCAAGGATGAACCGTGCAGCAAAACTCACATAAAAGACATATTGTAAACATTATAAGACTCTACACCGTCTTCCTTGTTGTTCAAAACTCAATACTAGATATTATCTAGACCTTAGAGAGACCAAATATGCAAACCAAATTTTAGCAAGCTCTATGTATTTCTTCATTAATGGGTGCAAAGTATATGATGCAAGAGCTTAAACATGAGCACAACAATTGCCAAGTATCACATTATCCAAGACATTTTAGAATTACTACATGTAGCATTTTCCAATTCCAACCATATAACAATTTAACGAAGAAGAAACTTCGCCATGAACATTATGAGTAAAGCCTAAGGACATATTTGTCCATATGCAACAGCGAGCGTGTCTCTCTCCACAAAGTGAATGCTAGGATCCATTTTATTCAAACAAAAACAAAAACAAAAACAAACCGACGCTCCAAGTAAAGAACACAAGATGTGACTGAATAAAAATATAGTTTCAGGAGGAACCTGATGATGTTGTCGATGAAGAAGGGGATGCCTTGGGCATCCCCAAGCTTAGACGCTTGAGTCTTCTTAGAATATGCAGGGATGAACCACGGGGCATCCCCAAGCTTAGAGCTTTCACTCCTCTTGATCATAGTATATCATACTCCTCTCTTGACCCTTGAAAACTTCCTTCACACCAAACTTCAAGCAAACTCATTAGAGGGTTAGTGCACAATTAATAATTCACATGTTCAGAGGTGGCACAATCATTCTTTACACTTATGGACATTGCATAAAGCTACTGGACATTAATGGATCAAAGAAATTCATCCAACATAGCAAAAGAGGCAATGCGAAATAAAAGGCAGAATCTGTGAAAACAGAACAGTTCGTAAAGACGAATTTTAAAATGGCACCAGACTTGCTCAAATGGAAAAACTCAAAACTAATGAAAGTTGCGTACAGATCTGAGGATCACGCTCGTAAATTGGCAGATTTTTTCGAATTTTCTACTGAGACTTAGGCCCAGATTCGTGACAGACAGCAATGCTGTTTCTGCGCAGCGATCCCAAATATAACATCAACTTTGACATAGAAACTTTACTTGGCACAAAAACATGATAAGGAGAGGTTGCTACAGTAGTAAAAAACTTCCAAGACTCAAATATAAAACAAAGTACTGTAGTAAAAACATGGGTTGTCTCCCATAAGCGCTTTTCGCCTTTCAGCTAGGCGCAGAAAGTGCAAATCAAGTAACATCAAGAGTAGAAGCATCAACATCATAACTTGTTCTAATAATAGAATCAAAAGGCAACTTCATTCTCTTTCTAGAGATGTGTTCCATACCTTTCTTGAGAGGAAAGTGATATTTAATATTACCTTCCCTCATATCAATAACAGCACCAACGGTTCGAAGAAAAGGTCTTCCCAACACAATAGGACAAGATGCATTGCATTCGATATCCAAGACAACAAAATCAACGGGGACAAGGTTATTGTTAACCGTAATGCGCACATTATCAATCCTCCCCAAAGGTTTCTTTTTAACATTATCGGCAAGATTAACATCCAAATAACAATTCTTCAATGGTGGCAAGTCAAGCATATCATAAATCTTTTTAGGCATAACAGAAATACTTGCACCAAGATCACATAAAGCATTACATTCAAAGTCATTGAATTTCATTTTAATGATGGGCTCCCAACCATCTTCTAACTTTCTAGGAATAGAAGTTTCAAGTTTTAGTTTCTCTTCTCTAGCTTTTATGAGAGCATTTGTAATATGTTTTGTAAAGGCCAAATTTATAGCACTAGCATTAGAACTTTTAGCAAGTTTTTGTAAGAACTTTATAACTTCAGAGATGTGACAATCATCAAAGTCTAAATCATTATGAGCTACAGCAATGGGATCATTGTCCCCAAGGTTGGAAAAAATTTCAGCAGTTTTATCACAAGCAGTTTCAGCAGTTTTAGCAATTTCAGGCAGTTTTGTACGCTTTGCACTAGGAGTAGAAACATTGCCAACACCAATTATTTTACCATTGATAGTAGGAGGTGCAGCAACATGTGAATCATTATCATTACTAATGGTGGTGATAGTCCAAACTTTAGCTACATTATTCTCTTTAGCTAGTTTTTCATTTTCTTCTCTATCCCACCTAGCACGCAATTCAGCCATTAATCTTATATTCTCATTAATTCTAACTTGGATGGCATTTGCTGTAGTAGTAATCTTATCATCAATATCATCATTAGGCATAATTTTCAATTTTAATAACTTAACATCAGAGGCAAGTCTATCAACTCTAGAAGCAATAATATCAATTTTATCAAGCTTTTCCTCAACAGATTTGTTAAAAGCAGTTTGTGTACTAATAAATTATTTAAGCATGGCTTCAAGACCAGAGGGTACACTCCTATTATTGTTGTAAGAATTTCCATAAGAATTACCATAACCATTACCATTAGCAGAAGGATATGGCCTATAGTTATTACCAGAATTGTTCCTATAAGCATTGTTGTTGAAATTATTATTTTTAATGAAATTCACATCAACATTTTCTTCTTGAGCAACCAATGAAGCTAAAGGGACATTATTTGGATCTACATTAGATCTACCATTCACAAGCATAGACATAATCACATCAATCTTATCACTCAAAGAAGAGGTTTCTTCAACAGAATTTACCTTCTTACCTTGTGGAGCTCTTTCGGTGTGCCATTCAGAGTAATTTATCATCATATCATCAAGAAGCTTTGTAGCCTCCCCCAAAGTGATGGACATAAAGGTACCTCCAGCAGCTGAATCCAATAAATTCCGCGAAGAAAAATTTAGTCCTGCATAGAAGGTTTGGATGATCATCCAAGTAGTCAGTCCATGGGTTGGGCAATTCTTTACCAAAGTTTTCATTCTCTCCCATGCTTGAGCAACATGTTCAGTATCTAATTGCTTAAAATTCATTATGCTACTTCTCAAAGATATAATTTTAGCGGGAGGATAATATCTACCAATAAAAGCATCCTTACATTTAATCCATGAATCAATACTATTCTTAGGCAAAGATAGCAACCAATCTTTAGCTCTTCCCCTTAATGAGAAAGGAAACAATTTCAATTTAATAATATCACCATGTACATCCTTATATTTTTGCATTTCACAAAGTTCAACAAAATTATTGAGATGGGCAGCAGCATCATCAGAACTAACACCAGAAAATTGATCTCTCATGACAAGATTTAGTAAAGCAGGTTTAATTTCAAAGAATTCTGCTGTAGTAGCAGGTGGAGCAATAGGTGTGCATAGGAAATCATTATTATTTGTAGTTGTGAAGTCACACAACTTAGTGTTTTCAGGAGTATTCATTTTAGCAACGGTAAATAAAGCAAACTAGATAAAGTAAATGCAAGTAACTAATTTTTTTGTGTTTTTGATATAGAGAGCAAGACAATAAATAAAGTAAAACTAGCAACTAATTTTTGTGTGTTTTGTTTAGGTGCAGCAAACAAAGTAGTAAATAAAATAAAGCAAGACAAAAACAAAGTAAAGAGATTGGGAAGTGGAGACTCCCCTTGCAGCGTGTCTTGATCTCCCGGCAACGGCGCCAGAAAACAGGCTTAATGCGCGTAGATGTACACGTCCGTTGGGAACCCCAAGAGGAAGGTATGATGCGCACAGTGGCAAGTTTTCCCTCAGAAAGAAACCAAGGTTTATCGAACCAGGAGGAGCCAAGAAGCACGTTGAAGGTTGATGGTGGCGAAATGTGATGCGGCGCAACAACAGGGAACCTGCACAACACAACCAAAGTACTTTGCCCCAACGAAACAGTGAGGTTGTCAATCTCACCGGCTTGCTGTAACAAAGGATTAACCGTATTGTGTGGAAGATGATTGTTTGCAAGAAAACAGTAAAGAACAATTGCAGTAGATTGTATGCGATGTAAAGAATAGGACCGGGTCCACAGTTCACTAGAGGTGTCTCTCCCGTAAGATAAAAGCATGTTGGGTGAACAAATTACAGTCGGGCAATTGACAAATAGAAAAGGGCATAATAATGCATATACATGATATGATAAATATAGTGAGATTTAATCGGCATTACGACAAAGTACATAGACCGCCATCCAACCGCATCTATGCCTAAAAAGTCCACCTTCGGTTATCATCCGAACCCCTTTCGGTATTAAGTTGCAAAGCAACAGACAATTGCATTAAGTATGGTGCGTAATGTAATCGACAACTACATCCTTAGACATAGAATCAATGTTTTATCCCTAGTGGCAACATCACATCACAACCTTAGAACTTTCTGTCACTGTCCCAGGTATCAATGAAGGCATGAACCCACTATCGAGCATAAATACTCCCTCTTGGAGTTAAGAGTAAAACTTGGCCAGAGCTCTACTAATAACGGAGAGCATGCAAGATCATAAACAACACATAAACAATAGATTGATAATCACCATAACATAGTATTCTCTATTCATCGGATCCCGACAAACACAACATATAGAATTACAGATAGATGATCTTGATCATGTTAGGCAGCTCACAAGATCCAACAATGAAGCACAATTAGGAGAAGACAACCATCTAGCTACTGCTATGGACCCATAGTCCAGGGGTGAACTACTCACTCATCACTCCGGAGGCGATCATGGCGATGAAGAGTCCTCCGGGAGATGAATCCCCTCTCCGGCAGGGTGGCGATCTCCTGAATCCCCGAGATGGGATTCGCGGCGGCGGCGTCTCGAAGGTTTTCCGTATCGTGGCTCGGTACTGGGGTTTCGCGATGGAGGCTTTAAGTAGGCGGAAGGGCAGTCAGGGGGCCACACGAGGGCCCACATGACGGGTCGCGCGCCAAGACCTAGGCCGCGCCGCCCGTTGTGGCGGCGCCGTGGCCCCACTTCCTTTACTCTTCGGTCTTCTGGAAGCTTCGTGCAAAAATAGGACCCTGGGCGTTGATTTCGTCCAATTCCGAGAATATTTCGTTACTAGGAATTCTGAAACCAAAAACAGCAGAAAACAGCAACTGGCTCTTCGGCATCTTGTTAATAGGTTAGATCCAGAAAATGCGTAAATACGACATATAATGTGCATAAAACATGTAGATATCATAAAAAATGTAGCATGGAACATAAGAAATTATCGATACGTTGGAGACGTATCAGAGGCCAAAGCCAAGGAGCCGTCCGGCACCTTGACAAGTTGCCAGACAATTGGCGACTTGAGCATCGCTTGGGTGAACCGATGCTACCGGAGCATGTCCTCAAGAAACTCACCCCGGATATGAGGGTCTTGCATAACTCTGTCCAGTATCTGGAGAAGCAACTTATCATTTCAAAAAATCATGGTTACCCTCTCTACGTGGTGAAGGTGCCAACTGGCATGGGCTTTGCCGACAAGTACCCCGCGGACTTGTGCTTCATCCAGTTCAATGACATCTTCGACATCTATCGCATGAAAATGCTCCACTTTACCGTGGTCCGGCTAGTTGCTCTTAGCCTGTCTTCCCAGATCTTTAAGGAGGGGACGCCGGGCATCACGATAATGGACTCCTTCTATATGCGGGAGACCATCATCTGCAACCCTGATCGAGGATTTCTTCCCGCTGACCATTACGAAGAGCGACATTCTCATCCCTTACTTCCCCGAGTAAGTAATCATTCGCTAGTCCCCATTACATTCTATGCTATATCTCCATTTGCATTTGCGAAGGTTATTCCGAGTATTTTGTGTAGAGACAAGTTCTGCACCCTCATCGTCGTGCACCGACAACACTCGCATGCAATCTATCTCGACACGGTTAGGGACAAGAAGAAAGACTACACCGACATCAATGGCGTTCTCAATGATGCTCTCACCGACTTTGCCTGCAAGGCAGGCCCCCTCAAAGTACAAAGGAAAATACGAGGAGGCTTGGCGTTAACCAACACAACCAACTTCCCCTGCCTCATGTAGCCGTCGGAAGAGAATGGGATGGACGCGTGGTACACCATCCTTTAGATGCAGGAGTACATAAAGTACGCAGATGAAATGTTGTTGCCAGGCATTCTTAGAAACAGGTTTAAAAACATGGCGGATGTCAGCGATAGAGAGCTGAGACTAAACTAGGGTCGCATCCAGCAGATGATTTGCACGACAATCCTGCACGATGTCTGCAATAGTTCTGGCGCGTTCTTCTACGGCTACGGTCTACCACATAAAGATAGAACTCCGCTTGGACATGTCACGTGATGACAAGCCATTCAACACGCTGGAGGGCTGCCGTCCATTCTCCCTAGGCCTACAATCCTTATCCTACGATGGGAACTCTTTTACTTAAGCTTGAACGATATGTCGATGAACTTGCGTACTGTAGTAATTGCTATATATTCCAGCCTGTTAGACTTGTCGCTTTTATTTAGTTTGTATGGATGTGAATGTGAACCTGCGTCTATAATTCCATTTACTTTGGTATATATTTCTAGATTATGGCGTGTTTACCTTAATCATTTACATTTACTCAACCCTTACTTGGCTCGTATTTGGAGTTCGCCGATTATTAGAATGTTTGGTCACTCCTACACTCGGGGGTGGAGCCAATGAGCCTGGTGTGATGGCCACAAATATCAATCTATTGTGCATCCTACCTGGCCTCACTGACTCCATCCCTAAATATTAATATTTTTTCGACCAACAAAGTATGAGGCATGCTATTTAGTTCATACTACTTGTCTTTTATTTGAGTTGGCACTTCTTAATTGCATTGGCCGATGATTAGAATGTTCGGTCAGTACACTCTGGGGTGGGGTGAGCGAACCTAGTGTGATGGCACAAATATCAATATGTTGTGCATCCTACTTGGCTTCGCTTACCCCATCCCTGAATGTTAATATTTGTTTCGACCAACAAAGCATGAGGCATATGCTATCTACTCGATACTACGTGGCTCTTATTGGAGTACGCCGATGATTAGAATGTTTGGTCGCTCATACACTCGGGGGTGGAGCCAGTGAACCTGGTGTGATGGCCACAAATATCAGTCTCTTGTGCATCCTACCTGGCCTCACTGACTACATTTCTGAATGTTAATATTTGTTTCGACCAACAAAGTATGAGGCATGCTATTTAGTTAATACTACTTGTCTCTTATTTGAGTTGGCACTTGTTAATTGCATTGGCCGATAATTAGAATGTTTCGTCACACTTCTCATATATACTTATATGTTGCAAATAGATATATATCATCTATGATTTGGTACTGATGTTTTATTTGTCTTGTGCATGGAGATTCCGACGACATATGTCGTGTACAAGGGGAGGGTTCCTGGAGTGTACGATGACTGGGAGGACTATCGGAGACAGGCACCGCTTCAGCGGCAACAACTACAAGGGATACCCCACTAGGGTGGAGGCGGAAGGAAGATACACGCGTTATCTAGCGGGAGAGATGAGAGACATGAGGAGGAACCAGATGAAGACCATGGACTCCGTGATGATGCTCATCGCGACCATGGTCATGTTTTATGTGATTGTATTTTAGGTTAGTAGCTACATTGTGAGGTGTATGATGACACTTGTGACGACTATGTACCGAGACTTCTAACTTTGTGATACTTCATCGTTTGGTGTTGCATGTGTGTTGTATGAATCAAGATTTCAAAACGAGACTTGCCTATTTGTGTATTGATATCTACATGAGACTTGGCTCTATGTGCTTTTTATATTGCATGTGTACTGCTATATAAATATCTACTGTATTGGATGATATAAATATGCATTGTAATACGCTGGAAAATGCTGTAAAAAAATATTCGAATTATACCGCCGGCGCACCAACAGCCCCTACTGCCGGCGCACAACCAACACGCCACTGCTTCACTGACTACTGCCGGCGCACCAGCTAGTGCGCCAGCGGTACCCAACTACGGCCGGTGCAGCCAACACAGATCGCTGGCAGCAACTGAGCTACCGTTGGCGCACTAGCTGGTGCGCCGGTAGTTGCCAGTTACCACTGGCCAATTCCCACCGGCGGGCTCTGGTGCGCCGCTAGTTAAGGAAAATGGTGCGCCGGCAGTAGGCCTTTCCCTAGTAGTGTGTGTGTCTCCATTAGGGTTTTACGCCTCGTGGAGCCTCACTCGGGAGTAGCCTCCTCGACCGATTGCTTCAGAGTAGCCACTATGGGTCCAACAACCGTAGGTCCATGGCACCCTAGTTGCCAGGGGTCCCACAGAGGCCGTCCTGTCCATGGAGCTGAAGTATGGATCATGGCGGGTCTGCGCTTAACACAACACCATCCATCGCGTGGAGAGGATCGACGATGTCAACTTCTTGGAAGAGGTACGTTGTCGCACAGCTGTGTGGTTTGCCCGCTACCAGCAATGCCTCAGACGCTACCACAACAGGGGGTGTGTTCCCGCGAAATAGAACCTGTGGACTTGGTACGTCCTCAGGCGAAGGTTGTATACCAAGGGAATGAACAACCTGTCTCCCAAATGGAAGGGACCTTTCCGAGTAGCACATGTGACCAGACATGGCTGAGTCCGGCTAGAAATTGAGAATGGTGAGCCCGTGCCGAATTCATGGAATATCACTGAAAGCTCGAACATCTGAGGAATAGTCTTGTTCAAGACCTTATTCTTTGCTTTACAAAGCCCAGAAACAGGAGTTTTCTGGCAAATCCAAAAGAATACGGCGCACGACAACGAGGCCCATAGAAGGTGCCATGGATGTCATATAAACTATCGTAAGCAATAAGTACATTGTTTCGGGGCTGGCCAACCCAGAGTAAACCGTTGTAATTAATCACGGGCCTTGCCCCTACCCTTAATGTCAAGATTCCGCAATCAGAGCCTCCATGAGTCGGAACATCTGAACCTTGTTATTCATAACCTTTTAGTGGGCATAGTACGATGTTCATAGCCAAATGTGGGTAGGGGTCTTGGTGTGGGGGACACCCCGATACATCGCGTTTCTTTGCCCCGATTCAGCTCTGACATCCCTCTGTTTAGGAAGGGATCTGTGGTTGCAGAAATAAGACGCCCCCAAGAAGAGGTCAAGGATCTGAAAAGGCGAGCATCGCCCGAGGCTGAACAAAAGGGGGTAAAAGGAGATAAGTATAGTCATATATTGCGCATTTTCTTGCTGTGCAAATGTATGATGATAATGTTGGTTCACGACCATTAGAAAAGTACGGTAAACACGGTTCGCCATTACAAGTGATGGCGTTGCCAAGCTGCTTGTAACAGGAAATGAAGAGATACAATGGAAGCAAAAGACCAACTTCAGGCATCGCGCTTCATCCCTGAGACTATGGCAGATACATAAGGAGCAAGGGCTTTCTCTGCAGCCAGCTGTTGAAGCTCGTCGTCAAACCGATCCAGAAGCTTCAAGAAGGGGAAGCCGGGAGATAAGGCGTACACTCGAGGAAGGATGAGTTTGGCAGTGGCGGCAGCTACTCGCTCCTCGTCCACCTGCGGAACCTTGTCCAGCCTTGGACGCAAAGCTCGAAGCTCCGAGACCAGCTGGTCGAAGAATGGGAGGAGAGTGGAGACGCCCACCCCATCGAAGACCGCCGGTGACATGTCAAGTTTCTGCATTGGAACCAGAGTGGAGCGCGCCAACCCGGCCAGTGCACCGGCTTCGGCGCGGCCAAGCGACGATAGGTGGTCCAACCCGTTGGCAAAGTGGTTGTGCGCTGACAGTTAATTATATATCTCTACCATAATCTTGTTCTGTTTTGCTTGCAACAGTGACGCTATGGGAAGATGCGGATTATTAGGTTATCAGGAACGTGAATTAATTCTTGGATCTATTTTGCTTGCCTGTTGGAATACCGATATTTTTATGGATTTAATGGCTATATTATTATTTTTGTACATGTGCATTTGTAGGAATGCGAGGATGCATTTTATTAAACCGGAAATTGTTTTTTTATCCTGAAAATATAACTAATGACGGGCTGGAATTTTTTTTTTGAAACGGAGGCAAAAGCTTTGCCTCATTCATTCATTAAGAAGAAGGTGCCCGATTTTTAGGAGAAAACCGGGCAAAAATCAACAACAACAGTGCCAGAGCACACCCAAGACCACACACCCCGCCACAAGGGCACACCCAGCCACCTTAGCTACCCACAAAAGCTAAGAAGCTCAAGCCGGCCTATGCCAAACAGATGACTCCTCGACGGGCTGGAAAATTTGAATGTCACGGCTTTTTTTTTTAGAGAAACAGGGCCTCGCCCCGGTTCCAAAATATATTGAAACCGAAAGAAGGTAGCATACAGCAAACAGAAACTCACACGTCCAAATTCACCACACCTAAACTCGGCCCAAACACAAAAACCACAGGGTTTCCACAACATATCAGTTCTACACCCCTCACCAGGGGGAAACAGCAGCCAAGAAAACAAACACCACAGGAGTTCTGCATATCACACAAACACCTTTTAGACCAAGGCACTCAGTTTTTTCATGGGCGGTTCAGAACCTGGAACCCAGCGCCATCACCCACCAGGATTAGATCATTTGCCTCCAACGTCCTCCTCATATCCTCAGCGGTGATCAGCATTGGCCCAAACCCCCTTGTGGTGTTCATGTCACAGATCTCCAAGGTTGTTCTGGCCTTCTTCTGGGGAGTCAGCCAGGCTCCGGCCACAACAGCAGCGGCGGCCTCCGAGCTGCATCCTCCACCTTGCTCAATATTGTCTTCAATCTTCCTCTTTCTTCTTCCTTCAGGAGGATTTGCCATTGTACACAGCTGCAAACCAAGTTCCTCCATAAACCCTGCATGCCAAACCATTGAGATCGATTGAAAACAAAGTCATTTCTGGTAATCCAGAGAGCTCTCAACACAGCAGCAAAGATCATATTTATATGGGCATTCTTTTTATTTTCCCAAAGAGAAGAAATGTCATGCATAGTCAAGATTTTGATATTCAGATTTACAGCACTAACAATATCATCCCAAAGCTTTGCTGCAACCACACAATCAAAGAACAGATGCTGGCATGATTCAACTTCATTACAAAACACACAAGTCAAATCATCTACATTTTGTCTCTTAACCAAATTATCTCTAGTGAGCAATTTGTTATGAGCCAATAACCAAAGAAAGAAATGAATTTTGGGGGGCACTTTGAGTTTCCAGACACAATGAATATCAACAGGCAAAATCCCACCAAAGTTAATAACAGCATACATGGATTTCACACTGTACTGGCCATTAGCCTCCCACATCCAAATCAGACTATCTTTAGAATCATCAATAACAATAGTTTGAGCAATTTGTTGAATTTCATGCCATTGCAACATCAAACTATGGTCAAAACACCTAAAGGTCACTTTTAAGGTATCCCCATCCCACAGATCAGCAATAGTTTTATTCTGTTCATTCACTAGGAAATAAACCTCCCAGTATTGGATGGCCAGGGAACAGGACCCAAACCAGTGATAATCCCAAAATTTGATGTTCCTACCATTCCCAACCTTCCATTGGTACCCCATCTTAGCAGCATTAGCAGCCCACATCACTCCTTTCCAAAAAGGGGAGGCACCATTTAAAGAGCAAGAGAAAAAATTAGGATTATCCAGATTGTATTTAATATTCACAATCTGTTTCCACAACTTATCCTCATCTAGATGATATCTCTTAACCCAAGAGGCCAGTAGGCACATGTTCATCTCTGCTAGGTCAGGGATGCCCAGGCCCCCATAATCCTTCTTCCTAGTCACTAACCCCCAGTTGGCTAAATGATATTTATGATGTCCCTCATAGTTATCCCATAGGCAATGAGCCATCTGGGAATTAATAAGGGTAGTAGCCCATTTGGGGAACTTGATCACACTAAGGAGATAAAGGGGAATACTAGCCAACACACTTCTCACCAGCTCCAATTTAGCAGCATGATTAAGAAGTTTCCCTCTCCAACCCCCAGCTCTATTAAGGATTTTATCCACAACAGGTTGGATGTCCTCTTTTCTGAGTTTACTATGGTGAAGAGGAACCCCTAAATAATTCATAGGGAAAGCACCCAGTTTACAACTCAGAGATTGAGCAATAAGTTGAGCATCCTCTTCATCCACATTAATAGGGACAAGATCACATTTATGAAAGTTAATTCTCATTCCAGACATATGCTCAAAACAAGCTAAGATCCACTTCAAATTCATAGCAGTTTGTATGTTATTTTCAAGAAAGAGGAGGGTATCATCAGCATATTGCATGCTAATAATCCCACCCCTTCCCAAATTTCTCATAAGACCAACAATTTGTCCACAACCAGCAGCTTTATAAAGCACCTTGGTAAAGACATCAGCCATAAAATTAAAGAGGATAGGTGAGATGGGATCCCCCTGTCTCACCCCTCTGCTGGTTAAGAAAAATTGACTATTACAGTCATTAATTCTAACACCAACAGAGCCATTGTGCAAAAGACCTTCAATAATATCCATCCACTTGGGACTAAAGCCCCTCATCCTCATAACTTTCAAAAGAAAATCCCTATCAACCCTGTCATATGCTTTTTCATAATCAAGTTTGAAAACAAACCCAGAGTGCCCATTATAAACTGCATCATGGATGACCTCATGGGCAGAAACCACACTCTCAAGAATGTATCTACCCTTAATAAAAGCTGTTTGGTTAGGAGAAATAAGCTCCTCACTGACCACACCCAACCTATTGGTAGCACACTTAGAAAAAATTTTAAAGCTACAATTGGTTAAGGCTATAGGTCTGAATTTCTGTATAGTTACAGCATCAGATTCCTTAGGAATTAAAGTCAAGAGGGAAAAATTCAATCTAAATAGATCAAGATTCCCCTCATTCCAATCCTTAACCATTGCCATAAAATCAGCTCTAATGAGCACCCAAAAATGTTGATAAAACAAAAAAGAAAACCCATCAGGGCCAGGAGCACCTTCAGCATAAGAGCCAAAGATAGCATCCTTAACTTCTTTCTCAGAAAACTCAGCATTAAGCATATCATTATGTTTTTGAGACACCAAATCCTCAGGGTCCCAGAAATCATCTACCAGGTCAATATCCAGGCAAGTTTCTTTACAAAACAGGTTCTTGTAATAATCAACAGCAATCTTTAACATACCTTTGTTGTCCTCTACCATCCCATCCTCGCCTTTTAATTGACAGATCTGCTTTTTCCTCCTCCTCTGGTTGGCAACTGCATGAAAATAAGCAGTATTACGGTCACCCTCTAAAATATATCTCTCCCTAGCTCTTTGTCTAGCTTTAATCTCTTCATTACTCCAAATTTTTGTCAACTCATTAGCAATGCTTTTCATTCTTTGTTTGGAATTTGGAGATAAATTCTGAGATTCAGAGCAAATGTCAAGCAAGTCATACTCAGCAACTAACCCTTGTTTAAGTTTTCTCTGAGCCGATTCAATATTAGCCGACCAACCTTTTAAACCTTTCCTAGTATTCCTCATCTTAAATTGCCATCTATCAAGAGATTTTTTATGATAGCATGGGATATTCCAGAATTTAGTAACCACATCATCAAAACCCTCAATTTTGAGCCACCATTTTTCAAACCTAAATTGCTTGTCCTGGGGATTTTTCAGAGCACCAGTGTCCACAATCAAAGGAGTGTGGTCACTACCTACTCTGGGTTTTGAGGATAAGCTACTAGCAGGGAACAAAGCATCCCAACAAGTAGACACAAAAACTCTATCAAGCAAAGCCATCACCAAATTATCTTGGTTGTTGGCCCAAGAAAATTGTCTGCTAGGGTTCTTAAGCTCCATCAAATTGAATTTATTAATCCAATCATTAAACAAATTTGCCCAATGCTGGTTAATGTTACCAGTATTTTTCTCACACTTTTCTCTAATGAGGTTAAAGTCGCCACCCACTAAAGTGGGGCCACTCCAACAAACCATGACATTATGAAGCTCATTAATAAAGTCTAATTTATGCTCATCATAAGCAGAATCATACACAGCAATAACTCTCCACACTATCTTATCTTTCTTGCCTTTGATTTGAACAGAGACACAGAAAGATAAGATATCCCATCTAACAATATCAAAAATCTCATTGTTTATCCCCACAAGGATACCTCCAGCAGTTTTAACAGCTGGCAACCAATTCCAGGAGAAAATCCCACCTGGATCAATTTGTTTCAGCTGCAAACTAGAAAAGTCTTCTTTCTTAGATTCAGAGAAGCAAATAATATCAGGACATGTTTCTCTAATGAGATCATGCACTCTAGTAATCTTATCAGGCCTATTTAAGCCTCTAGGATTCCATATTAGAGCTACTACCATTTTTAAAGATTAATTTCCTTCTACCCTTTTTCCTACTATGGACTAATGTCCAGGGTTCATCATCATCAGGTACATCACTAGTGTAATCATCCTGATTAGATGGACCCACATTTTCATCATCCATACCCACTTTCAGTTCCTCTACAGAGAGACTAATGTCCTTAGGAAGAAAGCTAGCAGGATTAGTCTGGTGAAAATCATCAAGTCTTTTTAATTCAACTTTTTTAATTTGATCAATGACATCATCAGTGTTTCTAGTTTTATTACCCAGGCTAATGCCAGCATGTTTAGCATTATTATACAGAGTATGATTATCAAGGGCAGCAAAGGAATTAGAGAAACCATGGATATTACCTTTAGGAATTTCCAAATTCTTTGCCTTCTTGAGATCTTGGGCTTTTTCAATAGCAGATTTACCATCTCTTGGGATTCTAGAACTCATCCTAGTTGCTTGCACAGGGCCCCATTGCTTCTTCTCCTTCCACACATTAGGCAGCATAGAAGAGACACAAGCTTTGGGCAGCTCCCCTTCTTCAGCACTTTTAGTCCCTTCACCCGCATCATCCTCTTCCTCCTCAAAATGTTGTAACAGGTTTTTTCCAATATTTTCCTCAGCACTTCTTATGACCAGAGCACACTCAGTGGGGATCATAGGCTCTTTACCAAAAACTTTTGCTTGAACAGATGACTCCATAGCCATTTGAGAGGTAGGCCTAGGACCACTTCTACCCCCAGAATAGGAAGGATCAGTTTCCATCTTGCTGTTATCTCCACCAGCATTACTCTTCTCAAGGGCCTTGAAGTCATCACCAAGCTCAGCATCATCTTCAACCTTGTCCCCTTCATTACTCTGACCAGGATCTTCATCATCATCCCCATCAACCTCAATAGTTTCACCATCACTCTCCACCAGAAAGTTAATCAAGAAGAAACACTGTTCCATCTCGAACAGTTTGTTGGATGGGATTTTTGATTTGTCCCTCACAGCCACTTTGACTCTGACCTCTTCATAGAAGCTTCTGAAAATGACTTGCCAATCAATGTTAATTAGCACTCCAAGAGCAGTTGAAACTTGACAGATAGTCTTCCATGTCAGCCATTTGGGTGGGATGCCAAAAATCTTGACCCATATCTCTTGGAATTCTTCAAAAGGTTCTGTCTCCCCCTCCCAGTTCTCAAAATAGATCACAACTCCCTCTTTTTTGAGATTTATAGATGGGTACTCCACTAGCTCTTTGATCCTCTTGCTTGGGGGAAACCTCACCAGGAACTTCTTAGGGCCAACTTGTCTAATTTGCCAGAACCAGTTAACCTTCCACATATCATTGAAGCTTTTCTCCAGTTCTTCAGCAGAAATCTCACCCTCCTTTATGACCACTATCCCAACATTATCCATATTCAACCATTGGACAGCCTCAGGTCCTTCTACATCCACGTGGAAAAAACCTAGGCCAGGATTTGCACTACCCCAATATTGAGCAGTGGGTAGGAGGGAATACCACATCAGGCAGTTGTCCATATGATGACCTGTCTTGCTGCAGATGAAACATCTCTTCACCCTAGTACACAGACCAACATAGTGACCCAACTCTCCACAGTTGTAACAAGTGACATTCTTGAACTTGGGATCAAGAACAGGCCCAGGTCCACTTGATGATGGAGTCTGCATCAAACTCCCCCCTTTATCTCCACTGTTCTTCTGACTATCAGAGGTAGCCCCTTTCTGAATCTTCTTCTTGTTCTTATTCCCAGACACTTGTTGCTGTTGAGAAGGAACCAGACTGGCACTACTCCCCTGACTATTAGTTTGGGGAAGAGTAGGGGAAATCCCTGGCGGCATCATCATCATAGGATTGAAACCATGGGGGGGAAACTGCTGGTTGCCAAAGAATTGCTGCCACTGATTCATCGGAACATTCCACATGTTTGGATTCATCATGGGGAACATACCTTGAGCGGCACCCATCTGTTGCCCCGGCCCCTGGGGGAATTCCGATTTAATTCGGACCGGATCAGAGGCCCCTGGGGGAATGTCACGGCTTTGTACATATGAGTGTGTCACTGTACAACTACCAATGACAACAGAAAACAAAATGGAGGCGTCGGTGATACCGACAACATGTTTATTAAAACTGCGTTAGTTGATGTTTATTAATGACGATGTCCGCTTAAAAGTGTACGTCCCTATAAATCGCTAGTGAGATTCTCTCGTCAATTGAACGAACAACTAACGACGGTTGGATACACGTTTGTTTGTGAGTGCTTAACAAGCAGATGCCTAGGCTCGGTAGATCTGGAGCACTGCTGACGTAAAGAACATCCTTTTGATCTCCACTGGAATGTCGCCGCTCTGTGCCGCTCGCCAGATGAGAAAGTACCAGAGATGGTCAAAAGATTGAGCTTGTCCTCAGCCGTGCTCAGCCGTGCATCGTACTCCCGATGTCAGAAATGCCCGTAACCGGTAAGAATTACCAGTGGCTGTATACTCGTGACGCCCGCTTCGATCTCAGTAGAGCGAAAAACACGCCCGTCACTTGTAAGCCTTTTGGCGTAGTGTCATGCAGAGGTGATGTGATATACTCCTATAACAAAACGGTTGAAACGTTTGTTCAGAAACAAAGAGCATGATAGGTATTGCGATTGTACAAAGAAGACAATAAGAACGACGCAGCGTGGAGACGCTCCGCTGATGGGTCGCAGTGGAGAAAAATCGAGAGAGAGAGAGTTCCGCAGAATGATTATATTCCGAAATCATGCAAACATGCATTTGATGTATTTCTGAGATAAATTTAATATATGATTTGTTGGCATGGAAATACTATTTGAATAGGATCACTAATCAATAGACACGATTGTTCTCCCGTGCTGATTTTGGTACTACAATCATGTCGCTGATTTCCTGGTGGGTCATCGTGGAGTAGAACCCGGATCAAACCAGCCTAGCTGGCTACGGGTCTCTCTCCAAAAAGAGTCTAGCTGAACGTGCACGTAGCGTTCGGTTGCTCGACCTGAACGTTTATATGTACACCTAACGATTGATGGTAGGAATCAATCGAATCAAATCGAATTTTGACAGATTCGTGGAGGATCCGATGCAGACGAACTTCGTGGCGACGTACCCGGTCCAATTTTGTCTCTCCATCGCACGAGACGAGACGATGCCCGGTCCATACCGAACGATCGGTCGACGGCAGCAGCTTGACCGCATCCCAGCACATCCTCTTCATTGGCGCTGGCGAGGATGCCTCTGGGAGTGATTCAAATCGAATTTTGACAGATTCGTGGAGGATCCGATGCAGACGAACTTCGTGGCGACGTACCCGGTCCAATTTTGTCTCTCCATCGCACGAGACGAGACGATGCCCGGTCCATACCGAACGATCGGTCGACGGCAGCAGCTTGACCGCATCCCAGCACATCCTCTTCATTGGCGCTGGCGAGGATGCCTCTGGGAGTGATTCCGTCGCGCCATTAGATGAGGAGTGCTACCTGTCTCAGGGCTGAGCGGCGGCGCGAGGAACCACGTGAGCGTCGTGGTGGACACAAGGCAGCGGCCGCGACAATGGCGTGGCGTTCGAGTCAGCGGCAGACCTGACCCTGGACCTCGCCGTCACCGTGGTGTCTCTCTTCTGTGCTCACCGTGCGTGGGTGGGTGGCATGATCGTGGATGCCGGCCGCGCTGTCCGATGACGTCCGGGGCGAGCTAGGGAAGACGACCGGGCCTGGAATCGAATCAGCCACTGCCAGCGAGGATATATCCTCCCTAATCCCTGCATGCATACTCTATTCTGGACCTCGTGTGCTTCCCGCTGAGTTGTGATGTCTGCCGTGCCGCCCTGCCAACCTGCTCTTTGCTCTGGACCTGGAGCCGTCCGCTGCCGAAGCCCCGACCCTGGGTAGAGCGGCTTGAGTCGCCGCTCGCCGGAGTTTTCGCCCCGCCGGAGTGGCCGCCTGCCCAAGGTTTGGTCACGTCGAGTCGCCGCCTCTGCCCGCGGCTCACCCATGTGTGCTACTGGGCTCTGCAGGCTGCAGCCTTGGTCGTGCCTCTCTCGGCTCGCGGATAGGTATGGTCGCCGCGGTCGTCTCCGGATTCAGTCGAAGGCCGATCCAGTCGGAGGTCATCTGCTCCACATCTTACCGGCCAGCCAAAACCCCGAAAGAACAACCGTCGCTGGCGAATGCTTTCTGACTTTCTGTCATTGGCAAAGTAGAACATTCGGCGCTCGATTGGGACTCTGTTTTTACGGGATAATTGATCGATTGGTTCTGTAGCATGATCCTTTGAGGGTGCGGTGAATTAAAGGCTCAGGCAGAAGAAAGATATTCAAGACAAGAAGACTTGAACTTACTGCATGTATTTTCAGACAATTCAAAACTGAAAATAACCATTGATGATGAGAAACACGCTATCAGATCGCATACAGTTTCAGATGGCACGCAGACACCAGTTCCACCGTATGGTTCTCATCGCCCTAGGGAACAATTTATCTTAGTTTTGCTGTCACATAATCACGTCAAGTGCAAGCTGAATCTGCACAAGGAACCTTGATATATTTTAACGCATATGTTATTGTTATGATGGAGTAGCAGCTTCCGGTTCTGATGGAGACAATTTAAATTGTTGATCTATGCACTTGACGCATATTTCCTCTTCGGTGGAATGCAATCCGTTTTGCAATTTTTTCATGTATATTTTTAATTCTGGCATTGTGTCTTCTTTCTTAGTTTTGCAATTTGTTTTCTACTTTTATAGAGAACTGACATTGTTTCACAAACTAAACTATGGTAGGTACAACTGCAATGTAGGGACTTCTTTCTTCTTTGCTCATCTGGAATTCTGTGACGAAAAGTATTAAAGAAATAACAAATGCGGAAATTCAATTTGGCACATGGAAGCATATGCTCCTGCCACCGGAAAAACATTTTGAAATGTTTAAAAAAATCAAACAAAAAATGTCTTGCTTACGTATCAACATTTTACGTGCGCACATCAAGTCCTGCAAAAAACCGATATTTTTTGCGACTTGTGTAAAAAAGACAAATAAAACGTCTCGTACACAACCTTTATTTACACAAAATTTTGTCTTTTTTACGGGTGGCACTCAAAATGTCGGTTTTAGGTGAAACCACTTTTTGAACGTGTAGAATTTTAAGATGTATCCACTAAATTTGTTGTTCAAATTTTTCAACATTTTAAAAGTGCATTTAAAGCGAAGTTTAAAAACCGGGAGCATATGCTCCCGGGTGCCAAAACGCCACTCCCCAACAAATGCGGCTAGGATGCCGCAAGAGTGAGGACAACGTGGGACAACTAGAGGGCGCGGGGCATGCTCGATTGATCTCCGACTCCATAGAGTTGAACTCGGGGAGAAGGACGGCGGCCGAGAGGGCGAAGATGACACGAATATGTCAACGTCCATACGAATCTGGTGGCAACCCGTAGCAACGCACGGGCATTTTTGCTAGTCAATAATTAAAGTGTTATTTTTGATACTTAAGATCCCACTTGGTTTTCAAGAAACAATTCCAAATAGTTATTCTGAATTAGTTTTAAACCAAGAGAAGATAGTTATTTTTGATAGTTGAATGGTTCATCACTAGAGAAATAATTAATTATTTCTTCTTTAAAGAACGAAACCAGAGATGCATATAAAATATTTCAAAGGTGTCGTGGTATCGTCACGGCATATGCCATAGGGTGGCTAAATAGAGGTGGTTCCTAATATGATCTACGGCGGTATCCGGATGCGGGTATGGGGACGAGCGACACGGCGACGTACCCAGGTTCGAGGCCCTCCGGTGGAGGTAACACCTCTACTCCTGCTATGAGTGTATAAGCAATATCACAGTACAATGGTGCTCCTTGAGCTGTATCCGGCTGCTCCTGGGAGGCTAAGGAAGACGATGGTCTCTCTCACAGGACAGCTCTAAGACTAGAATGAGTGTGGAGTGATCGATCCCTTGCAAGAGAGGGGGTAGTGCAGCTTATATAGGCATTGGCACTTTAGATAGAAGTCCCTAAGATCTAGTGGCCGGCTTGGCCGGCTCCGGCTTCCGCTCCTTCCCGAGGCGTTGACGTCAGGAGCCGTTGAGGCGTAGTGGCCCGTCCCATCCACCTGCCAGGGTCAGCGGCATGGTGAGAAGTGTCCCTGTCGCCATCATGCCCTGTAGCCGTACGGATCGGCGTGTGCCATGATGGCCTGTCGAGTGAGGGGCACTATTGCTCTACAGTGCCCCTTACTACGTGAGGTCAGCGTGGACCTTTGAACCCGGACCACCTACCCAGTTCCTTCTAGTGCAAGACTCGCCAGCCTCGAGTCGGTCTGAGGTATAAACCCCAGTCGGATATGGCTTGTAGAAGCCGGCCCAGCCACAACGCAGACGGCCGTAGCCAGGCCGACTAAGACTTAGAGCCAGCCGGCTCCCAAGGCAGCCGGCTGCTCCTCAGCCGGCCTTTGCCGCGGGCCAGCCGGCCTGGAGCCTGCTGCCTCTTGTCTATTGCCCTACCCAGGGTCTTCCCCCCGAAATTAGCCCCCGAAGCTGGCAAGGTCCCGCGGTAAGAGGGACCTAGGCAGGTTTTCCTGGCTGCTTAGGTCATCTTCTTGGTTTGTCCAACGGCACTCAGAGGGACCGACTGAGAATTTTCGTTAAGCCGGCTGCGCCCTCATCCGGCTCGCTTCATCCGGCTGCTTTCAGCCGGTCGGCACTTTGCTTCTGCTGTTTTGTTTTTTGCAAGTGTTGAGGATGTCTCCGCCTTGTTGGGAGAGTTTGAGGGCCGGATTGGAGAAGTTGTCCGGCTCCGGCTTGGATGCGCCGGAGTTTCCGCCGCCTCGGGTTATGCGCCCGACTTGACTGGTCTGACGGCTGACTCCTGTTGCCGCCTTGTCTGGTCATATCACTGTCCCCTCCGGATCTCGTGCGGTCGTGGGCGACGTGGTGTGGCCGTTTCCAGTAACCGCCGTGGTCGTGGGGGGAGTTAAGGCGCAGTTAATCCGGCGACGTGGCCCACGATCTTCCACTTGGCCGTTGTTGCGCGTGGCAGGCGGCTATAAATGCCGCGGGGGCGGTACCGAGGCGGCCACCTTGCCCATTCTCTTCTTCCTCGCGCTCGTACTCCATCTCTCTCCTTCGCTCGAGCTTCTCGTCGCCCCGGCAGATTTCTCCGGCGCTTCACTGGCGAACTCCGGCGAGCACTTGCGGCCACGTTCCTCCGCCGATCCGCAGCCGCCGCACCGTCGAGCCGGTGCCACGGGGCCCCGCGTGTCCACGGTACGCTCGTCGCCACCGCGCTCTCCTCCGGCGAGGAGCGGCTCTTCTTCTCCCTTCACTCTCTCGGTTTCTTGGAGCTCCTCTTCTTCTTCCTCGACGGCGACGATGGCGCCTCCGAGCGGCTCGTGGGAATGCTCCTACATGACGGATGAAGACATCGAGCGCCTCCGCCGCCTCCGCCGGATCCCGCCGCAGGTGGTGACGCGGACTCCGGGGATGGAGACCGTGCCGGCTCCGCAGCCCGGCGAGCGCGTCGTCTTCGGCGCGCACTTCGACCGCGGGTTGGGGCTGCCGGCATCGCCCTTCTTCAAGCAGTTCCTGGAGTACTTCGGCCTCAAGCCGCATCACTTGCCGGCCAACGCCTTCGTGCAGCTCAGCTACTTCGTGTCCTTCATGGAGGGCTACGCCGGCTTGTGGCCGGATATCGAGTTCAGGTGCCGGCTGTTCTACTTGAAGGCGCAGACGGCAGACGGCCACCTGCGAGCCTGCGGGGCCGCCTCCATCTACTCCCGCCAGGGCACGCCCTTCCCAAAGATTCCCACGGTCGACTCAGTGAAGAAGTGGCAGTAGTCATTCTTCTACGTGAAGAACACGAACCCAACATTCGACTGGGTGAACCTGCCGGCTTACGACCCGGCGCCTCCGACTGCCCGCAAGAACTGGGGCAACAACTTCAGGCCGGCGGATCCGGAGGCGGAGGTGAACGCCCTATGGAGCTATCTCCACGACTGCGTCACCGTCGAGCGGCTGTGTGCAGCCGACCTCCTCTGCTGCTACGCCTCCCGCCGGGTGCTGCCTCTTCAGGCACGCGCCCACAAGATCTGCCACATGTCCGGCCGGCTCGATCCGACCCGGACGTCCAGGCTGGAGCTCAACAAGGGCCAGGTCGCCCGGCGAGTCAACCATATCTCCCAGGTGAAGCTGCCGGAGAACTCGAACTGGGGGCTGGAGCCCTACAGCCGGCGGGAGCTACCGCCCGCGGTGAGTTTTCTTTCTTCTGGCCGTGTTCCGGCTTGCGGCTGCGAGGCCGGCTTAACTTACTGTTGTTGTTGTAGAATTTTGCCCGGCAGCTGGCCGAGGACGGTGATCTGGCGCTCAAGCAATGGACGCCGGACCACGTCGACCCGGCTGACGAAGCCGGCGACGACAAGAACCTGGAGGCGCCCGAGCAGGGGCACGACGATGTGCCGCCATCTCCGCAGCCGCACGAGGAGGAGCCGGAGCCGGACGTGCCGGCCTCTTCGGCGCCCATTCGCGTGGTGCCGCTGGCGGCGAGGCCGCCTGCCACCTCATCATCTTCTACGGCCGCGCCTCAGGGGCGGAAGCGGCCGACCGAACGAAACACTGTCCGGCTGGAGTCGAGGGCAAAGAAACAGCGCTGGGCGGGTCCGAATCCGGTTCCGGAGGCAGCCGGGTGAGCTTTCTCTCTCAACATCTTGTTTGGTTCCTTTTCTTTCCTTTCCTCTTATCTTCTTTTTGTTTGTCTGCTTCAGGGCCGCCATCAAGTTTTCCCAGGGTGCCGGCTCCGGCTCGCCCCTGCAGCGGACTCGGGGATGCAGCGGCGGAGAAGGGAACAGACTCCGCAGCCTTCATCACGCTCACGCACGCCGCCCGTCGTCCCGCCGCCTGCTACGGGGGCGGGCCTTTCTTCAGCTGCACCTTCGCCAGGTGCATCTGCCTCCGGCCTTCGGGGCGAGCCGGCCAGCGAGGGAGGAGCCAGCGGAGCAGGAGCCGGCGCGGGATGAGTCGGCGGAGCAGGACCCGGCGTTGGTAACGACGAGGCAGGGCCCGGCGCAGGCGCCCGAGGGTCTTCATGTAGCCAAGGCCGCCATGCTGCTGAACGTGGTGTCCGCCCCTGAGTCTAGCCTTGGCTCAGCCGGCACCATGGAGAAGGACTGGCACCGGGCGGATGCCTGCGAGGTGACCAGCCGAGGGGGCCGGTCGGGGGTGGCGCCTATGGAGATGTTTTTCTCCGGCTTCCGCGCCATGGTCAAGAGGCGGGCCGAGGAGACTGAGGCCCGCCTGGCGCGGCTGGAAGCGGCCGACAAGGTTAGCATATGACTGCGCTATCTTTTTTAATTTTGGTCTTATCCTGGTAGCCCTCCGAGGCATGGGCCGGCTGCTTGGAGCCGGTCCGGGTTTCGCTTAAGTGCTTATCTTCGTCTTTTCTCTAGACGGTGTCGACAGCGGACCGCCCTGTACAACCAGCTCGTGGCCGGCTACCACAAGGCCAAGATCGAGCGGGCCGAGATGGCTCGCGAGCTGGAAGACGCCAAAGGTATAGTTTCTTTTTCTTGTCTTATTATAACTTTCTTGTTTCATCCGGCTGACGGCTTCGCAGCCGTTGCCGCCCGGTTCCCCAGCTGGAGGCGGATCTTCGGGCCGCCCGCGAGCGCTGCGCCAAGGCTGAGGAAGCGGCCAAGGCTGTAACCGCCAAGGCGCAGGAAACTAGCGGGGAGCTGGAGCGGCTGCCCCGGCTTGAGTCCAACCACGTCGCCGAGCTCAAGGCTGCGAAGGAGATCGGGCGGAAGGAGGTGGAGGACCTCAGCCGGCAGCTGAAGGACGTGGAGCAGCAGAGTCGGGCGCTTCGCGACGAGGTGACCTCCAAGTCCCAGGAGCTGACGGACACCGCCAAGCGCTGGGTGACCCAGATTAGCGGCCTTGACCGCGGCTTGGCGGGTAAGTCTTTTCCCTCTCTCTACTGCCGGCTTTCGGCTGTCGGCTGCCGGCCTAAGCAGGTAGCCGGCGGCCGAAAAACTTTAAACATTCGTGATCTCCATCTTCAGTCTGGGGGCAGACGGCTTTCTCTTATTGAGACTTCGATTATCTCCATCTTCAGGCTGGTGGCAGCGGCTTTCTCTTAGCCGGCTGCCGCCAGGCTTTTCTTACTGAGACTTCGATATCTCCATCTTCAGGCTGGTGACAGGCGGCTTTCTCTTAGCCGGCTGCCGCCAGTTGATACGTCTCCAACGTATCTATAATTTCTTATGTTCCATGCTACTTTTATGACAATACTCACATGTTTTATACATACTTTACATCATTATTATGCATTTTCCGGCACTAACCTATTAACAAGATGCCGAAGCGCCGGTTGTTGTTTTCTGCTGTTTTTGGTTTCAGAAATCCTACAAAGGAAATATTCTCGGAATTGGACAAAATCAACGCCTAGGGTCTTATTTTTCACGAAGCTTCCAGAAGACCGAAGGAGGATACGAAGTGGGGCCACGAGGTGGCCGACCATAGGCCGGCCAGCAGGGGGCCCGCGCCGCCCTATGGTGTGGGGCCCCTGCGCCGCCTCCAACCCTACCCTTCCGCCTACTTAAAGCCTTCGTCGCGAAAACCCCTGTACCGAGAGCCACGATACGGAAATACTTCCAGAGACGCCGCCGCCAATCCCATCTCGGGGGATTCAGGAGATCGCCTCCGGCACCCTGCCGGAGAGGGGAATCATCACCGGAGGGCTCTACATCATCATGCCCGCCTCCGGATTGATGCGTGAGTAGTTCATCCTTGGACTATGGGTCCATAGCAGTAGCTAGTTGGTTGTCTTCTCCTCTTGTGCTATCATGTTTAGATCTTGTGAGCTGCCTAACATGATCAAGATCATCTATTTGTAATGCTACATGTTGTGTTTGGTGGGATCCGATGAATATAGAATATTATGTCAAGTTGATTATCAATCTATCATATATGTGTTGTTTATGTTCTTGCATGCTCTCGGCCAAGTTGATACTTGTAACTCCAAGAGGGGGTATTTATGCTCGATAGTGGGTTCATGCCTCCATTGAATCTGGGACAGTGACAGAAAGTTCTAAGGTTGTGGATGTGCTGTTGCTACTAGGGATAAAACATCAATTCTTTGTCTAAGGATATTTGTGTTGATTACATTACGCACCGTACTTAATGCAATTGTCTGTTGCTTGCAACTTAATACTGGAAGGGGTGCGGATGCTAACCTGAAGGTGGACTATTTAGGCATAGATGCATGCTGGATGGCGGTCTATGTTCTTTGTCGTAATGCCCTGATTAAATCTCATAGTGATCATCATGATATGTATTAAATCTTTATTTGTCAATTGCCCACCTGTAATTTGTTCACCCACATGTTATTTATCTTATTGGAGAGACACCACTAGTGAACTGTGGACCCCGGTCCATTCTTTTACATCTGAATACAATCTACTGCAATCATTGTTCTCTATTGTTCTTTGCAAACAAACATCATCTTCCACACTATACGTTTAATCCTTTGTTTCAGCAAGCCGGTGAGATTGACAACCTCACTGTTACGTTGGGGCAAAGTATCTTGATTGTGTTGTGCAGGTTCCACGTTGGCGCCGGTTTCACTGTTGTTGCGCCGCACTACACTCCTCCACCAACAACCTTCACGTGTTCCTTGACTCCTACTGGTTCGATAACCTTGGTTTCTTACTGAGGGAAAACTTGCTGCTGTACGCATCACACCTTCCTCTTGGGGTTCCCAACGGACGTGTGTTTCACGCGTGTCAAGCTCTTTTTCTGGCGCCGTTGCTGGGGAGATCAAGACACGCTGCAAGGGGAGTCTTCCACATCCAATCTCTTTACTTTGTTTATTGTCTTGCTTTACATTATTTTATTTACTGTCTTGTTTGCTCTATATCAAAAACACACAAAAATTAGTTGCTTTACTTTCAGTCTTGTTTACTTGTTCTATATAAAAAAAACACAAAAAATTAGTTACTTGCATTTACTTTATTTACCTTTTTTTTATTTCATCATGCTTCCTCCTAAGTTCACTCTGAAAGATATACTGGTAGAAGAATTTTTCATCATGTTAGTATAGATGAAGATTTTGAAGATAGATCCTTGGTAGAACTTGCTCCTGATTATGAAATTGCTACTGCTTCCTTAGTACACATGTTGGAGGCTAGATTTGTTAATCTTAATTCAATAATGCAACACATGTTTCTTACACTCTCTGATATGGAGATGGGGAAAAGAGAGATTTTGTTTTAGAGGTCCTTCTTAGAGAATTTGGTGATATAGCTAAAGAAGCTAGAAAAGTTTTTATTAAGCATAAGAGGCTTGGCTTTTATACTGATTTTGCAAAAACACTTGAAAAGAAGGACATGGATAGATTAAAGTACACTAATAATGTCAATGGTGAGGGGGAGATTAAAGTACCAATACCTAGTAAGCTCCTAGGGATGCATGAAGCTTTAGAAAATAACTATGCTTGGCTTGTTCCTGAAAATTTGTTTGATGAGAATAGTAAGCCTAAGAGCAATGAAAGAGGAGTTACTTATATAGACCAGATACAATGCATTGTTGAGAAAACTCCCAACTCCCCAGGTAATAATGTTGATGCTTCTTCTCTTGATAATACTTGATTTGCACTTTCTGCGCCTAGCTGAAAGGCGTTAAAGAAAAGCACTTCTTGGGAGATAACCCATGTTTTATTTTACTACTGTATTGTTGAGTCTTGGAAGTTGTTACTACTGTAGCAACCTCTCCTTATCATGTTTTTGTGCCAAGTAAAGTCTCTATGGTAAAGTTGATGCTAGATTTGGATTGCTGCGCAGAAACAGCATTGCTGTCTGTCACGAATTTGCGTAGATCTCTCTGTAGAAAAATCAAAAAATCTGCCAATTTACGTGCGTGATCCTCAGATATGTACGCAACTTTCATTAGTTTTGAGTTTTTCCGTTTGAGCAAGTTAAGTGCCTCTGAAAAATTCTTCTTTACGGACGTTCTGTTTTGACAGATTCTGCCTTGTACTTCGCATTGCCTCTTTTGCTATGTTGAATGGATTTCTTTGTTCCATTAACTTTCAGTAGCTTTGTGCAATGTCCAGAAGTGTTAAGAATGATTATGTCACCTCTGAATGTATGAATTTTTGATTATGCACTAACCCTCTAATGAGTTTGCTTTAAGTTTGGTGTGGAGGAAGTTTTCAAGGGTCAAGAGAAGAGGATGATACAATATGATCAAGAAGAGTGAAAAGTCTAAGCTTGGGGATGCCCCGGTGGTTCATCCCTGCATATTTTAAGAAGACTCAAGCATCTAAGCTTGGGGATGCCCAAGGCATTCCCTTCTTCATCGACAACTTATCAGGTCACTTCTAGTGAAACTATATTTTTATTCCATCACATCTTATGTTCTTTACTTGGAGCGTCTTTTTTGTTTTGGTTTGAATAAAGTTGGATCCCACCATCCTTGTATTGGAGATATTACGCTCCGCTTTTTCATTTGAACACTTGTGTTCTTAGTTATGCTTTAATGTTCATGGCGAAGGCTGAAAATTGCTTCGTTGATTGCTATTTGGTTGGAATCAGAAAATGCTTCATATGGTTTGGAATAACTTGATACTTGGCAATTGTTTTGAGCTCTCATAGATCATGTTTAAGCTCTTGCATCATGTAGTTTAATCTATTAGTGGAGAACTACCGTAGAGCTTGTTGAAAATTGGTTTGCATGATTGGTCTCTCTAAGGTCTAGATATTTTCTGGTGAAGTGTTTGAACAACAAGGAAGACAGTGTAGAGTCTTATAATGCTTGCAATATGTTCTTGTGTAAGTTTTGTTGTACCTGTTCATACTTGTGTTTGCTTCAAACAACCTTGCTAGCCAAAGCCTTGTACTGAGAGGAAATGCTTCTCGTGCATCCAAACACCTTGAGCCAAAACCCATGCCATTTGTGTCCACCATATCTACCTACTATGTGGTATTTTTCTGCCATTCCAAAGTAAATTACTTGAGTGCTACCTTTAAAATTTCATTCCTTTATCTTTGCAATATATAGCTCATGGGAAAATAGCTTAAAAACTATTGTGGTGATGAATATGTAGCTATGTGTCTTAGTTCTTATAAGTTGCTTGTTGAGCGGTAACCATGTTTCTGGGGACGCCATCAACTTTTTACCTTTGTTGGATATCATGTGAGATGCTATGCATGTTCGTCTTGTCTGAAGTAAGGGTGATTTATCATGATCAAATGGTTTGAGTATGCATATGTTAGAGAAGAACATTGGGCCGCTAACCAAAGCCATGTATCATGGTGGAAGTTTTCAGTTTGGACATTCATCCTCAATCTCTTATGAGAATATTATTTGTTGTTGAATGCTTATGCATTAAAGAGGAGTCCATTATCTGTTGTCTATGTTGTCCCGGTATGGATGTCCTAAGTTGAGATCTATTAAAAACGAGAAATCAAATGCGATTGATCTCCTTGGACCTTTGTACAGGCGGCATACACTACAAGAAAAGTTGCCATGGCCGACGAAGTTGAAGTCGCGCCGTGGTTGCTGGTGTACCATGGCCGACGATTTTTGGTCCCTCCGTGGTGCATGTCAAAACTTTTTTTTCTCGTTTTTGAGGCCACCTAGCCCGACGAAAGCGGCCAAAACGTCGCGTATGGTGGCCCGGGACGTGGTGCATCGCGAATTCTCGGGTTCGCCGGCCGAGTCAACGCAAATCCGCACCGCCCAGGGATGTAGGGCCCACATGGCAGCCTCTCTAGCATTGTTTTTTTCTCGATCGCGCCATCTCGTTCAACGCTCTCCGATCGAGCCGTTTACGATGCAGGATCATGGGTCCCGCTTGTCATCCTCTATGAACCAAAATTCCTTCTTTTCTTGGATTTTTTTGACCCCCTGATTTCTGGCTACTTCCTTTTTCTTTTGATCCCGTGCCGCCTTGAAAACGTTGAGACCGCTGCAGCTAAATGGGACCCGCATGTCATCCTCTATGAGCAATCAACTTTCTCTTGGAGTTTTTTTGGCACCTCATATTTGGTCACTTGCCTTTTTTTTTCGATCCCCTGCCGCCTCTCAAACGGTGATACCGCTGCTGCTAAATGGGACCCGCATGTCATCCTCTATGTACTATAAAACTTTCTTTTCTTGGATTTTTTGGCACCTCATATTTGGTCACTTGCCTTTTTCTTTCGATCCCCTGCCGCCTCTCAAACGGTGATACCGCTGCTGCTAAATGGGACCCGCATGTCATCCTCTATGTACTATAAAACTTTCTTTTCTTGGATTTTTTGGCACCTCATATTTGGTCACTTGCCTTTTTCTTTCGATCCCCTGCCGCCTCTCAAACGGTGATACCGCTGCTTAAATGGGACCCGCATGTCATCCTCTATGTACTATAAAACTTTCTTTTCTTGAATTATTTTTGGCTCCTGATATTTGGTCACTTGCCTTTTTCTTTCGATCCCCTGCCGCCTCTCAAACAGTGAGACCGCTGCTGCTAAATGGGACCCGCATGTCATCCTCTATGAGCAATCAACTTTCTTTTCTTGGAGTTTTTTTTGGCACCTCATATTTGGTCACTTGCCTTTTCTTTCGATCTCATGCCACGTTTGAAACGTTGAGGAACCTGCTGGCTCATGGGACCCGCATGTCATCCTCTATGTGCTATAAAAGTTTCCTTTGTTGGATTTTTTCACCCTCTGATTTTTGGCTTGCCTTTTTCTTTTGATCCCCTGCCCCCTTTGAAACGTTGAGTAAGCTCAAGGGACCCGCATGTCATCCTCTATGTCCATCAACTTTCTTTTCTTGGATTTTTTTTCACCCCCTAATTACTAGCTACTTTCTTTTTCTTTTGATCTCAAGCCGCATTACAAACATTGAGACCGCTGCTGCAAAATGGGACCCACATGTCATCCTCTATGTACAATAAATCTTGGATTATTTTTGGCTCCTGATATTTGGTCACTTGCCTTTCTCTTTCGATCTCATGCCACCTTTGAAACGTTGAGTAAGCTGCTGGCTCATGGGTCCCGCATGTCATCCTCTACGAACAATAAAAGTTTCCTTTCTTGGAGTTATTTTTGACCCCTAATTTCTGGCTATTTGCCTTTTTCTTTTGATCCCCTGCCCCCTTTGAAACGATGAGGACGCTGTTGGCAGGTCGGTCCCACATGTCATCCTCTATGAACAATAAAAGTTTCCTTTGGTGGATTTATTTTTGACCCCTAATTAATTTCTGGCTATTTTCTTTCTTTTGATCCCCCGCCTTGGAATTGTTGAGAATGCTGCTGCCTCATTTTTCTTTTGGTCCTGTGCCGCCTTGGAAACGTTGAGACCGCTGCTACAAAATGGGACCCGCATGTCATCCTCTATGTACAATAAAGTTTCTTTTCTTGGATTATTTTTGGCTCCTGATATTATGTCACTTGGCTTTTTCTTTCGATCTCATGCCGACTTTGAAACATTGAGGATGCTGCTGCCTCATGGGTCCCGCATGTCATCCTCTCAGAACGATAAATGTTTTCTTTTCTTCTATTTTTTTACCAACTGATTTTTGGCTTTTTTTATTTTCGATCCCCTGCCGCCTTTGAAACGTTGACGACGCTGCTGGCTCATGGGTCCCCGATGTCAGCCTCCCCGTACAAGAAACATGTGATATTTTATTTTGCAGACAATAAACGTTGTATTTCGCTCTGAGCTATTGCAAACGGATAAATTAAATCTTTATATCTGCATAAACAAACTTATATGTTGAATCTCCTTGTTTTTTGTTTTTGCGAAGCATAGGACTTTCCTGTTTTTTTTTTTTGAGAAAAATCCGACCTTTCCTGTTTTGGAGTGGGCTGAAATTGTACGAGTCAAAAGGCCCAGCAGGATAGTTCGAAGGCCCAGATGTCCAGATACAGCCCAATTGAAATCTTTCTTTTCTTGGATTTTTTTTCACACCCTGATTTCTGGCTACTTCATTTTTCTTTCGGTCCTGTGCCGCCTTGGAAGCGTTGAGACCGCTGCTACAAAATGGGACCCGCATGTCATCCTCTATGTACAATAAAGTTTCTTTTCTTGGATTATTTTTGGCTCCTGATATTATGTCACTTGCCTTTTTCTTTCAATCTCATGCCGACTTTGAAACGTTGAGGAAGCTGCTGGCTCATGGGTCCCGCATGTCATCCTCTATGAACAATAAAAGTTTCCTTTGGTGGATTTATTTTTGACCCCTAATTAATTTCTGGCTATTTCCTTTTTTTCTTTTGATCCCCTGCCGCCTTGGAATTGTTGAGAATGCTGCTGCCTCATTTTTCTTTTGGTCCTGTGCCGCCTTGGAAACGTTGAGACCGCTGCTACAAAATGGGACCCGCATGTCATCCTCTATGTACAATAAAGTTTCTTTTCTTGGATTATTTTTGGCTCCTGATATTATGTCACTTGGCTTTTTCTTTCGATCTCATGCCGACTTTGAAACATTGAGGATGCTGCTGCCTCATGGGTCCCGCATGTCATCCTCTCAGAACGATAAATGTTTTCTTTTCTTCTATTTTTTACCAACTGATTTTTGGCTTTTTTTATTTTCGATCCCCTGCCGCCTTTGAAACGTTGACGACGCTGCTGGCTCATGGGTCCCCGATGTCAGCCTCCCCGTACAAGAAACATGTGATATTTTATTTTGCAGACAATAAACGTTGTATTTCGCTCTGAGCTATTGCAAACGGATAAATTAAATCTTTATATCTGCATAAACAAACTTATATGTTGAATCTCCTTGTTTTTTGTTTTTGCGAAGCATAGGACTTTCCTGTTTTTTTTTTGAGAAAAATCCGACCTTTCCTGTTTTGGAGTGGGCTGAAATTGTACGAGTCAAAAGGCCCAGCAGGATAGTTCGAAGGCCCAGATGTCCAGATACAGCCCAATTGAAATCTTTCTTTTCTTGGATTTTTTTCACACCCTGATTTCTGGCTACTTCATTTTTCTTTCGGTCCTGTGCCGCCTTGGAAGCGTTGAGACCGCTGCTACAAAATGGGACCCGCATGTCATCCTCTATGTACAATAAAGTTTCTTTTCTTGGATTATTTTTGGCTCTGATATTATGTCACTTGCCTTTTTCTTTCAATCTCATGCCGACTTTGAAACGTTGAGGAAGCTGCTGGCTCATGGGTCCCGCATGTCATCCTCTATGAACAATAAAAGTTTCCTTTGGTGGATTTATTTTTGACCCTAATTAATTTCTGGCTATTTCCTTTTTTTCTTTTGATCCCCTGCCGCCTTGGAATTGTTGAGAATGCTGCTGCCTCATTTTTCTTTTGGTCCTGTGCCGCCTTGGAAACGTTGAGACCGCTGCTACAAAATGGGACCCGCATGTCATCCTCTATGTACAATAAAGTTTCTTTTCTTGGATTATTTTTGGCTCCTGATATTATGTCACTTGGCTTTTTCTTTCGATCTCATGCCGACTTTGAAACGTTGAGGATGCTGCTGCCTCATGGGTCCCGCATGTCATCCTCTCAGAACGATAAATGTTTTCTTTTCTTCTATTTTTTTACCAACTGATTTTTGGCTTTTTTTATTTTCGATCCCCTGCCGCCTTTGAAACGTTGACGACGATGCTGGCTCATGGGTCCCCGATGTCAGCCTCCCCGTACAAGAAACATGTGATATTTTATTTTGCAGACAATAAACGTTGTATTTCGCTCTGAGCTATTGCAAACGGATAAATTAAATCTTTATATCTGCATAAACAAACTTATATGTTGAATCTCCTTGTTTTTTGTTTTTGCGAAGCATAGGACTTTCCTGTTTTTTTTTTGAGAAAAATCCGACCTTTCCTGTTTTGGAGTGGGCTGAAATTGTACGAGTCAAAAGGCCCAGCAGGATAGTTCGAAGGCCCAGATGTCCAGATACAGCCCAATTGAAATCTTTCTTTTCTTGGATTTTTTTCACACCCTGATTTCTGGCTACTTCATTTTTCTTTCGGTCCTGTGCCGCCTTGGAAGCGTTGAGACCGCTGCTACAAAATGGGACCCGCATGTCATCCTCTATGTACAATAAAGTTTCTTTTCTTGGATTATTTTTGGCTCCTGATATTATGTCACTTGCCTTTTTCTTTCAATCTCATGCCGACTTTGAAACGTTGAGGAAGCTGCTGGCTCATGGGTCCCGCATGTCATCCTCTATGAACAATAAAAGTTTCCTTTGGTGGATTTATTTTTGACCCCTAATTAATTTCTGGCTATTTCCTTTTTTTCTTTTGATCCCCTGCCGCCTTGGAATTGTTGAGAATGCTGCTGCCTCATTTTTCTTTTGGTCCTGTGCCGCCTTGGAAACGTTGAGACCGCTGCTACAAAATGGGACCCGCATGTCATCCTCTATGTACAATAAAGTTTCTTTTCTTGGATTATTTTTGGCTCCTGATATTATGTCACTTGGCTTTTTCTTTCGATCTCATGCCGACTTTGAAACGTTGAGGATGCTGCTGCCTCATGGGTCCCGCATGTCATCCTCTCAGAACGATAAATGTTTTCTTTTCTTCTATTTTTTTACCAACTGATTTTTGGCTTTTTTTTATTTTCGATCCCCTGCCGCCTTTGAAACGTTGACGACGCTGCTGGCTCATGGGTCCCCGATGTCAGCCTCCCCGTACAAGAAACATGTGATATTTTATTTTGCAGACAATAAACGTTGTATTTCGCTCTGAGCTATTGCAAACGGATAAATTAAATCTTTATATCTGCATAAACAAACTTATATGTTGAATCTCCTTGTTTTTTGTTTTTGCGAAGCATAGGACTTTCCTGTTTTTTTTTTTGAGAAAAATCCGACCTTTCCTGTTTTGGAGTGGGCTGAAATTGTACGAGTCAAAAGGCCCAGCAGGATAGTTCGAAGGCCCAGATGTCCAGATACAGCCCAATTGAAATCTTTCTTTTCTTGGATTTTTTTCACACCCTGATTTCTGGCTACTTCATTTTTCTTTCGGTCCTGTGCCGCCTTGGAAGCGTTGAGACCGCTGCTACAAAATGGGACCCGCATGTCATCCTCTATGTACAATAAAGTTTCTTTTCTTGGATTATTTTTGGCTCCTGATATTATGTCACTTGCCTTTTTCTTTCAATCTCATGCCGACTTTGAAACGTTGAGGAAGCTGCTGGCTCATGGGTCCCGCATGTCATCCTCTATGAACAATAAAAGTTTCCTTTGGTGGATTTATTTTTGACCCCTAATTAATTTCTGGCTATTTCCTTTTTTTCTTTTGATCCCCTGCCGCCTTGGAATTGTTGAGAATGCTGCTGCCTCATTTTTCTTTTGGTCCTGTGCCGCCTTGGAAACGTTGAGACCGCTGCTACAAAATGGGACCCGCATGTCATCCTCTATGTACAATAAAGTTTCTTCTTGGATTATTTTTGGCTCCTGATATTATGTCACTTGGCTTTTTCTTTCGATCTCATGCCGACTTTGAAACGTTGAGGATGCTGCTGCCTCATGGGTCCCGCATGTCATCCTCTCAGAACGATAAATGTTTTCTTTTCTTCTATTTTTTTACCAACTGATTTTTGGCTTTTTTTATTTTCGATCCCCTGCCGCCTTTGAAACGTTGACGACGCTGCTGGCTCATGGGTCCCCGATGTCAGCCTCCCCGTACAAGAAACATGTGATATTTTATTTTGCAGACAATAAACGTTGTATTTCGCTCTGAGCTATTGCAAACGGATAAATTAAATCTTTATATCTGCATAAACAAACTTATATGTTGAATCTCCTTGTTTTTTGTTTTTGCGAAGCATAGGACTTTCCTGTTTTTTTTTGAGAAAAATCCGACCTTTCCTGTTTTGGAGTGGGCTGAAATTGTACGAGTCAAAAGGCCCAGCAGGATAGTTCGAAGGCCCAGATGTCCAGATACAGCCCAATTGAAATCTTTCTTTTCTTGGATTTTTTTCACACCCTGATTTCTGGCTACTTCATTTTTCTTTCGGTCCTGTGCCGCCTTGGAAGCTTGAGACCGGGACCCGCATGTCATCCTCTATGTACAATAAAGTTTCTTTTCTTGGATTATTTTTGGCTCTTGATATTATGTCACTTGCCTTTTTCTTTCAATCTCATGCCGACTTTGAAACGTTGAGGAAGCTGCTGGCTCATGGGTCCCGCATGTCATCCTCTATGAACAATAAAAGTTTCCTTTGGTGGATTTATTTTTGACCCCTAATTAATTTCTGGCTATTTCCTTTTTTTCTTTTGATCCCCTGCCGCCTTGGAATTGTTGAGAATGCTGCTGCCTCATTTTTCTTTTGGTCCTGTGCCGCCTTGGAAACGTTGAGACCGCTGCTACAAAATGGGACCCGCATGTCATCCTCTATGTACAATAAAGTTTCTTTTCTTGGATTATTTTTGGCTCCTGATATTATGTCACTTGGCTTTTTCTTTCGATCTCATGCCGACTTTGAAACGTTGAGGATGCTGCTGCCTCATGGGTCCCGCATGTCATCCTCTCAGAACGATAAATGTTTTCTTTTCTTCTATTTTTTTACCAACTGATTTTTGGCTTTTTTTTTTTTCGATCCCCTGCCGCCTTTGAAACGTTGACGACGATGCTGGCTCATGGGTCCCCGATGTCAGCCTCCCCGTACAAGAAACATGTGATATTTTATTTTGCAGACAATAAACGTTGTATTTCGCTCTGAGCTATTGCAAACGGATAAATTAAATCTTTATATCTGCATAAACAAACTTATATGTTGAATCTCCTTGTTTTTTGTTTTTGCGAAGCATAGGACTTTCCTGTTTTTTTTTGAGAAAAATCCGACCTTTCCTGTTTTGGAGTGGGCTGAAATTGTACGAGTCAAAAGGCCCAGCAGGATAGTTCGAAGGCCCAGATGTCCAGATACAGCCCAATTGAAATCTTTCTTTTCTTGGATTTTTTTCACACCCTGATTTCTGGCTACTTCATTTTTCTTTCGGTCCTGTGCCGCCTTGGAAGCGTTGAGACCGCTGCTACAAAATGGGACCCGCATGTCATCCTCTATGTACAATAAAGTTTCTTTTCTTGGATTATTTTTGGCTCCTGATATTATGTCACTTGCCTTTTTCTTTCAATCTCATGCCGACTTTGAAACGTTGAGGAAGCTGCTGGCTCATGGGTCCCGCATGTCATCCTCTATGAACAATAAAAGTTTCCTTTGTTGGATTTATTTTTTTCCCTAATTTCTGGCTATTTGCCTTTTTCTTTTGATCCCCTGCCCCCTTTGAAACGATGACGACGCAGCTGGCAAGTCGGTCCCACATGTCATCCTCTATGAACAATAAAAGTTTCCTTTGATGGATTTATTTTGACCCTAATTAATTTCTGGCTATTTCCTTTTTTCTTTTGATCCCCTGCCGCCTTGAAATAGTTGAGGATGCTGCTGCCTCATGGGTCCCGCATGTCATCCTCTCAGAAAGGTAAATGTTTCTTTTCTTGAATTTGTTTACCAACTGATTTTTGGCTTATTTTTTCTTTCGATCTCCTGCCACCTTTAAAACGTTGACGACGCTGCTGGCTCATGGGTCCCCAATGTCAGCCTCCCCATACTGCAAATCCTCTTTCTGCAAAGGTTGTATTTCTAGATAGATAAGGTGGATTCGAATCTGCCATGGTTCAGGCAGCTCAGGTAAGCCTTCTTGCACTGATTAATGGAAGTAGTGTATATATAGCAAGGTCAAGACATGTGGCTCGGTGTAATGAATCTATTTGAATCATGTTGTGGGTTCAATCTGATAGTTCTCTAACAGGTCAGCCAAAATAGAAATTAAGTTTTTTTCTAAAACGGAAATGCAAATTAAGATGAACACAAACATTAGTTATCATAATAGCTGATCATACATACATACTTGCTAAGAGCAAAAGCTTGCCAGAGTTTTACCACCCATACAATTAATTAGCAGTTCAGATAAGATAACCTTATATAAGTATAACTACAAATGCATTTGCTAAGGGCTCATGGGGCAACAGAACTAGACAACCGCGAACTTTATGACCAGCATGTCACAGCGGCATCGAAAGATCTTGACCTTCAACTTTGATCCAATGCGAAGTTTGGCACCGTCAATGAACTTTTTCCACCTGGAAGTAACAGCCAAGCGGCCATCTGTGGGACTGACGGAGTACCGTCCCTCCACGGTGAGACCTTCACTCTCCATGACGAGGGATATCTTGCCCCTTCGGCCAGCATTGAGATCCTTGGAGATACTTTTAGGCAATTTCTGATTCAAAGCAAGAGATACCACCAAAAATTAGTCAATGGCACCAATGCACTGAACCATGTGAGACTTTGAGCAGAGAAGACATCAAGATAAGAGCAGTTATGTTGTCATATACTCACGAACATAGCCTTCAGATGCGTCCTGGTCACCACACGGGTGGCCACAGCAATGAGCTGAGACCTCGGTGATCTGGCTGGGGCAGGTGCAGGAGCCTGGGCTGGTACACGAGCTGGTGCTGATGCAGGAGACTGCTGGGCAGGTGCAGTAAACGGTGCCTCTAGAGGAACCGGTGCTGATGCAGGAGACTGTTGGGCAGGTGCAGTAAACGGTGCAGCTAGAGGAACCAGTGCTGATGCAGGAGCCTGCTGGGCAGGTGTAGTATATGGGGCCTCTACAGGAACCAATGCTGATGTAGGGGACTGCTGGGTAGATGCAGTAAACGGAGCTGGTACAGGAACCGGTGCTGATGCAGGAGAGTGGGAAGCCGGTGCCGGTGCTGGTGTGGTTGCCCTTTGTGACATCCGCTCATGTTCCATCAGGGGATCTGCAGCTTTGATCATGTTAAACCCAGCAAGCTAGAACAGAGGGAATGGTTTAGAACAACTGCTCAGAACAGTTATCAAAAGATATGAGTAGAAAAAAGTTACATATTATATATTTGGAAGTGTCTCCAACTCTGTAAGCAGTTACGTATATCTGCCCGTTTGAGTTTCTGATCCTCAGCTCGTCGCCCTTCTTCAGACCGTAGTCAAAAGCAAACTTTCTCCAATCATGTCCATACAAATATGTGATGGCCTGCGTCTTGTAGACATACACCTCATAGACCGTGTAGGTGTTCATCAATTTGCCATTGCCATGCATAGTGAAAGACCCTTCATGCGGACACATCTGGTTAATCATTGGACGAAGTTCACAAGGTACAGTCTGCATGTGAAAATTGATACAAATGTAAGAAGCAGGAAGACTAAAAACAAGACTTTACTATATGCCAATTCATGCTAAACCACTGAGAATACATACCTGTAACTCTGTGAAGGAGCTACTAGAAAGGTAGATAGAGCCATAGGAGGTGTTATATGCGGGGTATGTACATGGGCCCGCCATATTCCCGCAAGCTCGGCATCGGGATGGTGAAGGAAACATGGGAGGTACTACTGGTGCGTAGCGCTGAATGTAAGTGGAAGAATTAGGTTGTGTAAAGTGCATAGTTCAGAGCAATGCAAATGTTGACAAGCGAGTGCATAACACTATGTTACAAACTGAACAGTGAAAAATTAGTGTATGATGAATATAAGCATGCTAATTTGGTGTTTCCGAATTCCAAAAAGCATTAGACAGAGCCGGTGATAATATCAGACATAAATCATGGCATGTATATGTGGCTTAAGAAAATATACCCGAACCCTTGGATGGTTACGGCCCGGCTGGTCCTTGGACTTGAGCTTATATAAGCATCCAGAAGGTGGGGCTGACAGTAACTTGGTGGCAGCCTCTGCAGATGCCTCATCAGCAGCAGTTGCAATCCTTTTGACCAATGAAGGGTTAGCAGTTTCAGTCTGCATATAAAAATTGAAGAGCAACAGACATCAGCAGTGATATATAAAATGAATCTATGAGACACTGATGCATATAGTGCTGGATGTAAGTGTAAGAATAGGTGTGTGTGTTTCTGAACTATTGGTAAGCATTAGACAAAGCCGGCAATAAACAGACAAAAATCAAATCATGTATGAGGATTAAGAAAATATACCTGCTTACTGAAAAGGGTACCACCCAGCTGGCCCGTGGCCTTGTGCTTGAGGAGGTTTTCAGAAGATGGTGGCGGCACCATCGTCTTCACAGCAGCCTCATCAGGATCATTTTTTATCCATTTGAGTAGAGGCACAGAAGTTTCATCCTGCATATGAATAGCAACAGAACTCATCATTGATATTTAATAAATCTATGAGATAGACTGATGCAAATAGTGCGAGTGTAAGTGGAAGAATAGGGTTGTGCATAGAGAACAGTTGACAACAATGCAAATGATTACAAAAGAAGCCAATGGAAATCAACAGTTTATATACTGGATGAGACAGACTGAAAAGTGAAAAATTAGTGTATGATGATTGTAAGCAAACGCAGTGTTTCTGAACTTTTGGTAAGCATTAGACAAAGCCAACAGTAATTAAACAGATAATAATGAAATCATGTATGTGGATTAAGAAAATATACCAGATTCATTAAAAGGTCACCACCCAGCTGGCCCATGGCCTCGTGCTTGTAGAGGTTTTCGGAAGATGGTGCCGGCACCATCGTCCTCACAGCAGCCTCATTAGCCTCATTTTGCATCCACTTGAGTAAAGGCGCAGCAGTTTCAGCCTGCATAAGAATGGGAACAGATCTCAGCAGTGATATTGAATGACTCTGAGACAGACTGATGCATATAGTGCTGGATGTAAGTGGAAGGGTATGGCCGTGTATGGACAACAGTTCACAACAATGCAAGGGTGTGTTCGGTTCTGAAACAGCGTGGAATGGAATGGAATGGTTCCATTTCAGAGGAATGGAATGGTTAAATTTTTGTTCGGTTGGGATAAATGGAGAGCAGAAGAGATCGAGGTTAAACTAACCATTTGTCTCAAAATTGTAATTAACAATTGCAAATGACATTTTAATCTCAAAGTCGTAATTAACAGCGCCTAATGGTGCTCTTTTAATCTAAAAATCGTAATTAACATCATTTTTTGTTGGGTTAGGGGAACTGGAGTAGATGAACATTACTGTATGATCACTACAAGAAAAGTTCTGATAGACAACGTCCCAAAATCGTCAACTAAGGGGCATTTTTCGTCGCCTATGGGCCTAACCCGACGATATGGGTTCTGTTGTCGAAACTGCGTCAGGCAAAGTCCAACGACGATTTTTTCGGTCCGTCGCGCTTGGGCGCCCTTCCGCCACGGAAAATCGGACCGTTGCGGAAGTGTTTTCGGGAGCCCGTTGACTGCTGACGTCATGCAAACTGACACGTGGCAGACGCCGTTAACTGCCAGTTAACGGCGTTAACCGGCTGAAACCCCGTGGTAGATGGTAGGCCCACACGAGGCCTGCCACGTCTTAAGCGGGCCGGGCCAGATGACATAGTTTGACCGGTCAACTATATAGCTGGGCACTACAAGAAAGATAGACAACGTCTCAAAATCGTCCGCTAAGGGGTATTTTTCGTCGCCTATGGGCCTAACCCGACGATATGGGTTCCGTTGTGGAAACTGCGTCAGGCAAAGTCCAACGACGATTTTTTCGGTCCGTCGCGCTTGGGCGCCCTTCCGCCACGGAAAATCGGACCGTTGCGGAAGTGTTTTCGGGAGCCCGTTGACTGCTGACGTCATGCAAACTGACACGTGGCAGACGCCGTTAACTGGCAGTTAACGGCGTTAACCGGCTGAAACCCCGTGGTAGATGGTAGGCCCACACGAGGCCTGCCACGTCTTAAGCGGGCCGGGCCAGATGACATAGTTTGACCGGTCAACTATATAGCTGGGCCGGTCCATTAGTTACGTGGGCCGGGCCTAACCTCTAATGTTGACTGGTCAAAAGTTAAATGGGCCGGCCCATTTAACATGTGGGGTCCACCTTACAGCAAGTGGGCCGGCCCAAGAAGCAAGTGGGCCGGGCCAAAACAGTGGGTCCCACTTTCCTGTTAAAGGGCCGGCCCATTTAGTGTGTGGGGTCCACCGTATAGCAAGTGGGCCGGCCCAACAAGCTAGTGGGCCAAAACAGTGGGTCCCACTTTCCAGTTAAAGGGTCGGCCCATTTCGTTTGTGGGGTCCACCATACAGCAAGTGGGCCGGCCAACAAAATAGTGGGCCGGGCCAAAACACAGGGGTCCCACTTTCCTGTTAAAGGGCCCATTTAGTATGTGGGGTCCACCATATAGCAAGTGGGCTGGCCCAACAAGATAGTGGGCCGTGCCAAAAACACATGGGTCCCACTTTCCTGTTAAAGGGCCGCCCAATTAGTATGTGGGGTCCACCATATAGCAGTGGGCCGGCCCAACAAGTTAGTGGGCCGGGCCAAAAACACAGTGGGTCCCACTTTCCTCTTAAAGGGCCGGCCCATTTAGTATGTGGGACCACCATATAGCAAGTGGGCCGGCCCAACAAGGTAGTGGGCCGGGCCAAAAACACATGTGGGTCCCACTTTCCTGTTAAAGGGCCGGCCCAACACGTATGTGGGGTCCACCATATAGCAAGTGGGCCGGCCCAACAAGATAGTGGGCCGGGCCAAAAACACAGGTCCCACTTTCCTCTTAAAGGGCCGGCCCATTTATTATGTGGGGTCCACCAAAAAAGCAAATGGGCCGGCCCAGTAGTTGGTGGGGTCCACCTTAAAGCAAGTGGGCCAGCCCAATTAGTGTGTGGGTCCACCGTAAATCAAATGGGCTGGCCCAAGAAGTAAGTGGGCCAGCCCGTTTAGTTGCTGTTTATATGCCGGCATAATATGCGCTTTAGGATTTTGCGGGCAGGCACATATGTGATTTCGCTTAATTGGGCCGTTTAAGGGATGGGAATTCGTGATTTAGATACTGAGAATATTTACGCAGCATTGATTTCTGTCGGATAGCCTCACTTACCACAAGCACCAAAGAAAAAATGCGCGAAAGAACTATAAAAACTAACTAAATATTACATCAGCTGCAAGGCATTGAAAAAATATTACAGAACCCAGAGAAATTGAATGGTAATTAAACCTAGCAATACAATGAAGCGATCCGGCAATCTTTTAAGTTGTCCATGCAGCACCTATATCTGAAACAAAGACATTACAAGTTAAGACAGCAACAATGGAAAGGCAAAGACACTACAATATTGTTTGGCAAAGAATTTGGAACTCATCATTTCGTCGTTATAACAAGATCATTGTAATGTGCACAATAAGCAAACAAAGAGTGCATGCCGCATACCAACAGCCAATATAACAGAGCATGTTAGAATGAAACAGCAGACTTACTACTGTCGAGTCCCATGCAAACCAACATGTTCAGGGAGTACAAAATTGGCATGAACAACATAGTAGCAGGCTATAAATTTTGTAACAACGACTGAGCAAGATGAAGTTATGATGGCTACATCTACAGAGCAGGGAATGTAAACCAAAAATAGAAGTTACGATGGCAAAAGCTAAAGAGGAGGGAATGTGAACCAACATGTGCCAAGTGCAATTACTTCATTTTGGCCGTGAACTAAATAATACTCCTGAACTTATAGTGAAGGGGATGCAAATCAAGATGTTTCGGGATATAAACTTGTAATGAGCAACACATGGAGGATAGTTAATGCTGGAGCTTAGGATGGACCAGATACAGAATATAGTGGGATCACCTGTGAACTTGTATAAGAGGGAATGCAAACCAATATGTTCAGCTTTCCATATGTGAGCGTCATGCCAAGTCAGAGAAACAAGTCAATAATGCAGCTTTTGAAGAACAAGATGGCACGCAAAATTATTATCTAGTAGTATGACAAGTTTATTTGTACTACAGGCTAGATAGCAGAGTGATAGCATGCCAAACTAAGTCCTTACTTTGTTAGCTTACAATGAACTAGATACAAAACAATGGCATCACCTGTAGTACAGGGAATGCAAGCCAACATGTTCATGGAGTAAAAAATTGGCACAAACAACATAGTAGCAGGCCATAATTTTTGTAACAACGACTGAGCAAGATAAAGTTATGATGGCTAGATCTACAGAGCAGGGAATGTAAACCAAATATAGAAGTTACGATGCCAAAAGCTATAGAGCAGGGAATGCGAACCAACATGTGCAATTACTTAAAATTGGCCATGAACTAAATAATAGCAGGATGTTACTATAATACCTACAGTATAATTTTTGTAACAACGACTGAGCAAGATAGAAGTTATGATGGCTACATCTACAGAGCAGGGAATGCAAACCAAAATGTTCAATCGCTTAAAGTTAGCAATGAAGTAGAAAATAGCAACGTGTTACGGTCATAGCTAGGAATGAACTAAAAGAGCTTCAGACAAACAAGCATCTGAACCCAGAACATGGCGCTAAAACAAGGGACTTACATTAGGAGAAGCACTCTGTGGGAGTCACAGCAGATCTTCCTGGGGTTGATAGATCCGGTGATGAAGTACGCTACATGTGCTACTTGGGGTTGGAGAGACGGCCATTACACTTCATGGTTACTCATCTAATCTGCAAAGACGTAACGGCGCGTCGTTAGCACAAACAGGTTCCCCCAAGATTAAACAAGAACTTGCAGGCAAGCAATAGAAAAGCGACAGTAGAAGAGTTTAGATCATGGACGGCGCCGGTGAAGCAGATTCGGTTCATGCACATCGGTGTCGGTGAGCAAGATCCGATGCGGTGGACGATGCCGCAGCTGAAGCGACTGCGGTAGGCTGCTGGATGAGCATATGGTTTCGAGGTTCGGCGGGGATGATCCGGTCCGGTTGATGACGGCGTCGATGAAGCGGCTCCGGCAGGCAGCCGGATGACGAGGATCGCGAGGGCTCGGGTAGGCCAGGGAAGTCCGGCGGGGATGTTCCGGTGCGGTGGTCGTGGAGGTGGTAGAGAGAGGGACTTGGGAAGTTCCGGTGGGTGGTCTGAGGGAAATGAATTTTTTTGGGAGGGTTTCCGGGCTAGGGAGGTGGTGATCCAAAAAATGACGGGCAGACCCCCCCACCAACCGACTTTCTGTCATCTCCACAAGGGTAGAATGGGAATTTGAAAGCGTGTGAATTTTTTGTATTTTGTGGGCGGGAAGTTTTGCCGCTATGAGATTTTGAATTTGGCTAAGGTCCAAGTATAATGATAAAAAATTGTGAGACCGTACTAGTACCTCTGTTCAAGGCCGAGTGCAAAATCAAATCATCATCACCTTGAATATCGGTTACTATCATCGTGTTCTATCTTCTTATCCCATTCAAAAACACGCCTGAAATATTTCTAGATTGGCGGGAGATTTTGCCGCCCGACTGAGATTTGATTTTGAATATGGCTATGGTCAAGTAATATAATATAATACTAATATAAAGACGGTACACCTGGTTAAGTACTAATTGCTCTGCTTCGGCAGTTAAGGCCAGCAGCCACATCAAGCCATCATCATTACAAACAAAATCAGTCAAATCTAGAAGCTAGTATAGGATAAATTCACAGCAGCATAATAAATCCAGAAAACTAATATAATACTACATAAACTGCATACAAGAGCCAAAAGCAGCCAATAACAATGTTAATGTTCACGACAAACTAATCTGAAAATAATACAAGACACAATGTATGGCCAACATGAAGATTAGGATACCCCAGGATGAACGAATATGTTCTTCATTCAGCATATATTTCTTCGTCACTCCATTGAAGGAAATTTTCATTGAACTCCTTTCGTCTGCAGTGTGCAGCCAATACATCCTCCAAACGGTATGGCCTTTGTTCATTTCTCATACCGTAGTTTCCTAATCTATTCACATGTATTGGCCACTCATCCCAGGCCTTTATATCATCAAAGTACTCTCTGATATAACCAAAATCTGTGTAGTAGATGCAGCCAGGTCGAAGTGTCGGGTGCACTCTGGTGTCGACGGAGATACACCGGATATAATGGACGAAGAAGGCACGACTGCCAATGTTATTGACGGCATGGAGAGAGCGGCTCTCAGTGTCCACACGGTACACCAATGGTTGACCTTCCTCCAAATGCTTGTTGTCCAACAACACAAGCAGCAGAGCACCATCCGACTCCACAAGGTAGAACTTGTTATTTCCAAGTTCTGGAAATGAAAATAGTGTATCCATTTTGACAGTGCTCGCACGCTGCTCCAACTGGACATTGTTGGTGCACACTAATTTTCCGAACTCAAAATTGTTCACAGCTATTGCATACAATTCACCATTGAACGGGGTAATGCAACGCAGACAATGGTGCTCGATCGAAAATCTTCCTTCTCCCCAATCTTCATCTATACCCTTAGTTGGAGTGCTCTCATCGACCCAAGCAATTTCCGCCGGGTAATCTTTGGAAACGAAGACCATAGTCGGGGACTTCATCACAGCGACTGACTTCAGAATAACGTTTGGCATATGCGCCTCAAACATAGTATTCAATGTCTTTGTGAGTGGGTTCAGAAGCCGTATCTTGTGCGGCTGGTTCTTCTGGGCAAGCACGATGACGCCACGGCAAAAGCCGACAAAGTAGTATCTAAAATATATTGATGAAGATAACATTCAGCACTAAGATGTTTACGATTGAAAATAAAAATAGATTAACTCTATAGATATGGAGGAATTTGAACCTTGCATGAACTTCCGTTAGATCGATGGTGACGTAGCGGGATGTGCGGAGGTGGAGGAAGGTGAAATCAGCAGCGCGTGGAAGGCCGTGGTCTAGCATGATCCATTCGTGCAGGTGCACGTCGGGCTCAGGTAAACCTGAGCGCCAATTTCTACAGACTTGCCTCATAGCAGAGTAGGTGTCAGCGTACTGCTCGTTCGCCAGTAAGCATTCGCCGATCTTGTGAAGTGGTCCATCAGCCGAGAGAGAGGCCCAGTTCACGGAGGCGACGGCCGCCGGCGCATTCTTCTTGTCCATCGCCGGCAGGGAGCGCGCGTGGGCGGTTGGTGTTTTTTCCTTCGATTTGGAGAAGTTGATGGGACGTGAGAGGCGTGGTTGCGTGCGTGAGTGAGAATGAGACTGTGTGCAGAGGGAGGGAGAGAGGGGGCTCTGGCAACGTGACGGTTGGTCTCGGCAGTTTCTCAAAAAAGCTAGACGTTTGGTCTCAACACGCGCACCGCCTAACCGCTGTGCACCGCGACACGCGTCCGTGGTACTGCACGTCTGCACCGTTACGTGTACTCAGTTAGCCTTACACTGGAAAAATATCTGCACTCAGTTTTCCCCTCGAGTACTAATACTGGCTAGTGCATTACCTCATAAAAAAAAATACTGGCTAGTGCAATATACTCAGTTTTACCCTCAAGTGGCTGATCAACAGAGAGTCAACAAATGGGATTAAGCTATCTAATTGAGTAATTTCATGCGCAAAAAAAAATCATAGTGCCTCCTACTCATGGAGTCTTGTTAAGAAGAGGAGGTCTAATACGTGGAAAACAGAATAGCACACCACAGGTCCGAAATGATGGAAAGGGCTAGGCAATCCACTTATTATAGAACTCAACAAAAACCACATGGAACTATATTAAACTTATGCAGTAGCCAACGCAACCAAAAGTCAGAAGTGCAGGCTGAATCCCAAAGGCACAACACAAAAAGGAAACTTGCAACCTTATATAAAAGGGGCTATGCAACCCACTTATATACACATTAACAGCCATCCTCGTGTGTGACAAGAGAAATTCAACACTGGATTCGGAGGTAGGCACATGAAGCTTTACAAGGGCCAATGGGGCACCAACAATTTAAGGATGAATTGAACCACACCGTCAACAATTCAAACTCGAGACCTTGGCTCTAATACCATTTAAGTTCGAACGGATTGAAAAGGCTAGGCAACCAATTTCTAAAACATCCACAGGAACAACTACCAAGTTGATCCCAGCCGTAGATAAATGCATCCACCAACAAAATAGGAACAGTGCCTCAGTCTCAGTAAACATTTCACAATACCAAGGTACTCACATGTCAATGTCAGTGTTTTCATCTCCAATTATCTATGGCATTTTATTAGTCTTTTGAGAGATTATAACAAACTTGATTGGCCTCCTGCAGTAGGGCATCACATGCTTCTGATCTCGATCTCAACATGTCAACTTGGTTTCTTAACACATCTGCTGCAGCTCGTTCTATTTGGATTTGTTCCTCCAGAACTTGTGCAGAGAAAGACTTGGACTTGGACTTGGACTTGGACTGCAAAAACCCAGCATTTCGCAGGAAAGTGTTTTTGGTGATATCTTTATTTTTAAGTACCATGGTAAATGTCTCCATACATTCTTCTAGAGTTTTTTCCATACCATCTTTCCCGGGTTTTGCCATCTCCAATTTCATATTTGCCTGAAAAGTTTTGAGTCGTGTAAAAATAAAAGTTATTACAGAGAAACATGCAGACGGTAGATTTAATGTGTATGAACTACTTCTAATCCTACAAGTTGGTATGCCTGATTACACATCAAATGCATTTTCACAAAAACGCCTACAAGATCATATTGACATATTGCTCCTACAAATTGGCAAGTGTGTAGTTAAAAAATTTAAATCATAAAGAAGACTTACAATAACACTTTCTGCAAGTTCTCCTATCACATTATGTTTGTTCTTCTGGCATGCCTCGAACTGCTCTGCCAGAGTCATCTCTTTGTCTGGTTGCATGTTGTTTGCATGATCTACTTTCTGCATTTTTGTACAATCATATGGAGATCAAATAACGTGGTTGAAATGGAGGATGGAAATATAACATGCACACGGAGTTCTACACAATTTACGAGTAACATATGTAGCAGTACAGACCAGCGGGGCATTACTTTTTGCCAGAGATGCCCAACCAAGTGACGAGATCCTGTACGGCTTGGTAAACGTTGTTTCAAGCGGTTAGCCTGGTTCCTTTTAGACAACGTCTGCAAAAGGAGACTAGTGAGACACTGGCGCAAAATAAGTATTCGGAATTTAATCTGGTTTCACGGTCCTCATAAGCCATACCACATTCTTTGGATCAGACCAATGCTTGACAAGATCTCCCCACTGCTCGTCAGTCATACAGGGTGCAGGAGACTTTGTTCGAACATTGGCAGTAATCTGGCCAGTGAAGTATGTCGCCTTAAGCTTATAGCGGTGCTGGCGCAACAATTCTTTGAATATGGAAGCGATGACAAACTTTACATCCTCATTATCCTCATCGAATTCAAACCTTAACTGCTCACAACGGTGGAATGATTGGTGAGTTATATAGCATAGAAACAACAGTAAGCTACAAGAAATGGGACAGATCAATGTGGAATAATTTATCATTACCAGGAGAAGCATGACTTACGTGTAAATTATGCACTAAACTCTCGAACTGTGAAGGGGTGTCAACGTGCTGCTTCCACAATGGGAAGGTAGGAAGTTCATTCCTGATAAAATGGCCAACCTGTGATACAAGATATGAAGATTCATGCGGATGAAGTGGCCTTCTGCCACCTACAATAGATGTGATGCGAAATCTTGAACCCATTCCGGAAATCTTAGCTGCAAGTTTTTTTCCTACCGTTGGCCCCCTCGTTTTTATTGATCGTGGCGAACCTACCAAGTTAAGCATTACATCAAGCTATCATGGTATATAGATACATAAGGGAGCATTAAACTACAAGTCTTGAAAAAAGTATTACCTTTTTTGGCGTGGGTCTCATCATCGGGAGAGGAGTTGTCTTTCGCAGGACTAAGGGTCGGAGGGAGATCATCACCAGTTTGCTGGTGTTGTGGCAGCACTGTTTGGACATTTGAGGCTGTATCATCTGGGACTAGCATCATGTGTCCTTGGCCATTATTACCTACCACCACTCCTGATGGTGCCAATTCTTGGCTAGAATTTGCTGTGGAAACTGGTTCTGTTGGCAATTGTTGCTGAGAATCAGTATTGGCAACTGGTGGTTGTGGAATGTGTGGGCTGGTACATGCTGGGGCTACTTCTGTCTGATTCGATGGTTTGTGGTTTTTACGAGACCTTTTACTGTTATCATTCTTGGCCTGTTCGCCACCTCGTGTCAGTCTCTTGTTAGACCTTGTAATAGGAGGAGCAGCACGAGCATCAGGCTTAACTCTTTTTTTATTACGCACTGTCACCCATCCTCCGGTATCAGCCTGAGGTTCCTGTTGAGTGTTCTTCCTCCTATTCGTTCTTGAAAAGTTCTTTCCCGAATCTGCAGATGCCTGTCACACATAAATGATATTTCAATGTACAATATTATATGATGATGATATGCAGATGGAATGGAAAAACAGTCAGGCAACATATGCCAAAACATATATGAGGCGTTAACTAAGCAGGAAAAATTGTAGTAATGAGATTGAACATGGCATGGGTAACATATTTGGTAGGACTGGGATACAACAAATGGAAGTTGGGACAAATAATTCGATGACAGGACAGAGAAAACTCACCTTGTTGTGTTGCAGACGATAGTCGACCAGGGCATCTTCCTGAGTCAGCTCGCCATCACAATCAGCAGGATCAAATTCTGAATCAGAGGAATGTTCCGTATCCTTTGTGAGGGAGGTGGGTGGCGTTTTTGCACTAGACCTTGTAGAAGGATGTAGTGTTAGGCCCAACGAGGCTGCAACTCGGCTATTATGCAGAATAGTTTGCCTCCGTTGCTCTTCGTACTCATTCTCGAGTGGAAGACCTAACATGCATTGGCGAGAAATGCAGATGAGATTTATCATGGAACTGTGCATATAAGAACAAATTAATAGTAGCAGTGAGACTGCTCAAAAGGTGTAATGACAAACAAACTATGGCTCAAAAATAATTGATGTTCATATTGTCAAGCTTCATGCACTAGCCAACGCAACCGGAAGTCCGGACTGATGGAAAGGGCAAACAAATTATGGCTCAAAAATAATTTATGTTGGGCAACAAAGGGCAGCAGCAACAATTTTTAGGATAAGTATGATGTCAAGCTTCATGCAGTAGCCAACGCAACCAAAAGTCCGAACTGATGGAAAGGGCTAAGCAATCCACATATAGACTCAAACACATATAAGTGTCATTTTCATGCCAATGGTTAACCATATGGAATGGCGTGTGCTTAATATAATTGCCTAGGGTCTTCCAAATTCCAACAGATCGATCTATTGGATGAACTTGCTAGAGCATGCAATTCGAAATGGTATCAGACCTACAAGGTCCTGAGTTCAAATCCTAGCAAGTAGCAACGCAGTATTCAAAATAAATATTTGCAGCCTTCCTAAAAAAATATCTAATGATACATGCCTAAGGCTCGGTCTATTGAATGAGTGGTTTTATCACTTAGCACCACAAGTTGGGGATTTTTAATCACAAAACACCAACATTTGGGGAAATTATTTCACATAACACATTATTTGTCATTAGTCGGCTTGACAAGAGCATGACCCTACAGCGTGACACCAATTTACAGTACGTGAGCATGTTTGCTACAAACAAATGAATTTTGGTGTGAAATTTTGTAGACACTCTGTGGAAATGAGAATATGAGTCACACTTGTTACATATGCTACACACAAATGAATTACCATATGACAAATATCCACAAGAAATTATAACCACACAAGAACATGAGATTTGGGTAATATATTCTGTACCAGCATAAGGTTTTGATAATGTTTACCAATACAACTACCCTGGACATAAGATTTTATTTTGAACTGTCTGGACTTAAGATTTAACAACTAGTGTTGACAAACAGCTTTGTATTTGCGTTTAACAGCAAATACCACAAAATAAAGTCTAATTGTCTTTCTCCTGCGGTCACTCTTAAACTGACGGTGGCCGGAGGTCACTAATGGGCTATCAAACAGAGATCGTGTATTCTGCGAAACAATTACCCCAAATGTTAGTGTTTTGTGATACAAATTTCTAGGGTTGTGGTTCTGTGATAAAAAAAATCCTGAACTTCTGGTGTTAAGTGATAAAACCTCATTAATACTATCAATAAATTGCTCTCCTAGCTTGACTGCTATCATAACCTTTGTAATACGTACTACCACCATCCCGAAGTTTTTATCAAAAATCATTAACATGCAAAATACAAATTTAATATCATTAAATAGATAACGAATATATTTTCGTACGGTATCTACAAAATATTATATTTCTTGATAGATTGTTCTGAAAGTTTGGTCAAACTTTACTTGGTTTGACTTTTATAAATAAGCCTTCAGGTTTGGGGTGGAGGTAGTAATGTACTATCCTCCGTCCTAAATTAGTTGTCTCAAGTTTGTTAAAATATGGATGCATCAAGACACTAAAACATGTCTAGATACATTCATATTTAAAAAAATTTGGGACAACTAATTTGGGACGTTCAAACCCCAAAAAAGTACCGCACAGAAGTGATATTTGGAAAAGAAATGCGTAACGAAAGCGGACATAAGCTCTGCCTCTCCATCAGCAGATGTAAGGTTACGATCAGCAGAGTTCCGAGATAAAAAAAATACAGGCAGTTTAATACTATCAACAAATTGCTCTGCTAGCTTGACTGCTATCATAACCTTTGTAAAATGCATACTTCAAACCCCCAAAACATATCACACAGAAGTGATTCTCGGAAAAGAAATGCATAACGAAAGCGGACATAACCTCGATCTTCCTCTCGATCAGCAGATGTAAGGTTAAGATCTCATATAGCTACGCGGCAAACAACTATCTACACTGATCTAATATCAGCAAGAATGCATTGCAAGAAAGCAACGAAAACTAGTGTAAGAAATCAAATGCATATAACAAAAGCGGACATGTAAAGTATTCATCAACCTTCGTCTGAGGCCCGGGCGGATTTACTCTTTGGTTGGGGGTGGTCGACTTTGGGGCCGCGTTTTTTGCCCATCTCGATCTCCGGTGAGGTGGACTACAGAGTCGGGGAAGCAGATCCGGAGGAGATATGGCGCGGTGAACGTCGGCGTCGAGGAAGCTAATCCGGCTTGCTAGGCAGCAAGGGAGCCGGTAAAACGTGGTCGGTCACTACGGTGGCCGGTGAGAAGGCAGTGATGGTGAGGAGGGGCGGTGGGGCACGGCCGTCGTCGTGGGAGTGTGCCTGGTAGAAGCATGAGAAAGATGTGGTGTTCGAATTGTGCTCTACAGGGAAATATCCTCTGTGGACCGATGTTTATAGGCCGACGGGCAAACCGCAGGTTTTGGGGTAGCTTGAAAATGGGACGCGCCAACAATTTCGGCGCGTGTTTTGCGGCAGAGATGAAAGTCACCCATAAGAAACTTTCCTCATGGATGCTTGTTGCTTGGTCGTGTGGACAACATATATAGTGGGAGATGCCCATAGCTAGCTAGGCCATTCATATCAAACTCGAGTGATTATCACTAAGTTTACAATGAATATATTTCATGACACTTGATATTGGCCGGATAGTAGAAAATATATTTCATGACTATCGATCCCATATTAGTTAATTTATATTATTTCAATTGCTAAAATATTTTCATATTCTTTTAGAGTTCTAAAAAACACACTACACAAGGGATATCACTACCTTCTAGGTCCCGGTCATCAGATTTAGAGTAAAGTAGCTTAGCGACAGATTTAGACCTTTGTGCAACAAATACATGAGTTGGTGATATGTGCAAAAGAACAGGTTAAGTGAGTGTTTTGTGCAACAATGACAACAATAAGTGGAGTTTCGATCGTGCAAAGGATAAAAGGTGGAAGAGGGATCACACGGAAGGAGAAATTAAGAGAAAGGGAGAGCAGTGCCTCACGGGGCCGCTGTTATTTATGGTGAAAAGAAATGCTTCACTTTTTTCGGTGAGTGATGTTGACTGGCACACAGGGTTTCAGTTATGTAGACCTGCAGTGCAGGCTACGCGCCCGTCTAATATTCATTTTTTTCAGCGACAAAAGGGAGAGAGAGAGAGAGAGAGAGAGAGAGAGAGAGAGTCTTGACGACGAGTCTTTACTTGACAAAGAAGATTGCTGGGAGTTTGCCTACCTACCGCACGTGACTTGTGCTCACTGATGTGTGGGACCTACACGCATGGGACCACACGTAAGTGACCGACCTACTTTATTCTAGGGGTGCCCCTCAAGCTAATACATAATCTGCAACATGAAACTATATTCGCTTATAAAATCTGAACTTTGAAATCCAATTTAATTTAAGTCTATTATTGGTCATATCAACTATCAAGTCTAAAATTACATTCTGAAACTTGTTCAACGCTTTCTCATGAATTATTATGGTAGTTTTTTAAAATCAAATGCTAATTGATTGAGATAATAAAAAACATATTTTTTTGAGAAACACAGTACAAACGCAGATGCTCACATACACGCGTATACACTCATCCCTATGAACACACACACGCACACCCTACCCCTATGAGCACCTCCGGAAGACTGAGCCGGCGGATTGAATCTTGAAATTGACGAAGTCACCACAGGCGCCTCGCTGTCGACGGGAACGTCGCCTCCTATTTGTAAATAAAAATAAGAAGTCAATGTTGTGGTAAGTTAGGAGGTTCAAAGGGTAAACCAAATATAACGTTTTGTTCAATCTCATAGTTCATATTACCAAGTTTGATTATCCCTGGACAACATTGTTTGTTATAGTGTTCCCTAATTGGGCATGGTGGTGCATCTTGCCATTTCTAACAATGTTGATGACTAGACTTTTCAAGTTTTCGGTATAAAAAATCGTTTTTCATTTTCTAGATGATAAAATATGTTTTTTTGTGCATGGGGTAGAAAAGATATGGGTCAAAATGGCGCATCTACATTTTTTAAATAAATTACGCCATATTTTAATGACAAATCCCAAATTTACGGTTTTTAGTGCTTTCTAGCTAGTTTCGCACATTTAAATGACTTTATGCTGATTTATTCAAAGTAATTCAAATTTGAATTGTAGATATGTTATAACTTGGTCCTACAAGTCCCCATAAATAATTTTTATATACATATTACTTACTATATATAGAAACCAGCGATAGTACTGAAATATTCAACCCCTTTGCAGGATAATCATGTAAAACATTTTGACCTGGTTTTGAAATAAATAAATGAAACTGAAGAAAACCTGAAAAATGAAACCCTTCTACATGGAGTGTGCTTGTATGTGTTAGTTGACAGGGAAAATAAGAAACATGTGATAGGGTAGTGAAAAACAAAATGTCTTCACAAAGCGGACTATCGTGTATGAAGATTCATGGTTTGCAAGCCAAATGATATAGTTATGGCCATATTTGTGGCACAGTTTGTTACAATGTGCCCAAATTGGGCATGGTGGTGCATCTTGCCATTCCCAACAATGTTAATGACTAGACTTTTCAACTTTTCGGTATAAATTTTTTTTTTCATTTTCTAGATGACAAAATATGTTTATTTTGTGAATGGTGTACATATAAGATACGGGTCAAACTGGCAACTCTACATTTTTTAGATAAATTACGCCATATTTTAGTGCCAATTCCCAACTTTTACGGTTTTAGTACTTTCAAGATAGTTTCGCACATTTAAACGACTTTATGCTGATTTACTGAAAGTAATTCCAATGTGAAATGTGGGGGTGTTATAACTTCGTCAAAGAAATCCCCCAAAAACATAGTTTAGGGTTGGGGGTAGATACGGAGTACATGATTTGTATGTTTTGAATATGTCTATACCTTGTTTATCAACCTGATTGTTAATTACTATATATATGACGTAAGAAGGCTATGTGCTTTGGGTTTTCATTTTTTTTGATTTTTTACGAATTTTTATGCTCATTTGAATCTTGGTCAAATCCTAGGTTTGACTAGGATTTAAACAAACTTAAAACATGAAAATGAAAAGGTAAGCCTGGATCCTTCCTAGTCACTCTAAAATTAAGCTTTTGGGAAGTTTTAGAAATTTCCATGTTTGAAACCCGAAACCACTTCTCTTCATGCTTGACTTCATAAGACAAAGTTAAGGGTTAGGGGTAGATACATGCCTTTTCTGTTTTGAATATGTCTAGACCTTGTTCATCAACTTGAATGCTTACTATATATATATATATGACATAAGAAGGCTATATATATATGTGCTTTGGTTTTTGGTTTTTGTTTTTTCTGAATGTTTATATATGCCCATTTGAATCTTGGTCAAATCCTAGGTTTGACCAAGATTTAAACAAGTTTAAAACATGAAAGTGAAAAGGTAAGCATGGATCCTTCCTAGCTAGTCATTCTAAAATGAAGCTTTTGGGGGGGGTTCTTGAAATCTCAATGTTTGAAACCCAAAAACCACATCTCTTCATGGTTGACTTCATAAGACATGCAGAGTTTAGGGTTAGGGGTAGATACATGATTTGTCGGGTTTGAATATGTCTAGACATGCTTGTTTATCAACTTGAATGCTTACTATATGACATAAGAAGGCTATATATGTGCTTTGGTTTTTCATTTTTCTAGTTTTTTGAATGTTATATGCCCATTTGAAGATTTTGGGTGGTTCTTGAAATTTTCATGTTTGAAACCAATACGACTTCTCTTCATGCTAGACTTCATAAGATCGACCGAGTTTATGGTTAGGGGCTAGATACATGATTTGTCTGGTTTGAACATGTCTAAACCTTGTTTACCAACTTGCAAGGCTTACTATATGACATAAGAAGACTATGTGCTTTTGTTTTTCATTCTTCTATTTTTTTATTTTATGCCCATTTGAATATTGGTCAAATCCTATGTTTGACCTGGATTTAAACAAGTATAAAATATGAAAACGAAAAGGTAAGCCTGGATCCTTCTTAGTCACTCTAAAATGAAGCGACTTTTGGGATGTTCTTGAAATTTTCATGTTTGAAACCCAAAACCACTTCTCTTCATGATTGCTTCATATATAAGACAGAGTTTAGGGTTAGGGGCAGATATATACATGATTTTCTAGTTTGAATATGTCTAGACCTTATTTATCAACTTGAATGCTTACTATATGACATAAGAATGCTATGTACGTGCTTTGGTTTATCATTCTTTTGGTTTTTTCCTGAATTTTTATGCCCATTTGAATCTTGGTCAAATCCTAGGTTTCACAAAGATTTAAACAAGTTTAAAATCTGAAAATTAAAAGGTAAGCATGGATCCTTCTTAGTCACTCTAAAATGAAGCTTTTGGGAGGTTTTTGAAATTTCCATGTTTGAAACCCAAAACCACTTCTCTTCATGCTTAATTGACTTCATAAGACAGAGTTTAGAGTGTTAGGGGTAGATACATGATTTGTCTAGTTTGAATACGTCTAGACCTTGTTTATCAACTTGAATTCTTACTATATGACATAAGAAGGCTATGTGCTTTGGTTTTTCATTTTTCTGATTTTTTTTGAATTTTATGCATGCCCATTTGAATCTTGGTCAAATACTAGCTAGGTTTGACCAAGATTTAAACAAGTTTAAAACATGAAAATGAAAAGGTAAGCCTCGATCCTTCTTAGTCACTCTAAAATGAAGCTTTTGGGGGTTTTTGAAATTTGCATGTTTGAAACCCAAAACCACTTCTCTTCATGCCTATGTGCATTGGTATTTCATTTTTTTTTGAATTTTCATGCCCATTTCAATCTTGGTGAAATCCTAGGTTTGAGCAAGATTTAAACAAATTTAACACGTGAAAACGAATAAGCATGGATCCTTCTTAGTCACTCCAAAATGTACCAATTGATAGATGTGTTAACTTTGCTTCATGGAAAAAATAATGTCATGTAAATGAGTTAACTTGGATTTCCTGCCGTTGAATCCATAGGAAACTTTGTTCTAATGCACTATAATAATCAACCGTGTTTTTACACCAACATTGCCAACAGGTCTGTCACTTACGTGTGGCGCCCATGCGTGAGGTCCCACACTTCAGTGAGCACAAGTCAAGTGCAGTAGGTACGCAAACTCCAAGCCATCTTCTTTGTCAAGAGAAGACGCATCAGGATGCGTTTTGGAAATCTGTGGGTCCTTCTGGATCCTTCGGTTGTCCCTCTCACAAAAAAAAAAAACAAATCTCTCTCATTCTCGGCCTCGCTCGACTCGCTCGCTCGCTCGCTCGCACCTCCTGCTCACTGACAAACCCTGCACAAAAGTCAACATCATCACCCGAAAAAGGGGAGACACCATAATGCTCTCCCTTCTTCTCTCCTTCCGAGTGATCCCTCTTCCTCCGAGTTTCACTCGACGGGCAAACACACATGTGCTGCATAGTAATAATAATAAAAAGGTAGAAAAATCAACCTACGAATCTATAATTAAATACGTTAAACTAGGGTTTTGCCCAGTACTACAGATCAAGTTCATAAAAAATCCAACTACGGGGTTCGAACAACCCCATTTCTAATCCAAGATTTTTTTCGACCTCATCCAAATGGCCTCAAACTATAGGGTTAATTAGCATCTAGTGCAGAATGTGTGAACATGTATGCACTATGTGTGCTATAACTTGTATGTCTTTCAAATTTGAACCAAATTTGAAATATATGAAATGGGGCTTTTGGCTTAAACGTTTGAAACCCAAAACGACTTCTCTTCATGCTAGGCATCATAAGACCGAGTTTAGGGTTAGGGGGTAGATACATGATTTGTCTGTTTTGAATATGTCTATACCTTGTTTATCTACTTGAATATGCTTACTATAGATATATATGACGTAAGAAGACTATGTGCTTTGGTTTTTTTTTATTTATTTTTCCAGAATTTTTATGCCCATTTGAATCTTGGTCAAATCCTAGGCTTGACCAATATTTAAACAAGCTTAAAACATGAAAATGAAAAGGTAAGCTTGGATCCTTCTTTGTCACTCTAAGATGAAGTTTTTGGGAGGTTTTCAAAATTTCCATGTCTGAAACCCAAAAACACTTCTCTTCATGCTTGACTTCATAAGACAAAGCTAGTTTAGGGCTTTAGGGGGTAGATACATGATTTGTCTAGTTTGAATATGTCTAGACCTTGTTTATCAACTTCAATTCTTACTATATGACATAAGAAGACTATATGTGCTAGCTTTGGTTTTTGATTTTTTGATTTTTTTGAATGTTTATGCCCATTTGAATCTTGGTCAAATCCTAGGTTTGACCAAGATTTAAACAAGTCTATAACATGAAAATGAAAAGGTAAGCCTGGATCCTTCCTAGCTAGTCATTCTAAAATGAAGCTTTTGGGGGGTTCTTGAAATCTCAATGTTTGAAACCCAAAACCACTTCTCTTCATGGTTGACTTCATAAGACATGCAGAGTTTAGGGTTAGGGGGTAGATACATGATTTGTCGGGTTTGAATATGTATAGACATGCTTGTTTATCAACTTGAATGCTTACTATATGACATAAGAAGGCTATATATGTGCTTTGGTTTTTCATTTTTCTAGTTTTTTGAATGTTATATGCCCATTTGAAGATTTTGGGTGGTTCTTGAAATTTTAATGTTTGAAACCAATACGACTTCTCTTCATGCTAGACTTCATAAGATCGACCGAGTTTATGGTTAGGGGCTAGATACATGATTTGTCTGGTTTGAACATGTCTAAACCTTGTTTACCAACTTGCAAGGCTTACTATATGACATAAGAAGACTATGTGCTTTTGTTTTTCATTCTTCTATTTTTTTAATTTTATGCCCATTTGAATCTTGGTCAAATCCTATGTTTGACCTGGATTTAAACAAGTATAAAATATGAAAACGAAAAGGTAAGCCTGGATCCTTCTTAGTCACTCTAAAATGAAGCGACTTTTGGGATGTTCTTGAAATTTTCATGTTTGAAACCCAAAACCACTTCTCTTCATGATTGCTTCATATATAAGACAGAGTTTAGGGTTAGGGGCAGATATATACATGATTTTCTAGTTTGAATATGTCTAGACCTTATTTATCAACTTGAATGCTTACTATATGACATAAGAATGCTATGTGCTTTGGTTTATCATTCTTTTGGTTTTTTCCTGAATTTTTATGCCCATTTGAATCTTGGTCAAATCCTAGGTTTCACAAAGATTTAAACAAGTTTAAAATCTGAAAATTAAAAGGTAAGCATGGATCCTTCTTAGTCACTCTAAAATGAAGCTTTTGGGAGGTTTTTGAAATTTCCATGTTTGAAACCCAAAACCACTTCTCTTCATGCTTGACTTCATAAGACAGAGTTTAGAGTGTTAGGGGTAGATACATGATTTGTCTAGTTTGAATATGTCTAGACCTTGTTTATCAACTTGAATTCTTACTATATGACATAAGAAGGCTATGTGCTTTGGTTTTTCATTTTTCTGGTTTTTTTGAATATTATGCCCATTTGAAGATTTTGGGAGGTTCTTGAAATTTTCATGTTTGAAACCAATACGACTTCTCTTCAGGCTAGACTTCATAAGATCGATCGAGTTTATGGTTAGGGGCCGGTAGATACATGATTTGTCTGGTTTGAACATGTCTAAACCTTGTTTATCAACTTGAAAGCTTACTATATATATGACATACGAAGACTATGTGCTTTTGTTTTTCATTCTTCTATTTTATTTTATTTTATGCCCATTTGAATCTTGGTCAAATCCTATGTTTGACCTGGATTTAAACAAGTATATAATATGAAAACGAAAAGGTAAGCATGGATCCTTCTTAGTCACTCTAAAATGAAGCGGCTTTTGGGATGTTCTTGAAATTTTCATGTTTGAAACCCAAACCACTTCTCTTCATGATTGACTTCATATATAAGACAGAGTTTAAGGTTAGGGACAGATATATACATGATTTTCTAGTTTGAATATGTCTAGACCTTGTTAATCAACTTGAATGCTTACTGTATGACATAAGAATGCTATGTGCTTTGGTTTATCAATCTTTTGGTTTTTTCCTGAATTTTTATGCCCATTTGAATCTTGGTCAAATCCTAGGTTTCACAAAGATTTAAACAAGTTTAAAATCTGAAAATTGAAAGGTAAGCATGGATCCTTCTTAGTCACTCTAAAATGAAGCTTTTGGGAGGTTTTTGAAATTTCCATGTTTGAAACCCAAAACCACTTCTCTTCATGCTTAATTGACTTCATAAGACAGAGTTTAGAGTGTTAGGGGTAGATACATGATTTGTCTAGTTTGAATACGTCTAGACCTTGTTTATCAACTTGAATTCTTACTATATGACATAAGAAGGCTATGTGCTTTGGTTTTTCATTTTTCTGATTTTTTTTGAATTTTATGCATGCCCATTTGAATCTTGGTCAAATACTAGCTAGGTTTGACCAAGATTTAAACAAGTTTAAAACATGAAAATGAAAAGGTAAGCCTCGATCCTTCTTAGTCACTCTAAAATGAAGCTTTTGGGGGGTTTTTGAAATTTGCATGTTTGAAACCCAAAACCACTTCTCTTCATGCCTTACTTCATAAGACGGAGTTTAGGGTCGTTAGGGAGTAGATACATGATTTGCCTGGTTTGAATATGTCTAGACCTTGTTTATCATCTTGAATGCTTACTATATGACAGAAGAAGACTATGTGCATTGGTATTTCATTTTTTTTTGAATTTTCATGCCCATTTCAATCTTGGTGAAATCCTAGGTTTGAGCAAGATTTAAACAAATTTAACACGTGAAAACGAATAAGCATGGATCCTTCTTAGTCACTCCAAAATGTACCAATTGATAGATGTGTTAACTTTGCTTCATGGAAAAAATAATGTCATGTAAATGAGTTAACTTGGATTTCCTGCCGTTGAATCCATAGGAAACTTTGTTCTAATGCACTATAATAATCAACCGTGTTTTTACACCAACATTGCCAACAGGTCTGTCACTTACGTGTGGCGCCCATGCGTGAGGTCCCACACTTCAGTGAGCACAAGTCAAGTGCAGTAGGTACGCAAACTCCAAGCCATCTTCTTTGTCAAGAGAAGACGCATCAGGATGCGTTTTGGAAATCTGTGGGTCCTTCTGGATCCTTCGGTTGTCCCTCTCACAAAAAAAAAAACAAATCTCTCTCATTCTCGGCCTCGCTCGACTCGCTCGCTCGCTCGCTCGCTCGCACCTCCTGCTCACTGACAAACCCTGCACAAAAGTCAACATCATCACCCGAAAAAGGGGAGACACCATAATGCTCTCCCTTCTTCTCTCCTTCCGAGTGATCCCTCTTCCTCCGAGTTTCACTCGACGGGCAAACACACATGTGCTGCATAGTAATAATAATAAAAAGGTAGAAAAATCAACCTACGAATCTATAATTAAATACGTTAAACTAGGGTTTTGCCCAGTACTACAGATCAAGTTCATAAAAAATCCAACTACGGGGTTCGAACAACCCCATTTCTAATCCAAGATTTTTTTCGACCTCATCCAAATGGCCTCAAACTATAGGGTTAATTAGCATCTAGTGCAGAATGTGTGAACATGTATGCACTATGTGTGCTATAACTTGTATGTCTTTCAAATTTGAACCAAATTTGAAATATATGAAATGGGGCTTTTGGCTTAAACGTTTGAAACCCAAAACGACTTCTCTTCATGCTAGGCATCATAAGACCGAGTTTAGGGTTAGGGGGTAGATACATGATTTGTCTGTTTTGAATATGTCTATACCTTGTTTATCTACTTGAATATGCTTACTATAGATATATATGACGTAAGAAGACTATGTGCTTTGGTTTTTTTTTATTTTTCCAGAATTTTTATGCCCATTTGAATCTTGGTCAAATCCTAGGCTTGACCAATATTTAAACAAGCTTAAAACATGAAAATGAAAAGGTAAGCTTGGATCCTTCTTTGTCACTCTAAGATGAAGTTTTTGGGAGGTTTTCAAAATTTCCATGTCTGAAACCCAAAAACACTTCTCTTCATGCTTGACTTCATAAGACAAAGCTAGTTTAGGGCTTTAGGGGGTAGATACATGATTTGTCTAGTTTGAATATGTCTAGACCTTGTTTATCAACTTCAATTCTTACTATATATATGACATAAGAAGACTATATGTGCTAGCTTTGGTTTTTGATTTTTTGATTTTTTTGAATGTTTATGCCCATTTGAATCTTGGTCAAATCCTAGGTTTGACCAAGATTTAAACAAGTCTATAACATGAAAATGAAAAGGTAAGCCTGGATCCTTCCTAGCTAGTCATTCTAAAATGAAGCTTTTGGGGGGTTCTTGAAATCTCAATGTTTGAAACCCAAAAACCACTTCTCTTCATGGTTGACTTCATAAGACATGCAGAGTTTAGGGTTAGGGGGTAGCTAGATACATGATTTGTCGGGTTTGAATATGTCTAGACATGCTTGTTTATCAACTTGAATGCTTACTATATGACATAAGAAGGATATATATGTGCTTTGGTTTTTCATTTTTCTAGTTTTTTGAATGTTATATGCCCATTTGAAGATTTTGGGTGGTTCTTGAAATTTTCATGTTTGAAACCAATACGACTTCTCTTCATGCTAGACTTCATAAGATCGACCGAGTTTATGGTTAGGGGCTAGATACATGATTTGTCTGGTTTGAACATGTCTAAACCTTGTTTACCAACTTGCAAGGCTTACTATATGACATAAGAAGACTATGTGCTTTTGTTTTTCATTCTTCTATTTTTTTATTTTATGCCCATTTGAATCTTGGTCAAATCCTATGTTTGACCTGGATTTAAACAAGTATAAAATATGAAAACGAAAAGGTAAGCCTGGATCCTTCTTAGTCACTCTAAAATGAAGCGACTTTTGGGATGTTCTTGAAATTTTCATGTTTGAAACCCAAAACCACTTCTCTTCATGATTGCTTCATATATAAGACAGAGTTTAGGGTTAGGGGCAGATATATATATACATGATTTTCTAGTTTGAATATGTCTAGACCTTATTTATCAACTTGAATGCTTACTATATGACATAAGAATGCTATGTGCTTTGGTTTATCATTCTTTTGGTTTTTTCCTGAATTTTTATGCCCATTTGAATCTTGGTCAAATCCTAGGTTTCACAAAGATTTAAACAAGTTTAAAATCTGAAAATTAAAAGGTAAGCATGGATCCTTCTTAGTCACTCTAAAATGAAGCTTTTGGGAGGTTTTTGATATTTCCATGTTTGAAACCCAAAAACCACTTCTCTTCATGCTTGACTTCATAAGACAGAGTTTAGAGTGTTAGGGGTAGATACATGATTTGTCTAGTTTGAATATGTCTAGACCTTGTTTATCAACTTGAATTCTTACTATATGACATAAGAAGGCTATGTGCTTTGGTTTTTCATTTTTCTGGTTTTTTTGAATATTATGCCCATTTGAAGATTTTGGGAGGTTCTTGAAATTTTCATGTTTGAAACCAATACGACTTCTCTTCAGGCTAGACTTCATAAGATCGATCGAGTTTATGGTTAGGGGGTAGATACATGATTTGTCTGGTTTGAACATGTCTAAACCTTGTTTATCAACTTGAAAGCTTACTATATATATGACATACGAAGACTATGTGCTTTTGTTTTTCATTCTTCTATTTTATTTTATTTTATGCCCATTTGAATCTTGGTCAAATCCTATGTTTGACCTGGATTTAAACAAGTATATAATATGAAAACGAAAAGGTAAGCATGGATCCTTCTTAGTCACTCTAAAATGAAGCGGCTTTTGGGATGTTCTTGAAATTTTCATGTTTGAAACCCAAACCACTTCTCTTCATGATTGACTTCATATATAAGACAGAGTTTAAGGTTAGGGACAGATATATACATGATTTTCTAGTTTGAATATGTCTAGACCTTGTTAATCAACTTGAATGCTTACTGTATGACATAAGAATGCTATGTGCTTTGGTTTATCAATCTTTTGGTTTTTTCCTGAATTTTTATGCCCATTTGAATCTTGGTCAAATCCTAGGTTTCACAAAGATTTAAACAAGTTTAAAATCTGAAAATTAAAAGGTAAGCATGGATCCTTCTTAGTCACTCTAAAATGAAGCTTTTGGGAGGTTTTTGAAATTTCCATGTTTGAAACCCAAAACCACTTCTCTTCATGCTTAATTGACTTCATAAGACAGAGTTTAGAGTGTTAGGGGTAGATACATGATTTGTCTAGTTTGAATACGTCTAGACCTTGTTTATCAACTTGAATTCTTACTATATGACATAAGAAGGCTATGTGCTTTGGTTTTTCATTTTTCTGTTTTTTTTTTGAATTTTATGCATGCCCATTTGAATCTTGGTCAAATACTAGCTAGGTTTGACCAAGATTTAAACAAGTTTAAAACATGAAAATGAAAAGGTAAGCCTCGATCCTTCTTAGTCACTCTAAAATGAAGCTTTTGGGGGGTTTTTGAAATTTGCATGTTTGAAACCCAAAACCACTTCTCTTCATGCCTTACTTCATAAGACGGAGTTTAGGGTCGTTAGGGAGTAGATACATGATTTGCCTGGTTTGAATATGTCTAGACCTTGTTTATCATCTTGAATGCTTACTATATGACAGAAGAAGACTATGTGCATTGGTATTTCATTTTTTTTTGAATTTTCATGCCCATTTCAATCTTGGTGAAATCCTAGGTTTGAGCAAGATTTAAACAAATTTAACACGTGAAAACGAATAAGCATGGATCCTTCTTAGTCACTCCAAAATGTACCAATTGATAGATGTGTTAACTTTGCTTCATGGAAAAAATAATGTCATGTAAATGAGTTAACTTGGATTTCCTGCCGTTGAATCCATAGGAAACTTTGTTCTAATGCACTATAATAATCAACCGTGTTTTTACACCAACATTGCCAACAGGTCTGTCACTTACGTGTGGCGCCCATGCGTGAGGTCCCACACTTCAGTGAGCACAAGTCAAGTGCAGTAGGTACGCAAACTCCAAGCCATCTTCTTTGTCAAGAGAAGACGCATCAGGATGCGTTTTGGAAATCTGTGGGTCCTTCTGGATCCTTCGGTTGTCCCTCTCACAAAAAAAAAAACAAATCTCTCTCATTCTCGGCCTCGCTCGACTCGCTCGCTCGCTCGCTCGCTCGCACCTCCTGCTCACTGACAAACCCTGCACAAAAGTCAACATCATCACCCGAAAAAGGGGAGACACCATAATGCTCTCCCTTCTTCTCTCCTTCCGAGTGATCCCTCTTCCTCCGAGTTTCACTCGACGGGCAAACACACATGTGCTGCATAGTAATAATAATAAAAAGGTAGAAAAATCAACCTACGAATCTATAATTAAATACGTTAAACTAGGGTTTTGCCCAGTACTACAGATCAAGTTCATAAAAAATCCAACTACGGGGTTCGAACAACCCCATTTCTAATCCAAGATTTTTTTCGACCTCATCCAAATGGCCTCAAACTATAGGGTTAATTAGCATCTAGTGCAGAATGTGTGAACATGTATGCACTATGTGTGCTATAACTTGTATGTCTTTCAAATTTGAACCAAATTTGAAATATATGAAATGGGGCTTTTGGCTTAAACGTTTGAAACCCAAAACGACTTCTCTTCATGCTAGGCATCATAAGACCGAGTTTAGGGTTAGGGGCTAGATACATGATTTGTCTGTTTTGAACATGTCTAAACCTTGTTTACCAACTTGCAAGGCTTACTATATGACATAAGAAGACTATGTGCTTTTGTTTTTCATTCTTCTATTTTTTTATTTTATGCCCATTTGAATCTTGGTCAAATCCTATGTTTGACCTGGATTTAAACAAGTATAAAATATGAAAACGAAAAGGTAAGCCTGGATCCTTCTTAGTCACTCTAAAATGAAGCGACTTTTGGGATGTTCTTGAAATTTTCATGTTTGAAACCCAAAACCACTTCTCTTCATGATTGCTTCATATATAAGACAGAGTTTAGGGTTAGGGGCAGATATATACATGATTTTCTAGTTTGAATATGTCTAGACCTTATTTATCAACTTGAATGCTTACTATATGACATAAGAATGCTATGTGCTTTGGTTTATCATTCTTTTGGTTTTTTCCTGAATTTTTATGCCCATTTGAATCTTGGTCAAATCCTAGGTTTCACAAAGATTTAAACAAGTTTAAAATCTGAAAATTAAAAGGTAAGCATGGATCCTTCTTAGTCACTCTAAAATGAAGCTTTTGGGAGGTTTTTGATATTTCCATGTTTGAAACCCAAAAACCACTTCTCTTCATGCTTGACTTCATAAGACAGAGTTTAGAGTGTTAGGGGTAGATACATGATTTGTCTAGTTTGAATATGTCTAGACCTTGTTTATCAACTTGAATTCTTACTATATGACATAAGAAGGCTATGTGCTTTGGTTTTTCATTTTTCTGGTTTTTTTGAATATTATGCCCATTTGAAGATTTTGGGAGGTTCTTGAAATTTTCATGTTTGAAACCAATACGACTTCTCTTCAGGCTAGACTTCATAAGATCGATCGAGTTTATGGTTAGGGGGTAGATACATGATTTGTCTGGTTTGAACATGTCTAAACCTTGTTTATCAACTTGAAAGCTTACTATATATATGACATACGAAGACTATGTGCTTTTGTTTTTCATTCTTCTATTTTATTTTATTTTATGCCCATTTGAATCTTGGTCAAATCCTATGTTTGACCTGGATTTAAACAAGTATATAATATGAAAACGAAAAGGTAAGCATGGATCCTTCTTAGTCACTCTAAAATGAAGCGGCTTTTGGGATGTTCTTGAAATTTTCATGTTTGAAACCCAAACCACTTCTCTTCATGATTGACTTCATATATAAGACAGAGTTTAAGGTTAGGGACAGATATATACATGATTTTCTAGTTTGAATATGTCTAGACCTTGTTAATCAACTTGAATGCTTACTGTATAACATAAGAATGCTATGTGCTTTGGTTTATCAATCTTTTGGTTTTTTCCTGAATTTTTATGCCCATTTGAATCTTGGTCAAATCCTAGGTTTCACAAAGATTTAAACAAGTTTAAAATCTGAAAATTAAAAGGTAAGCATGGATCCTTCTTAGTCACTCTAAAATGAAGCTTTTGGGAGGTTTTTGAAATTTCCATGTTTGAAACCCAAAACCACTTCTCTTCATGCTTAATTGACTTCATAAGACAGAGTTTAGAGTGTTAGGGGTAGATACATGATTTGTCTAGTTTGAATACGTCTAGACCTTGTTTATCAACTTGAATTCTTACTATATGACATAAGAAGGCTATGTGCTTTGGTTTTTCATTTTTCTGATTTTTTTTGAATTTTATGCATGCCCATTTGAATCTTGGTCAAATACTAGCTAGGTTTGACCAAGATTTAAACAAGTTTAAAACATGAAAATGAAAAGGTAAGCCTCGATCCTTCTTAGTCACTCTAAAATGAAGCTTTTGGGGGGTTTTTGAAATTTGCATGTTTGAAACCCAAAACCACTTCTCTTCATGCCTTACTTCATAAGACGGAGTTTAGGGTCGTTAGGGAGTAGATACATGATTTGCCTGGTTTGAATATGTCTAGACCTTGTTTATCATCTTGAATGCTTACTATATGACAGAAGAAGACTATGTGCATTGGTATTTCATTTTTTTTTGAATTTTCATGCCCATTTCAATCTTGGTGAAATCCTAGGTTTGAGCAAGATTTAAACAAATTTAACACGTGAAAACGAATAAGCATGGATCCTTCTTAGTCACTCCAAAATGTACCAATTGATAGATGTGTTAACTTTGCTTCATGGAAAAAATAATGTCATGTAAATGAGTTAACTTGGATTTCCTGCCGTTGAATCCATAGGAAACTTTGTTCTAATGCACTATAATAATCAACCGTGTTTTTACACCAACATTGCCAACAGGTCTGTCACTTACGTGTGGCGCCCATGCGTGAGGTCCCACACTTCAGTGAGCACAAGTCAAGTGCAGTAGGTACGCAAACTCCAAGCCATCTTCTTTGTCAAGAGAAGACGCATCAGGATGCGTTTTGGAAATCTGTGGGTCCTTCTGGATCCTTCGGTTGTCCCTCTCACAAAAAAAAAACAAATCTCTCTCATTCTCGGCCTCGCTCGACTCGCTCGCTCGCTCGCACCTCCTGCTCACTGACAAACCCTGCACAAAAGTCAACATCATCACCCGAAAAAGGGGAGACACCATAATGCTCTCCCTTCTTCTCTCCTTCCGAGTGATCCCTCTTCCTCCGAGTTTCACTCGACGGGCAAACACACATGTGCTGCATAGTAATAATAATAAAAAGGTAGAAAAATCAACCTACGAATCTATAATTAAATACGTTAAACTAGGGTTTTGCCCAGTACTACAGATCAAGTTCATAAAAAATCCAACTACGGGGTTCGAACAACCCCATTTCTAATCCAAGATTTTTTTCGACCTCATCCAAATGGCCTCAAACTATAGGGTTAATTAGCATCTAGTGCAGAATGTGTGAACATGTATGCACTATGTGTGCTATAACTTGTATGTCTTTCAAATTTGAACCAAATTTGAAATATATGAAATGGGGCTTTTGGCTTAAACGTTTGAAACCCAAAACGACTTCTCTTCATGCTAGGCATCATAAGACCGAGTTTAGGGTTAGGGGGTACATGATTTGTCTGTTTTGAACATGTCTAAACCTTGTTTACCAACTTGCAAGGCTTACTATATGACATAAGAAGACTATGTGCTTTTGTTTTTCATTCTTCTATTTTTTTATTTTATGCCCATTTGAATCTTGGTCAAATCCTATGTTTGACCTGGATTTAAACAAGTATAAAATATGAAAACGAAAAGGTAAGCCTGGATCCTTCTTAGTCACTCTAAAATGAAGCGACTTTTGGGATGTTCTTGAAATTTTCATGTTTGAAACCCAAAACCACTTCTCTTCATGATTGCTTCATATAGACAGAGTTTAGGGTTAGGGGCAGATATATACATGATTTTCTAGTTTGAATATGTCTAGACCTTATTTATCAACTTGAATGCTTACTATATGACATAAGAATGCTATGTGCTTTGGTTTATCATTCTTTTGGTTTTTTCCTAAATTTTTATGCCCATTTGAATCTTGGTCAAATCCTAGGTTTCACAAAGATTTAAACAAGTTTAAAATCTGAAAATTAAAAGGTAAGCATGGATCCTTCTTAGTCACTCTAAAATGAAGCTTTTGGGAGGTTTTTGAAATTTCCATGTTTGAAACCCAAAAACCACTTCTCTTCATGCTTGACTTCATAAGACAGAGTTTAGAGTGTTAGGGGTAGATACATGATTTGTCTAGTTTGAATATGTCTAGACCTTGTTTATCAACTTGAATTCTTACTATATGACATAAGAAGGCTATGTGCTTTGGTTTTTCATTTTTCTGGTTTTTTTGAATATTATGCCCATTTGAAGATTTTGGGAGGTTCTTGAAATTTTCATGTTTGAAACCAATACGACTTCTCTTCAGGCTAGACTTCATAAGATCGATCGAGTTTATGGTTAGGGGCCGGTAGATACATGATTTGTCTGGTTTGAACATGTCTAAACCTTGTTTATCAACTTGAAAGCTTACTATATATATGACATACGAAGACTATGTGCTTTTGTTTTTCATTCTTCTATTTTATTTTATTTTATGCCCATTTGAATCTTGGTCAAATCCTATGTTTGACCTGGATTTAAACAAGTATATAATATGAAAACGAAAAGGTAAGCATGGATCCTTCTTAGTCACTCTAAAATGAAGCGGCTTTTGGGATGTTCTTGAAATTTTCATGTTTGAAACCCAAACCACTTCTCTTCATGATTGATTTCATATATAAGACAGAGTTTAAGGTTAGGGACAGATATATACATGATTTTCTAGTTTGAATATGTCTAGACCTTGTTAATCAACTTGAATGCTTACTGTATAACATAAGAATGCTATGTGCTTTGGTTTATCAATCTTTTGGTTTTTTCCTGAATTTTTATGCCCATTTGAATCTTGGTCAAATCCTAGGTTTCACAAAGATTTAAACAAGTTTAAAATCTGAAAATTAAAAGGTAAGCATGGATCCTTCTTAGTCACTCTAAAATGAAGCTTTTGGGAGGTTTTTGAAATTTCCATGTTTGAAACCCAAAACCACTTCTCTTCATGCTTAATTGACTTCATAAGACAGAGTTTAGAGTGTTAGGGGTAGATACATGATTTGTCTAGTTTGAATACGTCTAGACCTTGTTTATCAACTTGAATTCTTACTATATGACATAAGAAGGCTATGTGCTTTGGTTTTTCATTTTTCTGATTTTTTTTGAATTTTATGCATGCCCATTTGAATCTTGGTCAAATACTAGCTAGGTTTGACCAAGATTTAAACAAGTTTAAAACATGAAAATGAAAAGGTAAGCCTCGATCCTTCTTAGTCACTCTAAAATGAAGCTTTTGGGGGGTTTTTGAAATTTGCATGTTTGAAACCCAAAACCACTTCTCTTCATGCCTTACTTCATAAGACGGAGTTTAGGGTCGTTAGGGAGTAGATACATGATTTGCCTGGTTTGAATATGTCTAGACCTTGTTTATCATCTTGAATGCTTACTATATGACAGAAGAAGACTATGTGCATTGGTATTTCATTTTTTTTTGAATTTTCATGCCCATTTCAATCTTGGTGAAATCCTAGGTTTGAGCAAGATTTAAACAAATTTAACACGTGAAAACGAATAAGCATGGATCCTTCTTAGTCACTCCAAAATGTACCAATTGATAGATGTGTTAACTTTGCTTCATGGAAAAAATAATGTCATGTAAATGAGTTAACTTGGATTTCCTGCCGTTGAATCCATAGGAAACTTTGTTCTAATGCACTATAATAATCAACCGTGTTTTTACACCAACATTGCCAACAGGTCTGTCACTTACGTGTGGCGCCCATGCGTGAGGTCCCACACTTCAGTGAGCACAAGTCAAGTGCAGTAGGTACGCAAACTCCAAGCCATCTTCTTTGTCAAGAGAAGACGCATCAGGATGCGTTTTGGAAATCTGTGGGTCCTTCTGGATCCTTCGGTTGTCCCTCTCACAAAAAAAAAAAATCTCTCTCATTCTCGGCCTCGCTCGACTCGCTCGCTCGCTCGCTCGCACCTCCTCCTCACTGACAAACCCTGCACAAAAGTCAACATCATCACCCGAAAAAGGGGAGACACCATAATGCTCTCCCTTCTTCTCTCCTTCCGAGTGATCCCTCTTCCTCCGAGTTTCACTCGACGGGCAAACACACATGTGCTGCATAGTAATAATAATAAAAAGGTAGAAAAATCAACCTACGAATCTATAATTAAATACGTTAAACTAGGGTTTTGCCCAGTACTACAGATCAAGTTCATAAAAAATCCAACTACGGGGTTCGAACAACCCCATTTCTAATCCAAGATTTTTTCGACCTCATCCAAATGGCCTCAAACTATAGGGTTAATTAGCATCTAGTGCAGAATGTGTGAACATGTATGCACTATGTGTGCTATAACTTGTATGTCTTTCAAATTTGAACCAAATTTGAAATATATGAAATGGGGCTTTTGGCTTAAACGTTTGAAACCCAAAACGACTTCTCTTCATGCTAGGCATCATAAGACCGAGTTTAGGGTTAGGGGGTAGATACAGGATTTGTCTGTTTTGAATATGTCTATACCTTGTTTATCTACTTGAATATGCTTACTATAGATATATATGACGTAAGAAGACTATGTGCTTTGGTTTTTTTTTTTTTTCCAGAATTTTTATGCCCATTTGAATCTTGGTCAAATCCTAGGCTTGACCAATATTTAAACAAGCTTAAAACATGAAAATGAAAAGGTAAGCTTGGATCCTTCTTTGTCACTCTAAGATGAAGTTTTTGGGAGGTTTTCAAAATTTCCATGTCTGAAACCCAAAAACACTTCTCTTCATGCTTGACTTCATAAGACAAAGCTAGTTTAGGGCTTTAGGGGGTAGATACATGATTTGTCTAGTTTGAATATGTCTAGACCTTGTTTATCAACTTCAATTCTTACTATATATGACATAAGAAGACTATATGTGCTAGCTTTGGTTTTTGATTTTTTGATTTTTTTGAATGTTTATGCCCATTTGAATCTTGGTCAAATCCTAGGTTTGACCAAGATTTAAACAAGTCTATAACATGAAAATGAAAAGGTAAGCCTGGATCCTTCCTAGCTAGTCATTCTAAAATGAAGCTTTTGGGGGGGTTCTTGAAATCTCAATGTTTGAAACCCAAAAACCACTTCTCTTCATGGTTGACTTCATAAGACATGCAGAGTTTAGGGTTAGGGGGTAGCTAGATACATGATTTGTCGGGTTTGAATATGTCTAGACATGCTTGTTTATCAACTTGAATGCTTACTATATGACATAAGAAGGATATATATGTGCTTTGGTTTTTCATTTTTCTAGTTTTTTGAATGTTATATGCCCATTTGAAGATTTTGGGTGGTTCTTGAAATTTTCATGTTTGAAACCAATACGACTTCTCTTCATGCTAGACTTCATAAGATCGACCGAGTTTATGGTTAGGGGCTAGATACATGATTTGTCTGGTTTGAACATGTCTAAACCTTGTTTACCAACTTGCAAGGCTTACTATATGACATAAGAAGACTATGTGCTTTTGTTTTTCATTCTTCTATTTTTTTATTTTATGCCCATTTGAATCTTGGTCAAATCCTATGTTTGACCTGGATTTAAACAAGTATAAAATATGAAAACGAAAAGGTAAGCCTGGATCCTTCTTAGTCACTCTAAAATGAAGCGACTTTTGGGATGTTCTTGAAATTTTCATGTTTGAAACCCAAAACCACTTCTCTTCATGATTGCTTCATATATAAGACAGAGTTTAGGGTTAGGGGCAGATATATATATACATGATTTTCTAGTTTGAATATGTCTAGACCTTATTTATCAACTTGAATGCTTACTATATGACATAAGAATGCTATGTGCTTTGGTTTATCATTCTTTTGGTTTTTTCCTGAATTTTTATGCCCATTTGAATCTTGGTCAAATCCTAGGTTTCACAAAGATTTAAACAAGTTTAAAATCTGAAAATTAAAAGGTAAGCATGGATCCTTCTTAGTCACTCTAAAATGAAGCTTTTGGGAGGTTTTTGAAATTTCCATGTTTGAAACCCAAAAACCACTTCTCTTCATGCTTGACTTCATAAGACAGAGTTTAGAGTGTTAGGGGTAGATACATGATTTGTCTAGTTTGAATATGTCTAGACCTTGTTTATCAACTTGAATTCTTACTATATGACATAAGAAGGCTATGTGCTTTGGTTTTTCATTTTTCTGGTTTTTTTGAATATTATGCCCATTTGAAGATTTTGGGAGGTTCTTGAAATTTTCATGTTTGAAACCAATACGACTTCTCTTCAGGCTAGACTTCATAAGATCGATCGAGTTTATGGTTAGGGGGTAGATACATGATTTGTCTGGTTTGAACATGTCTAAACCTTGTTTATCAACTTGAAAGCTTACTATATATATGACATACGAAGACTATGTGCTTTTGTTTTTCATTCTTCTATTTTATTTTATTTTATGCCCATTTGAATCTTGGTCAAATCCTATGTTTGACCTGGATTTAAACAAGTATATAATATGAAAACGAAAAGGTAAGCATGGATCCTTCTTAGTCACTCTAAAATGAAGCGGCTTTTGGGATGTTCTTGAAATTTTTCATGTTTGAAACCCAAACCACTTCTCTTCATGATTGACTTCATATATAAGACAGAGTTTAAGGTTAGGGACAGATATATACATGATTTTCTAGTTTGAATATGTCTAGACCTTGTTAATCAACTTGAATGCTTACTGTATGACATAAGAATGCTATGTGCTTTGGTTTATCAATCTTTTGGTTTTTTCCTGAATTTTTATGCCCATTTGAATCTTGGTCAAATCCTAGGTTTCACAAAGATTTAAACAAGTTTAAAATCTGAAAATTAAAAGGTAAGCATGGATCCTTCTTAGTCACTCTAAAATGAAGCTTTTGGGAGGTTTTTGAAATTTCCATGTTTGAAACCCAAAACCACTTCTCTTCATGCTTAATTGACTTCATAAGACAGAGTTTAGAGTGTTAGGGGTAGATACATGATTTGTCTAGTTTGAATACGTCTAGACCTTGTTTATCAACTTGAATTCTTACTATATGACATAAGAAGGCTATGTGCTTTGGTTTTTCATTTTTCTGTTTTTTTTGAATTTTATGCATGCCCATTTGAATCTTGGTCAAATACTAGCTAGGTTTGACCAAGATTTAAACAAGTTTAAAACATGAAAATGAAAAGGTAAGCCTCGATCCTTCTTAGTCACTCTAAAATGAAGCTTTTGGGGGGTTTTTGAAATTTGCATGTTTGAAACCCAAAACCACTTCTCTTCATGCCTTACTTCATAAGACGGAGTTTAGGGTCGTTAGGGAGTAGATACATGATTTGCCTGGTTTGAATATGTCTAGACCTTGTTTATCATCTTGAATGCTTACTATATGACAGAAGAAGACTATGTGCATTGGTATTTCATTTTTTTTTGAATTTTCATGCCCATTTCAATCTTGGTGAAATCCTAGGTTTGAGCAAGATTTAAACAAATTTAACACGTGAAAACGAATAAGCATGGATCCTTCTTAGTCACTCCAAAATGTACCAATTGATAGATGTGTTAACTTTGCTTCATGGAAAAAATAATGTCATGTAAATGAGTTAACTTGGATTTCCTGCCGTTGAATCCATAGGAAACTTTGTTCTAATGCACTATAATAATCAACCGTGTTTTTACACCAACATTGCCAACAGGTCTGTCACTTACGTGTGGCGCCCATGCGTGAGGTCCCACACTTCAGTGAGCACAAGTCAAGTGCAGTAGGTACGCAAACTCCAAGCCATCTTCTTTGTCAAGAGAAGACGCATCAGGATGCGTTTTGGAAATCTGTGGGTCCTTCTGGATCCTTCGGTTGTCCCTCTCACAAAAAAAAAACAAATCTCTCTCATTCTCGGCCTCGCTCGACTCGCTCGCTCGCTCGCTCGCTCGCACCTCCTGCTCACTGACAAACCCTGCACAAAAGTCAACATCATCACCCGAAAAAGGGGAGACACCATAATGCTCTCCCTTCTTCTCTCCTTCCGAGTGATCCCTCTTCCTCCGAGTTTCACTCGACGGGCAAACACACATGTGCTGCATAGTAATAATAATAAAAAGGTAGAAAAATCAACCTACGAATCTATAATTAAATACGTTAAACTAGGGTTTTGCCCAGTACTACAGATCAAGTTCATAAAAAATCCAACTACGGGGTTCGAACAACCCCATTTCTAATCCAAGATTTTTTTCGACCTCATCCAAATGGCCTCAAACTATAGGGTTAATTAGCATCTAGTGCAGAATGTGTGAACATGTATGCACTATGTGTGCTATAACTTGTATGTCTTTCAAATTTGAACCAAATTTGAAATATATGAAATGGGGCTTTTGGCTTAAACGTTTGAAACCCAAAACGACTTCTCTTCATGCTAGGCATCATAAGACCGAGTTTAGGGTTAGGGGGTAGATACATGATTTGTCTGTTTTGAACATGTCTAAACCTTGTTTACCAACTTGCAAGGCTTACTATATGACATAAGAAGACTATGTGCTTTTGTTTTTCATTCTTCTATTTTTTTATTTTATGCCCATTTGAATCTTGGTCAAATCCTATGTTTGACCTGGATTTAAACAAGTATAAAATATGAAAACGAAAAGGTAAGCCTGGATCCTTCTTAGTCACTCTAAAATGAAGCGACTTTTGGGATGTTCTTGAAATTTTCATGTTTGAAACCCAAAACCACTTCTCTTCATGATTGCTTCATATATAAGACAGAGTTTAGGGTTAGGGGCAGATATATACATGATTTTCTAGTTTGAATATGTCTAGACCTTATTTATCAACTTGAATGCTTACTATATGACATAAGAATGCTATGTGCTTTGGTTTATCATTCTTTTGGTTTTTTCCTAAATTTTTATGCCCATTTGAATCTTGGTCAAATCCTAGGTTTCACAAAGATTTAAACAAGTTTAAAATCTGAAAATTAAAAGGTAAGCATGGATCCTTCTTAGTCACTCTAAAATGAAGCTTTTGGGAGGTTTTTGAAATTTCCATGTTTGAAACCCAAAACCACTTCTCTTCATGCTTGACTTCATAAGACAGAGTTTAGAGTGTTAGGGGTAGATACATGATTTGTCTAGTTTGAATATGTCTAGACCTTGTTTATCAACTTGAATTCTTACTATATGACATAAGAAGGCTATGTGCTTTGGTTTTTCATTTTTCTGGTTTTTTTGAATATTATGCCCATTTGAAGATTTTGGGAGGTTCTTGAAATTTTCATGTTTGAAACCAATACGACTTCTCTTCAGGCTAGACTTCATAAGATCGATCGAGTTTATGGTTAGGGGCCGGTAGATACATGATTTGTCTGGTTTGAACATGTCTAAACCTTGTTTATCAACTTGAAAGCTTACTATATATATGACATACGAAGACTATGTGCTTTTGTTTTTCATTCTTCTATTTTATTTTATTTTATGCCCATTTGAATCTTGGTCAAATCCTATGTTTGACCTGGATTTAAACAAGTATATAATATGAAAACGAAAAGGTAAGCATGGATCCTTCTTAGTCACTCTAAAATGAAGCGGCTTTTGGGATGTTCTTGAAATTTTCATGTTTGAAACCCAAACCACTTCTCTTCATGATTGATTTCATATATAAGACAGAGTTTAAGGTTAGGGACAGATATATACATGATTTTCTAGTTTGAATATGTCTAGACCTTGTTAATCAACTTGAATGCTTACTGTATAACATAAGAATGCTATGTGCTTTGGTTTATCAATCTTTTGGTTTTTTCCTGAATTTTTATGCCCATTTGAATCTTGGTCAAATCCTAGGTTTCACAAAGATTTAAACAAGTTTAAAATCTGAAAATTAAAAGGTAAGCATGGATCCTTCTTAGTCACTCTAAAATGAAGCTTTTGGGAGGTTTTTGAAATTTCCATGTTTGAAACCCAAAACCACTTCTCTTCATGCTTAATTGACTTCATAAGACAGAGTTTAGAGTGTTAGGGGTAGATACATGATTTGTCTAGTTTGAATACGTCTAGACCTTGTTTATCAACTTGAATTCTTACTATATGACATAAGAAGGCTATGTGCTTTGGTTTTTCATTTTTCTGATTTTTTTTGAATTTTATGCATGCCCATTTGAATCTTGGTCAAATACTAGCTAGGTTTGACCAAGATTTAAACAAGTTTAAAACATGAAAATGAAAAGGTAAGCCTCGATCCTTCTTAGTCACTCTAAAATGAAGCTTTTGGGGGGTTTTTGAAATTTGCATGTTTGAAACCCAAAACCACTTCTCTTCATGCCTTACTTCATAAGACGGAGTTTAGGGTCGTTAGGGAGTAGATACATGATTTGCCTGGTTTGAATATGTCTAGACCTTGTTTATCATCTTGAATGCTTACTATATGACAGAAGAAGACTATGTGCATTGGTTCATTTTTTTTTTTTTGAATTTTCATGCCCATTTCAATCTTGGTGAAATCCTAGGTTTGAGCAAGATTTAAACAAATTTAACACGTGAAAACGAATAAGCATGGATCCTTCTTAGTCACTCCAAAATGTACCAATTGATAGATGTGTTAACTTTGCTTCATGGAAAAAATAATGTCATGTAAATGAGTTAACTTGGATTTCCTGCCGTTGAATCCATAGGAAACTTTGTTCTAATGCACTATAATAATCAACCGTGTTTTTACACCAACATTGCCAACAGGTCTGTCACTTACGTGTGGCGCCCATGCGTGAGGTCCCACACTTCAGTGAGCACAAGTCAAGTGCAGTAGGTACGCAAACTCCAAGCCATCTTCTTTGTCAAGAGAAGACGCATCAGGATGCGTTTTGGAAATCTGTGGGTCCTTCTGGATCCTTCGGTTGTCCCTCTCACAAAAAAAAAAACAAATCTCTCTCATTCTCGGCCTCGCTCGACTCGCTCGCTCGCTCGCACCTCCTGCTCACTGACAAACCCTGCACAAAAGTCAACATCATCACCCGAAAAAGGGGAGACACCATAATGCTCTCCCTTCTTCTCTCCTTCCGAGTGATCCCTCTTCCTCCGAGTTTCACTCGACGGGCAAACACACATGTGCTGCATAGTAATAATAATAAAAAGGTAGAAAAATCAACCTACGAATCTATAATTAAATACGTTAAACTAGGGTTTTGCCCAGTACTACAGATCAAGTTCATAAAAAATCCAACTACGGGGTTCGAACAACCCCATTTCTAATCCAAGATTTTTTTCGACCTCATCCAAATGGCCTCAAACTATAGGGTTAATTAGCATCTAGTGCAGAATGTGTGAACATGTATGCACTATGTGTGCTATAACTTGTATGTCTTTCAAATTTGAACCAAATTTGAAATATATGAAATGGGGCTTTTGGCTTAAACGTTTGAAACCCAAAACGACTTCTCTTCATGCTAGGCATCATAAGACCGAGTTTAGGGTTAGGGGGTAGATACAGGATTTGTCTGTTTTGAATATGTCTATACCTTGTTTATCTACTTGAATATGCTTACTATAGATATATATGACGTAAGAAGACTATGTGCTTTGGTTTTTTTTTATTTTTCCAGAATTTTTATGCCCATTTGAATCTTGGTCAAATCCTAGGCTTGACCAATATTTAAACAAGCTTAAAACATGAAAATGAAAAGGTAAGCTTGGATCCTTCTTTGTCACTCTAAGATGAAGTTTTTGGGAGGTTTTCAAAATTTCCATGTCTGAAACCCAAAAACACTTCTCTTCATGCTTGACTTCATAAGACAAAGCTAGTTTAGGGCTTTAGGGGGTAGATACATGATTTGTCTAGTTTGAATATGTCTAGACCTTGTTTATCAACTTCAATTCTTACTATATGACATAAGAAGACTATATGTGCTAGCTTTGGTTTTTGATTTTTTGATTTTTTTGAATGTTTATGCCCATTTGAATCTTGGTCAAATCCTAGGTTTGACCAAGATTTAAACAAGTCTATAACATGAAAATGAAAAGGTAAGCCTGGATCCTTCCTAGCTAGTCATTCTAAAATGAAGCTTTTGGGGGGTTCTTGAAATCTCAATGTTTGAAACCCAAAAACCACTTCTCTTCATGGTTGACTTCATAAGACATGCAGAGTTTAGGGTTAGGGGGTAGCTAGATACATGATTTGTCGGGTTTGAATATGTCTAGACATGCTTGTTTATCAACTTGAATGCTTACTATATGACATAAGAAGGATATATATGTGCTTTGGTTTTTCATTTTTCTAGTTTTTTGAATGTTATATGCCCATTTGAAGATTTTGGGTGGTTCTTGAAATTTTCATGTTTGAAACCAATACGACTTCTCTTCATGCTAGACTTCATAAGATCGACCGAGTTTATGGTTAGGGGCTAGATACATGATTTGTCTGGTTTGAACATGTCTAAACCTTGTTTACCAACTTGCAAGGCTTACTATATGACATAAGAAGACTATGTGCTTTTGTTTTTCATTCTTCTATTTTTTTATTTTATGCCCATTTGAATCTTGGTCAAATCCTATGTTTGACCTGGATTTAAACAAGTATAAAATATGAAAACGAAAAGGTAAGCCTGGATCCTTCTTAGTCACTCTAAAATGAAGCGACTTTTGGGATGTTCTTGAAATTTTCATGTTTGAAACCCAAAACCACTTCTCTTCATGATTGCTTCATATATAAGACAGAGTTTAGGGTTAGGGGCAGATATATACATGATTTTCTAGTTTGAATATGTCTAGACCTTATTTATCAACTTGAATGCTTACTATATGACATAAGAATGCTATGTGCTTTGGTTTATCATTCTTTTGGTTTTTTCCTGAATTTTTATGCCCATTTGAATCTTGGTCAAATCCTAGGTTTCACAAAGATTTAAACAAGTTTAAAATCTGAAAATTAAAAGGTAAGCATGGATCCTTCTTAGTCACTCTAAAATGAAGCTTTTGGGAGGTTTTTGAAATTTCCATGTTTGAAACCCAAAACCACTTCTCTTCATGCTTGACTTCATAAGACAGAGTTTAGAGTGTTAGGGGTAGATACATGATTTGTCTAGTTTGAATATGTCTAGACCTTGTTTATCAACTTGAATTCTTACTATATGACATAAGAAGGCTATGTGCTTTGGTTTTTCATTTTTCTGGTTTTTTTGAATATTATGCCCATTTGAAGATTTTGGGAGGTTCTTGAAATTTTCATGTTTGAAACCAATACGACTTCTCTTCAGGCTAGACTTCATAAGATCGATCGAGTTTATGGTTAGGGGGTAGATACATGATTTGTCTGGTTTGAACATGTCTAAACCTTGTTTATCAACTTGAAAGCTTACTATATATATGACATACGAAGACTATGTGCTTTTGTTTTTCATTCTTCTATTTTATTTTATTTTATGCCCATTTGAATCTTGGTCAAATCCTATGTTTGACCTGGATTTAAACAAGTATATAATATGAAAACGAAAAGGTAAGCATGGATCCTTCTTAGTCACTCTAAAATGAAGCGGCTTTTGGGATGTTCTTGAAATTTTCATGTTTGAAACCCAAACCACTTCTCTTCATGATTGACTTCATATATAAGACAGAGTTTAAGGTTAGGGACAGATATATACATGATTTTCTAGTTTGAATATGTCTAGACCTTGTTAATCAACTTGAATGCTTACTGTATGACATAAGAATGCTATGTGCTTTGGTTTATCAATCTTTTGGTTTTTTCCTGAATTTTTATGCCCATTTGAATCTTGGTCAAATCCTAGGTTTCACAAAGATTTAAACAAGTTTAAAATCTGAAAATTAAAAGGTAAGCATGGATCCTTCTTAGTCACTCTAAAATGAAGCTTTTGGGAGGTTTTTGAAATTTCCATGTTTGAAACCCAAAACCACTTCTCTTCATGCTTAATTGACTTCATAAGACAGAGTTTAGAGTGTTAGGGGTAGATACATGATTTGTCTAGTTTGAATACGTCTAGACCTTGTTTATCAACTTGAATTCTTACTATATGACATAAGAAGGCTATGTGCTTTGGTTTTTCATTTTTCTGTTTTTTTTGAATTTTATGCATGCCCATTTGAATCTTGGTCAAATACTAGCTAGGTTTGACCAAGATTTAAACAAGTTTAAAACATGAAAATGAAAAGGTAAGCCTCGATCCTTCTTAGTCACTCTAAAATGAAGCTTTTGGGGGGTTTTTGAAATTTGCATGTTTGAAACCCAAAACCACTTCTCTTCATGCCTTACTTCATAAGACGGAGTTTAGGGTCGTTAGGGAGTAGATACATGATTTGCCTGGTTTGAATATGTCTAGACCTTGTTTATCATCTTGAATGCTTACTATATGACAGAAGAAGACTATGTGCATTGGTATTTCATTTTTTTTTGAATTTTCATGCCCATTTCAATCTTGGTGAAATCCTAGGTTTGAGCAAGATTTAAACAAATTTAACACGTGAAAACGAATAAGCATGGATCCTTCTTAGTCACTCCAAAATGTACCAATTGATAGATGTGTTAACTTTGCTTCATGGAAAAAATAATGTCATGTAAATGAGTTAACTTGGATTTCCTGCCGTTGAATCCATAGGAAACTTTGTTCTAATGCACTATAATAATCAACCGTGTTTTTACACCAACATTGCCAACAGGTCTGTCACTTACGTGTGGCGCCCATGCGTGAGGTCCCACACTTCAGTGAGCACAAGTCAAGTGCAGTAGGTACGCAAACTCCAAGCCATCTTCTTTGTCAAGAGAAGACGCATCAGGATGCGTTTTGGAAATCTGTGGGTCCTTCTGGATCCTTCGGTTGTCCCTCTCACAAAAAAAAAAACAAATCTCTCTCATTCTCGGCCTCGCTCGACTCGCTCGCTCGCTCTCGCTCGCACCTCCTGCTCACTGACAAACCCTGCACAAAAGTCAACATCATCACCCGAAAAAGGGGAGACACCATAATGCTCTCCCTTCTTCTCTCCTTCCGAGTGATCCCTCTTCCTCCGAGTTTCACTCGACGGGCAAACACACATGTGCTGCATAGTAATAATAATAAAAAGGTAGAAAAATCAACCTACGAATCTATAATTAAATACGTTAAACTAGGGTTTTGCCCAGTACTACAGATCAAGTTCATAAAAAATCCAACTACGGGGTTCGAACAACCCCATTTCTAATCCAAGATTTTTTCGACCTCATCCAAATGGCCTCAAACTATAGGGTTAATTAGCATCTAGTGCAGAATGTGTGAACATGTATGCACTATGTGTGCTATAACTTGTATGTCTTTCAAATTTGAACCAAATTTGAAATATATGAAATGGGGCTTTTGGCTTAAACGTTTGAAACCCAAAACGACTTCTCTTCATGCTAGGCATCATAAGACCGAGTTTAGGGTTAGGGGGTAGATACAGGATTTGTCTGTTTTGAATATGTCTATACCTTGTTTATCTACTTGAATATGCTTACTATAGATATATATGACGTAAGAAGACTATGTGCTTTGGTTTTTTTTTATTTTTCCAGAATTTTTATGCCCATTTGAATCTTGGTCAAATCCTAGGCTTGACCAATATTTAAACAAGCTTAAAACATGAAAATGAAAAGGTAAGCTTGGATCCTTCTTTGTCACTCTAAGATGAAGTTTTTGGGAGGTTTTCAAAATTTCCATGTCTGAAACCCAAAAACACTTCTCTTCATGCTTGACTTCATAAGACAAAGCTAGTTTAGGGCTTTAGGGGGTAGATACATGATTTGTCTAGTTTGAATATGTCTAGACCTTGTTTATCAACTTCAATTCTTACTATATGACATAAGAAGACTATATGTGCTAGCTTTGGTTTTTGATTTTTTGATTTTTTTGAATGTTTATGCCCATTTGAATCTTGGTCAAATCCTAGGTTTGACCAAGATTTAAACAAGTCTATAACATGAAAATGAAAAGGTAAGCCTGGATCCTTCCTAGCTAGTCATTCTAAAATGAAGCTTTTGGGGGGTTCTTGAAATCTCAATGTTTGAAACCCAAAAACCACTTCTCTTCATGGTTGACTTCATAAGACATGCAGAGTTTAGGGTTAGGGGGTAGATACATGATTTGTCGGGTTTGAATATGTCTAGACATGCTTGTTTATCAACTTGAATGCTTACTATATGACATAAGAAGGCTATATATGTGCTTTGGTTTTTCATTTTTCTAGTTTTTTGAATGTTATATGCCCATTTGAAGATTTTGGGTGGTTCTTGAAATTTTCATGTTTGAAACCAATACGACTTCTCTTCATGCTAGACTTCATAAGATCGACCGAGTTTATGGTTAGGGGCTAGATACATGATTTGTCTGGTTTGAACATGTCTAAACCTTGTTTACCAACTTGCAAGGCTTACTATATGACATAAGAAGACTATGTGCTTTTGTTTTTCATTCTTCTATTTTTTTATTTTATGCCCATTTGAATCTTGGTCAAATCCTATGTTTGACCTGGATTTAAACAAGTATAAAATATGAAAACGAAAAGGTAAGCCTGGATCCTTCTTAGTCACTCTAAAATGAAGCGACTTTTGGGATGTTCTTGAAATTTTCATGTTTGAAACCCAAAACCACTTCTCTTCATGATTGCTTCATATATAAGACAGAGTTTAGGGTTAGGGGCAGATATATACATGATTTTCTAGTTTGAATATGTCTAGACCTTATTTATCAACTTGAATGCTTACTATATGACATAAGAATGCTATGTGCTTTGGTTTATCATTCTTTTGGTTTTTTCCTGAATTTTTATGCCCATTTGAATCTTGGTCAAATCCTAGGTTTCACAAAGATTTAAACAAGTTTAAAATCTGAAAATTAAAAGGTAAGCATGGATCCTTCTTAGTCACTCTAAAATGAAGCTTTTGGGAGGTTTTTGAAATTTCCATGTTTGAAACCCAAAACCACTTCTCTTCATGCTTGACTTCATAAGACAGAGTTTAGAGTGTTAGGGGTAGATACATGATTTGTCTAGTTTGAATATGTCTAGACCTTGTTTATCAACTTGAATTCTTACTATATGACATAAGAAGGCTATGTGCTTTGGTTTTTCATTTTTCTGGTTTTTTTGAATATTATGCCCATTTGAAGATTTTGGGAGGTTCTTGAAATTTTCATGTTTGAAACCAATACGACTTCTCTTCAGGCTAGACTTCATAAGATCGATCGAGTTTATGGTTAGGGGGTAGATACATGATTTGTCTGGTTTGAACATGTCTAAACCTTGTTTATCAACTTGAAAGCTTACTATATATATGACATACGAAGACTATGTGCTTTTGTTTTTCATTCTTCTATTTTATTTTATTTTATGCCCATTTGAATCTTGGTCAAATCCTATGTTTGACCTGGATTTAAACAAGTATATAATATGAAAACGAAAAGGTAAGCATGGATCCTTCTTAGTCACTCTAAAATGAAGCGGCTTTTGGGATGTTCTTGAAATTTTCATGTTTGAAACCCAAACCACTTCTCTTCATGATTGACTTCATATATAAGACAGAGTTTAAGGTTAGGGGCAGATATATACATGATTTTCTAGTTTGAATATGTCTAGACCTTGTTTATCAACTTGAATGCTTACTATATGACATAAGAATGCTATGTGCTTTGGTTTATCATTCTTTTGGTTTTTTCCTGAATTTTTATGCCCATTTGAATCTTGGTCAAATCCTAGGTTTCACAAAGATTTAAACAAGTTTAAAATCTGAAAATTAAAAGGTAAGCATGGATCCTTCTTAGTCACTCTAAAATGAAGCTTTTGGGAGGTTTTTGAAATTTCCATGTTTGAAACCCAAAACCACTTCTCTTCATGCTTAATTGACTTCATAAGACAGAGTTTAGAGTGTTAGGGGTAGATACATGATTTGTCTAGTTTGAATACGTCTAGACCTTGTTTATCAACTTGAATTCTTACTATATGACATAAGAAGGCTATGTGCTTTGGTTTTTCATTTTTCTGTTTTTTTTGAATTTTATGCATGCCCATTTGAATCTTGGTCAAATACTAGCTAGGTTTGACCAAGATTTAAACAAGTTTAAAACATGAAAATGAAAAGGTAAGCCTCGATCCTTCTTAGTCACTCTAAAATGAAGCTTTTGGGGGGTTTTTGAAATTTGCATGTTTGAAACCCAAAACCACTTCTCTTCATGCCTTACTTCATAAGACGGAGTTTAGGGTCGTTAGGGAGTAGATACATGATTTGCCTGGTTTGAATATGTCTAGACCTTGTTTATCATCTTGAATGCTTACTATATGACAGAAGAAGACTATGTGCATTGGTATTTCATTTTTTTTTGAATTTTCATGCCCATTTCAATCTTGGTGAAATCCTAGGTTTGAGCAAGATTTAAACAAATTTAACACGTGAAAACGAATAAGCATGGATCCTTCTTAGTCACTCCAAAATGTACCAATTGATAGATGTGTTAACTTTGCTTCATGGAAAAAATAATGTCATGTAAATGAGTTAACTTGGATTTCCTGCCGTTGAATCCATAGGAAACTTTGTTCTAATGCACTATAATAATCAACCGTGTTTTTACACCAACATTGCCAACAGGTCTGTCACTTACGTGTGGCGCCCATGCGTGAGGTCCCACACTTCAGTGAGCACAAGTCAAGTGCAGTAGGTACGCAAACTCCAAGCCATCTTCTTTGTCAAGAGAAGACGCATCAGGATGCGTTTTGGAAATCTGTGGGTCCTTCTGGATCCTTCGGTTGTCCCTCTCACAAAAAAAAAACAAATCTCTCTCATTCTCGGCCTCGCTCGACTCGCTCGCTCGCTCGCTCGCACCTCCTGCTCACTGACAAACCCTGCACAAAAGTCAACATCATCACCCGAAAAAGGGGAGACACCATAATGCTCTCCCTTCTTCTCTCCTTCCGAGTGATCCCTCTTCCTCCGAGTTTCACTCGACGGGCAAACACACATGTGCTGCATAGTAATAATAATAAAAAGGTAGAAAAATCAACCTACGAATCTATAATTAAATACGTTAAACTAGGGTTTTGCCCAGTACTACAGATCAAGTTCATAAAAAATCCAACTACGGGGTTCGAACAACCCCATTTCTAATCCAAGATTTTTTCGACCTCATCCAAATGGCCTCAAACTATAGGGTTAATTAGCATCTAGTGCAGAATGTGTGAACATGTATGCACTATGTGTGCTATAACTTGTATGTCTTTCAAATTTGAACCAAATTTGAAATATATGAAATGGGGCTTTTGGCTTAAACGTTTGAAACCCAAAACGACTTCTCTTCATGCTAGGCATCATAAGACCGAGTTTAGGGTTAGGGGGTAGATACAGGATTTGTCTGTTTTGAACATGTCTATACCTTGTTTATCTACTTGAATATGCTTACTATAGATATATATGACGTAAGAAGACTATGTGCTTTGGTTTTTTTTTATTTTTCCAGAATTTTTATGCCCATTTGAATCTTGGTCAAATCCTAGGCTTGACCAATATTTAAACAAGCTTAAAACATGAAAATGAAAAGGTAAGCTTGGATCCTTCTTTGTCACTCTAAGATGAAGTTTTTGGGAGGTTTTCAAAATTTCCATGTCTGAAACCCAAAAACACTTCTCTTCATGCTTGACTTCATAAGACAAAGCTAGTTTAGGGCTTTAGGGGGTAGATACATGATTTGTCTAGTTTGAATATGTCTAGACCTTGTTTATCAACTTCAATTCTTACTATATGACATAAGAAGACTATATGTGCTAGCTTTGGTTTTTGATTTTTTTGAATGTTTATGCCCATTTGAATCTTGGTCAAATCCTAGGTTTGACCAAGATTTAAACAAGTCTATAACATGAAAATGAAAAGGTAAGCCTGGATCCTTCCTAGCTAGTCATTCTAAAATGAAGCTTTTGGGGGGTTCTTGAAATCTCAATGTTTGAAACCCAAAAACCACTTCTCTTCATGGTTGACTTCATAAGACATGCAGAGTTTAGGGTTAGGGGGTAGATACATGATTTGTCGGGTTTGAATATGTCTAGACATGCTTGTTTATCAACTTGAATGCTTACTATATGACATAAGAAGGCTATATATGTGCTTTGGTTTTTCATTTTTCTAGTTTTTTGAATGTTATATGCCCATTTGAAGATTTTGGGTGGTTCTTGAAATTTTCATGTTTGAAACCAATACGACTTCTCTTCATGCTAGACTTCATAAGATCGACCGAGTTTATGGTTAGGGGCTAGATACATGATTTGTCTGGTTTGAACATGTCTAAACCTTGTTTACCAACTTGCAAGGCTTACTATATGACATAAGAAGACTATGTGCTTTTGTTTTTCATTCTTCTATTTTTTTATTTTATGCCCATTTGAATCTTGGTCAAATCCTATGTTTGACCTGGATTTAAACAAGTATAAAATATGAAAACGAAAAGGTAAGCCTGGATCCTTCTTAGTCACTCTAAAATGAAGCGACTTTTGGGATGTTCTTGAAATTTTCATGTTTGAAACCCAAAACCACTTCTCTTCATGATTGCTTCATATATAAGACAGAGTTTAGGGTTAGGGGCAGATATATACATGATTTTCTAGTTTGAATATGTCTAGACCTTATTTATCAACTTGAATGCTTACTATATGACATAAGAATGCTATGTGCTTTGGTTTATCATTCTTTTGGTTTTTTCCTGAATTTTTATGCCCATTTGAATCTTGGTCAAATCCTAGGTTTCACAAAGATTTAAACAAGTTTAAAATCTGAAAATTAAAAGGTAAGCATGGATCCTTCTTAGTCACTCTAAAATGAAGCTTTTGGGAGGTTTTTGAAATTTCCATGTTTGAAACCCAAAACCACTTCTCTTCATGCTTGACTTCATAAGACAGAGTTTAGAGTGTTAGGGGTAGATACATGATTTGTCTAGTTTGAATATGTCTAGACCTTGTTTATCAACTTGAATTCTTACTATATGACATAAGAAGGCTATGTGCTTTGGTTTTTCATTTTTCTGGTTTTTTTGAATATTATGCCCATTTGAAGATTTTGGGAGGTTCTTGAAATTTTCATGTTTGAAACCAATACGACTTCTCTTCAGGCTAGACTTCATAAGATCGATCGAGTTTATGGTTAGGGGGTAGATACATGATTTGTCTGGTTTGAACATGTCTAAACCTTGTTTATCAACTTGAAAGCTTACTATATATATGACATACGAAGACTATGTGCTTTTGTTTTTCATTCTTCTATTTTATTTTATTTTATGCCCATTTGAATCTTGGTCAAATCCTATGTTTGACCTGGATTTAAACAAGTATATAATATGAAAACGAAAAGGTAAGCATGGATCCTTCTTAGTCACTCTAAAATGAAGCGGCTTTTGGGATGTTCTTGAAATTTTCATGTTTGAAACCCAAACCACTTCTCTTCATGATTGACTTCATATATAAGACAGAGTTTAAGGTTAGGGACAGATATATACATGATTTTCTAGTTTGAATATGTCTAGACCTTGTTAATCAACTTGAATGCTTACTGTATGACATAAGAATGCTATGTGCTTTGGTTTATCAATCTTTTGGTTTTTTCCTGAATTTTTATGCCCATTTGAATCTTGGTCAAATCCTAGGTTTCACAAAGATTTAAACAAGTTTAAAATCTAAAAATTAAAAGGTAAGCATGGATCCTTCTTAGTCACTCTAAAATGAAGCTTTTGGGAGGTTTTTGAAATTTCCATGTTTGAAACCCAAAACCACTTCTCTTCATGCTTGACTTCATAAGACAGAGTTTAGAGTGTTAGGGGTAGATACATGATTTGTCTAGTTTGAATATGTCTAGACCTTGTTTATCAACTTGAATTCTTACTATATGACATAAGAAGGCTATGTGCTTTGGTTTTTCATTTTTCTGGTTTTTTTGAATTTTATGCCCATTTGAAGATTTTGGGAGGTTCTTGAAATTTTCATGTTTTAAACCAATACGACTTCTCTTCATGCTAGACTTCATAAGATCGACCGAGTTTATGGTTAGGGGCTAGATACATGATTTGTCTGGTTTGAACATGTCTAAACCTTGTTTATCAACTTGAAAGCTTATTATATGACATACGAAGACTATGTGCTTTTGTTTTTCATTCTTCTATTTTTTTATTTTATGCCCATTTGAATCTTGGTCAAATCCTATGTTTGACCTGGATTTAAACAAGTATATAATATGAAAATGAAAAGGTAAGCCTGGATCCTTCTTAGTCACTCTAAAATGAAGCGGCTTTTGGGATGTTCTTGAAATTTTCATGTTTGAAACCCAAACCACTTCTCTTCATGATTGACTTCATATATAAGACAGAGTTTAAGGTTAGGGACAGATATATACATGATTTTCTAGTTTGAATATGTCTAGACCTTGTTAATCAACTTGAATGCTTACAGTATGACATAAGAATGCTATGTGCTTTGGTTTATCATTCTTTTGGCTTTTTCCTGATTTTTTATGCCCATTTGAATCTTGGTCAAATCCTAGGTTTCACAAAGATTTAAACAAGTTTAAAATCTAAAAATTAAAAGGTAAGCATGGATCCTTCTTAGTCACTCTAAAATGAAGCTTTTGGGAGGTTTTTGAAATTTCCATGTTTGAAACCCAAAACCACTTCTCTTCATGCTTGACTTCATAAGACAGAGTTTAGAGTGTTAGGGGTAGATACATGATTTTTCTAGTTTGAATATGTCTAGACCTTGTTTATCAACTTGAATTCTTACTATATGACATAAGAAGGCTATGTGCTTTGGTTTTTCATTTTTCTGTTTTTTTTTGAATTTTATGCCCATTTGAATCTTGGTCAAATACTAGCTAGGTTTAAAACATGAAATTTAGCCCCCAAAAATTGTACATATATGGATTCACTTTGAGATAATTCATGAAACTTTGGAAATGGCCATCTCGTGTCATGTTTCCCCACAAATGAGAATTGGATTAATTGGTGGCAGACAAGTAAACACACATTTATGTGCGACAACCCAAAATGCACATATTTTGCAAAGTTTTCATGCGTGCATGAAAAGTTGCAAATATATACATAAAATGGGCCATGATTCAAAAGTTTGACATGGTTCTTGTGTAGTAGTAGTACCAAAGCTCACACGTGGGAAGAAATTAAGATGGTCGAATTCCAACATATATGTTGCCACACTTTTTTGAAGGGCTCTTTTCTAAAACATTGGTATGGCATGTCTGCTATTTTCCCTAGCTATATAGAAAAATGATGAACAATCCATGATTTCCGATTGCTGTTTTTGAACCACCTTTGGCTTGATTTCAAATTTAGGTCAAAATCATGGGGGGGGGGTAGGGGACAAGATCGTGTTTCTTTGGCTTGATTTGCAAGTTTTTTGGGGTCCCACAAATTTAGGGTAGCATCACAAGGTTTTTTTTCTAAATTTTTCGACACTTAGAATTCAAATATTATGAAGTGGTATCATGGTATCATGTAAGGGATGGTATCACTAGATATTTTCCCCCTATCCGGGAAGTGATGTTGACTGGCACGCAAGGTTTTTCAGTGCTGCAAACCTGCAGTGCGGCGATTTTGACAGAAATAACCCTTTTGGCAAAGAAAATTACGGACTGACCCTCTGAGCAATCTATTTCACTGGACTAACCTTTTTGTGTGGCTTTCTGTGTTTTTCTTCGCCAAAAGGATTACTTTTGTCAAAATCGCCCCCCTGCAGTGCAGGCTACGCGCCCGTCTAATATTCTTTTTTTTTCAATGACAAAAGGGGGGAGAGAGAGAGAGAGTCTTGACGACGTGTCTTCACTTGACAAAGAAGATTGTTGGAAGTTTGCCTACCTAAAGTGTGGGACCTGCACGCATATGGGACCCTGCAGCCCTCTGAGGGCAGTCCGTGTGAGACGCAAAATAGGGTTTTTAGTTTAGTAAGGCAAAAAAATTAAGCCTTGGAGGGCCGAGGCGGGGCGGCCGTCCGCCATTTTATACCTTTTACGCCCCCCACACCTCGTTTCATTTGTCATGTCTACCAAGGAAGAGCTCGGAGGAGAAGATGCAGTCCTAGCTTCTCGACCCCCTGGCGCCCCACGCATAAATACTACTACCAGAAGTACACTGTCTCTAACAATCCTGCCTGCGAAGGGAGATCTCGGAGGAGACGATGCGGGCTCAGCGTCCCCGCCGTTGATTGGCCAGGACACAAGGGTTACTACGCCTCTTTTAATTACCTTCGTTTTGCTGGTAATACTCGGACTTATATCTGTTATCTTCCGCAGGAGAGGGTCGATATCGCCGGAGAAGATGATGTGAGGCAGATGATCAAGCTCGCAGGAGAAGATGATGTAAAGGAGATGGTCAAGCTCGGAGCAGAAGATGATGTAAAGGAGATAGTCAATGTCGGAGAAGATGATGTAAAGGAGTTAGTCAATCTCGGAGAAGATGTGGTGGCATTGGACCAACCGCGGTCTTTGGGCGAGATCCCGGAGATTCACTTACCTCGTTTGCACTGGTAATGATATGCCTGATCTGTAACATTTTGAACATTTTTCGTCGGCTTACACATGAGCTATCTCGGCTTAGGGTCAACAAGGCCCCGGGAGCGGAACTTCCGCATCTCGGCGCGGAGAACTCCGAGTTACGCCAGAAGCGCCCTGGGGAATCGCACGCGCAGGCGCAGCACATCCGTTCGCAGGATCTCTCATCCTTCGACGTCAGGTTCCAGCGAGAGGTCGTAGAAGAAGATAAGTTGCCAGCTTCCCCGCCGTTCAAGAGGATGAAGGAGCTGAAGACGGAGGTTAATATTACTAGCTGACTTTGGGTTGCTGGTTTTTGGGTACTTCGAGTCACTGACATGTAGACACCACTTAAGTCTGTCCTACATGTTAGTGACCATATTCGTTAATCAGCCAATTTGTGCCCTTCGTTTGCCGGTAACGCTCGATATGTTTGTTGTTACCTTTGGCAGGATCACTCCCCTTGCTTATCTTGTCGGAGGATGAAGTTGGATCTTGCCAGCATGCGGGAGGAGAACAGAGAGTTAGGGATCAAGATATTTCGGTACAGGCAGGCGGTGTCTTTCCTAGAAGTGGATGAGATCACGGCCTGTGCTCGTAGGAGTTGTGACGAGGCCATTCATCTGGGAGAACGGATCAAAGCTCAGCTTGTCTCTTTGATGGAAGTCGCAGAACGCGTGATTTTCAATGCTAGAGAGGCGCGGGAACGACTTCTGGTGGCTGAAGATCTCGCATAGCAGTTTAATCATGTGCGCTTATTAGCTGCCTACTACTTTTGTAATTATTCACAATTATATATGTATCAATGGCTTGCCTTTTGTGTGATGGAGGAAATTGCACATACCACCACTTCTTGGTGCAGTTTTTGCACATAACACAATTTGAGATTCTTTTTACACAAATAACCAGATTTTGACGTAAACTTTTGCACAAAAAACAACCTTACTCCATGTTTTCTTTTGTCTTCTAAAGACAAGTAGGTGCTTCGAAAAATACCTCCGTTCCAATGCTTAAAGCTTTGTATATTTTTCTTGAAAAGTCAAACCAAGTAAAGTTCGACCAAACTCTTAGAAGAATCTATCAGCACATATAATATTTTGTAGACACCATATGAAAATATAATTTATTTTCTATCTAATAATGTTGATTTTGTATCTTGCATATTAATGCTTTTGGTAAAAACTTAGTCAAACTTAACATAGTTTGACTTTCTAAAAATCAATATAATCCTTAAGCTTTGGGAAGTGGTTCTAGACGTGGTCTAGACGTGTTTCTACATATTGCCTTCGCATTTGCTAAACGCATGGAGTTTCTTACGAAGTACAAAGTTTATTTTTCGAAATATTTTCGACTTTGTATTATTTTTATTCATTTTCCCCCTGGTTGTCATGTTTTCTGTCCGGCTTCCCCAGCCATGCGCGCGTGACACGAGTAGTGGGAGACATGGTGCCCAAAGGGATAGCTTTTATTAATGGTGGCGACGGTTCCCTAGGCCAATGCTGGCGATACGTCTCATCGTCGCTAGCTGTGCCTTCCCCATGCGGCCGTATTAATGCACACCACTGCTCCTTTGCGCCTCCGCGGCTGATCAAGTAAGTTTGATCATAAAAGATGATCACATAAGCTCGACGATTACCTATAACCTAAAAATTATCTTAATTTGTAAACGAAGACATAAAATAACTAGTTGTTTGATTAGGAAAGACAAAGGAAATTTCTATTGAGATTGAGTTCATTTCATAGTTGTTATAGACACATAGCAATATTACCGAGAGATAGGATTGTAGAGAAAGCAATCCATAGGTATTTTGGAGGGTTCTCAATCCTTTGAATCAAGCAAGCTCTATAGGAAAAATCCCTATGTGTAAAAATCCTACTCCGTACAAGATACCTTTAGAAATCCTTTGAACCAAACAAACTCGGATTCATATTAGTTGACTATAATATAGATATATCTAGACACATTTTAGTTCTAGATTCATCCATATCATTTGACAAGTAATATGAATCGGAGTGATTATATTAAATGGAGTACTAGTATATATTGTTCGAAAAAATTAAGTTATACTGTAATAAAGAAACCATTTCTGTGGTCAAACTGATTTGACGGGACAGTAACTGCACCAGGACGTAGTGGCGTGCTATCCTAGCCGAAGTTTTACTCGGCGCCTCGATGCAGCTGCTGAAGAATAAAAAAAGTCATATCCACTCCTACTCTTCATGTCCATCGTTTCCATCCTTGGCTCTCCACTTCCATCATCGTTCTCCACTCGCCAACCGCTGCTAGAAGTTTTTTCATCCTCTAGATCTCCCATTTGCATAGCTTTCTCTCCTCACCCCTCCGCAGAACCGCAGCACTCCTCCTTCCCGCTCGACTCTCCTACAAAACTCCAATCACACATACTTGCATCCGCCCTTTTAAATCCATCTCGTCTCCATGGCGGCATCGAACGACGACCAGCTGGATGGCGACTGGGGGAAGCTCCCCGCCGAGCTGTTCAATCTCATTGCCCAGAGTCTGGACGTTACAGTCGACGTCCGGCTGGCCGCATGCTCCAAAACGCTGTGCCGCCATGTCGCCGACAACATGAATCTACACCATTGGGATGGACCCTGCTTGCTGATGCCCGATTCTGCCCATTGGCACTATGATGATAGTAGTGCGCACCACACGGTGTACCACGTTGTGCCCCTCGACCATCCTCGGCGCACAGCCATCCTGCCGTTCATGGACAATAGATTCTGGGTTGGCATGAATGGCGACTGGATCGCCGGCGTGGACAGTGGTGGGAACTGGTTCCTCGCGAACATCTACACGCACCAAGAAATCTCCCTACCATCGTCGGAAACTTGCAACATTTTTCGGGAGGAATGGATTGGCTTCCCCGACTTGCCTCCTGAAAGGTACATGACGTATGGGCGTGCCATGTTTTTGTTGAAGATTGTAATTTGCGAAGTGCCCACAAAAGCTGGACATTACTCAGATTACAAGCTCATCGCTCTATTCAATTCTGGACTCGCTTACCTGGCTAATGGTAGCCAGGAGTGGAGGTTATTCTCTCTTGCTAGTTGGGGTGTAGATTACAGTGATGCCATCGAGCACAACGGCTTTATTGTTGCGGTGGATGGGTGGACCGGCACCACATATTGCTGGGATCAATCACAGGCTGGTAATTCTTCAATCCATATGATATACTTCGCAATAAATTTTAATATCAAGCCCATTCATGATATATTGTAACTGAAATAACTAATTGCTCACTAAGACTTTTTTTCACCTTTCAAATGACTGTGCACCATTAAATTATCCTAACCTGACTGAACCATTGCTACAAACGAATTACAGTAGTATATGCTGTGCACTAATCTGTCAACCCAAACCAGATTATTGCAGTATATGAATGCATTCCTGAATTAGTTACTGCATGCTCTTGTCAGAATATGAATAAGGAGCTTAGCCCTGGCCTCTTCATCAATTGATGCATGCAAACTTTCAATTTATTTCAATATTCGATGTACTCAAAGCATTACAATCATGGATCAGATAAGGTTGAGACATGTATCTACCATCAATGAATATGAGTGTAATTAACATACATCTCAAATGGGAACAATTTTATTTCTTCGAGATTTTATACAAGTATAATGACTGCATCCTCCATTTGATCCTACAAATGTGAAGTTGCAGCTACTGGTATTATTGTCTTCCCGAGCCATTCAAACACTATTTTTTGTTGTCTCCGTTTACAATGCAGATGCACACCTTGCCCCGCCATTCGTGATCCCATCACCGATGAAGGAACCATCTGGCAGATGGTTTTTAGCTCGATCAGCCGATGGCAAGCGCTTGATGATCATCCATGAAGATCGGTATATACGTAGCAATGATCACCTTGAGCCTGCAGAAGTTCTGCATCATGGTAATGGCCTTATCCTGCGGGAGTGTCCTGCCCCTGTCATACATGTTTTTGAGAAAGATCTATCCCTGATTGGACCCAATTGGAGTCGAGTTGACAGCCTTGGCACACACTCTCTGTTCATTGGACTGAATTATCCATTGAACCTGAAGATAAATGATGGCAATGCTCCTGATGGAACATTGACTCCATTCATGAGGTCAAATTGTGTGTACATCGCGTACTATGCATTTCGGGAACCAGCATTTAGTTGTATTTGTCGTTGTAACCTGCAGCAAGGGGAAAATGAGCTCATGGGAGTTATCACCCTTCCAGAAGATGGTTGGGGATTTCCCCGACAGGCGACAATGTGGTTTAAGCCTAGTCTGAAAAATATCCGCATGTTGATGCAACCCTAAACTGAGCCATGAATCTTTCTGGAGCAAATAATCTTTTTTGTACGATATGTTTGAACAATTTAGTAACCTGTTCTGTATCTTAAGATGCTCTTCCTTTTTTCTGAATCTTATATACCTGGACCCATTTCAGTGTGTCTGTTTACTCATTTTAGTGCGTATGTAAACCCACATTGAAGTAATCTAATCTTATAATTTAAAACGGATGGTGATGAACTCTGTATTTCCATCCTTCGTAAACCGTGCATGTCTGTTTATTTTTAGTTTCATTTCAGCAACTGTTATTAGTATATGCACACCTTTTTTTTAATGTTGAGAGGAGTATAAGGGCATTACAATGCTATATACTATATGGCGCTAATAGAGAACAAATGAATGTCAAAAGATTGTAAAATCCTCCAGGTACTCTCCTTGCAGCGCTAATTGCTGATGACAGACTGACTTCCTGTTGGTTCCGGTGCTTTAGCTAGGACAGGTGAAAAGAGTTTCACGCCCCTGCTTTCTTTTGCGTCGACGCTAGGACTACCGCTGGGATTAGCCTCTCCAACCGCCAAACGACGAGGAAATAATTCCTAGCGCCCTTGCAGTAGCGCCTGTGTTGGACATGCCCTAATGTTTTCCAGCTAAAAGATGCAATCTTTTAAGCACTTGGGTACGGTATTTCCCCACCAGCCTGGATGCAGGCCGCCAAACGCGTCTTAACCAAGGTTTAAAATAGCGTGCTAAATGAATTAGCGGCAGCCACCTTCAAACGATATGGACGCTATATCGTGGTAATAGTGTGGTATATTTTAAATAGCATTTTCAAAATAATACTAAATATAGCCTAAAAATAAATAATTTTACTAGAACGAATAGATATATATAGTCCAAAAGTGACTGAATCATACATACATAACCACATATAGAAATAGATCTCAAGTATATTAGAAGGCTAACATCAACATTTCACAAGGCAACAACATAGTATAAATTATTTATTAAAAAAATTAGCATTAGCGATATTATTTTCTGATTTAGAAGTGGAACCAACAGATTAGTTCATCACCACGAAAAAGTGAAAGCAACTTGCCTGAAAAAAATAGCGCGCTAACGATATGAAGTTTTAGGGCGATATAGCATGCTGTTTCGCAAATAGCGCCACAGCGAGCAAAATTACTAAGCGTGGACCCTCTAGATATGCTATAGCGTGCTATTAGCTTCATTGAGGCCCTGGTTTGACAAAGCAGCCTGAGTACGTATCTAAAAAAAATATCAGCCTGAGGACGCATGCTTGTAAAAAAGAGAGAGCAGACTACAATTACTTCAGTCCCGAACCCTCTCTCTCCCACCCATACTCCCACCCACTTCTCCTCTTTTACACTAATGACTGCCATGAACGGCTCGCCTCCTCCTTCCACCGGCAGCTGCTTCGCCGACACAGATGAACATCACCGATATTTCCTGAACTCAGCCGATTTGATCCACCGCATCCTCCAGCAGCTTGATGGACGTCCAGTCTCTTCTATCCAGATCGTGACTAGAGAAGGATCTACGAGTACATCCGTTTCTTACCCTTTGGCAGCGTCGGTTCCATCTCTCGCGGTACTTTCTTCTCCGCTGGAAGCACCATCTGGCTCGGCACTGATTTCCCTGGCGGCGGCACCAGCTTCTCCGGCTGCGCCGACCCCAACCCCCGCGGCACGGTCTTCTCCGGTGGCGGCACCACCAAAAGATGCTGTAAGTTGTCCTGAACTCACTAGGATGCAGGTGTAAGTAGTCAATGATAGTTGGGATCTTAAACAAGTTCTTTTTTCTTTAAAATTTAATGACGGGAAACCGTAGTATTCTTCTGCAAAAAAATTTTAATGACGGGAAACAGTAGATGTTAAGTACTAGTTCTGGCAAAAAAAGATGTTTAGTAATATTATCCATCACAGAGCAGGGTTTCGCAGTCTGAACATACAAATATATGCTCCATGTTACCTGTTTCAGAAAGTCTGAAAGCTTGCTCAGTACCTGTAAAATCAAATTGTCTTGCTGCTGCTAGATTTTGTGCAAACTAATTAAAGAGATAGCTAGATGCATTTTCTCCATGTATGCTACGTTCTGATTTATATGCTGTTGATTGATATATACCGTGCTTAACTAGATGCAGAAGCAAACTCGCTCCAACGTCAATGAGCAACTACGTCTTAGGACTGTCGATTGTACATGTCCTCTGCACCGCCCCGAGTTCAGAATTCAAAGAAATTCACTAGCCAAAAAGCCAAAGGTGACGGGCAGGCGTGATGCAGCATTTCAACGTTGTATATTAAAAGGGCGAGGGAAAGGCCGCCCTAAACGGGTTGGTCACTCGGCGGACCCTCCTCAGCCCTCGCGCTTCTATGTGCAACTGGACGGCAACGATGACATGTATATGTTGGTCATCCCCAGAGAATTCAAGCAATGTCTGAAAGGGATTCTTCCCAGGCCTATCAAGCTCAAGACCAGCGTAGGCTGCGCCTGGTATGTGCACATCGATGAGTACCAGGGTGAACTGGTCTTGAAGGATGGTTGGTTCGGGTTTGCAGAGGCGCATGAACTGCAGCTTGATGACCTTCTCGTCTTCGAGGTGAAAGACACTTCCTTGATGAATGTGTTGATCTACGACAGTAACACCTCCACCCAGAGGATAATCTTTTGTGCTGATCACCCTTAGTTGCATGCATGATCTGCAGTGTTTTTAGGAAGAGGGGATCAGAATAACCTCAATATTTTATTGAATTAACTAGATGCTGCTTTTGGACCTGGGTTACTCCCCTGCTGATGTTCAAGCTGAACTTGGTTTTTGTATTAAGCTGAACTGGGGATCAGATACACTGTGATGAGACTTTGTTAATTAGCTAATATAGTATATGTTAGACTTGTTTTATTTTATTTTAATTTACTGTGATATGCTGCGGTAGTTTCAATGTGCGGTCTGATGATTTGTATTATATGTAGGTACACGGAGCTCAATATTTTGAAATATTCATAGATTTGTAAGTGTAAATGTGATATATCCCAGATGTAGTCAATGCTATCTTGTACGAACTTGTAAAATCTCAGGGAAAAATACATTTTATTTTAGAAAGTGTAAAAGTGACCAATTTTTTGATCTGATTGTAGCAAACACAAGTGCAGATGGTCAAACCCCAAAAACTTCTCATATTCATTGTTACATGGTCGAGATATAAAGGTATTTCACGCACTGGTTTAATACTCAACTGCTTACATCCATGTTTGTTTGCAGTTTTTTTTGGACACCTCTTAATGCTCCCTCCGATCCATATTTTTTTTAGATACACAGTACAAACACAGACGCTCTCATATAGATGTATCTAGACACATATTAGTTGTAGAGACGTCCATTTTATCATCATGTAATGAGGATCAGATGGAGTATCGTTTTCATTTTACCAAAAGAAATGGATATATTACTGTATAGTACAACGTAGCCTGAAGCCCTGAGCTCTGAATGCAATTTCTGTGTGCACACTGAACGGATCATAACCCACACGACATGTCTCACTGGTCTGTAGGTCCGGACCCCACCAGATACTGATAAAGCCCAGTGACCCGCCGGGTGAAGTTTTGTGTGTGGATTCCTGCGTACCTGGCTTCGTTCCTCCTAGACACGCGCATTTTTTTTGACCGGGGGACACGCGCATTTATTCCCTTGCTGATTGCTGATGTATCATTCTCAGTTTCTCACAGCCCCCTCATGTTCAGAACTTCAGATCTCCCCAGATCCCTCGCCGTCCATCTCCCCTGAGTCCTCTCTCTACACCACCGGCGTCCACCACCGCTCGGACTACGCGGCTTGGACTCCGTCCTCTACGGATGCGGCGACGTCGCATCTAAAAACTCCACTAAGGCGGCGCGGCATCCCCGATTCTCTCGGTCCATGGCTGCAATGGCGGTATGTTTCCCCCGAATCACTAGCGTTGCCGGTCACATCTTTATTATATCTAAGCTGTATTGCCGGTTGCTTAGCATTGTTTGATATACAGTACTTCTCTCAGCCAGTGTATATATTAATCCTCTGGTAAAGACTCGGGTTACACATGCACCCATGCTAGCTATGTTGGGACTGGATCTAATGTGTGCAGTAATAATCGTTCAAATATGCTATTGGTCAATCCACGGCCGATGATCACATATGAGGACACCGAGCATGCATGTCTGGCTTGTGGACTCTTTAGGCCGACGCTGATTTTTTTTTGTTTGCTTGGTCAATCTGTACTGGCGGATGATGAACTGCAGATGCATTATTCTGATGCTAGACATAGCCAGCAAGCATGCATGGCTCATGCTAGCTTGATTTCTATTCTCATAGCTACTATTTATATCGATTTGGCTTCTGCGATACAATGATACACTATGCTGAATAATTTGATGATACAAGGTTGTACATATCAGCCTAGCTAGATTCAGAAGCTTATTGTTCAGACTGTGTGTTTGATAAGAACAATGATCCGCTGAGTTTGCTAGGTGCCTTTTATTATGCATTTGCTTGGAATTACGGTCAGAAGCTAGAGGCATTATCTAATTGAGGCCTCTTTTTTGCAGTGTTCAAACAAGAAGCTCAAGCTTGGAGAGAGCTTATCATGGAAGGAGACATCTGTAGAGCCAGCCCCAGTGTGCAAGGTGTTTGGGCGCATCGATGAGGAGAATACCCCTGACAGCTTCTGCAAGGTACTATGTACATCGGAGTTAGAGGTGATTTCCATCCCCAGTCGTGTTCTACCCTGGTTTTACGGTGGGTGTCCAGAGTCCATCAACCTGAAGATGTCCACTGCATGCACCTGGATTGTGGACCTGAAGCAACAAGATGGCAATGTTTTAATGGACAAAGGATGGCCAGAGTTTGTCAAAGCACATGACTTGAAGGTAGGATACCTCCTGACCTTCAAGAAGCTTGACACCAAATCATTGCAGGTGCTCATATTTGGTTACAATTGCTGTGAGAAGGTTATATGGTGTTCAGGTTATCACCCATCGCTGGGGCAACAATATCAATCACAGCTGTATTAAGTTGTCTTACAAATGTTCTTTAGAGAGAGCTGGTCTATAATAGTATACTGCTCTCTTTAATGATGCATTGTGGTGAACATGATGGTACCATTACTGGATTGTGGTCACATGTGAGGGGGGATGTTGAAATGTATAATTGGATTGCCTAGCCCTTTCCATTAGTTCGGACTTTTGGTTGCGTTGGCTAGTGCATGAAGCTTGACAAACCTTATTTATGTGTACAGCTCTCTAGTTGTACTATTAATTATTATGTGCTTATGTTGGCTGGATTGTGATGAACATGAGATGTTTTGTTGTTTACGTAAAGAAAAAAACGTGATGTTTTTTTGAATCCTGCGCTGGATATGTTTTGCACAAACTAGTGAAGTGACCGCTGACAAAACATATTATGCGCAAATAGGCAACCCTCAGCAACGATCATGGGTTCAAGTGTCCAGGATCCAGTGCCTTGACATAAGCAAGGCACAGATGAACAGTACGGTGACTTGTAGATTTGGCCGTTGGATTGAAAATAGATAGCTAAGATCAAAGTACTGTAGCATGTAGCATATGTACTGTTCATGGTTCTAAAGCACATGCACTGTGGACGACGTACTGTAGCACATGTCCTGTACATTGGTTGGTACTGTAGCAGTTACTAGTTAATAGTCATCTGTCTAATTATTTTTTATCCAACGGTTGAAAGGGAGGGGCAAGGCATGGTACGGAGTACTATTTATGTGTGCCTCGCTTTCATCAAGGCACTCGATCTCATTCCGGGTTCAAGTATTACCCCATGTAGCACCACTTTTTTTTTGGGTTAGCCAGACAACCTTCCCAATAAAAAAAAGTACTACCTTCCCTGCATGGGCCAATTGTTTGTACTTTTGGGCTGCCGCCGGCCATGTACATGGTGATTGCTGTCAGCCTGCTTACTTCGCTGATAACATTCCAAAAACACTTAATGGGCCTCCGACTCATGCCATTGGGGCCCTTCCTAATTTAAACACGGATATCCTATGATTGGCCCTCTAGAAACCGAGATTCTACATATAAAGTTATTTTTATTTCGTATCAATTATGATTATGATTCTTTTTAAATGCGCATAGCCAGTATGCGCATCTACATGGGCTCTATATTTTGATATATTCATATAGTCGATTTCAAAATTGTCATTAATTATATAAAGTTCCAAGATTTATTCTATTAGTGTGCAAGATCTTAGAGTGTATTTGTAGTTTAAAAAAAATGACAAACCTCTTCATCAGATTGTTGTTAACAAGTGCAGTGTTGTGAACCCAAAATATATTACATACTCCCTCGTAGATCAAATTTGATCTAATTAAGTTGAACTAAAACCCGGATCAACAATTAGTATGGATTAGATGCATGGAGTACGAAAAACAAATGAATAGGCAATATTTCAATTTTTCCTTCAGTTGAGAATGCTAGAGCAGGACCCATTTGCCAGTAGCGTCCCTCAACATTTGAAGGTAAAAACAAACAGAAGGGATCGAAAAAAAAGCATCCTACATATCTCGGCTTAAAATATATCGAGAATTCACATATTTCTTGTACATAGAGGCTGACATCGGGGACCCATTGGCCAGCAGTGGAAAAAAAATCAAAGAGAGGAAACAATTATCGTACAGAGAAGCTGACATGTGGGACGCATTTTGCAGCAGCGTCCTCAACTTTAACAAAGGCGGCAGGGGATCGAAAGAAAAAGCAAAGTTGCCAGAAATCAGCGGTCAAAAATAAATCCAAGAAACGAAATGTTTATTGTTCCTAGAGGCTGACATATGGGACCCACGAGCGAGCAGCGTCCTCAACGTTTCAAAGGCGGCAGGGGATCGAAAAAAAGGCAAGTGACCATATATCAGGTGCCAAAAATAATCCAAGGAAAGAAATTTATTGTACATAGAGGATGACATATGGGTCCCGTTTTGCAGGAGCCGTCTCACCGTTTCCAAGGCGGCACGGGATCGAAAAAAAAGAAAGGAAAGGTTTATCGTTCAGAGAGGCTGAGATGTGGGACCCATGGGCCAGCAGCGTCCTCTTAGTTTCAAAGGCGGCAGGGGATAAAAAAAAGGCAAATAGCCAGTAATTAGGGTAAAAAAAATCAAACAAAGGAAACTTTGACTGTTCATAGAGGCTGACATGTGGGACCCATGAGCCAGCAGCGTCTCAACGTTTCAGAGGCGGCATGAGATCGAAAGAAAAAGGCAAATAGCCAGAAATTATGTGTCAATAATAAATCAAACAAAGGAAAGGTTTATTGTTCATAGAGGCTGACATGTGGGACCTCTGAGCCAGCAGCGTCCTCAACGTTTTAATGGCGGCACGAGATCGAACGATAAAATAAGCCAAAAATCATTTGGTAAACAAAATCCAAGAAAAGAAACATTTACCGTTCTGAGAGGATGACATGCGGGACCCATGAGGCAGCAGCATCCTCAACGATTCCAAGGCGGCAGGGGATCAAAAGAAAAAAAAGGAAATATCCAGAAATTAATTAGGGGTTCAAAATAAATCCATCAGAAGAAACTTTTATTGTTCATAGAGGATGACATGTGGGACCGACGTGCCAACAGCATCCTCATCGTTTCAAAGGGGGCAGGAGATCAAAAGAAAAAGGCAAATAGCCAGACATTAGGGGTCAAAAATAACTCCAAAAAAGGAAACTTTTATTGTTCGTAGAGGATGACATGCGGGACCCATGATTCAGCAGCTTACTCAACGTTTCAAAGGCGGCATGAGATCGAAAGAAAAACGCAAGTGACAAAATATCAGGAGCTAAAGATAATCAAGAAAAAAAGAAACTTTATTGTACATAGAGGATGACATGCGGGTCCCATTTAGCAGCAGCGGTCTCAACGTTTCAAATGCGGCTTGAGATCAAAAGAAAAAGAAAATAGCCAGAAATTAGGGGGTAAAAAAAACTCCAAGAAAGGAAAGCTTTATCGTTCATACAGGCTGACATGTCGGACCTATGAGCCTGCAGCTTACTCAGCGTTTCAAAGGCGGCAGGCCGGCAGGGGATCAAAAGAAAAAGGAAATAGCCAAAAATCAGATGGTGAAAAAAATCCAAGAAAAGAAACTTTTATTGTACATAGAGGATGACATGCGGGTCCCATGAGCCAGCAGGTTCCTCAACGTTTCAAACGTGGCATGAGATCGAAAGAAAAAGGAAAGTGACCAAATATCAAGAGCCAAAAATAATCCAAGAAAAGAAACTTTATGTTACATAGAGGATGACATGTGGGTCCCATTTTGCAGCAGCGGTCTCAACGTTTCCAAGGCGGCACAGGACCAAAAGAAAAATGAAGTAGCCAGAAATCAGGGGGTGAAAAAAATCCAAGAAAAGAAAGATTTCAATTGGGCTGTATCTGGACATCTGGGCCTTCGAACTATCCTGCTGGGCCTTTTGTCTCGTACAATTTCAGCCCACTCCAAAACAGGAAAGTTCGGATTTTTCTAAAAAAAACAGGAAAGTCCTATGCATCGCAAAAACAAAAAACAAGGACACTCAACATATAAGTTTGTTTATGTAAAAATAAAGATTTAATTTATCCGTTTGCAATAGCTCAGAGCGAAATAATCAAGATATCACATGTTTCTTGTACGGGGAGGCTGACATCGGGGACCCATGAGCCAGCAGCGTCGTCAACGTTTCAAAGGCGGCAGGGGATCGAAAATAAAATAAAAAACCAAAAGTCAGTTGGTAACAAAATCCAAGAAAAGAAAACATTTATCATTCTGAGAGGATGACATGCGGGACCCATGAGGCAGCAGCATTCTCAAACGTTTCCAAGGCGGCAGGGGATCAAAAGAAAAATAAAGGAAATAGCCAGAAATTATTTAGGGGTCAAAAATAAATCCACCAAAGGAAACTTTTATTGTTCATAGAGGATGACATGTGGGACCGACCTGCCAACAGCGTCCTCATCGTTTCAACGGGGGCAGGGGATCAAAAGAAAAAGGCAAATAGCCAGAAATTAGGGGTCAAAAATAACTCCAATAAAGGAAACTTTTATTGTTCGTAGAGGATGACATGCGGGACCCATGAGCCAGCAGCTTACTCAACGTTTCAAAGGCGGCATGAGATCGAAAGAAAAAGGCATGACCAAATATCAGGAGCCAAAAATAATCCAAGATTTATTGTACATAGAGGATGACATGTGGGTCCCATTTTGCAGCAGCGGTCTCAATGTTTGTAATGCGGCTTGAGATCAAAAGAAAAAGAAAGTAGCTAGTAATTAGGGGGTGAAAAAAAATCCAAGAAAAGAAACTTGATGGACATAGAGGATGACATGCGGGTCCCTTGAACCAACAGCTTACTCAACGTTTCAAACGTGGCATGAGATCGAAAGAAAAAGGCAAGTGACCAAATATGAGGTGCCAAAAAAACTCCAAGAAAAGAAAGTTGATTGCTCATAGAGGATGACATGCGGGTCCCATTTAGCTGCAGCGGTCTCACCGTTTGAGAGGCGGCAGGGGATCGAAAGAAAAAGTCAAGTGACCAAATATGAGGTGCCAAAAATAATCCAAAAAAAGAAAGTTTTATAGTACATAGAGGATGACATGCGGGTCCCATGAGTCAGCAGCACCATACGTTTCCAAGGCGGCAGGGGATCAAAAGAAAAAGGAAATAGCCAAAAATCAGAGGGTGAAAAAAATAAAGAAAATAAACTTTTATAGTACATAGAGGATGACATGCGGGTCCCATGAGCCAGCAGGTTCCTCAACGTTTCAAACTTGGCATGAGATCGAAAGAAAAAGGCAAGTGACCAAATATGAGGAGCCAAAAATAATTCAAGAAAAGAAAGTTTTATAGTACATAGAGGATGACATGCGGGTCCCATTTAGCAGCAGCGGTATCAGCGTTTGAGAGGCGGCAGGGGATCAAAAGAAAAAAGAAATTGCCAAAAATCAGATGGTGAAAAAAAACAAGAAAATGAACTTTTATAGTACATAGAGGATGACATGCGGGTCCCATGAGCCTGCAGGTTCCTCAACGTTTCAAACGTGGCATGAGATCGAAAGAAAAAGGCAAGTGAAAAAATATCAGGAGCCAAAAATAATTCAAGAAAAGAAAGTTTTATAGTACATAGAGGATGACATGCGGGTCCCATTTAGCAGCAGCGGTATCACGTTTGAGAGGCGAGGGGATCGAAAGAAAAAGGTAAGTGACCAAATATGAGGTGCCAAAAATAATCCAGAAAAGAAAGTTTTATAGTACATAGAGGATGACATGCGGGTCCCATTAGCAGCAGCGGTATCACCGTTTGAGAGGCGGCAGGGGATCGAAAGAAAAAGGCAAGTGACCAAATTTGAGGTGCCAAAAATAATCCATGAAAAGAAAGTTTTATAGTACATAGAGGATGACATGCGGGTCCCATTAGCAGCAGCGGTATCACCGTTTGAGAGGCGGCAGGGGATCGAAAGAAAAAGGCAAGTGACCAAATTTGAGGTGCCAAAAATAATCCAGGAAAAGAAAGTTTTATAGTACATAGAGGATGACATGCGGGTCCCATTAGCAGCAGCGGTATCACCGTTTGAGAGGCGGCAGGGATCGAAAGAAAAGGCAAGTGACCAAATTTGAGGTGCCAAAAATAATCCAGAAAAGAAAGTTTTATAGTACATAGAGGATGACATGCGGGTCCCATTAGCAGCAGCGGTATCACCGTTTGAGAGGCGGCAGGGGATCGAAAGAAAAAGGCAAGTGACCAAATTTGAGGTGCCAAAAATAATCCATGAAAAGAAAGTTTTATAGTACATAGAGGATGACATGCGGGTCCCAGTTAGCAGCAGCGGTATCACCGTTTGAGAGGCGGCAGGGGATCGAAAGAAAAGGGAAGTGACCAAATTTGAGGTGCCAAAAAAACTCCAAGAAAAGAAAGTTGATTGCACATAGAGGATGACATGCGGGTCCCATTTAGCAGCAGCGGTCTCAACGTTTCCAAGGCGGCAAGGGATCAAAAGAAAAAGGAAGTAGCCAGAAATCAGGGGGTCAAAAAAATCCAAGAATAGAAAGAATTTTGGTTCATAGAGGATGACATGCGGGACCCATGATCCTGCATCGTAAACGGCTCGTTGAACGAGATGGCGCGATGTAGAAAAAAACAATGCCAGAGAGGCTGCCATCTGGGCCCTACATCCCTCGGCGGTGCGGATTTGCGTTGACTCGGCCGGCGAACCCGAGATTTCGAGATGCACCACGTCCCGGGCCACCATACGCCACGTTTTGGCCGCTTTCGTCGGGCTAGGTGGCCTCAAAAACGAGAAAAAAAAGTTTTGACATGCACCACGGAGGGACCAAAATCGTCGGCCATGGTACACCAGCAACCACGGCGCGACTTCAACTTCGTCGGCCATGGCAACTTTTCTTGTAGTGTGGGCTGGTCCATTAGTTACGTGGGCCGAGCCTAACCTCTAATGTTGACTGGTCAAAACTTAAATGGGCCGGCCCATTTAACATGTGGGTCCACCTTACGTGGGCCGGCCCAAGAAGCAAGTGGGCCGGGCCACAAGGTGGGTCCCACTTTCCTGTTAAAAGGCCCATTTAGTGTGTGGGGTCCACCGTATAGCAAGTGGGCCGGCCCAACAAGCTAGTGGGCCGGGCCAAAAACACAGTGGGTCCCACTTTCCAGTTAAAGGGTCGGCCCATTTAGTATGTGGGGTCCACCATATAGCAAGTGGGCCGGCCCAACAAGATAGTGGGCGGGCCAAAAACACAGGTGGGTCCCACCTTCCTTAAAGGGCCGGCCCATTTAGTATGTGGGGTCCACCATATAGCAAGTGGGCTGGCCCACCAAGCTAGTGGGCGGGCCAAAAACACAGGTGGGTCCCACATTTCGTGGGCCGGCCCATTTGGTATGTGGGGTCCACCATATAGAAAGTGGGCCGGCCCAACAAGATAGTGGGCGGGCCAAAAACAGGTGGGTCCCACCTTCCTATTAAAGGGCCGGCCCGTTTACCATGTGGGACCACCATATAGGAAGTGGGCTGGCCAACAAGATAGTGGGCCGGGCCAAAGCACAGGTGGGTCCCACTTTCCTGTTAAAGGGCCGGCCCAATTAGTGTGTGGGGTCCACCATATAGCAAGTGGGCCGGCCCAACAAGATAGTGGGCCGGGCCAAAAACACAGGTGGGTCCCACTTTCCTCTTAAAGGGCCGGCCCATTTAGTATGTGGGGTCCACCAAAAAACAATTGGGCTGGCCCAACTAAGTAGTGGGAGGGGTCCACCTTAAAGCAAGTGGGCCAGCCCAATTAGAGTGTGGGGTCCACCTTCAATCAAATGGGCTGGCCCAATAAATAAGTGGGCCAGCCCGTTTAGTTGTTGTTTATATGCCGGCATAATAGGCGCTATAGGAATTTGCGGGCAGGCACATATGTGATTTCGCTTAATTGGGTCGTTTAAGGGATGGGAATTCGTGATTTAGATACTGAGAATATTTACGCAGCATTGATTTCTGTCGGATAGCCTCACTTACCACAAGCACCAAAGAAAAAATGCGCGAAAGAACTATAAAAACTAACTAAATATTACATCAGCTGCAAGGCATTGAAAAAATATTACAGAACCCAGAGAAATTGAATGGTAATTAAACCTAGCAATACAATGAAGCGATCCGACAATCTTTTAAGTTGTCCATGCAGCACCTATATCTGAAACAAAGACATTACAAGTTAAGACAGCAACAATGGAAAGGCAAAGACACTACAATATTGTTTGCCAAAGAATTTGGAACTCATCATTTCGTCGTTATAACAAGATCATTGTAATGCGCACAATAAGCAAACAAAGAGTGCATGCCGCATACCAACAGCCAATATAACAGAGCATGTTAGAATGAAACAGCAGACTTACTACTGTCGAGTCCCATGCAAACCAACATGTTCAGGGAGTACAAAATTGGCATGAACAACATAGTAGCAGGCTATAAATTTTGTAACAACGACTGAGCAAGATGAAGTTATGATGGCTACATCTACAGAGCAGGGAATGTAAACCAAAAATAGAAGTTACGATGGCAAAAGCTAAAGAGGAGGGAATGTGAACCAACATGTGCCAAGTGCAATTACTTCATTTTGGCCGTGAACTAAATAATACTCCTGAACTTATAGTGAAGGGGATGCAAATCAAGATGTTTCGGGATATAAACTTGTAATGAGCAACACATAGAGGATAGTTAATGCTGGAGCTTAGGATGGACCAGATACAGAATATAGTGGGATCACCTGTGAACTTGTATAAGAGGGAATGCAAACCAATATGTTCAGCTTTCCATATGTGAGCGTCATGCCAAGTCAGAGAAACAAGTCAATAATGCAGCTTTTGAAGAACAAGATGGCACGCAAAATTATTATCTAGTAGTATGACAAGTTTATTTGTACTACAGGCTAGATAGCAGAGTGATAGCATGCCAAACTAAGTCCTTACTTTGTTAGCTTACAATGAACTAGATACAAAACAATGGCATCACCTGTAGTACAGGGAATGCAAGCCAACATGTTCATGGAGTAAAAAATTGGCACAAACAACATAGTAGCAGGCCATAATTTTTGTAACAACGACTGAGCAAGATAAAGTTATGATGGCTAGATCTACAGAGCAGGGAATGTAAACCAAATATAGAAGTTACGATGCCAAAAGCTATAGAGCAGGGAATGCGAACCAACATGTGCAATTACTTAAAATTGGCCATGAACTAAATAATAGCAGGATGTTACTATAATACCTATAATTTTTGTAACAACGACTGAGCAAGATAGAAGTTATGATGGCTACATCTACAGAGCAGGGAATGCAAACCAAAATGTTCAATCGCTTAAAGTTAGCAATGAAGTAGAAAATAGCAAGATGTTACGGTCATAGCTAGGAATGAACTAAAAGAGCTTCAGACAAACAAGCATCTGAACCCAGAACATGGCGCTAAAACAAGGGACTTACATTAGGAGAAGCACTCTGTGGGAGTCACAGCAGATCTTCCTGGGGTTGATAGATCCGGTGATGAAGTACGCTACATGTGCTACTTGGGGTTGGAGAGACGGCCATTACACTTCATGGTTACTCATCTCATCTGCAAAAACGTAACGGCGCGTCGTTAGCACAAACAGATTCCCCCAAGATTAAACAAGAACTTGCAGGCAAGCAATAGAAAAGCGACAGTAGAAGAGTTTAGATCATGCACGGCGCCGGTGAAGCAGATCCGGTTCATGCACAGCGGTGTCGGTGAGCAAGATCCGATGCGGTGGACGACGGATCCGGCGAAGCGGCTCCGGTGGGGTGGACGATACCGCAGCTGAAGCGACTGCGGTAGACTGCTGGATGAGTATATGGTTTCGAGGTTCGGCGGGGATGATCCAGTCCGGTTGATGACGGCGTCGATGAAGCGGCTCCGGCAGACAGCCGGATGACGAGGATCGCGAGGCCTCGGGTAGGCCAGGGAAGTCCGGCGGGGATGTTCCGGTGCGGTGGTCGTGGAGGTGGGAGAGAGAGGGACTTGGGAAGTTCCGGTGGGTGGTCTCAGAGGAGAGAGTGAGGGAAATGAATTTTTTTTCGGGGAGTTTCGGAGCTAGGGAGGTGGTGATCGAAAAAAATGACGGGTAGACCCCCCACCAACCGACTTATGCATGGACATTGTTGTCATCTTTACGAGGGTAGAATGGGAAGTTAGAGGCGTGTGAAATATTTGTATTTTTCGAGCGGGAAGTTTTGCCGCTGGAATGAGATTTCGAATTTGGCTATAGTCCAAGTAATACAAAAATATGAGACCGTACTAGTACGGCCAAGTGTCACATCAAGTCATCATCACGTTGAAAATCGGTTACCACGAGCATAATCATGATATATCTTGAAAATCAATTTTGAAAAGCCCTTCTGAAATATTTCGGGATTGGTACTAGGAGATTTTGCAGCTTGACTAAGTAATTTTTTTTCTTCGAAAAGGGGATATGACCCCAGCCTCTGCATCGTGGTGATGCACACGGCTTTTATTAATAATCCAGTCGCAACAAAAGTATGTTTTTTTTTGCAAGGAGCAACAAAAGTATGTTGTACAGATGGTCCAAGTAATATATACTCGTGATTGTAATATAAGGCCAGGGGTAGACCGGAACCATATCCTCTAACGTAGAGATGACAAGTCAGGTAAGCACAGTGCTTAAGTAGTGCAAAACGTAGAAGAAAAATCAGGAAAATGTAACAAATACTGTACGTATTTACTGTAGCAACCACTGTATATTTTTACTGTATAAAAAATCGTATAAATATTTAAAAAAGATAGTCATAATTTTGATTGTTACTAATTATCGTAAATGCATATGGCTTACATATATTATGGAAGTTAATTTAGATCAAATTAGACTTAATCATGTAGATGTGGAGAAGGAAAATTAGAGAGGTGTAGCTTACCCGACTTGTCTATTGCACGTTAGAGGATCTACTTCCGGGGTAGACCATGCTACTTAGACTACTCATAGTGGGAGTAACTAAGGAGTATTAACATAGAGCTGGTTGTGGTAACTAGCTATGTTACCATAACACTTTTCAAGATAGAATGAGTCTACATACTAACTAAAACAATCATGCATGATAGTACTACATCTAAGTTACTATGCATTATGAAGGTAGTAACATAGAGTAGTGTCATATGCATGCGGAAATTCAATTTGGCTCCCGGGTGCATATGCTCCCTCTACCAAAAAATCATATTTTAAAATGTCGAAAAAAATTAGCAAAAAATTTACATGTACATATTCATAATATATGTTCGTTCGTCAAGTTTCACGAAAAACCAATATTTTTTGTGGTCTATGTAAAAAAGAGAAAACTTATCTTGTGAAAAGCATTATTTTTAGTACTGTGTTTTATCTTTTTACACACGTCACACGACAAGTCGCAACTTTTTAAGGGCGTAGCACGAGAAGATGTACATGCGAATTTTTTGTTTCATTTTTTTGAAATTCAAAATATGTGTAAGATGCATTTCAAAATGGAGGGAGCATATGCTCCTATGTTTCAAAACACCAGTCCCGCATGCGCATGACACTACTATACGGTCACATCAAGTCATAATCACAACCAAAATCAGTTCCCATGTACAAATATTTTGGATTTTATTGGCGGGAGATTGTAGCGCTTGACAGATATTTTCAATTTAGCTGGCGCTAAAAAAATACTGTACTAGAAAAATTGGTAGCTTACTGTAGTACTGCCTCCTTTCAGGGATACAAGGACAAGGACCAATCAACTAAAATAATGTATGAAAATGGTCACCAATGGGCCAACTAATAGTTATACTTTTCCCATGCAGCGCAATATAAAAAATACTACAAATCAGATTAAACCTTGATTAAATATTGGTGCATCCAATCCATTCAGTTTTCATTTAATCCACATCACCAAGGAAACAACCACCAGGTACATAACAAGTGCAGATAGAAGCACCAACAAAATAGTTCAGCATCACAAACCCTTTCACACAACCAAGGGACACCTTTGACTGTCAGTGTTCACTGTGGTATTCAGCATCTCCCACACTTTCTCAGGATGTTGCCCAGGTGGGCTTGACTTGCTTCTAATCCTGCAGTTATACGGTGGATGACTACTCTTTGTGCAGCCACTATTGCTCGTTCCTCTTTGAGTAGTTCCTCGAGAACATAAAAAGACAATGACTTGGACCTCAACCTGCGCTTGGGCTTTGACTTGGACTTGGACCTCGACAAATTAGTTGTGAACCCAGCATTACGCAGGAATGTGTTGTTGGCTATACCATGACATTGTAGTACCTTGGAAAATGAATTCAGACATTCTTCCTGGGTTTTTTCTATACCATCTTTCTTTGGTTTTGCCAGCTCCACTTTCATGTCAGACTGAGGAGTTTTCAGTTGTTACACATGTGTAAGAGAAGAGATTATAATGTGAAGACATGTGTATGAACTACCTCTAATAATCCTACAAACTGGCATGGCTGATTACCGCATATACATTTTAGTAAGAGCATGTTACATCATATTGACATGTCTTCTATTGCTAACACGTAATAGCAGGACTATAAAAATATGCATGGATCCATGTGTAGAATTCGTAATGTGCATGATATTGCTGAGAAGTATATAAGTGAATTGTACTAGCCCTTTCCACCAGTTCAGACATTTGGTTGTGTTGGCTAGTGCATGAAGCTTGACAAATATGACAAGATATTTCTGAATACAATTGAAAACCATAACTGACATTAGTAGAGAATACTTACAATAACACTCTGTGCAAAATGTCCAGTCAAACCATTTCTGCTCGTCTGGCACACCTTGAATTGCTCAAGTAGACTCATCTCTCTGTCTGTACTCTCACAGTATGCTTGCCTTGCCTTCTGATATTTTCGCAAGAGAAAATATAAATTAGTTTCACAACCACGTCACATGCCGACATGCGACAATTGAAAGTTTTCAAAAAAAATATAAATAAAACAGAGACATCAATTTACGATGTATATTGTGCATCTATAAATTCTAAATGATTTACTAATTTAAATATAGTTGTACAGATAACATTCCTTACCATACAGTAGAGGTGTCCAATCAAGCTACGAGATCCTGTACGCTGTTGTAAACGTACATTATTACGAGCACGCATGTTACTTCGAGCGATGAACTACAAATGAAGACTTGTGAGACACATGCTTAAAAAGGAATCAGTAATGTGATCTTGTCTCACTGTCTTCACAGAACATACCAAATTCTTTTGAGCAGACCAATACTCAACAAGATCACACCATTGATCATCAGTCATCTGTAGTATAGGAGAGGTTGTTGGAATATCGCTAGGAGTCCTCCCAGCAAAGTATCTCATCTTTAGCCTATGGCGCTCCTGGCGCAACGCTGAAGAGAATATGCTCCTGATAACAGTGATTACATTCTTCATGTCATCATCAAACTCAAGACATGTCTGTTTACAACAATGGGAACCGTTCATGTGTTAGATAGCTAGCCAACAGAAAGCTAGAGGGAATGTGAACGAGCAACATGGTATTGTTTACGAAAATGACTTACATGTAACATGTGCAGTAAACCTTCAAAATGAGAAGGGGTGTTTACGTGTTGTTTCCATGATGGAAAGATAGGAATTTGAGTCCTGACAAAAACGCCTGTGATCGATGCTATATTAGATGATTCTTGTGGATCCAGTGGCCTTCTGATACCTGCTATAACTGATGTGATGGGAAATCTTGTTCCCATTCGGGCAATCTTATTTTTAAGTGATTTCAAAGTCGTTGGCCCCCTTCGTTTTCTTGGTCGTGGTGGAACTGCAAATTTAAGCATTACATCAAGCTATCAAGGTATTTATGTAACGGAGCATGTAAGGGAACACGTACCTAATTCGGCCCCACCATCATCTTTAAGGAAGAAGTTGTCTCTGGCAGGACTAAATGTCAGCGGGCGATCGTGATTAGTTAGGTGTTGAGAACCTGCTGTTGAAACTGGGTCTGCTGTGAATTGTTCTTGGGTAACTGGATTGGCAACAGGTGGCTGGGGAACATGTGGTTTGGTATTTGCTCCGTCTACAGCTTTTAGACCAACCGATGTGGGGTTAGGTCGAAGCTTTTTATGTTGGTGTTTCGCATTACAATATTTTTTTGCCTGGTCATCATTTTCAACTAGATTAGAGTGACTCTGAGTCTGAGACCTTGTTTTTACTCTGTTCACTGCATTTGTTTGTGATCTGACATGACCAGCTTGAACCCTTTTTATTTTTAGGTGAGCTGTCAGATATTGATCTTCCTGTTGAACTATGTTCTTCACCTTGTTGGTATTTGAAACGTCCTTACGTGAAGTCCCTGATGCCTGCCAGAGATAAACGGTACTTCAATCAACAAAATCATATACATGCTTGATACGATTATGGAACATAAGAACAGCAAGCCAAGACATGATGAAACATATGTTATTATTATGTGTTAACTGAGCAGATGATAATGCTATAACTTGGGCTGGGTTGGACAGATACATCACAGTTATTGAAGATGCAACAATAATGCCAATGAAAAGAGCGAGCAATCACCTTGGGGGGTGGAGTAGGGTGCTTGACAAGGGCATCCTCTTTACTCAGGTCTCCCTCAGACTCTTGTTCAGTAGGATCAAGTTCTGAATAAGAAAATGATTGTTATCGATGGAGACAGGAGAGGTGTTTGATTGTTCACTGGTGATGCCTATATTTTCTCTCCGGCCCTCTTTGTACTCTACTACAGTATCTTTAGCATGCATTAGAAAAAAATGCTAACGAGATTTATCATGGAACTTTGAGTAGAGCAGTAGAAGGGCAAATTAGTAGTAGCAAGTAGATGATAGCTCAAAAAGGAATAAAGCGTAGATCAAAAATAAATGATTTCCCTGTGCATGCCAATTGATGATTACAAGATTTATAAACATGCAGTTTAATAATGTCGACTAATCACTCTGCAGGCTTGACTTCTACTACAGTCATACCAGATAGCACCAAACAGATTGTAGGAAAAGTAAACTTGAAACCCCTAAGGCCTTGTTTGGTACTAGTGTTTTAGTGGGGATTAGTGGGGATAATACTCTAGAGTATTGGGTGACAGCAGAATTCACCCAATACCCACAAAACCCCATCCCCAATCCACTAGGTAGGGGTAGAGTATTGGGGATTGAAAAAATACACTAAATTTTGCGGAAAAGTAGGGATAAGTGGGGATTAAACTCGCTCATACTCTAGCACCAAACATGCATTGGGGATAAGTGGGGATTTAAAGTTTGGAGCGGATTATCCCTGCTAATCCCAGTAAAACTCTAGTACCAAACAAGCCCTAAAACAGATCGCACGAAACTGATGTTCGGAAATGAAATGCATAACGGAAGCGGCTAAACACCAACCTTCGCATGGGGAGTGGACGGCTTTACGCTTTGGTTTCGCGCGGTGGACCGGTTGGGCGCGGGGTCTACCCATTTCACCGTGCGGTAGACCAGGGAGTCGGGAAGCAGATCCGACGCAGCGGCGGAGGTGGACGGCGTCCCTGAGCAGGATCCGGCGCGGTGGGCGTCGGCTACGGTGGAGCACAAATGGTGCGGTGTGCGCCTTCGTAGGGGAAGCGGCTCCGGCTTGCTTGACAACGTCTTCTCGGACACTACAGCGTCTGGTCAGGAGGCTGTGGTGGCGAGGTGGGACGGTGGTGCACTGCCGTCGTCGGGCGAGATGCTCCGATTCGGTGTGTGACGCGTGAGAGATGTGGGATTCGGCGCCTGTGCCGGTGGTATGTTTTAATGGCTGGGGTGAGATTGGCCTTGGCCAAGAGAAGAACCGCTGGGGACGTTTTTGATGAAAGGATAAGATCGGAAATTCGAACATTTGAAAATTGGAGGCGGCAACCCGAGCTATTTTCGCCGCTGTTTTGGCGCTTCGTTGAAATGGTTTGGTGGATGCGCGAAAAAAAAATGGACGCGGTCCGACCCCATCAAGGTCTCATTTGTAAGCATGGGCGGTACGGCAGCCATCCTACCTTGATTTTTAGTGAATATCCATCCATTCATATATATGTGTTTTTTTCTGAACATTTGAGTACTTAAAACGGACTTCATATGACAAAGTTGCGCCTATTTTAGTGAACACTGCGTGGAGCCGATTTCGAAAACAAAACATGGACTAGGTACCAAAAAACATATATAGACTCGTTCTCCGCATTAAAAAGATTGATGTATCATGGATCTTAGTATATGTAAAATAACCTTGAGCTATTCATTATCATACGCGTAGAATTGAAGACTTCAGATATTTCTTTATATTTGAAAGAAACGCCATGTTTCATCCGACAACATTTATCATCTCATTGAGTTGGCGCTGATTTTATATGTGGTGACGAAAACAACTGAGGCTCCTTTGATTTATAGGATTTAGATCCTACGGGAATTATTCTACACTATTGGTTATATTCAAAGGGAACATATCCCATATGAATCTTGTACTACAAATCCTATATGAACAAAACATTAGGTCATCCCTCATGGAAAAATCCCTTTGGTACAATCAAAGAAACTCATATTCCCATAGGATTCAAATAGACAAGATGTACATACGTTTTTCCTATCCTATGACTTAAAGGACTCCTGAAATGGCTCGACAACAAAGATCATAAATTCCGAGTTGTGCATCGAGCAAAAGATATTGAAAAAATTCTTGATCGATCCAATTACAAAATGATTTTCAAAAGAACTAAAGTTTTGCCATTGATCACATAATTGGTATGTATATAGGTTCTACTTATAATAAAATATGTTTTGGTTTATTGGGATTGCGTTAGAATTACATGCATCACAATGTCTCGGGACTATTTCGGTATTTACCTCTTCTTTTAGAGTTCGCCCTATCTAAGATTATTTCCGACATTCGCCAATGTTTGCAAGGAATGGCATGCAGTCGATTCCCACCCTGTTTCAGAAAAAATGAAGAAAAAAAAGTGAACTTGTGGCTATAAAATGATAAGCTTGAATTTTGATATGTTTTTTTTAAAAACTAGCTTCAAAATATGGCCTACCATTTTATATAAAAAACCATGGGTCTTAACGAAAATGCCCAAGGTAAAATGTGCATTAACATTTTGGGGAAAGGTGCAATAAGATTTCATTTTATTGTGGGAAACAAATTGTTGTTGTTTTTTTGCCTTTTCTGAATAGCTAAAAAGGTGTCATCTTTTTTCCATACATTCCATAATGTCATAGAACATAAGCATCCGGTGTCCAGATATAGCAACAATTCAGTATAAGACAATACTAACATAGTTTCCATAAAGTACTGCTAACACATAAGAAAACAAAAGATCTAGATGATGACCCAAGAAACATCCTTGTATATAATAACAATCTATTGACCATATGGCGGCTTTTGCATCACCCTATCAAAATCATCTGCCTTCAAGCACGAGAGCAGAATGTCGACACGTGCTTCAACATGTTCCAAGATCCTCTTGATGATCTCATGGATATCTGCATCAGCCGAATAGGAATCAAAGTTGTCAGCCACTAGCTTCTGATAGAAAGAAACATCAGTGTTGAAGGCGTCGATCTTAGGAGTCCCCACATTTCATTACTTGCAAGACCAAGATGATCAAATTCCCTTTACTTCATAAGAATGTCTGGATCGCTGACACGATCGAAATCTTTGCTAGTACCCTCCTTTGGCCGAATTCAAATTTGCATCAGATCTTGGTGCCCATGCCTTTGGTACATGCGGGTAATTTTTTGCCAATATGTCGTGCATTGCACATAGCGTCCTACTGTACAGGGGTATTTCTACATATCTTCTTCCAAATATAATTTAATTTATTTCGGGTTGGATTCAATTTGTTTCAAAATTGTCTGATATACCATTTGTATTGGTAGGAGATGCAGCTTTGAATTTTAATCATTGTTTCTAGGTGCCACACTTGCAGGGTACAGTCAAAGATTTTATCCAATGTTTCATGTCTTGACAAATCCTTTTCGTAATGGAAGTTGAGACCCCCAGCCTCTGCATCAAAATGATGCACATGGAATTTTTTAGTATGGTATTCAACAAAATATGATAAGATGCAAAAATCAAACCTTGGACAAATATGACACATGCTCACTTGGGTAGAAAGCCAATCAAACTGATACAAATTACATTGCAGAGTCCTTGCATGTTAAACTATATATTGCCAAACACCACATATATTAAGGGATACATATTAATTTCGATACTACTACTTTTACGATAGAAGATTTGTAACTACAAACGTTGTGGGTTGTGGCTGCCCTCCTCAATCTACTCACTTGTCTCATCGGCAACCGTCTCCACCTCTCTACATGCACATATGGGTACAACTTCTTCACACCCGAAGAAGATTACTTGTTTCCTGTCATGCTCCGCCACTTGTAGTAGGTGTGCTCCTTTTTCAGAGATGAATTCTCTTTTAGGATGGAGATGTTCTCCTTTTTCAGAGATGAGTTCTCTTTTAGGATGGAGATGTTCTCCTTCGTTAGAGACCCGTTCTGATTTACCATGGAGAGGTTCTCCTTCGATAGAGATGAGTTCTCCTTTGATAGAGATGAGTGCTCATTCAAGAGTACGGCATACTCATTCCATAGCTTCATAGCACGGTTTACCAGATGTGCGTTCACATCTCGGAGCTTGGACGCATGGTCAATCAACTCGCGCGACTCATCCAGGAGCGACCGCCGGATTACTTGCAGAGACGCTTCATGTTGTCGTCCTTCATTAGATGGTAGATTCACAGAGCGACCCTGTGTGACACATGATATTATACTAATAAAGTGCAAGAGTGTAACTTCAATAGTAAAAATATAGTACTCCGAAAGTTTGCAGGACTTAAACTTCAATACTCATAGTAATATGTACAAGACTAACTTCAATAGTAATTGTAATATGTATAAATTTCAATTGCAATACTGTAGTAATATGAGTACTCCGGAGCTTGGAGTAATAAAGTTTCAAACTAAGAACGAAACATGAACTAATAAAGTTTGCCCTATGCATCAATCGATGGAGAGGCTGGATCTCAAGTTCGAAAGGGGGAAAAAGACTGCAGTGAAGTTTCAAGTTTGCATTGAAGTTCGAAAGTGGTAATGCAGCTAGTATTAGTGCAGTAGAAATCCCTTGTGCCTTGTTTGGTTGACGTGTTTTCACATGGTTCAGTGAGTAATATCTGGGTCTTTCTTAATAAGAACACATTTTATCTGTTTGGCAGAAGAGTATTGGACAGGATCAGAGTCGCGGGGATCCTCAGGAAACACTTCCGCGCACGTCGGGTGGACGTGGAACCGCAACACCTCTATGCTCTCGCGTTTCTGGTCGTTCCACATACGTGCTCCGATTGCTGCTTCTCCTTCCAGGCATCCACCCCGTTCCAGCATGGATCAGGCTGAGGGATTGATTCCAATGCAAAATTACAAGTCCTGAGGCCTGCTGGCATGGATTACGTGAATAGAAATTGGACGCTTCACTAATAAGGCCCGAGGAACCCCTCAAAAAAAAACTAATAATGCCCCAGGACAGGCTATCTCTCAGGTTGTCCTGATCTGCCGCAAATACTCACGCCAAAACATGGTGAATGAAGTATTTTGCATCAAATCCCCTCCGAATAATACTCAGTAGGGGGCTAACTAGTTTTAAACCAATGATTAAACTACATTAACCACTGACCTCGAAGCTCTCCTCCTTGGAGAGGACCGACTCCCCGGCGACGGCGAGGTTGTCTTGCAGCTGCAGCAGGACTGTCACGTCTGAGCCCACGGAGAGGTCGTTGATCCGCTGCCGCTTGGTGGGCACATCAGACTCAACGGCGAGGCCGCCATGCGCCTGCTGCAGCAGCTGTAGGGGGGCGTGCGAGTTGGCGGCGAGGTCCTGTAGTTGCTGCTGGGGGATTACGACGGTGGGCCGCACACCTAACAGGCCCCCTTGTCCACTCGTGGGATTCATCGCCGGAAGATGGGGGTGCAGGGAGGCGCTAATACAGAGGTTGTGGATGGTACAGCCGCCGACGAGCACTGTACAGGTTGGGGCTATAGGATTTTGAAGATGAATGGGGAGAGGCGGCAGGGGCCTATATAAATCGAGAGGAGTGAGGTAGCGAGAAGTGAAGTGAATGGGGAGAGGCGGCAGGGGCCTATAAATCGAGAGGGCTATAGGTTGGGACATGATTTTTACGCAATATTTAAATTTAGATTTAAGCCGCATGTCACCAGGTGACATGCGAAAGGTGCATGTCACCTGATCTCTATCCGTGAAGGACACAGGTCACTCGCAACACTGTACATGGTGTACTGTAGGGACGCGAAACAGTATTGTTCACTGTTCGTAGTGTTTTTCATTTTTCTGATTTTTTTGAATTTTATGCCCATTTGAATCTTTTGGTCAAATCCTAGGTTTGACAAAGATTTAAACAAGTTTAAAATATATGAAAAGGTAAGCATGGATCCTTCTTAGTCACTCTAAAATGAAGCTTTTGGGATGTTCTTGAAATTTCCATGCTTGACTTCATAAGACAGAGTTTAGGGTTAGGGGTAGATATATACATGATTTGTTTGGTTTGAATATGTCTAGACCTTGTTTATCAACTTTAATTCTTACTATATGACATAAGAAAACTATTTGCTTTGGTTTTTCATTTTTCTGATTTTTTTGAATTTTGATGCCCATTTGAATCTTGTCAAATCCTAGGTTTGACCAAGATAATTTAAACAAGTTTAAAACATGGAAATGAAAAGGGAAGCATGTATCCTTCTTAGTCACTCTAAAATGAAGTTTTTGGGAGGTTTTTGAAATTTCCATGAAACCCAAAACCACTTCTCTTCATGCTTGACTTCATAAGACAGAGTTTAGGGGTTAGGGGGTAGATACATGGTTTGTCTAGTTTGAAACTTTGAATATGTCTAGACCTTGTTTATCAACTTGAATATGCTTACTATATGACATAAGAAGACTATGTACTTTGGTTTTTCATTTTTCTGATTTTTTTAATTTTCTGCGCATTTGAATCTTGGTCAAATCCTAAATTTGACCAAGATTTAGACAAGTTTAACACGTGAAAACGAATAAGTAAGCCTGGATCCTTCTTAGTCACTCTAAAATGAAGCTTTTGGGAGGTTCTTGAAATTTCCATGTTTGAAACCCAAAACCACTTCTCTTCATGATTGACTTCATAAGATCGACAGATTAGTTTAGGGTTAGGGGTAGATATATACATGATTTTTCTGGTTTGAATATGTCTAGACCTTGTTTATCAACTTGAATGCTTACTATATGACATAAGAAAACTATTTGCTTTTGTTTTCATTTTTCTGATTTTTTTTGAATTTTGATGCCCATTTGAATCTTGTCAAATCCTAGGTCGTTTGACCAAGATAATTTAAACAAGTTTAAAACATGAATATGAAAAGGGAAGCATGTATACTTCTTAGTCACTCTAAAATGAAGTTTTTGGGAGGTTTTTGAAAATTCCATGTTTGAAACCCAAAACCACTTCTCTTCATGCCTGACTTCATAAGATAGAGTTTAGGGGTCAGGGGGTGTAGATACATTTGGTTTGTCTAGTTTGAATATGTCTAGACCTTGTTTAACAACTTTAATGCTAACTATATGACATAAGAAGACTATGTGCTTTGGTTTTTCATTTTTCTGATTTTTTTGAATATTGTGCCCACCCATTTGTATCTTCATGAAATCCTAGGTTTGACCAAGATAATTTAAACAAGTTTAAAACATGAAAATGAAAAGGGAAGCATGGATCCTTCTTAGTCACTCTAAAATGAAGCTTTTGGGAGGTTCTTGAAATTTCCATGTTTGAAACCCAAAACCACTTCTCTTCATGATTGACTGAGTTTAATTAGGGTTTTAGGGGTAGATATATACATGATTTTTCTGGTTTTTCATTCTTTTGATTTTTTTCTGAATTTTTAGGGCCATTTGAATCTTGGTCAAATCCTTGGTTTGACCAAGATTTAAACAAGTTTAAAACATGAAAATGAAAAGGGAAGTCTGTATCCTTCTTAGTCACTCTAAAATGAAGCTTTTGGGATGTTCTTGAAATTTCAATGTTTGAAACCCAAAACGACTTCCCTTCATGCTAGACTTCATAAGATCGAAAGGGGGTAGATACACGATTTGTCTGGTTTGGATATATCTAGACCTTGTTTATCAACTTGATTGCTTACGATATGACATAAGAAGACTATGTGATTTGGTTTTCCATTTTTCTGATTTTTTTAATTTTTTGCCCACCCATTTGTATCTTCGTCAAATCCTAGGTTTGACCAAGATAATTAAAACAAGTTTTATAAAACATGAAAATGAAAAGGGAAGCATGTATCCTTCTTAGGCACTCTAAAATGAAGCTTTTGGGAGTTTTTTGAAATTTCCATGTTTGAAACCCAAAACCACATCTGTTCACATGCTTGACTTCATAAGACAGAGTTTAGGGGTTAGGGGTATAGATACATGATTTGTCTGGTTTGAATATGTCTAGACATTGTTTATCAACTTTAATGCTTACTATATGACATAAGAAAAATAATGTCATGTAAATGAGTTAACTTGGATTTCCTACCCTTGAATCCATAGGAAACTTTGTTCTAATGCACTATAATAATCAACCGAGTTTTTACACCAACAGGTCTGTCACTTACGTGTGGTGCCCACGCGTGTGACACTTCAGTGAGCACAAGTCACGTGCAATAGGTACGCAAACTCCCAGCCATCTTCTTTGTCAAGAGAAGACGCATCAGGATGCGTATTGGAAGTCTGTGGGTCCTTCTGGATCCTTCGGTTGTCCCTCTCACAAAAAAACAAATCTCTCTCATTCTCGGCCTCGCTCGACTCGCTCGCTCGCTCGCTCGCACCTCCTGCTCACTGACAAACCCTGCACAAAAGTCAACATCATCACCCGAAAAAGGGGAGACACCATAATTCTCTCCCTTCTTCTCTCCTTCCGAGTGATCCCTCTTCCTCCGAGTTTCACTCGACGGGCAAACACACTTGTGCTGCATAGTAATAATAAAAAGGTATAGAAAAATCAACCTACGAATCTATAATTAAATAGGTTAGTAATAATAAAAAGGTAGAAAAATCAACCTACGAATCTATAATTAAATAGGTTAAACTAGGGTTTTGCCCACTACTACAGATCAAGGTTCAAACCTTGTTTATCAACTTGAATATGCTTACTATATGACATAAGAAGACTATGTACTTTGGTTTTCATTTTTCTGATTTTTTAAATTTTCTGCGCATTTGAATCTTGGTCAAATCCTAGGTTTGACCAAGATTAGACAAGTTTAACACGTGAAAACGAATAAGTAAGCCTGGATCCTTCTTAGTCACTCTAAAATGAAGCATTTTGGGATGTTCTTGAAATTTCCATGTTTGAAACCCAAAACGACCTCTCTTCATGCTACACTTCATAAGATCGACCGAGTTTAGGGTTAGGGGTAGATACATGATTTGTATGGTTTGAATATGTCCAAACCTTGTTAATTTATCAACTTGAATGCTTACTATATGACATAAGAAGACTATATGCTTTTGTTTTTCATTTTTCTGATTTTTTTTGAATTTTATGCCCATATATTTGAATCTTGGTCAAATCATAGGTTTGACAAAGATTTAAACAAGTTTAAATTGTGAAAATGAAAAGGTAAGCATGGATCCTTATTAGTCACTCTAAATTAAATCTTTTGGGAGGTTCTTGAAATTTCCATGTTTGAAACCCAAAACCACTTCTCTTCATGATTGACTTCATAAGAAAGAGTTTAGGGTTTTAGGGGTAGATATATACATGATTTTTCTGGTTTGAATATGTCTAGACCTGGTTTATCAACTTGAATGCTTACTATACATATGACATATATAAGAATGCTATGTGCTTTGGTTTTTCATTCTCTTTTGATTTTTTTTCTAAATTTTTATGCCCATTTGAATCTTGGTCAAAATCTTTGGTTTGACAAGGATTTAAACAAGTTTAAAACATGAAAATGAAAAAGGGAAGTCTGTATATCCTTCTTAGTAACTCTAAAATGGAAGCTTTTGGGATGTTCTTGAAATTTCCATGTTTGAAACCGAAAACGACTTCCCTTCATGCTAGACTTCATAAGATCGACAGGGGGTAGATACATGATTTGTCTGGTTTGGATATATCTAGACCTTGTTTATCAACTTGAATGCTTACGATATGACATAAGAAGACAATGTGATTTGGTTTTTCAATTTTCTGATTTTTTTGAATATTGTGCCCACCCATTTGTATCTTCATGAAATCCTAGGTTTTACCAAGATAATTTAAACAAGTTTAAAACATGAAAACGAAAAGGGAAACATGTAACCTTCTCAGTCACTCTAAAATGAAGTTTTTGGGAGGTTTTTGAAATTTCCATGTTTGAAACCCAAAACCACTTCTCTTCATGCTTGACTTCATAAGACAAAGTTTAGGGTTAGGGGGTATAGATACATGATTTGTATGGTTTGAATATGTCCAAACCTTGTTTATCAACTTGAATATGCTTACTATATGACATAAGAAGACTATGTACTTTGGTTTTTCATTTTTCTAATTTTTTTAATTTTCTGCACATTTGAATCATATCTTGGTCAAATCCTAGGTTTGACCAAGATTTAGACAAGTTTAACACGTGAAAACGAATAAGTAAGCCTGGATCCTTCTTAGTCACTCTAAAATGAAGCTTTTGGGAGGTTCTTGAAATTTCCATGTTTGAAACCCAAAACCACTTCTCTTCATGATTGACTGAGTTTAATTAGGGTTTTAGGGGTAGATATATACATGATTTTTCTGGTTTGAATATATATGTCTAGACCTTGTTTATCAACTTGAATGCTTACTATACATATGACATATATAAGAATGCTATGTGCTTTGGTTTTTCATTCTTTTGATTTTTTTCTGAATTTTTAGGGCCATTTGAATCTTGGTCAAATCCTTGGTTTGACCAAGATTTAAACAAGTTTAAAACATGAAAATGAAAAGGGAAGTCTGTATCCTTCTTAGTCACTCTAAAATGAAGCTTTTGGGATGTTCTTGAAATTTCAATGTTTGAAACCCAAAACGACTTCCCTTCATGCTAGACTTCATAAGATCGAAAGGGGGTAGATACACGATTTGTCTGGTTTGGATATATCTAGACCTTGTTTATCAACTTGATTGCTTACGATATGACATAAGAAGACTATGTGATTTGGTTTTCCATTTTCTGATTTTTTTGAATATTGTGCCCACCCATTTGTATCTTCATGAAATCCTAGGTTTGACCAAGCTAATTTAAACAAGTTTAAAACATGAAAATGAAAAGGGAAGCATGTAACCTTCTCAGTCACTCTAAAATGAAGTTTTTGGGAGGTTTTTGAAATTTCCATGTTTGAAACCCAAAACCACTTCTCTTCATGCTTGACTTCATAAGACAAAGTTTAGGGTTAGGGGGTATATATAGATACATGATTTGTATGGTTTGAATATGTCCAAACCTTGTTTATCAACTTGAATATGCTTACTATATGACATAAGAAGACTATGTACTTTGGTTTTTCATTTTTCTGATTTTTTTAATTTTCTGCGCATTTGAATCATATCTTGGTCAAATCCTAGGTTTGACCAAGATTTAGACAAGTTTAACACGTGAAAACGAATAAGTAAGCCTGGATCCTTCTTAGTCACTCTAAAATGAATCTTTTGGGAGGTTCTTGAAATTTCCATGTTTGAAACCCAAAACCACTTCTCTTCATGATTGACTGAGTTTAATTAGGGTTTTAGGGGTAGATATATACATGATTTTTCTGGTTTGAATATATATGTCTAGACCTTGTTTATCAACTTGAATGCTTACTATACATATGACATAAGAATGCTATGTGCTTTGGTTTTTCATTCTTTTGATTTTTTCTGAATTTTTAGGGCCATTTGAATCTTGATCAAATCCTTGGTTTGACCAAGATTTAAACAAGTTTAAAACATGAAAATGAAAAGGGAAGTCTGTATCCTTCTTAGTCACTCTAAAATGAAGCTTTTGGGATGTTCTTGAAATTTCAATGTTTGAAACCCAAAACGACTTCCCTTCATGCTAGACTTCATAAGATCGAAAGGGGGTAGATACACGATTTGTCTGGTTTGGATATATCTAGACCTTGTTTATCAACTTGATTGCTTACGATATGACATAAGAAGACTATGTGATTTGGTTTTCCATTTTTCTGATTTTTTTAATTTTTTGCCCACCCATTTGTATCTTCGTCAAATCCTAGGTTTGACCAAGATAATTAAAACAAGTTTTATAAAACATGAAAATGAAAAGGGAAGCATGTATCCTTCTTAGGCACTCTAAAATGAAGCTTTTGGGAGTTTTTTGAAATTTCCATGTTTGAAACCCAAAACCACATCTGTTCACATGCTTGACTTCATAAGACAGAGTTTAGGGGTTAGGGGTATAGATACATGATTTGTCTGGTTTGAATATGTCTAGACATTGTTTATCAACTTTAATGCTTATATATGACATAAGAAAAATAATGTCATGTAAATGAGTTAACTTGGATTTCCTACCCTTGAATCCATAGGAAACTTTGTTCTAATGCACTATAATAATCAACCGATTTTTTACACCAACGTCACTTACGTGTGGTGCCCACGCGTGAGGTCCCACACTTCAGTGAGCACAAGTCACGTGCAATAGGTACGCAAACTCCCAGCCATCTTCTTTGTCAAGAGAAGACGCATCAGGATGCGTATTGGAAGTCTGTGGGTCCTTCTGGATCCTTCGGTTGTCCCTCTCACAACAAAAAAACAAATCTCTCTCATTCTCGGCCTCGCTCGACTCGCTCGCTCGCTCGCTCGCACCTCCTGCTCACTGACAAACCCTGCACAAAAGTCAACATCATCACCCGAAAAAGGGGAGACACCATAATTCTCTCCCTTCTTCTCTCCTTCCGAGTGATCCCTCTTCCTCCGAGTTTCACTCGACGGGCAAACACACTTGTGCTGCATAGTAATAATAAAAAGGTATAGAAAAATCAACCTACGAATCTATAATTAAATAGGTTAGTAATAATAAAAAGGTAGAAAAATCAACCTACGAATCTATAATTAAATAGGTTAAACTAGGGTTTTGCCCACTACTACAGATCAAGGTTCAAACCTTGTTTATCAACTTGAATATGCTTACTATATGACATAAGAAGACTATGTACTTTGGTTTTCATTTTTCTGATTTTTTAAATTTTCTGCGCATTTGAATCTTGGTCAAAGCCTCATCAGTGGCGCACCAAAAATGGATTCTGTGGCGCATGGGAGGTGCGCCACAGAAACGTCGCCACAAAAATAAGGTTTCTGTGGCGCACCTGCCCATGCGCCACAGAATTAAGGTTTCTGGCGCCACAGAAAAGCGTGCGCCACAGAATTGGTTTTTAGTGCGCCACAGAATTTGCTTGTATTATACACGATTTTGTGCTGCCTGCTATACACATGCAGTTTATAGACAGCAATACAGATACACAGGTTATATACAGCAACATTCAGATATAATATAAATATCATGTACATTGCACAGATATAACATAGACATCATCATCACATTACTTAGAGCCCGATCGAGATACATATATAGTGGCAATTAAGTGTCAAATGTTTTGCATACAACTCTTAATTCATACAAATTTCACAATTTCGAGATACAAAGTAGTCTTCATCCGGTTCCTCCTTTGCTCCCTCATCTCTACCCACCAGGCTCGCTTGCATCGGGGTCTTCATATCCAGTTCCTACTATGATGAAAATGGAAGAAAGTGAGACCAACAAGTCCGATGCACAAGAGAAATGGAATAAATGCCTCATACATTGTTGGTCAACACAAATATTAACATTTAGGGATGGCGTAAGTGAGACCAAGTCCGATGCACAAGAGATTGATATTTGTGCTATCTTACCAGGCTCACTTACGCCACCCCCAAGTGGGACCAAACATTTTAATCATCGGCATTTTGAAAATCTCAAAGCAAATGGAATGACAAAATGGAATAAGTGCCTCATACATTATTGGTCAACACAAATACTATGGTCAGAAACCATAGTTGCAGTATACACCGCAGTATACTTTGCAGAAGGGCCCCCTTTCCCCGGCCGCCGTTCCGTGAACGGGTCCTTGACGAAACAACAACGCCGAACTGCCTCTCCGGCGCAGAACCACGGCAGTCCCAGCCGCCTCCCTTGTGGCCGTGTGTCCGCGTCCTGCACTGTTCGCCTTCTTGCCCGGTGAACCAATAGACTGATCGTTGGAATAAGGAAACCGATGACGGCCGGTCGCAAGATTAGATTGCGATCGGCCGTCATCGGCTTCCTTATTCCAACGATCAGTCTATTGGTTCACCGGGCAAGAAGGCGAAGAGTGCAGGACAGAGACGGCGAGAGGCGTGGTTCTGCGCGCCGGAGACATGTCGGCGTTGTTGTCTCGTCAAAGACTCGTTCACGGAACGGCGGCCGGGGAAAGGGGGGCCCGTCTACAAAGTATATTGCGGCGTATAGGTGACCAAACATTCTAATCATCGGCACTAAAATGGAAGAAAGAGCCAAGTGGTATCTCAACTAGATATCATATGCCTCATACTTTGTTGGTCGAAAGAAATATTAACATTCAGGGATGGGGTCAGCGAGGCCAGGTAGGATGCACAAGAGATTGATATTTGTGCCATCGCACCAGGCTCAGTGGCCCCACCCCAGAGTGTACAAGTGACCAAACAATTTAATCATCGGCACTAGAATGGAAGAAAGGCCAATGCAATTAAGAAGTAGCTAGTATGAACTAAATGGAATGCCTCATACTTTGTTGGTCGAAACCCCGGAGTGTACGAGTGATCAACCAACCATCTAATCATCGACAAGTACAAAAACACCACCAAACCAGCAACCATGGTGACATAAGTCAAGATGCTCAAACACACATAGCATGCATGGAGCAGATGCTCCAAAGGGATTATTCATCACTTGGTATAGACCAAGTGATGCTGGCAAAAGAGAGGCCAATCAAGAACCAGTAAATCCAGTAAGTGATAGATATGCCTAAACAAGCAACAACACATAGCATATCCCAGCTAACCAGATGAGACAAGTCTTGGTAGCCAACTTAATCACCTAGCACCACCTAGCCTTTTAAAACCATCAGAAACAGTCCTTTTTCTTCAAAGGATACCACAGTGGCATTCATTTACATGATCCCCTACTGTGGATATCTCTATTTTCATCAAAGCCAACAAGAAATAGAAATTTATCATTACTCAGTTGAGTTCAAAACAAAGCTGGGGTACCATAAGGGATTATTCATCACTTGGTAGTAACCAAGTGATGCTGGCAAGAGAGAGGCCAAGCCTGAGCTAGTCAATCCAGTAGAGATGGATATGCATAAGTAAGCAAGAACACATAGCCTATCCAAGTTAACCAGATAAAACCAACCTTGACAGCCAACTTAATAACCTAGCATCACCTAGTCTTTTAAACCATCAGAAACTTCCCATTTTCTTCAAAGGATACCACAGTGGCATTCATTTACATGATCCCCTACTGTGGATATCTCTATTTTCATACAAAGCTCACAAGAATCCATCAAGTAAATATTCATTACACAGGATGTCAAACACAAGCACATAGGGTGGAATAACAATGTTTGGTCATCATTTAATCATAGACCAAGTGAATCCTGGTACAAATGGCAAGGACCAGGAATTTGACCAACTCAAGTCACCATGGTTATGCCAACCAATTGAATAGTAGCATCTTCCAAATGGAACTAGGAAGGAAACCATCCCAGATGATTTACCAAGCCAGCAGTTCATGACTGCAAAGGCCAATTCAACCACCAAACCATCCAAACCACCAAGCCTACACACTTATCATTACCCAACAGGATTCAAAATGAAGCTAGGGTCCCCAACAATAGTTGGCATCCATCTAGCTTAAGTAAATACAGTAATAGAATCATTACTGCAAAGTAGTTCATCTCAATTATCTACATTAACAAGATAAAGTTTCACAGATAAATGAATTAGTCAACTGCTAGGCAACAGGGATGCTTGGCAAGCATCATGCATCCATTCATATGCTTTTCAAAGCATAAGCAACCACCACACTACAAGAAAAGTTCTGATAGACAACGTCTCAAAATCGTCCGCTAAGGGGTATTTTTCGTCGCCTATGGGCCTAACCCGACGATATGGGTTCCGTTGTCGAAACTGCGTCAGGCAAAGTCCAACGACGATTTTTTCGGTCCGTCGCGCTTGGGCGCCCTTCCGCCACGGAAAATCGGACCGTTGCGGAAGTGTTTTCGGGAGCCCGTTGACTGCTGACGTCATGCAAACTGACACGTGGCAGACGCCGTTAACTGCCAGTTAACGGCGTTAACCGGCTGAAACCCCGTGGTAGATGGTAGGCCCACACGAGGCCTGCCACGTCTTAAGCGGGCCGGGCCAGATGACATAGTTTGACCGGTCAACTATATAGCTGGGCTGGTGGGCCGGGCCTAACCTCTAATGTTGACTGGTCAAAAGTTAAATGGGCCGGCCCATTTAACATGTGGGGTCCACCTTACAGCAACTGGGCCGGCCCAAGAAGCAAGTGGGTCGGGCCAAAAACACAGTGGGTCCCACTTGCCTGTTAAAAGGCCCCCATTTAGTGTGTGGGGTCCACCGTATAGCAAGTGGGCCGGCCCAACAAGCTAGTGGGCCGGGCCAAAAACACAGGTGGGTCCCACTTTCCTGTTAAAGGGCCGGCCCATTTAGTGTGTGGGGTCCACCATATATCAAGTGGGCCGGCCCAACAAGATAGTGGGCCGGGCCAAAAACACAGGTGGGACCCATCTTCCTGTTAAAGGGCCGGCCCATTTAGTATGTGGGGTCCACAATATAGCAAGTGGGCTGGCCCACCAAGATAGTGGGCCGGGCCAAAAACACATGTGGGTCCCACATTCCTGTTAATGGGCCGGCCCATTTGGTATGTGGGGTCCACCATGTAGAAAGTGGGCCGGCCCAACGAGATAGTGGGCCGGGCCAAAACACAGGTGGGTCCCACCATCCTATTAAAGGGCCGGCCCATTTGGTGTGTGGGGTCCACCATATAGAAAGTGGGCCGGCCCATTTGGTATGTGGGGTCCACCATCTAGAAAGTGGGCCGGCCCAACAAGATAGTGGGCCGGGTCAAAACACAGGTGGGTCCCACCTTCCTATTAAAGGGCCGGCCCATTTACCATGTGGGACCACCATAGAGCAAGTGGGCCGGCCCAATAAGCATGTGGAGCCCACTATCGTGTAACCGGGCCGGCCTACTAAAGAAGTGGGCCGGCCCAAAATGAAAGTGGGTCCCACACTACTGTAAGTGGGCCGGCCCAATCTGTTGTAGGGCCCTACTTGTTTGACTAGTCAACTTGCATTAAATTTCATGAGCCTAAAATCTGATTTCAATGATACACACAATTACATACACAAATAAAACAAATAGGAAAATTACAAGGCAATTAATGTGCCCAAATAAAAAAATTACATAGAATCATTGAGGACTTCTATTAGCATCATCAATAACAGGTTGACATTTGGCAATCGCCTTGATTGAATCTTGTGTACTCTTTGTCAACATATCAGCTACAGATCTTAAAGCAGCAATACCATGTCTTTTATAAAGTACAGCCTTGAGATATTTACTGTCTGATGAAAGAAATGGTCTAGGTTGACGGCTATGAGAAGATGCATCAGAAGAAAGATCAGAACTTTTTGTGGGCCTCACAGTTAATGAAGATTGCTTCATCACAACTGCATTCTGATAATAATGCAAAAAGAGTTAAACGATGAACTATGCAAACATTTATTATGCAATGTAGATATAAGATAATAACAAGTTGCATAAATAAGACATGTATGGAACTTGTACTAAGCACAAACTTACATCATAATGTTGCACAGGGTCGCTACAGATCCTTTTTTGGCGACTATCTTCTAATGATGACTGCTTCATTAAAACAGCATTCTGGTAACATTGTAAACATAGTTACAACAATTAACTATTCAAACATGTATTACGCAATGTAGAGATCAGATAACAGCATGTAGCAGAAATAAGCACAAGATAAGATAAGATGCATGTACTAAGCACATACTGGCTCACTGCAGGTCCTTCTCTTGCGTGCACTAGTCGTGGTCAACATGCCTATCATTTTAGGTTCAGCCATCAAGTGAAATGCTAATCCTCCTGCTCCATTGTCCTTAATCTGTGTTTAGATATCACATTTAAGACCAAGTCAGCTGGTTTCAAATAACAAAAAACTTGAGCTGCCAAATGAATAAGCCAATAGTTACCAGATATCAAATTAAAACCAACTAGATGTTGCTTTGCATGAGATACGAATTTCAGACATTCAGATTTAGAGTAGGGTAATGCCAAGGTTTTACACATAAAGTAAACTGGCATTAAGAATGACCAAATGTCAGGTTCAAATCACCCTCGAAGTTTCTCCAAGACAAGCATATCAAATAGGCAGAAACATAGTAAAGCATGAATGGCATTGCTATGGCAGGGTTCCAAGTGTTAATCTCTTGCATAAGGAACAATGCATATAGGTTATAGATAATAACGGAAGTAAACTGCCAAAATTACCAACCACGAACTCAGATTCCAACCTTACCTAGCGTCCCCGCTGTTAATGTTGGATGTTCTAATAAGTGGTTCGCATGATCAATCCCAAGGAAAAATAACATTGACAAGTCAGTCTACGATAATACAAAGACCAGACATGCACGCAGCAATAACTATATAAGCTAAAGACGAGGTATAAGAGCAAGCAGATTGGAAATGCACATAGCATGATTATAAAAGCAGTGTGAGAATAGCAGACACGAGAAAACAGCTAGCGGTGAGCTAATGACGTGGTATAAGAACAAGCAGATTGGAAATGCCCATAGCACGACTATAAAAGCAGTGCGACAATAGCATGCAGTACAAAAACAGTTGGCAGCAAATGAATGGGTACAAGGCTATAAATATGTGGATGCACACAGGTGTCAGTAGAATGAACAGGATGGTAGCGACCGGATAATGCTTTTGTACTGTACAACATTTAAACAAACTTCATGCGAAGCAACACATCAAGAAAGTTAACGGCATATGAGATCTGCAAATAACTACACAAAACATGGCTAAAGAAACACCGCGATCTAACGGGCCAGCGTACTAACCAAGCTGCGGCGGGGTGGACGGGGGCGGCAACTTGCATTCCAGCGGCGGCGAACGCGGGAGACGATGAATCGACCATGTTTCAGTAGAAGCGGGCGTTAGTGAAGCAGATCTGGTTGGCTGGCAAGGTATTCGGTGAAGTTGATACAGCCGCTGCGGCGAGGTAGTCGGTGGCGAGGTCGGCGGTGAAGCAGATCCGTCGGTGGCGAGGTCGGCGGTGAAGCAGATCCGTCGGTGGCGAGGTCGGCGGTGAAGCAGATCCGTCGGTGACGAGGGCGGCGGGGGAGCGGATCAGGTGGGTGGACAGCCAACACGATCAAGGCTACGCTGTGGAGGAGTATGCCGGCGGCGAAGCAGATCTAGTACTGTAGAGAGTCAGAGCTTTGGCTTGTGAGAGTATTTTTGAGCTAATGGGGCGAATGGTTGGTGGGTGGGTGTGGGCCTGTGGGGAGGGTTCGGGATCTAGGCAAGATATTTCATTGTTACCGAATGAGCCCTCCATGGTCGGTGGGTTGTAGCTTCCGGACCAGGGTTAAAAGGGTAAAACTGGTCACGGGATTTTCGAATGGATGCGGCGGGATGATTTGGCGCGTGGCCGAAATTTTCAGTTTCAAGCTACGAGCAGAACGACAAAAATAATGTTCTTCCCCAGGGAGCTCTCATTTCTTCCTCTTCTCTTTCTCTCTCGAGTCTCTCCCACTCCCCCGGCTCCTCTCCCCCTTCTCTCCGGCGGCCTCGCCGGCCGGAGACGAGGCCGACTTCTCTCTGTATATTGTACACCCTCCGAACTAAATTAATTGATTCAACTTTCCTTAGACGTGTATGTATCTAGAGTAAAAACATGTGTGGATACATCCATATTTAGATAAGCAAAGTTGAGTCAGCTAATTTGGATCCGAGGGAGTTAGTGTTGTTGTAAGCTTAGATCCAGTGTTTCCCATGAGCAGAATGGCGCAATGGAGTCGGGGATCTCGTCATCGGCTTCAGATCTGGCCTATGGTGAATCTGGCGGATCTTGCCGGCCAAACCCCGATCTGGTGCCATCAATGTGATGGCGCTAACGGTGAGGCTTGCTTTGGTCAGTGCTTCAGATCTGGCCAATGGGGAAGTCAAGCTGCTAAAGTTCACAAGCTCGGGGCATACGACGGCGTCATCCGTCTTGCCCGTGCACATCTTGGACTTTCAGCGACCCTTCTCAGAGCCAATATGCCGTTGCTGAGGCCCTTCTTCTCCTTCGTCCTGGCGACTACCGGCGACACCGTCCCAAGTGGTGCGTCCCCGGCGACGGAGTTGCTGGAAAGGATGCGGAGCAGAGATCTGATGTGCGGTCCAGAAGGACTCGATTGATTTTCTTCTATATGTTTTGGGGTCCTTTTTGTAAAGTTGCAGGTTCTATTAGTTATTGTCTAGTACTTTTGGTCCTCTATGTAATTTTTTGGACTAGTTTCCATTGGCACTGATAAACTTGAATTTTGACAAGTTCACGAGGAAAAAAATTCCTTTGCACATATGGCCTATCATGTATAAACATTCTTGAGATTTAAACTATATGTAATGTGCCATGCATTAACCCTAAACCATATATATGTAACTAACCCTAGCTGATCAAACCCTACTTAATTAAAACAAATAACCCTAAACTATACGCATGCACTTTATGCGCAAAGGCGCGGGTGCCTCTAATAATGTGTGTGCGCACTCGATCGATGATCCCTAAACCTTATACAACCCTGAAACCCTAATCCCTAATCCCTAAACCCTAAACACTAAACCCTAGACCCTAAACCCTAACCCTAACCCTAAACCCTAATTAAACCCTATATATAGGCCAACGACACTTAATTGTGCATCAAGCAGGCCAGGGGTGCCTCGCGGTCCTCTAATTAAATTAAATGTGCCATGCATTAACCCTAAACCATATATATGTAACTAACCATAGCTAATCAACCCTACTTAATGAAAACACATAACCCTAAACTATACTAGCTAGCTGCTATAACCCGATCTAATAAAAACATGCTCTATATATAGCAGCTAGCTAGCAAACCGTAGATTAACACCAATTAATATATACATGGCCTATATCGATCATGTTGTATAACATATCCCTGAGATTCATTAATTAATTATATAATTATCGTGATAAATTAATTAACTTTAATTTTGACAAGTTCTCTCGAATGAAAACACATTTGATTAAGTTGCCTCATAATATATATATATATATATTAGTGTGCATGCATGGCCTACCATGCATTCGTGCATATATTTTAATGTATATTTGAACATATTCTTGGGGATTTCAATCTCTCTCTCTCGATCATCTATATATCGTTGGTGGCCAAAAAACACACATATATATATATGCATGCAATTTATGCGTAAAGGCGCGGGTGCCTCTAATAATGTGTGTGCGCACTCGATCGATGATCCCTAAACCTTAAACAACCCTAAAACCCCTAAATCCCTAATCCCTAAACCCTAAACACCCTAAACACTAAACCCTAAACCCTAGACCCTAAACGTACCCTAACCCTAACCCTAAACCCTAGCTAATCCTAAACCCCAATTAAACCCTATGTATATGCCAACGACACTTAATTGTGCATCGATCGAGCGGGTCATGGGTGCCTCGCGATCCTCTAATAAAATTAAATGTGCCATGCATTAACCATAAACCATATATATGTAACTAACCCTAGCTAATCAACCCTACTTAATTAAAACACATAACCCTAAACTATACTAGATATAACCCGATCTAATAAAAACATGCTCTATATATAGCAGCTAGCTAGCAAACCGTAGATTAACACCAATTAAAATATACATGGCCTATATCGATCATGTTGTATAACATATCCCTGAGATTCATTAATTAATTATATAATTATCGTGATAAATTAATTAACTTGAACTTTGACAAGTTCTCTCGAATGAAAACACATTTGATTAAGTTGCCTCATAATATATATATATATAATTAGTGTGCATGCATGGCCTACAATGCATTCGTGCATATATTTTAATGTATATTTGAACATATTCTTGGGGATTTCAATCTCTCTCTCTCTCTCGATCATCTATATATCGTTGGTGGCCCAAAAAACACACATATATATGCATGCAATTTATGCGTAAAGGCGCGGGTGCCTCTAATAATATAATGTGTGTGCGCACTCGATCGATGATCCCTAAACCTTAAACAACCCTAAAACCTTAAAATCCCTAATCCCTAAACCCTAAACACCCTAAACACTAAACCCTAAACCCTAGACCCTAAACATACCCTAACCCTAACCCTAACCCTAACCCTAAACCCTAGCTAATCCTAAACCCCAATTAAACCCTCTGTATAGGCCAACGACACTTAATTGTGCATCGATCGAGCGGGTCATGGGTGCCTCGTGATCCTCTAATAAAATTAAATGTGTCGTGCATTAACCCTAAACCATATATATGTAACTAACCCTAGCTAATCAACCCTACTTAATTAAAACACATAACCCTAAACTATATATACTAGCTAGCTGCTATAACCCGATCTAATAAAAACATGCTCTATATATAGCAGCTAGCTAGCAAACCGTAGATTAACACCAATTAAAATATACATGGCCTATATCGATCATGTTGCATAACATATCCCTGAGATTCATTAATTAATTATATAATTATCGTCATAAATTAATTAACTTGAACTTTGACAAGTTCTCTCGAATGAAAACACATTTGATTAAGTTGCCTCGTAATATATATATAATTAGTGTGCATGCATGGCCTACAATGCATTCGTGCATATATTTTAATGTATATTTGAACATATTCTTGGGGATTTCAATCGATCTCTCTCTCTCGATCATCTATATATCGTTGGTGGCCCAAAAAACACACATATATATGCATGCAATTTATGCGTAAAGGCGCGGGTGCCTCTAATAATGTGTGTGCGCACTCGATCGATGATCCCTAAACCTTAAACAACCCTAAAACCTTAAATCCCTAATCCCTAAACCCTAAACACTAAACCCTAAACCCTAGACCCTAAACGTACCCTAACCCTAACCCTAAACCCTAGCTAATCCTAAACCCCAATTAAACCCTATGTATAGGCCAACGACACTTAATTGTGCATCGATCGAGTGGGTCATGGGTGCCTCGTGATCCTCTAATAAAATTAAATGTGCCATGCATTAACCCTAAACCATATATATGTAACTAACCCTAGCTAATCAACCCTACTTAATTAACACACATAACCCTAAACTATACTAGCTAGCTATAACCCGATCTAATAAAAACATGCTCTATATATAGCAGCTAGCTAGCAAACCGTAGATTAACACCAATTAAAATATACATGGCCTATATCGATCATGTTGTATAACATATCCCTGAGAATCATTAATTAATTATATAATTATCGTGATAAATTAATTAACTTGAACTTTGACAAGTTCTCTCGAATGAAAACACATTTGATTAAGTTGCCTCATAATATATATATAATTAGTGTGCATGCATGGCCTACAATGCATTCGTGCATATATTTTAATGTATATTTGAACATATTCTTGGGGATTTCAATCGATCTCTCTCTCTCTCTCGATCATCTATATTGGTGGCCCAAAAAACACACATATATACGCATGCACTTGATGCGTAAAGGCGCGGGTGCCTCTAATAATGTGTGTGCGCACTCGATCGATGATCCCTAAACCTTAAACAACCCTAAAACCCTAATCCCTAATCCCCTAAACCCTAAACACCCTAAACACACTAAACCCTAGACCCTAAACACCCTAAACACTAAACCCTAAACCCTAGACCCTAAACACCGTAAACCCTAAACCATAAACCCTAAACCCTAAACCCTAAACCCTAAACCCTAAAACCCTAAACCCTAAACACTAAACCCTAAACCCTATAAACACCCTAAACACTAATTAAAACCTAAACCCTAGACCCTAAACACTAAACCCTAAACCCTAGACCCTAAACACCGTAAACACTAAACCCTAAACACTAATTAAACCCTAAACCATAGACCCTAAACACTAGACCCTAAACCCTAGACCCTAAACACCCTAAACACTAAACCCTAGACCCTCTAAACACAGTAAACACTAAACCCTAAACCCTAGACCCTAGCTAAACACCCAAAACACTAAACCCTAAACCCAGCTAGCTAACCCTAAACCCTAATTAAACCCTATATATATAGGCCAACGACACTTAATTGTGCATCAAGCAGGCCAGGGGTGCCTCGCGGTCCTCTAGTTAAATTAAATGTGACATGCATTAACCCTAAACCATATATATATAACTAACCCCTAGCTAATCAAACCCTAGTTAATTAAAACACATAACCCTAAACTATACTAGCTATAACCCGATCTAATAAAAACATGCTCTATATATAGCATGCAGCTAGCTAGCAAAAACGGTAGATTAAAACCAATTAATATATACATGGCCTATATATCGATCATATGTTGTATAACATCTCCCTGAGATTCATTAATTAATTATATAATTATCGATGATAAATTAATTAACTTGAATTTTGACAAGTTCTCTCGAATGAAAACACATTTGATTAAGTTTCCTCATAATATATATATAATTAGTGTGCATGCATGGCCTACCATGCATGCATTAATTCGTGCATATATTTTAATATATATTTGAACATATTCTTGGGGGATTTCAATCTCTCTCTCTCGATCATCTATATGTCGTTGGTGGCCAAAAAACACACACATATACGCATGCACTTTATGCGCAAAGGCGCGTGTGCCTCTAATAATGTGTGTGTGCGCACTCGATCGATGATCCCTAAACCTTAAACAACCCTAAAACCCTAATCCCTAATCCCCTAAACCCTAAACACCCTAAACACACTAAACCCTAGACCCTAAACACCCTAAACATGTACTAAACCCTAAACCCTAGACCCTAAACACCGTAAACCCTAAACCATAAACCCTAAACCCTAAACCCTAAACCCTAAAACCCTAAACCCTAAACCCTAAACCCTATAAACACCCTAAACACTAATTAAACCCTAAACCCTAGACCCTAAACACTAAACCCTAAACCCTAGACCCTAAACACCGTAAACACTAAACCCTAAACCCTAAACACCCTAAACACTAATTAAACCCTAAACCATAGACCCTAAACACTAGACCCTAAACCCTAGACCCTAAACACCCTAAACACTAAACCCTAGACCCTCTAAACACAGTAAACACTAAACCCTAAACCCTAGACCCTAGCTAAACACCCAAAACACTAAACCCTAAACCCAGCTAGCTAACCCTAAACCCTAATTAAACCCTATATATATAGGCCAACGACACTTAATTGTGCATCAAGCAGGCTAGGGGTGCCTCGCGGTCCTCTAGTTAAATTAAATGTGACATGCATTAACCCTAAACCATATATATATAACTAACCCCTAGCTAATCAAACCCTAGTTAATTAAAACACATAACCCTAAACTATACTAGCTATAACCCGATCTAATAAAAACATGCTCTATATATAGCATGCAGCTAGCTAGCAAAAACGGTAGATTAAAACCAATTAATATATACATGGCCTATATATCGATCATATGTTGTATAACATCTCCCTGAGATTCATTAATTAATTATATAATTATCGATGATAAATTAATTAACTTGAATTTTGACAAGTTCTCTCGAATGAAAACACATTTGATTAAGTTTCCTCATAATATATATATAATTAGTGTGCATGCATGGCCTACCATGCATGCATTAATTCGTGCATATATTTTAATATATATTTGAACATATTCTTGGGGGATTTCAATCTCTCTCTCTCGATCATCTATATGTCGTTGGTGGCCAAAAAACACACACATATACGCATGCACTTTATGCGCAAAGGCGCGTGTGCCTCTAATAATGTGTGTGTGCGCACTCGATCGATGATCCCTAAACCTTAAACCCTAAATAAACCCTAATCCCTAATCCCTAAACCCTAAACACCATAAACATTAAACCCTAAACCCTAACCTCCTAACCCTAAACCCTAAACCCTAATTAAACCCTATATATATAGGCCAATGACACTTAATTATGCATCAAGCAGGCCAGGGGTGCCTCGCGGTCCTCTAATTAAATTAAATGTGCCATGCATATATATGTGTTTAATTTGGGGATTTCAATCGCTCTCTCGTATGTAGCTCTCTCTACCTCTATCTCTCTCTCTCTCTCTCTCTCTCTCTCTCTCTCTCGTTGGTGGCCAACAACACACACATGCACTTTGTGCGCAAAGGCATGCGCCTCTAATAATGTGTGCGCAGTCGATCGATCTAGTTTTGATTAATCATAGCACACAAATAAAGAAGTTGTATTTGAATCCACACAACCTATTAAAACACATAACCCCTAACATGGCCTAATTAATTAACCCTTCTCGATCTCTACCTAATTAGTGGAAATTGCACAAAATCAAAAGGGGTCCCTCACTAATTATGCATATCTGCTAGATTGTGATAAACTTTTGCCACATATATATTTGGTGGATGGGTGCATCTTGGCATGTAAACAATTAGTGTTTGCAAATGGCGTTGTCAAAATTTATGTACAAATGATTTCTTTCCATCCAAAGTGCATAAAATGGGAGTTTTAATGAAGAAAGTACAAATAAAACAGCTCAACATGCTTCCACACCCCGATTTTCACACGAAGTAGAGCATATTTAAAGGATAATTCCAGAGTTTTACTATTTTTCAAGCAACTTTGCTAATTTTCCCCCACTCACATGACTTTATGTCGATTTAACGAAAATATGGCGAATTTAAACTACATGGGCGGGATAGTTTGAATTGTGCGCGCGGCAAAGGGAACCGCCTATTCCTCAACCTTGTGCACGGCAAATTACACACGCAACTCCATTAAACGCCACCTACCAACCTTAATTATCACCCCGGCGGCCCGGCCGCATGACCCCCCACCCACCCGTACACAACTTATCCCCGTCCGTGCGAAGAGCTTCCCCTCCCCGTCCCGTCCGTGCGAAGAAGAAGCTTCCCCTCCCCGTCGTTCTTCTCGAGACGCACCGGCGGTCAAGTTGATCCACGGTAGGGCTGCTATCTCTAGCTCAATCATGTATCGGGCAAGACAGCCTAACGATTTATATTTTCTTGATGCTGCTAAAAAAATTCGTCAGTATGCTCGAACTAATTGGCACTTTATAGTTTTCCGCTCGATTTGTCATCGATCAATTTGTTCATTTGCGTGGGCATATAGAGTCAGTTCTGCACTCGATCCGTTAATTTGCTGAAATGCCATGGCAGAGTTTTGTACACGATCTGTTTGCTAAAATGTCGATGGGCATTTTTTGTTTTGTACTCGACATGATTGCTGAAATGCATAATCATGTAGTATAGTTTTGTACTCGATGGATATACATTTCCTACTTCGCCTTAAATTAATCACCAACCACTGTATCTCATAATTAAACAGATGGACAGAACTTGGAAACTGCATGGACACTTATGTTCCCCTTCATATATAAATGGTGTTCAACCCTTTATGGGGTTTATTAGAGCTCATGATGGTCACAACCTGGACGTGTATTGCCCGCGCTGCACATGTATGAATGGTGAGAAGAGGCCTCACCCTGTAGTGGCAGATCATTTACACATTTTTGGGATGGACCGCACATATGTTAGGCGGGTTTAGCATGGTGAACCATATAATGATCCTTTAGCAGGAGAAGCAGATCTTGCTCACACTGTATGTGTGCTGGCATATGTAGTTAATTATTTATATTGATGCTGCCGCTGTTTCAATCAATAGTTTGCATTGCTGTGCAAGGTTCTGTACTCAAATTTAACTTGTTGCAGATGGATGGACGGGAAGGAGAGAAAAAGCGCTTGCTTCAGGAAACGGGTTTCAGCTCTGGGACATGTGCTGTGCCAGATGAGAAGGTAAATATGTAAAACGGCATTTGTTCAGGTTGCATCCCTTAGATGTTTGTCTAATCGGTTGATGTACTAATTGCAGAAGCATAGAGTTAAAGAGGTCTCTCAGTTTGATGGGAGATTTGAAGATGAATCTCAGTTTGATGCACCTGTGGATGGTACTGATGACGAGCCTTTCATAGACGAAGGTCCTGCACCTGAGATTATCCAGTCTACAGAAGGAGGCCGTGGACCGAGTACACAGCTTTGCGTTGAAGTGGATGCACGCCCGGAGATCATCACGGGCGTCCGGGTAGTCTCAAGACCACCCAGCCCTGATGCACCTGTGGATGGTACTGATGACGAGCCTCTCATAGACGAAGGTCCTGCACCTGAGATTATCCAGCCTACAGAAGGAGGCCGTGGACCGAGTACACAGCTTTGCGTTGAAGAGGATGCACACCCGGAGATCATCAGGGGCGTCCCGGTAGTCTCAGGACCACCCAGCCCTGATGCAAAATGTTGAGCTACTTTATGATTCGTACTCTTATGTTCTGGTGCTGTAGTATGTTATGATTTGTACGCCTTTGGCGCTAGATTAAGCATTCAGTGGATGATCGCGTTGCAAAATTCGACACCCACACAATCAGTTCATCGTACAAGTAGTAGCACAATTACTTCTACAGCGATTCCTGCCAGCGCATTAGTTGGTAGCATGAAACACTTTCAGGTACTCCCCTCTGATTCATATTAATGGACTCAATTCTGTCTAGATATGGATGTATCTAGATGCATTTGTTAACTAGACTAACAAACTTGAGTCAGTTAATATGAATCCGTGTAAACCGCCCAAGTCCTCGAGCAGCTAGTTTATTGACTCTGGACTCCAAGCCTCTCGCGGCAAGCCATCGACGAAGCTTTGACCAGATCTTGGCCCGCAATTTTTTGTGTGTGGCGAATAGCAAAGCTTTGACCAGTTCCTCTCGGGATACAGCACGCCGGTGAGCTTGCACGGTTGCCATGAGCACTTTCCGGCGGAACTTCCTCTTCAGCGCCCTCAAGCCGCTGCTGCGAGACAGCACGCAGTGCCTCGAGGTGGACGGAATTCTGGATCTCAGGGCGGGTGGTCCGCATCGTCCGGGAACGATCTCCAGCGGGTTAACGAGGACATGCATGGCGGCCAGGGGATTTGTTTTTTGTTTTTTTTTTGGTTTGAGCTTGGGATTTGGGGTTTTTTCGGATAGGGGAGGAGGAACCGAGGAAGAGGAAGGAACAGCCGCGTGCTTGGCGCGTGGCGGTGTGCTTGAATTTCGAATTTTTGTGAAATGTTTCATTTCCCCGCTACAATTCGGGGGTTTCTTGACGCGCCAATGCGTCCCGCCGGGCAGCTTCAAGTAAATTTGGGGTGCCACACTATGGGCCCTAGTTTCAGTGAGACATGTAATGACTAGTCACATCAGTAAGTTCACTGTGTAATAAAATATGTTACCCCTCCCCTTTATGTAGCACCCCTTCTCTCCCGATCGAGTGCCGATTGCCGACGGATGCAAGCCGCTAGCTCGATCCCCTCCTTTCGCCTCCACCGTCCAGGCATCCAGCTTGGAGGGGCAAGCTGCATCTAGCCCAAGCGGATTAGGTAGGACTAGTAATGTTCTCTCCTTTCTCGAGATCGGTTCTTTTTTCCTCTCCTCGATATCTTGCGCATCTCTTTCCTATTCTGGGCAAAGGGGTGTCTTTCTGGTCACCCTCGAGCTGGGAGTGATTGATGGGGGTGGGGGGCGGGGGCTACCTTTGCTTGGATTGGGGTGTTCTTCCTTTATTTGTCGACATTTGCAACCTTTGTAGTTTCTGCTGATCCTCACTGTATCTTTTGTCAGCTTGTACAGGAAAGGCAAGACCTCGGCGGTGGGGGCAATGGAGCGTAAGGCCACCACGCATGTGGGCAGTTGGCTGAGCCTGAGCTGCGTCCCCAGCCCCGCGAAGCAGGTACTCCGTTTGCTTATCCACTCTTTACCTTTTAAGTGTCTCTCTGGTCTCTGCATCCTCAATCTGTTCCTGTTCTGGAATATGCTTAAAGTAGCACATGTCTTCAGCTGTTTGTGCGTAAAGCCTCTGTGACACCATGCTCTATATTCTCTGTATCAGGTTGGTACCTCCAGGTTCCGTGCTGAGGCTATGGGGAACGAGAATAGCGCCCCACCTGCTGCAGGAGCATGGCCCGATCTGCAGCACAAGAAGCGAAATGCCACTGCCGAGCTGGGCAGGGACCGCCCAGGGGTAATTTTTTTAACCAACTTACCATGATGTAGTCTGAATCTGATACTCCCTCAGATCCAAATTAATTGACTCAACTATCTGTAGATACGGATGTATCTAGATGTGTTTTAGCTCTAGATACTACTGCCTCCATCCCAAAGCTTTGGGCTTATATTATTTTTAGAAAGTCAAACTATACCATGTTTGACTAAGCTTTTACCAAAAATCAGTAACATGCAAAATACAAAATTAATATCATTAAATAGATAATAAAATATATTTTCCTACGGTATCTACACAGTATTATATTTGTTGATAGAATGTTCTAAAATTTTGGTCAAACTTTGCTTGTTTTGATTTCTCAAAAATAAATAAGGCTTAAGCTTTTGGATGGTGGTAGTACATTCATATCTAGACAAAGCTGAGTTAACTAGTTTTTTTGTCTGTCCATAGCTAGTGTTCACGCTGCAAAAGGCTAAGAGCATCCACTATATGCATCAGTCTATCTCATACAGTAATTCAATATCACTGCTGAGGTCTGCCTTTTGTTTTGCTATTCATATGCAGACTGAAACTTTAGGGCCTTTACTCAAAAGGAAGATCAAAACTGCGGCTGATCAGGCTGCCAGTATGTTGATGCCGCCCCCATCTTCTAAATGCCTCTACAAGCACAAGGCCACGCACCAGCTGGGTGGTGATCTTTTAATGAATATGGTATATTTTCTTAATCCACAAAACATGCCTTGATTTTTCTCTGTTTATTGTCGGTTTTTTCTATGCTTGCCAAAAGTTTACAACAACAACAACAACAACCAAGCCTTTCAGTCCCAAACAAGTTGGGGTAGGCTAGAGTTGAAACCCATAAGATCTCGAAGCCAAAAGTTTAGAAACACCAAATTCGTTTGCTTACAATCATCATACAGTAATGTTCATCTACTCCAGTTCCCCTAACCCAACATAAAATGATGTTAATTTCGATTTTTAGATTAAAAGAGCACCATTAGGCGCTGTTAATTACGACTTTGAGATTAAAATGTCATTTGCAATTGTTAATTACAATTTTGAGACAATTGGTTAGTTTAACCTCGATCTCTTCTGCTCTCCATTTTTCCCAACCGAACAAAAATGTAACCATTCCATTCCTCTGAAATGGAACCATTCCATTCCATTCCACGCTGTTTCAGAACCGAACACACCCTTGCATTGTTGTGAACTGTTGTCCATACACGGCCATACCCTTCCACTTACATCTAGCACTATATGCATCAGTCTGTCTCAGAGTCATTCAATATCACTGCTGAGATCTGTTCCCATTCTTATGCAGGCTGAAACTGCTGCGCCTTTACTCAAGTGGATGCAAAATGGGGCTAATGAGGCTGCTGTGAGGACGATGGTGCCGGCACCATCTTCCGAAAACCTCTACAAGCACGAGGCCATGGGCCAGCTGGGTGGTGACCTTTTAATGAATCTGGTATATTTTCTTAATCCACATACATGATTTCATTATTATCTGTTTAATTACTGTTGGCTTTGTCTAATGCTTACCAAAAGTTCAGAAACACTGCGTTTGCTTACAATCATCATACACTAATTTTTCACTTTTCAGTCTGTCTCATCCAGTATATAAACTGTTGATTTCCATTGGCTTCTTTTGTAATCATTTGCATTGTTGTCAACTGTTCTCTATGCACAACCCTATTCTTCCACTTACACCCCGCACTATTTGCATCAGTCTATCTCATAGATTTATTAAATATCAATGATGAGTTCTGTTGCTATTCATATGCAGGATGAAACTTCTGTTCCTCTACTCAAATGGATAAAAAATGATCCTGATGAGGCTGCTGTGAAGACGATGGTGCTGCCACCATCTTCTGAAAACCTCCTCAAGCACAAGGCCACGGGCCAGCTGGGTGGTACCCTTTTCAGTAAGCAGGTATATTTTCTTAATCCTCATACATGATTTGATTTTTGTCTGTTTATTGCCGGCTTTGTCTAATGCTTACCAATAGTTCAGAAACACACACACCTATTCTTCCACTTACATCCAGCACTATATGCATCAGTGTCTCATAGATTCATTTTATATATCACTGCTGATGTCTGTTGCTCTTCAATTTTTATATGCAGACTGAAACTGCTAAGCCTTCATTGGTCAAAAGGATTGCAACTGCTGCTGATGAGGCATCTGCAGAGGCTGCCACCAAGTTACTGTCAGCCCCACCTTCTGGATGCTTATATAAGCTCAAGTCCAAGGATCAGCCGGGCCGTAACCATCCAAGGGTTCGGGTATATTTTCTTAAGCCACATATACATGCCATGATTTATGTCTGATATTATCACTGGCTCTGTCTAATGCTTTTTGGAATTCGGAAACACCAAATTAGCATGCTTATATTCATCATACACTAATTTTTCACTGTTCAGTTTGTAACATAGTGTTATGCACTTGCTTGTCAACATTTGCATTGCTCTGAACTATGCACTTTACACAACCTAATTCTTCCACTTACGTTCAGCGCTACGCACCAGTAGTACCTCCCATGTTTCCTTCACCATCCCGATGCCGAGCTTGCGGGAATATGGCGGGCCCATGTACATACCCCGCATATAACACCTCCTATGGCTCTATCTACCTTTCTAGTAGCTCCTTCACAGAGTTACAGGTATGTATTCTCAGTGGTTTAGCATGAATTGGCATATAGTAAAGTCTTGTTTTTAGTCTTCCTGCTTCTTACATTTGTATCAATTTTCACATGCAGACTGTACCTTGTGAACTTCGTCCAATGATTAACCAGATGTGTCCGCATGAAGGATCTTTCACTATGCATGGCAATGGCAAATTGATGAACACCTACACGGTCTATGAGGTGTATGTCTACAAGACGCAGGCCATCACATATTTGTATGGACATGATTGGAGAAAGTTTGCTTTTGACTACGGTCTGAAGAAGGGCGACGAGCTGAGGATCAGAAACTCAAACGGGCAGATATACGTAACTGCTTACAGAGTTGGAGACACTTCCAAATATATAATATGTAACTTTTTTCTACTCATATCTTTTGATAACTGCATTCTGAGCAGTTGTTCTAAACCATTCCCTCTGTTCTAGCTTGCTGGGTTTAACATGATCAAAGCTGCAGATCCCCTGACGGAACAGGAGCGGATGTCACAAAGGGCAACCACACCAGCACCGGCACCGGCTTCCCACTCTCCTGCATCAGCACCGGTTCCTGTACCAGCTCCGTTTACTGCATCTACCCAGCAGTCCCCTACATCAGCATTGGTTCCTGTAGAGGCCCCATATACTACACATGCCCAGCAGGCTCCTGCATCAGCACTGGTTCCTCTAGCTGCACCGTTTACTGCACCTGCCCAACAGTCTCCTGCATCAGCACCGGTTCCTCTAGAGGCACCGTTTACTGCACCTGCCCAGCAGTCTCCTGCATCAGCACCAGCTCGTGTACCAGCCCAGGCTCATGCACCTGCCCCAGCCAGATCACCGAGGTCTCAGCTCATTGCTGTGGCCACCCGTGTGGTGACCAGGACGCATCTGAAGGCTATGTTCGTGAGTATATGACAGCATAACTGCTCTTATCTTGATGTCTTCTCTGCTCAAAGTCTCACATGGTTCAGTGCATTGGTGCCATTGACTAATTTTTGGTGGTATCTCTTGCTTTGAATCAGAAATTGCCTAAAAGTATCTCCAAGGATCTCAATGCTGGCCGAAGGGGCAAGATATCCCTCGTCATGGAGAGTGAAGGTCTCACCGTGGAGGGACGGTACTCTGTCAGTCCCACAGATGGCCGCTTGGCTGTTACTTCCAGGTGGAAAAAGTTCATTGACGGTGCCAAACTTCGCATTGGATCAAAGTTGAAGGTCAAGATCTTTCGATGCCGCTGTGACATGCTGGTCATAAAGTTCGCGGTTGTCTAGTTCTGTTGTCCCATGAGCCCTTAGCAAATGCATTTGTAGTTATACTTATATAAGGTTATCTTATCTGAACTGCTAATTAATTGTATGGGTGGTAAAACTCTGGCAAGCTTTTGCTCTTAGCAAGTATGTATGTATGATCAGCTATTATGATAACTAATGTTTGTGTTCATCTTAATTTGCATTTCCCTTTTAGAAAAAAACTTAATTTCTATTTTGGCTGACCTGTTAGAGAACTATCAGATTGAACCCACAACATGATTCATATAGATTCATTACACCGAGCCACATGTCTTGACCTTGCGATACACTACTTCCATTAATTAGTGCAAGAAGGCTTACCTGAGCTGCCTGAACCATGGCAGATTCGAATCCACCTTATCTATCTAGAAATACAACCTTTGCAGAAAGAGGATTTGCAGTATGGGGAGGCTGACATTGGGGACCCATGAGCCAGCAGCGTCGTCAACGTTTTAAAGGTGGCAGGAGATCGAAAGAAAAAATAAGCCAAAAATCAGTTGGTAAACAAATTCAAGAAAAGAAACATTTACCTTTCTGAGAGTATGACATGCGGGACCCATGAGGCAGCAGCATCCTCAACTATTTCAAGGCGGCAGGGGATCAAAATAAAAAAGGAAATAGCCAGAAATTAATTAGGGTAAAAAATAAATCCATCAAAGGAAACTTTTATTGTTCATAGAGGATGACATGTGGGACCGACTTGCCAGCTGCGTCGTCATCGTTTCAAAGGGGGCAGGGGATCAAAAGAAAAAGACAAATAGCCAGAAATTAGGGGAAAAAAATAAATCCAACAAAGAAAACTTTTATTGTTCATAGAGGATGACATGCGGGACCCATGAGCCAGCAGCTTCCTCAACGTTTCAAAGTCGGCATGAGATTGAAAGAAAAAGTCAAGTGACATAATATCAGGAGCCAAAAATAATCCAAGAAAAGAAACTTTATTGTACATAGAGGATGACATGCGGGTCCCATTTTGTAGCAGCGGTCTCAACGCTTCCAAGGCGGCACAGGACCGAAAGAAAAATGAAGTAGCCAGAAATCAGGGTGTGAAAAAAATCCAAGAAAAGAAAGATTTTAATTGGGCTGTATCTGGACATCTGGGCCTTCGAACTATCCTGCTGGGCCTTTTGACTCGTACAATTTCAGCCCACTCCAAAACAGGAAAGGTCGGATTTTTCTCAAAAAAAAAACAGGAAAGTCCTATGCTTCGCAAAAACAAAAAACAAGGAGATTCAACATATAAGTTTGTTTATGTAGATATAAAGATTTAATTTATCCGTTTGCAATAGCTCAGAGCGAAATACAACGTTTATTGTCTGCAAAATAAAATATCACATGTTTCTTGTACGGGGAGGCTGACATCGGGGACCCATGAGCCAGCAGCGGAGTCAACGTTTCAAAGGCGGCAGGGGATCGAAAATAAAAAAAGCCAAAAATCAGTTGGTAAAAAAATACAAGAAAACAAAACATTTATCGTTCTGAGAGGATGACATGCGGGACCCATGAGGCAGCAGCATCCTCAACGTTTCAAAGTCGGCATGAGATCGAAAGAAAAAGGCAAGTGACATAATATCAGGAGCCAAAAATAATCCAAGAAAAGAAACTTTATTGTACATAGAGGATGACATGCGGGTCCCATTTTGTAGCAGCGGTCTCAACGTTTCCAAGGCGGCACAGGACCAAAAGAAAAATGAGGCAGCAGCATTCTCAACAATTCCAAGGCGGCAGGGGATCAAAAGAAAAATAAAGGAAATAGCCAGAAATTAATTAGGGGTCAAAAATAAATCCACCAAAGGAAACTTTTATTGTTCATAGAGGATGACATGTGGGACCGACCTGCCAACAGCGTCCTCATCGTTTCAACGGGGGCAGGGGATCAAAAGAAAAAGGCAAATAGCCAGAAATTAGGGGTAAAAAATAACTCCAAGAAAGGAAACTTTTATTGTTCGTAGAGGATGACATGCGGGACCCATGAGCCAGCAGCTTACTCAACGTTTCAAAGGCGGCATGAGATCGAAAGAAAAAGGCAAGTGACCAAATATCAGGAGCCAAAAATAATCCAAGATTTATTGTACATAGAGGATGACATGTGGGTCCCATTTTGCAGCAGCGGTCTCAATGTTTGTAATGCGGCTTGAGATCAAAAGAAAAAGAAAGTAGCTAGTAATTAGGGGGTGAAAAAAAATCTAAGAAAAGAAAGTTGATGGACATAGAGGATGACATGCGGGTCCCTTGAGCCAACAGCTTACTCAACGTTTCAAAGGGGGCAGGGGATCAAAAGAAAAAGGCAAGCCAAAAATCAGAGGGTGAAAAAAATCCAACAAAGGAAACTTTTATAGCACATAGAGGATGACATGCGGGTCCCATGAGCCAGCAGGTTCCTCAACGTTTCAAACGTGGCATGAGATCGAAAGAAAAAGGCAAGTGCCCAAATATGAGGAGCCAAAAATAATTCAAGAAAAGAAAGTTTTATAGTACATAGAGGATGACATGCGGGTCCCATTTAGCAGCAGCGGTATCACGTTTGAGAGGCGGCAGGGGATCGAAAGAAAAAGGCAAGTGCCCAAATATGAGGAGCCAAAAAAATCCAAGAAAAGAAAGTTTTATAGTACATAGAGGATGACATGCGGGTCCCATTTAGCAGCAGCGGTATCACTTTTGAGAGGCGGCAGGGGATCGAAAGAAAAAGTCAAGTGACGAAATATGAGGTGCCAAAAAAATCCAAGAAAAGAAAGTTTTATAGTACATAGAGGATGACATGCGGGTCCCATTTAGCAGCAGCGGTATCATTTGAGAGGCGAGGGGATCGAAAGAAAAAGGTAAGTGACCAAATATGAGGTGCCAAAAATAATTCAAGAAAAGAAAGTTTTATAGTACATAGAGGATGACATGCGGGTCCCATTTAGCAGCAGCGGTATCACCGTTTGAGAGGCGGCAGGGGATCGAAAGAAAAAGGCAAGTGACCAAATTTGAGGTGCCAAAAATAATCCAGGAAAGAAAGTTTTATAGTACATAGAGGATGACATGCGGGTCCCATTTAGCAGGTATCACCGTTTGAGAGGCGGCAGGGGATCGAAAGAAAAAGGCAAGTGACCAAATTTGAGGTGCCAAAAATAATCCAGGAAAAGAAAGTTTTATAGTACATAGAGGATGACATGCGGGTCCCATTTAGCAGCAGCGGTATCAGAGAGAGGCGGGGATCGAAAGAAAAAGGCAAGTGACCAAATTTGAGGTGCCAAAAATAATCCAGGAAAAGAAAGTTTTATAGTACATAGAGGATGACATGCGGGTCCCAGTTAGCAGCAGCGGTATCCGTTTGAGAGGCGGCAGGGGATCGAAAGAAAAAGGCAAGTGACCAAATTTGAGGTGCCAAAAATAATCCATGAAAAGAAAGTTTTATAGTACATAGAGGATGACATGCGGGTCCCAGTTAGCAGCAGCGGTATCACCGTTTGAGAGGCGGCAGGGGATCGAAAGAAAAAGGCAAGTGACCAAATTTGAGGTGCCAAAAAAACTCCAAGAAAAGAAAGTTGATTGCACATAGAGGATGACATGCGGGTCCCATTTAGCAGCAGCGGTCTCAACGTTTCCAAGGCGGCAAGGGATCAAAAGAAAAAGGAAGTAGCCAGAAATCAGGGGGTCAAAAAAATCCAAGAATAGAAAGAATTTTGGTTCATAGAGGATGACATGCGGGACCCATGATCCTGCATCGTAAACGGCTCGTTGAACGAGATGGCGCGATGTAGAAAAAAAACAATGCCAGAGAGGCTGCCATCTGGGCCCTACATCCCTCGGCGGTGCGGATTTGCGTTGACTCGGCCGGCGAACCCGAGATTTCGAGATGCACCACGTCCCGGGCCACCATACGCCACGTTTTGGCCGCTTTCGTCGGGCTAGGTGGCCTCAAAAACGAGAAAAAAAAGTTTTGACATGCACCACGGAGGGACCAAAATCGTCGGCCATGGTACACCAGCAACCACGGCGCGACTTCAACTTCGTCGGCCATGGCAACTTTTCTTGTAGTGCCAGTACATGGTGAGAAGCTATACAAATCAAGCAACAACACAGTATATCAAGCAACATGCATAGATAGAGAAAGTAGTAAGTAATTATCAACCAATTGGTGATCAAATGATCACGAGCTTGCAAACACAAGCCATAGGGGCAGCGGAGGAGGAATTAAGAGGGAGAGGAGGGAGGGAGAGAGAGAGCACCGGTGCCGGGGGTGGAGGACGAGCTTGAAGATGACGGCGGGGGTGGAGGAGGAGGAGGAGGCGGATCCTCCACCTTGCCGCGACGGCGGCCCCCTCGCGGCGGCCCCTCCTCGCCGTAGGGGCAGCTTGTGCTGCGGTGGCGGGATGGGAGGACCGCGGCGGCATGCGCCCTCGCGGAGGAAGGCGGCGGCGGCGGTGGGGGAGGATCCAGGCGACCACGGAGGAAGGCGGCGGCGGATCCAGCGACCACGGAGGAGAGGGAGAGGGGAGAGGGAGGAATCCTCCGGGCGACCACGAGAGGAAGGCGGCGGCGGATCCGGCGACCACGGAGAGGGAGGAGAGGGGAGGGGCTCGGGAGGGGAGAGGTGAACAGGCGGGGAGAGGGCACGGGCGAGATGATATAAGTCCCTTAATTCGTGGCGCACCGGAGAAGGTGCGCCACGAATCCTCGTGGCGCACCAAAGCCGGTGCGCCACGAGAAAAATTTTGGCGCAGCACGACATGTGCGCCACGAAATACCTACGTAATAAATGGTGGTGGCAGGATGTGGGCCCCACATAGTTTCGTGCGCACTACCCAAGCGTGCGCCACAAAACTAAGCTATTTCGTGGCGCACCGGGAATGGTGCGCCACAAAATAGTATTCTGTGGCGCATTTTTAGTGGTGCGCCACAGAAATAAGCTCCGCCTATAAGGGTTTTCCTACTAGTGTCTTGGTCAAATCCTAGGTTTGACCAAGATTAGACAAGTTTAACACGTGAAAACGAATAAGTAAGCCTGGATCCTTCTTAGTCACTCTAAAATGAAGCATTTTGGGATGTTCTTGAAATTTCCATGTTTGAAACCCAAAACGACCTCTCTTCATGCTACACTTCATAAGATCGACCGAGTTTAGGGTTAGGGGTAGATACATGATTTGTATGGTTTGAATATGTCCAAACCTTGTTAATTTATCAACTTGAATGCTTACTATATGACATAAGAAGACTATATGCTTTTGTTTTTCATTTTTCTGATTTTTTTTGAATTTTATGCCCATATATTTGAATCTTGGTCAAATCATAGGTTTGACAAAGATTTAAACAAGTTTAAATTGTGAAAATGAAAAGGTAAGCATGGATCCTTATTAGTCACTCTAAATTAAATCTTTTGGGAGGTTCTTGAAATTTCCATGTTTGAAACCCAAAACCACTTCTCTTCATGATTGACTTCATAAGAAAGAGTTTAGGGTTTTAGGGGTAGATATATACATGATTTTTCTGGTTTGAATATGTCTAGACCTGGTTTATCAACTTGAATGCTTACTATACATATGACATATATAAGAATGCTATGTGCTTTGGTTTTTCATTCTCTTTTGATTTTTTTTCTAAATTTTTATGCCCATTTGAATCTTGGTCAAAATCTTTGGTTTGACAAGGATTTAAACAAGTTTAAAACATGAAAATGAAAAAGGGAAGTCTGTATATCCTTCTTAGTAACTCTAAAATGGAAGCTTTTGGGATGTTCTTGAAATTTCCATGTTTGAAACCGAAAACGACTTCCCTTCATGCTAGACTTCATAAGATCGACAGGGGGTAGATACATGATTTGTCTGGTTTGGATATATCTAGACCTTGTTTATCAACTTGAATGCTTACGATATGACATAAGAAGACAATGTGATTTGGTTTTTCAATTTTCTGATTTTTTTGAATATTGTGCCCACCCATTTGTATCTTCATGAAATCCTAGGTTTTACCAAGATAATTTAAACAAGTTTAAAACATGAAAACGAAAAGGGAAACATGTAACCTTCTCAGTCACTCTAAAATGAAGTTTTTGGGAGGTTTTTGAAATTTCCATGTTTGAAACCCAAAACCACTTCTCTTCATGCTTGACTTCATAAGACAAAGTTTAGGGTTAGGGGGTATAGATACATGATTTGTATGGTTTGAATATGTCCAAACCTTGTTTATCAACTTGAATATGCTTACTATATGACATAAGAAGACTATGTACTTTGGTTTTTCATTTTTCTGATTTTTTTAATTTTCTGCGCATTTGAATCATATCTTGGTCAAATCCTAGGTTTGACCAAGATTTAGACAAGTTTAACACGTGAAAACGAATAAGTAAGCCTGGATCCTTCTTAGTCACTCTAAAATGAAGCTTTTGGGAGGTTCTTGAAATTTCCATGTTTGAAACCCAAAACCACTTCTCTTCATGATTGACTGAGTTTAATTAGGGTTTTAGGGGTAGATATATACATGATTTTTCTGGTTTGAATATATATGTCTAGACCTTGTTTATCAACTTGAATGCTTACTATACATATGACATATCTAAGAATGCTATGTGCTTTGGTTTTTCATTCTTTTGATTTTTTTCTGAATTTTTAGGGCCATTTGAATCTTGGTCAAATCCTTGGTTTGACCAAGATTTAAACAAGTTTAAAACATGAAAATGAAAAGGGAAGTCTGTATCCTTCTTAGTCACTCTAAAATGAAGCTTTTGGGATGTTCTTGAAATTTCAATGTTTGAAACCCAAAACGACTTCCCTTCATGCTAGACTTCATAAGATCGAAAGGGGGTAGATACATGATTTGTCTGGTTTGGATATATCTAGACCTTGTTTATCAACTTGATTGCTTACGATATGACATAAGAAGACTATGTGATTTGGTTTTTCATTTTTCTGATTTTTTTGAACATTGTGCCCACCCATTTGTATCTTCATGAAATCCTAGGTTTGACCAAGCTAATTTAAACAAGTTTAAAACATGAAAATGAAAAGGGAAGCATGTAACCTTCTCAGTCACTCTAAAATGAAGTTTTTGGGAGGTTTTTGAAATTTCCATGTTTGAAACCCAAAACCACTTCTCTTCATGCTTGACTTCATAAGACAAAGTTTAGGGTTAGGGGGTATATATAGATACATGATTTGTATGGTTTGAATATGTCCAAACCTTGTTTATCAACTTGAATATGCTTACTATATGACATAAGAAGACTATGTACTTTGGTTTTTCATTTTTCTGATTTTTTTTAATTTTCTGCGCATTTGAATCATATCTTGGTCAAATCCTAGGTTTGACCAAGATTTAGACAAGTTTAACACGTGAAAACGAATAAGTAAGCCTGGATCCTTCTTAGTCACTCTAAAATGAAGCTTTTGGGAGGTTCTTGAAATTTCCATGTTTGAAACCCAAAACCACTTCTCTTCATGATTGACTGAGTTTAATTAGGGTTTTAGGGGTAGATATATACATGATTTTTCTGGTTTGAATATATATGTCTAGACCTTGTTTATCAACTTGAATGCTTACTATACATATGACATATCTAAGAATGCTATGTGCTTTGGTTTTTCATTCTTTTGATTTTTTTCTGAATTTTTAGGGCCATTTGAATCTTGGTCAAATCCTTGGTTTGACCAAGATTTAAACAAGTTTAAAACATGAAAATGAAAAGGGAAGTCTGTATCCTTCTTAGTCACTCTAAAATGAAGCTTTTGGGATGTTCTTGAAATTTCAATGTTTGAAACCCAAAACGACTTCCCTTCATGCTAGACTTCATAAGATCGAAAGGGGGTAGATACACGATTTGTCTGGTTTGGATATATCTAGACCTTGTTTATCAACTTGATTGCTTACGATATGACATAAGAAGACTATGTGATTTGGTTTTCCATTTTTCTGATTTTTTTAATTTTTTGCCCACCCATTTGTATCTTCGTCAAATCCTAGGTTTGACCAAGATAATTAAAACAAGTTTTATAAAACATGAAAATGAAAAGGGAAGCATGTATCCTTCTTAGGCACTCTAAAATGAAGCTTTTGGGAGTTTTTTGAAATTTCCATGTTTGAAACCCAAAACCACATCTGTTCACATGCTTGACTTCATAAGACAGAGTTTAGGGGTTAGGGGTATAGATACATGATTTGTCTGGTTTGAATATGTCTAGACATTGTTTATCAACTTTAATGCTTACTATATGACATAAGAAAAATAATGTCATGTAAATGAGTTAACTTGGATTTCCTACCCTTGAATCCATAGGAAACTTTGTTCTAATGCACTATAATAATCAACCGAGTTTTTACACCAACAGGTCTGTCACTTACGTGTGGTGCCCACGCGTGAGGTCCCACACTTCAGTGAGCACAAGTCACGTGCAATAGGTACGCAAACTCCCAGCCATCTTCTTTGTCAAGAGAAGACGCATCAGGATGCGTATTGGAAGTCTGTGGGTCCTTCTGGATCCTTCGGTTGTCCCTCTCACAAAAAAAAACAAATCTCTCTCATTCTCGGCCTCGCTCGACTCGCTCGCTCGCTCGCGCTCGCACCTCCTGCTCACTGACAAACCCTGCACAAAAGTCAACATCATCACCCGAAAAAGGGGAGACACCATAATTCTCTCCCTTCTTCTCTCCTTCCGAGTGATCCCTCTTCCTCCGAGTTTCACTCGACGGGCAAACACACTTGTGCTGCATAGTAATAATAAAAAGGTATAGAAAAATCAACCTACGAATCTATAATTAAATAGGTTAGTAATAATAAAAAGGTAGAAAAATCAACCTACGAATCTATAATTAAATAGGTTAAACTAGGGTTTTGCCCACTACTACAGATCAAGGTTCAAACCTTGTTTATCAACTTGAATATGCTTACTATATGACATAAGAAGACTATGTACTTTGGTTTTCATTTTTCTGATTTTTTAAATTTTCTGCGCATTTGAATCTTGGTCAAATCCTAGGTTTGACCAAGATTAGACAAGTTTAACACGTGAAAACGAATAAGTAAGCCTGGATCCTTCTTAGTCACTCTAAAATGAAGCATTTTGGGATGTTCTTGAAATTTCCATGTTTGAAACCCAAAACGACCTCTCTTCATGCTACACTTCATAAGATCGACCGAGTTTAGGGTTAGGGGTAGATACATGATTTGTATGGTTTGAATATGTCCAAACCTTGTTAATTTATCAACTTGAATGCTTACTATATGACATAAGAAGACTATATGCTTTTGTTTTTCATTTTTCTGATTTTTTTTGAATTTTATGCCCATATATTTGAATCTTGGTCAAATCATAGGTTTGACAAAGATTTAAACAAGTTTAAATTGTGAAAATGAAAAGGTAAGCATGGATCCTTATTAGTCACTCTAAATTAAATCTTTTGGGAGGTTCTTGAAATTTCCATGTTTGAAACCCAAAACCACTTCTCTTCATGATTGACTTCATAAGAAAGAGTTTAGGGTTTTAGGGGTAGATATATACATGATTTTTCTGGTTTGAATATGTCTAGACCTGGTTTATCAACTTGAATGCTTACTATACATATGACATATATAAGAATGCTATGTGCTTTGGTTTTTCATTCTCTTTTGATTTTTTTTCTAAATTTTTATGCCCATTTGAATCTTGGTCAAAATCTTTGGTTTGACAAGGATTTAAACAAGTTTAAAACATGAAAATGAAAAAGGGAAGTCTGTATATCCTTCTTAGTAACTCTAAAATGGAAGCTTTTGGGATGTTCTTGAAATTTCCATGTTTGAAACCGAAAACGACTTCCCTTCATGCTAGACTTCATAAGATCGACAGGGGGTAGATACATGATTTGTCTGGTTTGGATATATCTAGACCTTGTTTATCAACTTGAATGCTTACGATATGACATAAGAAGACAATGTGATTTGGTTTTTCAATTTTCTGATTTTTTTGAATATTGTGCCCACCCATTTGTATCTTCATGAAATCCTAGGTTTTACCAAGATAATTTAAACAAGTTTAAAACATGAAAACGAAAAGGGAAACATGTAACCTTCTCAGTCACTCTAAAATGAAGTTTTTGGGAGGTTTTTGAAATTTCCATGTTTGAAACCCAAAACCACTTCTCTTCATGCTTGACTTCATAAGACAAAGTTTAGGGTTAGGGGTATAGATACATGATTTGTATGGTTTGAATATGTCCAAACCTTGTTTATCAACTTGAATATGCTTACTATATGACATAAGAAGACTATGTACTTTGGTTTTTCATTTTTCTGATTTTTTTAATTTTCTGCACATTTGAATCATATCTTGGTCAAATCCTAGGTTTGACCAAGATTTAGACAAGTTTAACACGTGAAAACGAATAAGTAAGCCTGGATCCTTCTTAGTCACTCTAAAATGAAGCTTTTGGGAGGTTCTTGAAATTTCCATGTTTGAAACCCAAAACCACTTCTCTTCATGATTGACTGAGTTTAATTAGGGTTTTAGGGGTAGATATATACATGATTTTTCTGGTTTGAATATATATGTCTAGACCTTGTTTATCAACTTGAATGCTTACTATACATATGACATATCTAAGAATGCTATGTGCTTTGGTTTTTCATTCTTTTGATTTTTTTCTGAATTTTTAGGGCCATTTGAATCTTGGTCAAATCCTTGGTTTGACCAAGATTTAAACAAGTTTAAAACATGAAAATGAAAAGGGAAGTCTGTATCCTTCTTAGTCACTCTAAAATGAAGCTTTTGGGATGTTCTTGAAATTTCAATGTTTGAAACCCAAAACGACTTCCCTTCATGCTAGACTTCATAAGATCGAAAGGGGGTAGATACATGATTTGTCTGGTTTGGATATATCTAGACCTTGTTTATCAACTTGATTGCTTACGATATGACATAAGAAGACTATGTGATTTGGTTTTTCATTTTTCTGATTTTTTTGAACATTGTGCCCACCCATTTGTATCTTCATGAAATCCTAGGTTTGACCAAGCTAATTTAAACAAGTTTAAAACATGAAAATGAAAAGGGAAGCATGTAACCTTCTCAGTCACTCTAAAATGAAGTTTTTGGGAGGTTTTTGAAATTTCCATGTTTGAAACCCAAAACCACTTCTCTTCATGCTTGACTTCATAAGACAAAGTTTAGGGTTAGGGGGTATATATAGATACATGATTTGTATGGTTTGAATATGTCCAAACCTTGTTTATCAACTTGAATATGCTTACTATATGACATAAGAAGACTATGTACTTTGGTTTTTCATTTTTCTGATTTTTTTAATTTTCTGCGCATTTGAATCATATCTTGGTCAAATCCTAGGTTTGACCAAGATTTAGACAAGTTTAACACGTGAAAACGAATAAGTAAGCCTGGATCCTTCTTAGTCACTCTAAAATGAAGCTTTTGGGAGGTTCTTGAAATTTCCATGTTTGAAACCCAAAACCACTTCTCTTCATGATTGACTGAGTTTAATTAGGGTTTTAGGGGTAGATATATACATGATTTTTCTGGTTTGAATATATATGTCTAGACCTTGTTTATCAACTTGAATGCTTACTATACATATGACATATCTAAGAATGCTATGTGCTTTGGTTTTTCATTCTTTTGATTTTTTTCTGAATTTTTAGGGCCATTTGAATCTTGGTCAAATCCTTGGTTTGACCAAGATTTAAACAAGTTTAAAACATGAAAATGAAAAGGGAAGTCTGTATCCTTCTTAGTCACTCTAAAATGAAGCTTTTGGGATGTTCTTGAAATTTCAATGTTTGAAACCCAAAACGACTTCCCTTCATGCTAGACTTCATAAGATCGAAAGGGGGTAGATACACGATTTGTCTGGTTTGGATATATCTAGACCTTGTTTATCAACTTGATTGCTTACGATATGACATAAGAAGACTATGTGATTTGGTTTTCCATTTTTCTGATTTTTTTAATTTTTTGCCCACCCATTTGTATCTTCGTCAAATCCTAGGTTTGACCAAGATAATTAAAACAAGTTTTATAAAACATGAAAATGAAAAGGGAAGCATGTATCCTTCTTAGGCACTCTAAAATGAAGCTTTTGGGAGTTTTTTAAAATTTCCATGTTTGAAACCCAAAACCACTTCTCTTCATGCTTGACTTCATAAGACAAAGTTTAGGGTTAGGGGGTATAGATACATGATTTGTATGGTTTGAATATGTCCAAACCTTGTTTATCAACTTGAATATGCTTACTATATGACATAAGAAGACTATGTACTTTGGTTTTTCATTTTTCTGATTTTTTTAATTTTCTGCGCATTTGAATCATATCTTGGTCAAATCCTAGGTTTGACCAAGATTTAGACAAGTTTAACACGTGAAAACGAATAAGTAAGCCTGGATCCTTCTTAGTCACTCTAAAATGAAGCTTTTGGGAGGTTCTTGAAATTTCCATGTTTGAAACCCAAAACCACTTCTCTTCATGATTGACTGAGTTTAATTAGGGTTTTAGGGGTAGATATATACATGATTTTTCTGGTTTGAATATATATGTCTAGACCTTGTTTATCAACTTGAATGCTTACTATACATATGACATATCTAAGAATGCTATGTGCTTTGGTTTTTCATTCTTTTGATTTTTTTCTGAATTTTTAGGGCCATTTGAATCTTGGTCAAATCCTTGGTTTGACCAAGATTTAAACAAGTTTAAAACATGAAAATGAAAAGGGAAGTCTGTATCCTTCTTAGTCACTCTAAAATGAAGCTTTTGGGATGTTCTTGAAATTTCAATGTTTGAAACCCAAAACGACTTCCCTTCATGCTAGACTTCATAAGATCGAAAGGGGGTAGATACACGATTTGTCTGGTTTGGATATATCTAGACCTTGTTTATCAACTTGATTGCTTACGATATGACATAAGAAGACTATGTGATTTGGTTTTCCATTTTTCTGATTTTTTTAATTTTTTGCCCACCCATTTGTATCTTCGTCAAATCCTAGGTTTGACCAAGATAATTAAAACAAGTTTTATAAAACATGAAAATGAAAAGGGAAGCATGTATCCTTCTTAGGCACTCTAAAATGAAGCTTTTGGGAGTTTTTTGAAATTTCCATGTTTGAAACCCAAAACCACTTCTCTTCATGCTTGACTTCATAAGACAAAGTTTAGGGTTAGGGGGTATAGATACATGATTTGTATGGTTTGAATATGTCCAAACCTTGTTTATCAACTTGAATATGCTTACTATATGACATAAGAAGACTATGTACTTTGGTTTTTCATTTTTCTGATTTTTTTAATTTTCTGCGCATTTGAATCATATCTTGGTCAAATCCTAGGTTTGACCAAGATTTAGACAAGTTTAACACGTGAAAACGAATAAGTAAGCCTGGATCCTTCTTAGTCACTCTAAAATGAAGCTTTTGGGAGGTTCTTGAAATTTCCATGTTTGAAACCCAAAACCACTTCTCTTCATGATTGACTGAGTTTAATTAGGGTTTTAGGGGTAGATATATACATGATTTTTCTGGTTTGAATATATATGTCTAGACCTTGTTTATCAACTTGAATGCTTACTATACATATGACATATCTAAGAATGCTATGTGCTTTGGTTTTTCATTCTTTTGATTTTTTTCTGAATTTTTAGGGCCATTTGAATCTTGGTCAAATCCTTGGTTTGACCAAGATTTAAACAAGTTTAAAACATGAAAATGAAAAGGGAAGTCTGTATCCTTCTTAGTCACTCTAAAATGAAGCTTTTGGGATGTTCTTGAAATTTCAATGTTTGAAACCCAAAACGACTTCCCTTCATGCTAGACTTCATAAGATCGAAAGGGGGTAGATACACGATTTGTCTGGTTTGGATATATCTAGACCTTGTTTATCAACTTGATTGCTTACGATATGACATAAGAAGACTATGTGATTTGGTTTTCCATTTTTCTGATTTTTTTAATTTTTTGCCCACCCATTTGTATCTTCGTCAAATCCTAGGTTTGACCAAGATAATTAAAACAAGTTTTATAAAACATGAAAATGAAAAGGGAAGCATGTATCCTTCTTAGGCACTCTAAAATGAAGCTTTTGGGAGTTTTTTGAAATTTCCATGTTTGAAACCCAAAACCACATCTGTTCACATGCTTGACTTCATAAGACAGAGTTTAGGGGTTAGGGGTATAGATACATGATTTGTCTGGTTTGAATATGTCTAGACATTGTTTATCAACTTTAATGCTTACTATATGACATAAGAAAAATAATGTCATGTAAATGAGTTAACTTGGATTTCCTACCCTTGAATCCATAGGAAACTTTGTTCTAATGCACTATAATAATCAACCGAGTTTTTACACCAACAGGTCTGTCACTTACGTGTGGTGCCCACGCGTGAGGTCCCACACTTCAGTGAGCACAAGTCACGTGCAATAGGTACGCAAACTCCCAGCCATCTTCTTTGTCAAGAGAAGACGCATCAGGATGCGTATTGGAAGTCTGTGGGTCCTTCTGGATCCTTCGGTTGTCCCTCTCACAAAAAAAAACAAATCTCTCTCATTCTCGGCCTCGCTCGACTCGCTCGCTCGCACCTCCTGCTCACTGACAAACCCTGCACAAAAGTCAACATCATCACCCGAAAAAGGGGAGACACCATAATTCTCTCCCTTCTTCTCTCCTTCCGAGTGATCCCTCTTCCTCCGAGTTTCACTCGACGGGCAAACACACTTTTTTTAATTTTCTGCCCATTTGAATCTTGGTCAAATCCTAGGTTTGACCAAGATTTAAACAAGTTTAAAACATGAAAATAAAATGGTAAGCATGGATCCTTCTTAGTCTCCCGAAAATGAAGCTTTTTTTTTGAAATTTCCATGTTTGAAACCAAAAACCACTTCTCTTCATGCTTGACTTCATAAGACATAGTTTAGGGTTAGGGGTAGATATATACATGATTTTTCTGGTTTGAATATGTCTAGACCTTGTTTATCAACTTGAATGCTAGCTTACTATATATGACATAAGAATGCTATGTGCTTTGGTTTTTCATTCTTTTGATTTTTTCTGAATTTTTATGCCCATTTGAATCTTGGTCGAATCCTAGGTTTGACCAAGATTTAAACAAGTTTAAAACATGAAAATGAGAAGGGAAGCATGTATCCTTCTTAGTCACTCTAATTAAAATGAAGATTTTGGGAGGTTTTTGAAATTTCCATGTTTGAAACCAAAAACCACGTCTCTTCATGCTTGACTTCATAAGATATATAGAGTTTAATTAGGGGTTAGGGGTATAGATACATGATTTGTTTGGTTTGAATATGTCTAGACCTTGTTTAACAACTTGAATGCTTACTATATGCCATAAGAAGACTATGTACTTTGGTTTTTAATTTTTTTGATTTTTTAAAATTTTCTGCCAATTTGTATCTTGGTCAAATCCTAGGTTTGACCAAGATTTAAACAAGTTTAAGACGTGAAAATAAAATGGTAAGCATGGATCCTTCTTAGTCTCCCTAAAATGAAGCTTTTGGTTTTTTTTTGAAATTTCCAGGTTTGAAACCCAAAACCACTTCTCTTCATGCTTGACTTCATAAGACAGAGTTTAGGGATAGGGGTAGATATATATATACATGATTTTTCTGGTTTGAATATGTCTAGACCCTGTTTATCAACTTGAATGCTTACTATATGACATAAGAATGCTATGTGCTTTGGTTTTTCATTCTTTTGATTTTTTCTGAATTTTTATGCCCATTTGAATCTTGGTAGAATCCTAGGTTTGACCAAGATTTAAACAAGTTTAAAACATGAAAATGAGAAGGGAAGCCTGTATCCTTCTTTGTCACTCTAATTAAAATGAAGCTTTTGGGTGGTTTTTGAAATTTCCATGTTTGAAACCCAAAACCACATCTCTTCGTGCTTGACTTCATAAGACAGAGTTTAGGGGTTAGGGGGTACATAGATACATGATTTGCATAGTTTGAATATGTCTAGCTAGAGACCTTGTTTCTCAATTTTAATGCTTACTATATGACATAAGAAGACTATGTGCTTTGGTTTTTCATTTTTCTGTTTTATTTTAATTTTATGCCCATTTGAATCTTGGTCAAATCCTAGGTTTGACCAAGATTTAAACAAGTTTAAATTATGAAAATGAAGGTAAGCATGGATCCTTATTAGTCACTCTAACATAAATCTTTTGGGAGGTTCTTGAAATTTCCATGTTTCAAACCCAAAACCACTTCTCTTCATGATTGACTTCATAAGACAGAGTTTAGGGTTTTAGGGGTAGATATATACATGATTTTTCTGGTTTGAATATGTCTAGCCCTTGTTTATCAACTTGAATGCTTACTATACATATGACATAAGAATGCTATGTGCTTTGGTTTTTCATTCTCTTTTGATTTTTTTCTAAATTTTTAGGCCCATTTGAATCTTGGTCAAATCCTTGGTTTGACCAAGATTTAAACAAGTTTAAAACATGAAAATAAAAAAGGAAGTCTGTATCCTTCTTAGTCACTCTAAAATGGAAGCTTTTGGGATGTTCTTGAAATTACCATGTTTGAAACCGAAAACGACTTCCCTTCATGCTAGACTTCATAAGATCGACAGGGGGTAGATACATGATTTGTCTGGTTTGGATATATCTAGACCTTGTTTATCAACTTGAATGCTTACGATATGACATAAGAAGACAATGTGATTTGGTTTTTCATTTTTCTGATTTTTTTGAATATTGTACGTGCCCACCCATTTGTATCTTCATCAAATCCTAGGTTTGACCAGGATTTAAACAAGTTTAAAACATGAAATGAAAAGATAAGCCTGGATCCTTCTTAGTCACTCTAAAATGAAGCTTTCGGGAGGTTCTTGAAATTTCCATGTTTGAAACCCAAAACCACTTCTCTTCATGATTGACTTCATAAGACAGAGTTTAGGGTTTTAGGGGTAGATATATACATGATTTTTCTGGTTTGAATATATATGTCTAGACCTTGTTTATCAACTTGAATGCTTACTATATATATGACATAAGAATGCTATATATGTGCTTTGGTTTTTCATTCTTTTGATTTTTTCTGATTTTTTAGGCCCATTTGAATCTTGGTCAAATCCTAGGTTTGACCATGATTTAAACAAGTTTAAAACATGAAAATGAAAAGGTAAGCATGGATCCTTCTTAGTCACTCTAAAATGAAGCTTTTGGGATGTTCTTGAAATTTCCATGTTTGAAACCCAAAACGACTTCGATCTCTTTATGCTAGATTTCATAAGACTGAGTTTTAGGGGTTAGGGGGTAGATACATGATTTGTCTAGTTTGAATATGTACATAGTACTCCCTCTATAGGAACTTGGAGAAAGCAACTGTTGTGCCACACAATTTTGTTGTTTTCCTATTTTTCTTTCATGAAGCTTTACGATGTGGTTCGTGTGTGGGGATCAAGCTCGTAATCTCGTTTCAATTACACAACCAACTACTCTGCTCATCCTTGCATGTAATTAACCAATATAGGAATTTGATTCCACGGAACTTTTTCAGTACATAAGTCTCCTCCTTAACTCCTCTAGTCTCTACCAAGCCGGCCGCCTCGCTACTTCCCTAGCTTCCTCCCTACAGCACACCTCGCCCCCGTACGCGAGCTAGGTCCAGCCGGAGATGGGGCACAGCCGCCCCCGCTGGAAGAATGCTCAGAGGAAGTCCGGGCAGGAGGACAAGGGTGACGCCATCCCGGATGAACTTCTCGGGCTGGTGTTCCTGCGCCTCACCTCGCCTCTGGATCTCGTCCGCGCCGCGTTCGCCTGCAGGAGCTGGCGCAAGGTCATCGCGGCGGAGGACTTCCGTGTCCTCTCCGCTCGCCACGGCGCGCCATCCTCCATAGTCGCCGGCCACTACCACATCAGCTTCTCCCATTGTCACTATCGGCCGTCTGGCTTGCTGCCCCACTTCGTTCCCTCTTCCTCGTCATGTTGGGCCGGGGTCGCCGCAAATAATCTCGCGCTCGACTTCCTCCCACGGGCGCCAAACGGCGACCTCAGTTTGGAGCTCGCCGACTCTCGGGGCGGCCTCCTACTCCTTGCGGACTTCGACCACACCGAACACGGAAAGCCTTTCGAGCAGCCTTCACGTCTCGTCGTCTGCGATCCCCTGGCAGGTCAGTACGTGACGGTCCCTCCACCCCCTGCTGTTTCGCACACAACATTCGTAAGCTTGTTCCTGGGCGCCGCCCTCCATGGCGAGGACGCTGCGGCGCGCATCAGTCTGTCAAATTACAGGGTGACGTGCCTGATCTATCATGACGGCATCTGCAAGACCTGCGTGTTCTCGCCTGGCCCTGGTGGCCACGCTTGGACCTCCTCCGGCGCCATCGTGCCTCTCCACGCCACGCACACAGGCCGGTCGGATATCCTCTTTGTGGGGTGCAACGCCCGTTTCTTCCAGTGGTACGTGTTCGGTGGGCTCGGAAACTTCATTCTTGCTCTCGACAGAGAATCCGGCGAGCTCTCACGCTTCGAGAGAGCTCGAGACGAGGACTGGCTTCACACCGTGCCGATTGAGATGCTGGGCGGGCCCTCGCGCGTGCTGAATTGGTACGTGCTAGAGCTTCCGTGGCCACCTACCTTCCGAGCTTGCTTATCCTAGGATTCTGGCTTCCTGGGTTGGATTAGTGTCGGCCATGGTGTCGTCGACATGGTCTGGAGGTTGAAGACGAAGGGCATCTCAAGGATTTTGTTGTAATTTCGTTTTTTTTCAGGTGTTTTGTACTATTTGATGTTTCTCTTAATGCCAGAGGGTTTATTTGCACTAGTCATACTTGACATAGCTGTACGTTTTGAAGATTAACTTGTTCATCATGATCCGAACTTCTCATACTCTTAATGCCAGAGGGTTTATTTGCACTAGTCATACTTGACATAACTTCGAACTTGTTTTGAGTAATACGTAGTATGGTATACTAGAATAGGAGGAGTAACACTTTTCGCATTTGGGCCAAATATAAAGTACTACCTCCATTTCAAGGAATAAGGCGCACGCGTACTCCAAGACGTATCTTTTGGTCAGATTACCTTGACCATTGAATTGACAAGACAACACACAGAGCATTGGGGCGTGCTCGATGGTGCTAGCTGCGGCTATACAGACATGTGATAGGCATCGCGGAAGCGTCGCAAATAGAAAACAAATCATATTTTTTGGGGGAGGATGTTTTGGCTCCTGGTTGCGTATGCTCCCTTTAGTTTGAACTGCAACATCTATATATTTTGAAATGTAAAAAAAATCCAAACAAAAAATTAATCTTTTCATCTTCACATGCTAAGAGCGCATAAAGTCTTTCCATAAAAAACTAAATTGTCGTTTGGGCTATGTAAAAAAGATAAAATTTATTGCTAAAAATAAAGCTGTTTACATCAACCACAAAAAATATCGGCTTTTCACGAAACTACACGAACACACATAGATTATCGAGAAGTACATGCGGATTTTTTTGTTAGAATTTTTTGAAAATTAAAAATATGTTTTTTTGGGTCGAGGTAGCATATCCGCCCAATAGCCGAATTAAATTTCCGATTTTTTTGGACTGACAATTTCATCGGGAAGACATGGATGCGCGCAGACGGCGTGCAAGGCAAGGCATCGATTTGACCGGACGTACTTAGGGCAGGTCAGGCTGCCAGCGTACTTATTCCGGGCAGGTGAGGTACTAGAACTCAAAGTCCTCCTCAGCGTCTCTCCTCTCTCTCTGTCTTTATTGAGTGTACTAGCGCGCAGGGACTCAAAGTCAGGGAAATGTTTGAGATGCAAAGTAAGAGAATATTTACCAGTATAATTGGTTGATTAGAAGATTAAGTGGTGAAATCACAACAGATTGGAGCAGTACATGGTGGAAACCGCAAAATATCCTTCCAAATGGTGTTTTTGTGCAACATACGAAGTATGAGGTGGTGGAACTTGAGGCCAGTGACTTTACTTACTCCAAAATGCAACTTTACGTACATGAGCCATCGGATCAAGATCCAACGGACACAGTTGATCCAGAATTTGTAGTCACATTTTAAGTTGCTCGAAAAAAATCGAAAACATTACAGTAAGATATATATCTTTCTTAAGTATTCTGGTAAAGTTTTACTTCATTTGAAAATTGAGTTTAATTTTAAGTTTAAAATTTGGATCAACCATGTGCGTTGGATCTTGATCGAATGACTCACGTACAAGTCGCCAGTGAAGTTACTGGATCTCGTTCCTTGGTGGAATCTGCAATTCCCTCCCCTATATATACTATACAAGTCGAAGACTACGACCCTCTATCCCTATCTCCTTCACATCCTCTAAATTCATATTCCCATTTAGAATCGTTGGGCATGGAGGTTCCCCCTGGTAGCTTTAGAGCTTTTGTCGACGATGCTAATTTGAGAAGACTGCTCACCTACGGTTTGTGCTCTCAATCCGCACAACCTCCATTTTGGCGGGTTAGTACTTTCTTCACTAGGTTCATCAAGATGTATTTTAATTTGGGCTAACAGTCGTGTTAATTTCCTTGTATTAAGCAGTGCTGTTCGTGCAAGAAGGTTGCATGCGACAGCTGCGCTAGGAACCTGCCCGGTGGCGCGTGCCCGGGATGCCAGGGCGTCTTCCAAGGTGAAAGTCCTCCATCTGAAAGCATGTACTTTTCCCGTGAATGTGTTATGGAAAAGAATGTGGTGAGAAGAACGTTCATCTGCGGTTTGTGCTCTCAAATCGCACGACGTCCACTATAACGGGTTAGTACTTTCTTCACTAGGTTCCACCCAACTGTATTTTTCTTTGGGCCAACAGTCATGTAAATTTCCTTGTATTAAGCAGTGCATTCGCATGGGGGAGGGACATCACATTGCATGCGGAAGCTGCTTAAGAAACCTGCCCAGTCTCGTGTGCCCGAACTGCGACGGCATCTACGAAGAGGATGAGGATTTAAGTAGATTTGCCTCCTTGTTTAAGGTGGATTGCAGCAACGATGGTTGCGACATGAGCGGCGACTTGCTCGAATACTTTCAACATGAGGCGACGTGCCCGCATGCGCCAACGAGACGGTAGGTGGTTGATCTTGCCGGTCTCGATGGAGAAGATGATCGCGCTTTGAGGCTAATCTGAGCTCGGTGGAGAAGGACCGGATGGAGTTTCCTTTTCTAGAACTAGAGTTCTTTTTGTACTTTTGGATGTCTTGTCTGTAGTTTCCTTTTACTTGGAGGGTCCTCCTAGCTTGCAGTCTGTAATCCCACCGTCATCATAATATAAAAGCAGTGTCGCGAGGTCCTTCGGGACATTTCTGTGTTCAAAAAATGTATGATTTTAGACATGTCGTCTATTTATGTGTGCGATGTTGTATCATCTATTACCGTGATTAGTTTGAACGTGTCCATGTCCTAGAACAAAACTTCGGCATGATGTACTTGTATGTTTAATTGAATTCGACCAAGTATAATGTGGAACCGATCATTGCGAGCATATGGAGATTGCGAACCGGTAATTGACAGGTGGTACATGCTCTATCTTAATCTTGTTTATCTAATGGTAATTGCGATTTATGCGGTACTGAAATAATTAGTTTTAGTTATAAACAGGGACTCTTCGGACGGGGGCTCCTTTTCAAACAAGACCGGGGAGATTTATGAAGTGCTAGAAGGGAACAAATTACTACATGAGTGTTTTGCGTGAAATGGTTAAAATTTGTAGTGGCAGATTGCCGCCAATGCAATTTTTTCATGTGGTTGATATGGTAGGATGGACATTTCAAAATTTCACGAATTATTTCGGTTTGTGACCATATATTAAATTAGTTCTGGGCTCATTTCCATATAATTTGAAATTTCAACGCGAAGTACACGAAGTACAATTAAAAAAGGGGAAACTATATATACGTGATGTGCACTAAATGTGTGGTACCCCCCAAAAAATGACCAAACATATGCGTTGCATCCAAGTACGTAACACCCATATGGCAAACGAAAGCATTGAGTAGTTGTTTGTGATGTAAGTAATCTACATATATATCAAAATACCAAACATGGCACACCAAAATATTTTTTAGAAGAACTTACCAGATTTTGGCACCATGCATGTTGGAGTTTTTTTTTTGACAGAATCCATCTTGGAGTTCGCATGGCTCTCTTCCGAAGTGAGAGGTGAGTTGGTTAATGCTAGAACCATGGCAAACTTCCGAATGTTAGTAATTTATCATGGATTCATCATTTGTGATGAAATACCTAGGAACAATGCCAAACATGACCTACCTATGTTCTTGAGAATATTCCCTTTCACCGATTTTGGCACCATGTGTGTTTTTAAGTACGTTTGCATGCCTTCTTGATTGGTTATTAAAATACCATGTCAAACTGTCGATACATGGAAAATTCCTTTGCTACAATCAAATAAACTTCGGGCTCCTTTTATTCAAAGGAATATGGAGGGCGTAGGAATATGAAAGGTGCATGATTGGAATGTTATGCCAAGTTGAATCCTATAGGAACATGATGTGTCTTTGATTGTGGCAAAGGAACTTTTCCATGAGGTATTAGCTAATGGTTTTTTCCTATAAGATTTGCACTACAAGATTCCTATATGAATAGTTCCTATGAATCAAATGACTTGTATAGGAATTTTTCCCATAAGAACCGAATCCAACATAATTCCTATGACAATCATATGAATCAAAGGAGCACGATTCCCATAGGATTGAAGTAGACATGACATCCCAATTCTATGATTTTCCTTTTCCTATACTTTCCATTTCCTATGAACCAAAGGAGGCCTAACTAGTTGGCCATACTGAAACAATTGCCAAATAAATGCCGTGCATCCTATGGCCCCCGTGAGTTTGACCTAAATTTGAAATCATGGTAAAAGGTGCTTAAAATAGGCAAATAAAAGCATGTAGTCAATTTTTTTTAGGATGTAGTACTACCTAGGGAAAATACCAAACATGCCATAATGCAAACTGTGTTTTAGAGAGTAGCCCTTCAAAAAAGTTGGCATCCACTTGTTGATTTTGCTATCGACATGACAAAATAACTGATCAGATGACCAAGTGGTAAAAATTGCAACAGATTAGACCACCACATGGTGGAAACTGCTAAAAATCATGAAAACTGCGAAGAAAAAGTTAAAGTGGTGGTTTGTGCAGCATATGGAGGATTGAGTAGTACAAGTTGGATGTGCACTACCGTGTGCCCGTGGTAATGTTCGCCTATTATGATGATGGCAAGAAAAAATGATGTTTTCTCTGCTGAAACTGTCCCGAGCTGATTTGACGAGACAAAATACAGCTACACGGCGTGCAAGGGACGGCTATACAGTACATTAGCTTCTTCTCGGGTCACACGCCTGCACCACAGGTGCAGTAAGTGCAGCAGAGACCAGAGAGAGAAGGAACGCCCGTATTATATTTGATTTCAATTCATATTGTTTTTTTCCTTGCCTCTCCGTCTTCTTCACCGCCATCTTCTCGGTGTTTTCAAGAGTGATTATCAAGTGGAGAGACAATTGCATTGGGAAAGTCTCTCCACTTGATAATCTCTGTTGAAAAACTCGCACGTCTTGTGAAATGTGAAGGCTGCACGCGTGGGGAAGGGAGACGCAAACGCCGCACCGCATCATTAGTAGTACAGTAGTATACCTTTCTCTCCTCAGGCACCCCGGCTGGCCGCCCGCCGCAATAGTTCCTTGCATAGCGCTTGCCGTCTCCTCCAAAAACCCCCAGCGCACTTGCATCCGCCATCCACCTAAATCCACCGCCGAGTACCTTTCTGTCCTCACCACCGCCGCTGCGCCTATTCCCCTGTCCAGCAGACGACTGCGGCGTTGCGTGTGTCGCCGCCGTGTCAGATGGAGGCGGAGCCGCTCAACTCCCGAAGGCGGGTCGAGCCAGATCGGGAAGAGCCTCCGTCGAGCCTCGACCTCATCAGCCGCCTCCCCGACGAGATGCTGCACATCATCATCTCCCTCCTGCCCATGATATCCGCTGTAAGGACAACATTGCTCTCCAAACGGTGGCGCCACCTCTGGCGCTCCGTCCCACTTAACCTCCTCGTCGGCGACAACGACCTCATCAGCCGCCTACCGGACCAGATTCTCCACATCATCATCTCCCACCTGCCCACTGTATCCGCTGTAAGCACAACCTTGGTCTCCAAACGGTGGCGCCACCTCTGGCACTCCGTCCCACTTAACCTCGAGATCGACGACGAACTCGCCAAGCAAAACCACAAACGCATCGCCGCGGTCTCCAGTATCCTCGCCGCTCACCCTGGCCCCGCCAGAAGCGTGTCAATCGACCCCTTCAGAACCACTTGCAAGGTCGACACCACGCTCGACAGCTGGTTCCGGTCCAGCACCCTATCTTGCGTCGAGAACCTCAGATTCGATGCTGGAACTGTGATGCGCTCCTTCCCGCTGTCCGCGTTCCGCTGCGCGCCCACGCTGCGCATTGTCAGCATTTCTACTTGCTATTTGCCCGAGATTCATGCCAACTCCATGCTTCTTTTCCCCCAACTCAAAAGGCTCTTGCTCTATGACGTCTACATCTGTAAGGCGACGAACATCGACCGCCTGTTCACCCGCTGTATTGTGCTCGAGGCACTTCACCTTGAGGGGGTCCACGGGTTCACCCAACTCAACATTCAAATGCCAAATCTTCGTACAATTAGTGTGGCTAGCTATTGGAAACGCAACACCACCGAACTTATTCAGTTAGACACGGTGCAAATTATGGATGCATCTTGCCTCGAGAGATTGGTCATATGCGTTGATGATGTTCCACTACTAATCCAGGTCGCCAACGCACCAAAGTTGATGGTGTTGGGCTTTGCGTCGTACCCTGGCTGCCAACTTGTTATTGGACGCATAAACTTTTTGGTAGAACAGCCTTCTTCTTGTTGAATTAACTCACATTTTTGTTATTTTTTTTGACATATGTACCATTGTCCTGTAGAGGATGATGCCCATAAGCTTGGAAAATTCTCTGTGCACAGTGAAGAACTTGGTTCTAAAATCTGACGGCCCTCGTCTGGATCAACTACTTGCATTTCTTAGATGCTTTCCCTGCACGGAGAAGCTATATATCCAGGTAAATTCGTTGTTGTTAACTGTTTACCACTATGAGCAAAAACTGTAGAGTTACATGGAGTTAACCTGTTATTACTTATTAGCCTAGATCAGTTGAACAATTGTACTAGAAGAACATCCACAATGGAGTTATATTATGTTGGTTCAAAACTAAACTTCTTGTCATACAATGTGTTGTATCTTGTGCATCTGTGAAGTTTCATATAAACACATGATAATATGTGATCTGTGTAAAAAAGAGAAGACATATGTAAATAGTGTGACTTACTATTTACACATCATTTGTTCTTTTTTTGTGTAGATCACATATTATCATATTTTTGGATGAAACTTCACAGAAGCACATGATAGAACACAATGTATGTCCAGACTTTTAGTTTACATTTTTTTTGGAAACTTGGAAGTGTCAAAAGAAAAATGGGGTGCACCCGCAACTAGTTGCGGATTGGAGTTTCCCATGTTGGTAACCTTTCCCCAACTTTACAATGACAATAACAGATGTAAAAAAGTGCATCTATCAAATTGGAACGTGTCAGGGGATTATGTTGTTCCACGGTCCTCAATTAACACATGATTCAACTCACCTGAGATATTCATTAGTTGATAGCTATGAAGTACTTTGTTATTGTACTGACTACTTAATTTGACTTCTTTGCAGTTTTATAGAACCGGCAATAAGGTTCATGTGCTGCATAATGAGCCAGCCTGTCCCATTGAATGCCTTGATCTCCACCTCAAAGAAATTTCGATTTCTGACTACCGAGGAAGGAGAAATGATGTTATTGTCTCCAGGTTCTTTATACAGAACACTAGAATGCTCAAAGTAATGAATTTTGGTGTAAGATATCATCACAAGGAGATCTGGTGGGATACCCAGTTCAAGCAGCTAGACCTGAAGAACACCGCTTATAGAGATGTTGATTTTCAGTTTGGATATTTACCATCCTTAGATAAGTTCAGCTCGGACGGTGTTCTTAGCTGGTTGGTACATGACTTGTCAGTGGCTGATCCCTTTGCTAGAGGGATATATGCAAGAGAAGGGCCAATTTCTGCATAGTGTTAGTTTAACTCCCTATATTTTGTACTGGTCTGAACAATATATTTTATCACTCTGTTAATGTAGTTCAGACTTGATGTTATTCTTGTGAACATGGTCTAATATTCTAATGCTTTCGCGATGTATGTACTACTAGTGATATTTACAGAAGCTAGCAATTGTTTGACAAAATTTACTAAAAAAAGCCTGTAACGCATGTTCACATTCAGTTCGTCAATGCTAGTGTTCACAGAGGAAAGGTTTATTGTTCACAGAGGCTGACATGTGGGGCCCATGAGCCAGCAGAGTCCTCAACGTTTCAAAGGCGGCAGGGAATCAAAAAAAAATGAAGTAGCCACAAATTAGGGTAAAAAATAACTCCAAGAAAGGAAACTTCTTTTGTAAATAGAGGACGACATGCGGGTCCCATTTTGCACGGGATCGAAAGAAAAAAGGCAAGTGACCAAATATCAGGAGCCAAAAATAATCCACGAAAAGAAACTTTTATTGTACATAGAGGATGACATGTGGGTCCCATTTTGCAATAGCGGTCTCATAGTTTCCAGGCGGCACAGGATCAAAAGAAAAAGGAAGTAGCCAGAAATCAGGGTGTCAAAAAATCCATGAAAAGAAAGATTTCAATTGGGCTGCATCTGGACATCTGGGCCTTCGAACTATCGTGCTGGAAGCCTTTTGACTCGTACAATTTAAGCCCACTCCAAAACAGGAAAGTCCTATGCTTGGCAAAAACAAAAAACAAGGAGATTCAACATATAAGTTTGTTTATGTAAAAACAAAGATTTAATTTATCCCTTTGCAATAGCTCAGAGCGAAATACACTGTTTATTGTCTGCAAAATAATCAAGATATCACATGTTTCTTGTACGGGGAGGCTGACATCAGGGACCCATGAGCCAGCAGCGTCGTCAACGTTTTAAAGGCGGCAGGGGATCGAAAGAAAAAATAAACCAAAAATCAGTTGGTAAAAATCCAAGAAAATAAACATTTATCGTTCTAAGAGGATGACATGCGGGACCCTTGAGGCAGCAGCATCCTCAACCTTTGCATAAAGAGGATTTGCAGTACGGGGAGGCTGACATTGGGGACCCATGAGCCAGCAGCGTCGTCAACGTTTTCAAGGCGGCAGGAGATCGAAAGAAAAAATAAGCCAAAAATCAGTTGGTAAACAAAACCAAGAAAAGAAACAATTACCTTTCTGAGGGGATGACATGCGGGACCCATGAGGCAGCAGCATCCTCAACTATTCTAAGGCGGCAGGGGATCAAAAGAAAAAGGAAATAGCCGAAAATCAGAGGGTAAAAAATAAATCCAACAAAGGAAACTTTTAGGATTTGCTAAGAAACAGTCGACTTATTCTTTTTTGGCCATCAGTCGAATTTCTGTCCAACCAATTAGGCATCGCGATTGTGGACTTGCACGTGTTTCTCTGAGCCACTGTGTACCGTACTTAGGGCATGTACAATGGTAGAGAAGGCATGCCTTCCCTTACCCCGCCACATCAGCTAGAGAAGGCATTAGATATAAGTCATACAATGCATTATCTCTTACAGCCATCTCTAGCAATTAATACGAATAATTAAATTTTGGTAGGAAATTTGTTGCTAAGGGAAGACATATGTGATACAACGGAGAAAATAGTCTTCCCTTATTTCCTAAGAGATGATCCCTTAGCTAAGGGAAGACAACCTTCTCTCTCTTCGTTCTCTTTCCTCCAACTAAGCAAAAAATCTGACGTGGCATCTCTAAGGGAAGGCTGACATCACCGCATTGTACATGCCCTTAGCCATCTGCTATAGCTGCACACGTTTGTGTGGGGAGGTTTTGGATGTAAAACGCGTGCATGACTAAGTCAGCGGATAGATATTTACTGAACTTTTTGTGTAAATTTGTATATGACGAATTACAGTCCATTACACTGGTATTTACATGATTTGGAACATGTAAAATTAGGCAAACAAGTCTGTAATTTTACTTTCAAATCATGTAGACGATTTTCTTTCAGTTTCCCCATCTCACAGTTTACAGTCCATTACAACTATGTTTACATAATACAAAACATGTAATTTTCGCCAAACAACGTTTTAAGGTCTTTAAATCATGTATTATGGATTTTTTTTCTGTTTGCAACTTGTTTGTCTGTTGCTAATTATAGGGATTTAGCCCACATACAAGGCTTGGTAAAATTCTTTTTTTATGGGCTTGACTGATTTTTGCCTATGCCATGTGCCGTCTTATAATTTGAAGAAAAACTGACTTACGCTGAATTGAAAATCAGTCAGCTGACAAATAGACATCCCCAACTTTTATTGTTCATAGAGGATGACATGCGGCACCCATGAGCCAGCAGCCTCAACGTTTCAAAGTCGGCATGAGATCGAAAGAAAAAGGCAAGTGACCAAATATCAGGAGCCAAAGATAATCCAAGAAAAGAAACTTTATTGTACATAGAGGATGACATGCGGGTCCCATTTAGCAGTGTATCAACGTTTGAGAGGCAGACGATCGAAAGAAAAAGGCAAGTGACCAAATATGAGGTGCCAAAAAAATCCAAGAAAAGAAAGTTTTATAGTACATAGAGGATGACATGCGGGTCCCATTTAGCATCAGCGGTATCACCGTTTGAGAAGCGGGGGGATCAAAAGAAAAAAAGGAAATAACCAGAAATTAATTAGGGGTCAAAAATAAATCCACCAAAGGAAACTTTTATTGTTCATAGAGGATGACATGTGGGACCGACCTGCCAACAACGTCCTCATCGTTTCAAAGGGGGCAGGGGATCAAAAGAAAAAGGCAAATATCCAGAAATTAGGGGTAAAAAATAACTCCAAGAAAGGAAACTTTTATTGTTCGTAGAGGATGACATGCGGGACCCATGAGCCAGCAGAATCCTCAACGTTTCAAAGGCGGCAGGTGATCAAAAGAAAAAGGCAAGTGACCAAATATCAGGAGCCAAAAATAATCCAAGATTTATTGTACATAGAGGATGACATGCGGGTCCCATTTTGCAGCAGCGGTCTCAATGTTTCAAATGCGTCTTGAGATCAAAAGAAAAAGAAAGTAGCTAGAAATTAGGGGCTCAAAATAATCCAAGAAAAGAAAGTTGATGGACATAGAGGATGACATGAGGGTCCCATTTAGCAGCAGGTTCCTCAACGTTTCAAACGTGGCATGAGATCGAAAGAAAAAGGCAAGTGACCAAATATCAAGAGCCAAAAATAATCCAAGAAAAGAAACTTGAATGTACATAGAGGATGACATGCGGGTCCCATTTAGCAGCAGCTGTATCAACGTTTGAGAGGCGGCAGGCGATCGAAAGAAAAAGGCAAGTGACCAAATATGAGGTGCCAAAAAAATCCAAGAAAAGAAAGTTTTATAGTACATAGTGGATGACATGCGGGTCCCATTTTGTAGCAGCGCTCTCAACGCTTCCAAGGCGGCACAGGACCAAAAGAAAAATGAAGTAGCCAGAAATCAGGGGTTGAAAAAATCCAAGAAAAGAAAGATTTCAATTGGGCTGCATCTGGACATCTGGCCTTCGAACTATCTTTCTGGGCCTTTTGACTCGTACAATTTCAGCCCACTCCAAAACAGGAAAGTTCGGATTTTTCTAAAAAAACAGGAAAGTCCTACTATGCTTCGCAAAAACAAAAAACAAGGAGATTCAACATATAAGTTTGTTTATGTAAATATAAAGATTTAATTTATCAGTTTGCAATAGCGCAGAGCGAAATACAATGTTTATTGTCTGCAAAATAAGATATCACATGTTTCTTGTACGGGGAGGCTGACATCGGGGACCCATGAGCCAGCAGCGTCGTCAACGTTTCAAAGGCGGCAGGGGATCGAAAATAAAAAAACCAAAAATAAGTTGGTAAAAAATCCAAGAAAAGAAAACATTTATCATTCTGAGAGGATGACATGCGGGACCCATGAGGCAGCAGCATCCTCAACGTTTATTGTTTATAGAGGCTGACATGTGGGACCCGTGAGCCAGCAGCGTCGTCAACGTTTTAAAGGCGGCAGGAGATCGAAAGAAGAAAAAAAAGCCAAAAATCAGTTGGTAAACAAAATCCAAGAAAAGAAACATTAACCTTTCTGAGAGGATGACATGCGGGACCCATGAGGCAGCAGCATCCTCAACGATTCCAAGGCGCCAGGGGATCAAAAGAAAAAAAGGAAATAGCCAGAAATTAATTAGGGGTCAAAAATAAATCCACCAAAGGAAACTTTTATTGTTCATAGAGGATGACATATGGGACCGACCTGCCAACAGCGTCCTCATCGTTTCAAAGGGGGCAGGGGATGAAAAGAAAAAGGCAAATAGCCAGAAATTAGGGGTCAAAAATAAATCCAAGAAAGGAAACTTTTATTGGTCGTAGAGGATGACATGCGGGACCCATGAGCCAGCAGCTTACTCAACGTTTCAAAGGCGGCATGAGATCGAAAAAAAAGGCAAGTGACAAAATATCAGGAGCCAAAAATAATCCAAGATTTAGTGTACATAGAGGATGTCATGTGGGTCCCATTTTGCAGCAGCGGTCTCAATGTTTGAAATGCGGCTTGAGATCGAAAGAAAAAGAAAGTAGCTAGTAATTAGGGGGTAAAAAAAATCCAAGAAAAGAAAAGCTGATGGACATAGAGGATGACATGTGGGTCCCATTTTGCAGCAGCGGTCTCAATGTTTGAAATGCGGCTTGAGATCAAAAGAAAAAGAAAGTACCTAGTAATTAGGGGGTCAAAAAAATCCAAGAAAAGAAAGTTGATGGACATAGAGGATGACATGCGGGTCCCTTGCAGCCTTAGCTTACTCAACGTTTGCAAGAGGGCAAAAAAAAAAAGGCAAGCCAAAAATCAGAGGGTGAAAAAAATCCAACAAAGGAAAGTTTTATAGCACATAGAGGATGACATGCGGGTCCCATGAGCCAGCAGGTTCCTCAACGTTTGAAACGTGGCATGAGATCGAAAGAAAAAGGCAAGTGACCAAATATCAGGAGCCAAAAATAATCCAAGATTTATTGTACATAGAGGATGACATGTGGGTCCCATTTTGCAGCAGCGGTCTCAATGTTTGAAAGCGGCTTGAGATCAAAAGAAAAAGAAAGTAGCCAGTTCATCAAAAAAAAAATCAAAAGAAAGTTGATGGACATAGAGGATGACATGCAATTTTTCGCACACAAACGCCCAACACGAAAAGCAAAAAAAATCCGAAAAGCCAAAAAATCAGTTTTCACATGAGTGACATGCATGAGCCAGCTCCGTTCAAACGTGGCATGAGATCGAAAGAAAAAGGCAAGTCCAAACCAAGTAAAAAGATTTATTCATAGAGGATGGTGAAGAGCCTGTCTTTTGCGCTCAAAAATGAGATCAAAAGAAAAAGAAAGTAGCTAGTAATTAGGGGGTCAAAAAATCCAAGAAAAGAAAGTTGATGGACATAGAGGATGACATGCGGGTCCCTTGAGCCAGCAGCTTACTCAACGTTTCAAAGGGGGCAGGGGATCAAAAGAAAAAGGCAAGCCAAAAATCAGAGGGTGAAAAAATCCAACAAAGGAAACTTTTATAGCACATAGAGGATGACATGCGGGTCCCATGAGCCAGCAGGTTCCTCAACGTTTCAAACGTGGCATGAGATCGAAAGAAAAAGGCAAGTGACCAAATATCAGGAGCCAAAAATAATTCAAGAAAAGAAACATGATTTACATAGAGGATGACATGCGGGTCCCATTTAGCAGCAGCGGTATCACGTTTGAGAGGCAGCAGGGGATCAAAAGAAAAAGTCAAGTGACCAAATATGAGGTGCCAAAAAAATCCAAGAAAAGAAAGTTTTATAGTACATAGAGGATGACATGCGGGTCCCATTTAGCAGCAGCGGTATCACTGTTTGAGAGGCAGCAGGGGATCGAAAGAAAAGTCAAGTGACCAAATATGAGGTGCCAAAAAAATCCAAGAAAAGAAAGTTTTATAGTACATAGAGGATGACATGCGGGTCCCATTTAGCAGCAGCGGTATCACCGTTTGAGAGGCAGGGGATCGAAAGAAAAAGTCAAATGACCAAATATGAGGTGCCAAAAAATCCAAGAAAAGAAAGTTTTATAGTACATAGAGGATGACATGCGGGTCCCATTTAGCATCAGCGGTATCACCGTTTGAGAGGCGGCAGGGGATCGAAAGAAAAAGGCAAGTGACCAAATATGAGGTGCCAAAAAAACTCCAAGAAAAGAAAGTTGATAGCTCATAGAGGATGACATGTGGGTCCCATTTAGCTGCAGCGGTCTCAACGTTTCCAAGGCGGCAGGGATCGAAAGAAAAAGGCAAGTAGCCAGAAATCAGGGGGTAAAAAAATCCAAGAAAAGAAGGAATTTTGGTTCATAGAGGATGACAAGCGGGACCCATGATCCTGCATCGTAAACGGCTCGATCGGAGAGCGTTGAACGAGATGGCGCGATCGAGAAAAAAACAATGCTAGAGAGGCTGCCATGTGGGCCCTACATCCCTGGGCGGTGCGGATTTGCGTTGACTCGGCCGGCGAACCCGAGAATTCGCGATGCACCACGTCCCGGGCCACCATACGCGACGTTTTGGCCGCTTTCGTCGGGCTAGGTGGCCTCAAAAACGAGAAAAAAAGTTTTGACATGCACCACGGAGGGACCAAAAATCGTCGGCCATGGTGCACCAGCAACCACGGCGCGACTTCAACTTCGTCGATGAACATTACTGTATGATGATTGTAAGCAAACGAATTTGGTGTTTCTAAACTTTTGGCTTCGAGATCTTATGGGTTTCAACTCTAGCCTACCCCAACTTGTTTGGGACTGAAAGGCTTGGTTGTTGTTGTTGTTGTTGTAAACTTTTGGCAAGCATAGAAAAAACCGACAATAAACAGAGAAAAATCAAGGCATGTTTTGTGGATTAAGAAAATATACCATATTCATTAAAAGATCACCACCCAGCTGGCGCGTGGCCTTGTGCTTGTAGAGGCATTTAGAAGATGGGGGCGGCATCAACATACTGGCAGCCTGATCAGCAGCAGTTTTGATCTTCCTTTTGAGTAAAGGCCCTAAAGTTTCAGTCTGCATATGAATAGCAAAACAAAAGGCAGACCTCAGCAGTGATATTGAATTACTGTATGAGATAGACTGATGCATATAGTGGATGCTCTTAGCCTTTTGCAGCGTGAACACTAGCTATGGACAGACAAAAAACTAGTTAACTCAGCTTTGTCTAGATATGAATGTACTACCACCATCCAAAAGCTTAAGCCTTATTTATTTTTGAGAAATCAAAACAAGCAAAGTTTGACCAAAATTTTAGAACATTCTATCAACAAATATAATACTGTGTAGATACCGTAGGAAAATATATTTTATTATCTATTTAATGATATTAATTTTGTATTTTGCATGTTACTGATTTTTGGTAAAAGCTTAGTCAAACATGGTATAGTTTGACTTTCTAAAAATAATATAAGCCCAAAGCTTTGGGATGGAGGCAGTAGTATCTAGAGCTAAAACACATCTAGATACATCCGTATCTACAGATAGTTGAGTCAATTAATTTGGATCTGAGGGAGTATCAGATTCAGACTACATCATGGTAAGTTGGTTAAAAAAATTACCCCTGGGCGGTCCCTGCCCAGCTCGGCAGTGGCATTTCGCTTCTTGTGCTGCAGATCGGGCCATGCTCCTGCAGCAGGTGGGGCGCTATTCTCGTTCCCCATAGCCTCAGCACGGAACCTGGAGGTACCAACCTGATACAGAGAATATAGAGCATGGTGTCACAGAGGCTTTACGCACAAACAGCTGAAGACATGTGCTACTTTAAGCATATTCCAGAACAGGAACAGATTGAGGATGCAGAGAGACACTTAAAAGGTAAAGAGTGGATAAGCAAACGGAGTACCTGCTTCGCGGGGCTGGGGACGCAGCTCAGGCTCAGCCAACTGCCCACATGCGTGGTGGCCTTACGCTCCATTGCCCCCACCGCCGAGGTCTTACCTTTCCTGTACAAGCTGACAAAAGATACAGTTAGGATCAGCAGAAACTACAAAGGTTGCAAATGTCGACAAATAAAGGAAGAACACCCCAATCCAAGCAAAGGTAGCCCCCGCCCCCACCCCCATCAATCACTCCCAGCTCGAGGGTGACCAGAAAGACACCCCTTCGCCCAGAATAGGAAAGAGATGCGCAAGATATCGAGGAGAGGAAAAAAGAACCGATCTCGAGAAAGGAGAGAACATTACTAGTCCTACCTAATCCGCTTGGTCTAGATGCAGCTTGCCCCTCCAAGCTGGATGCCTGGACGGTGGAGGCGAAAGGAGGGGATCGAGCTAGCGGCTTGCATCCGTCGGCAATCGGCACTCGATCGGGAGAGAAGGGGTGCTACATAAAGGGGAGGGGTAACATATTTTATTACACAGTGAACTTACTGATGTGACTAGTCATTACATGTCTCACTGAAACTAGGGCCCATAGTGTGGCACCCCAAATTCACTTGAAGCTGCCCGGCGGGACGCATTGGCGCGTCAAGAAACCCCCGAATTGTAGCGGGGAAATGAAACATTTCACAAAAATTCGAAATTCAAGCACACCGCCACGCGCCAAGCACGCGGCTGTTCCTTCCTCTTCCTCGGTTCCTCCTCCCCTATCCGAAAAAACCCCAAATCCCAAGCTCAAACCAAAAAAAAACAAACAAATCCCCTGGCCGCCATGCATGTCCTCGTTAACCCGCTGGAGATCGTTCCCGGACGATGCGGACCACCCGCCCTGAGATCCAGAATTCCGTCCACCTCGAGGCACTGCGTGCTGTCTCGCAGCAGCGGCTTGAGGGCGCTGAAGAGGAAGTTCCGCCGGAAAGTGCTCATGGCAACCGTGCAAGCTCACCGGCGTGCTGTATCCCGAGAGGAACTGGTCAAAGCTTTGCTATTCGCCACACAAAAAAAATTGCGGGCCAAGATCTGGTCAAAGCTTCGTCGATGGCTTGCCGCGAGAGGCTTGGAGTCCAGAGTCAATAAACTAGCTGCTCGAGGACTTGGGCGGTTTACACGGATTCATATTAACTGACTCAAGTTTGTTAGTCTAGTTAACAAATGCATCTAGATACATCCATATCTAGACAGAATTGAGTCAATTAATATGAATCAGAGGGGAGTACCTGAAAGTGTTTCATGCTACCAACTAATGCGCTGGCAGGAATCGCTGTAGAAGTAATTGTGCTACTACTCATACGATGAACTGATTGTGTGGGTGTCGAATTTTGCAACGCGATCATCCACTGAATGCTTAATCTAGCGCCAAAGGCGTACAAATCATAACATACTACAGCACCAGAACATAAGAGTACGAATCATAAAGTAGCTCAACATTTTGCATCAGGGCTGGGTGGTCCTGAGACTACCGGGACGCCCCTGATGATCTCCGGGTGTGCATCCTCTTCAACGCAAAGCTGTGTACTCGGTCCACGGCCTCCTTCTGTAGGCTGGATAATCTCAGGTGCAGGACCTTCGTCTATGAGAGGCTCGTCATCAGTACCATCCACAGGTGCATCAGGGCTGGGTGGTCTTGAGACTACCCGGACGCCCGTGATGATCTCCGGGCGTGCATCCACTTCAACGCAAAGCTGTGTACTCGGTCCACGGCCTCCTTCTGTAGGCTGGATAATCTCAGGTGCAGGACCTTCGTCTATGAAAGGCTCGTCATCAGTACCATCCACAGGTGCATCAAACTGAGATTCATCTTCAAATCTCCCATCAAACTGAGAGACCTTTTCAACTCTATGCTTCTGCAATTAGTACATCAACCGATTAGACAAACATCTAAGGGATGCAACCTGAACAAATGCCGTTTTACATATTTACCTTCTCATCTGGCACAGCACATGTCCCAGAGCTGAAACCCGTTTCCTGAAGCAAGCGCTTTTTCTCTCCTTCCCGTCCATCCATCTGCAACAAGTTAAATTTGAGTACAGAACCTTGCACAGCAATGCAAACTATTGATTGAAACAGCGGCATCATCAATATAAATAATTAACTACATATGCCAGCACACATACAGTGTGAGCAAGATCTGCTTCTCCTGCTAAAGGATCATCATATGGTTCACCATGCTAAACCCGCCTAACATATGTGCGGTCCATCCCAAAAATGTGTAAATGATCTGCCACTACAGGGTGAGGCCTCTTCTCACCATTCATACATGTGCAGCGCGGGCAATACACGTCCAGGTTGTGACCTTCATGAGCTCTAATAAACCCCATAAAGGGTTGAACACCATTTATATATGAAGGGGAACATAAGTGTCCATGCAGTATCCAAGTTCTGTCCATCTGTTTAATTATGAGATACAGTGGTTGGTGATTAATTTAAGGCGAAGTAGGAAATGTATATCCATCGAGTACAAAACTATACTACATGATTATGCATTTCAGCAATCATGTCGAGTACAAAACAAAAAATGCCCATCGACATTTTAGCAAACAGATCGTGTACAAAACTCTGCCATGGCATTTCAGCAAATTAACGGATCGAGTGCAGAACTGACTCTATATGCCCACGCAAATGAACAAATTGATCGATGACAAATCGAGCGGAAAACTATAAAGTGCCAATTAGTTCGAGCATACTGACGATTTTTTTAGCAGCATCAAGAAAATATAAATCGTTAGGCCGTCTTGCCCGATACATGATTGAGCTAGAGATAGCAGCCCTACCGTGGATCAACTTGACCGCCGGTGCGTCTCGAGAAGAACGACGGGGAGGGGAAGCTTCTTCTTCGCACGGACGGGACGGGGAGGGGAAGCTCTTCGCACGGACGGGGATAAGTTGTGTAGGGGTGGGTGGGGGGTCATGCGGCCGGGCCGCCCGGTAGGTGGTGTTTAATGGAGTTGCGTGTGTAATTTGCCGTGCACAAGGTTGAGGAATAGGCGGTTCCCTTTGCCGCGCGCACAATTCAAACTATCCCGCCCATGTAGTTTAAATTCGCCATATTTTCGTTAAATCGACATAAAGTCATGTGAGTGGGGGAAAATTAGCAAAGTTGCTTGAAAAATAGTAAAACTCTGGAATTATCCTTTAAATATGCTCTACTTCGTGTGGAAATCGGGGTGTGGAAGCATGTTGAGCTGTTTTATTTGTACTTTCTTCATTAAAACTCCCATTTTATGCACTTTGGATGGAAAGAAATCATTTGTACATAAATTTTGACAACGCCATTTGCAAACACTAATTGTTTTACATGCCAAGATGCACCCATCCACCAAATATATATGGGGCAAAAGTTTATCACAATCTAGCAGATATGCACAATTAGTGAGGGACCCCTTTTGATTTTGTGCAATTTCCACTAATTAGGTAGAGAGAAGGGGTTAATTAATTAGGCCATGTTAGGGGTTATGTGTTTTAGATTAGGTTGTGTGGATTCAAATACAACTTCTTTATTTGTGTGCTATGATTAATCAAAACTAGATTGATCGACTGCGCACACATTATTAGAGGCGCATGCCTTTGCGCACAAAGTGCATGTGTGTGTTGTTGGCCACCAATTAACGAGAGAGAGAGAGAGAGAGAGAGAGAGAGAGAGAGAGAGCTACATACGAGAGAGCGATTGAAATCCCCAAATTAAACACATATATATATGCATGGCACATTTAATTTAATTAGAGGACCGTGAGCTAAGGCACCCCTGGCCCGCTTGATGCACAATTAAGTGTCATTGGCCTATATATAGGGTTTAATTAGGGTTTAGGGTTTAGGGTTAGGAGGTTAGGGTTTAGGGTCTAGGGTCTAGGGTTTAATGTTTATGGTGTTTAGGGGTTTAGGGATTAGGGATTAGGGTTTATTTAGGGTTTAAGGTTTATGGATCATCGATCGAGTGCGCACACACACATTATTAGAGGCACACGCGCCTTTGCGCATAAAGTGCATGCGTATATGTGTGTGTTTTTTGGCCACCAACGATATATAGATGATCGAGAGAGAGAGAGAGATTGAAATCCCCAAGAATATGTTCAAATATATATTAAAATATATGCACGAATGCATGCATGGTAGGCCATGCATGCACACTAATTATATATATATATTATGAGGAAACTTAATCAAATGTGTTTTCATTCGAGAGAACTTGTCAAAATTCAAGTTAATTAATTTATCATCGATAATTATATAATTAATTAATGAATCTCAGGGAGATGTTATACAACATATGATCGATATAGGCCATGTCGTATATATTAATTGGTGTTAATCTACCGTTTAATTTGCTAGCTAGCTGCTATATATAGATCGAGCATGTTTTTATTAGATCGGGTTATATCTAGCTAGTATAGTTTAGGGTTATGTGTTTTAATGAACTAGGGTTTGATTAGCTAGGGGTTAGTTATATATATGGTTTAGGGTTAATGCATGGCACATTTAATTTAACTAGAGGACCGCGAGCTAGGCACCCCTGGCCTGCTTGATGCACAATTAAGTGTCGTTGGCCTATATATAGGGTTTAATTAGGGTTTAGGGTTAGCTAGGGTTTAGGGTTTAGGGTTTAGTGTTTAGGGTGTTTAGCTAGGGTCTAGGGTTTAGTTTAGGGTGTTTAGGGTCTAGGGTTTAGGGTTTAATTAGTGTTTAGGGTGTTTAGGGTTTAGGGATTAGGGATTATTAGGGATTAGGGATTTAAGGTTTTAGGGGTTGTTTAAGGTTTAGGGATCATCGATCGAGTGCGCACACACATTATTAGAGGCACCCGCGCGCTTTACGCATAAAGTGCATGCGTATATATGTGTGTTTTTTGGGCCACCAACGATATATAGATGATCGAGAGAGAGAGATCGAGATTGAAATCCCCAAGAATATATATGTTCAAATATACATTAAAATATATGCACGAATGCATTGTAGGCCATGCATGCACACTAATTATATATATATATTATGAGGCAACTTAATCAAATGTGTTTTCATTCGAGAGAACTTGTCAAAATTCAAGTTAATTAATTTATCACGATAATTATATAATTAATTAATGAATCTCAGGGATATGTTATACAACATGATCGATATAGGCCATGTATATTTTAATTGGTGTTAATCTATGGTTTGCTAGCTAGCTAGCTATATATAGAGCATGTTTTTATTA